>JAUDYJ010000005.1:15000-615000 GCA_030761175.1 Masticophis lateralis | reverse complement strand
GTCACTAATACAGTTAATCCTTGAATTACGTCCACAATTGACCCCAAAATTTTTGTTGCTATGCAAAGCAGTTGTAAAGTGACTTTTGCCCCATTTTACGCCCTTTTTGCCATAGTCATTAAGTGAATCAGGAAGCCGTTAAGCAAATCCAGCTTCCCCCATTGTCTGCTTACTGGAAGGTGGCAAAAGATGACCCCCTGACCCTGGGACAATGCACGGTCACAACTACATGCCGGTTGCCAAGTGCTCAAAGTCTGGTCACATGTCCACAACGATGCTGCAATGGTCATAAGTATGAAACCTGATCAGAAGGCACTTTTCTCAGTGCTGTCATAACTTCGGATATTCATTAAACGAAGGGTTGTAAGTGGAGGACTACTGTACTGTCTCACACCCAGCCTTCGGCAGGAGGAGAATGGATGAACGGTGGGCCCAAGGAGTAGGGCACCCAACTTTAATCTAGGTATAACCGAACTATTATGGGCTGGGAGATCCGATGAGGGAGAAGCTTCATCTAAAACTGGGGAGGTCTTTGCTCCTTCCGAAGCCAAACCCTGGCTCATTGTGGCATCGCTGCCAGTTTGCCTCCCAATTCCATTCAACCCTTATCCTGACTTTTAAAGCTGTAAAGCTCTAAATCCAGATTACTTGAACAGAGACCCTCCCCCAGCATCTCCCATCCCACTTGTGGCCCATCAGCAAGTTGGCAGCAGTAGGAAGCAGTGGGAGGTGCTCCTGACACGGCTGGCTTAAATAAATAGAAGGATTAAATAATAATGCCATAATTGCTCAAATACTCAGACCTCCTCCTGCCTTTTTGTTGCCTGCTTGCAGAAAATCAGCTCCAAATGCAAATCCATTCTAGCTGATTTGTTGCGAGCATAGATTCCCCCCACCCACCCCACCCCACCCAAGCTTTCCTGGTCAGAGAATTCCCACCCCTGATTTTCCACCAGTCAATCAATCAATCCAAACAGAGTTGGAATGGACCTTGGAGGTCTTCTAATCCATTCCCCTGCCTTCTACCGTTTTTATTTGCCTGCCCCACTTTCTAGGGGGACAAAGGAGGGCCTGAGAACCGGCTTACTTGGGAAGCAGCAGGGCCCGGCTTCACAAGGAGGCAGGACTCGGGAAGGCTGGCTCTGCTCTTGTCCGGCCGGTGCTCTTCCATTTCCTGGTGTGAGGAAAAACAACCAGAAGCCTCAGAAGGCATCCCTGGAGGCTGCAAGGGTGCATCTGATGTGAAGGAGAAGTGCAAATTCAGCCTGATGCAAACCTGGTTCTGCTTTCAGAAGGAACCTAGTTGGGGGGTTTTAGGGCTAAGAAAAGGCTTCAGCCGGTGGGCTTGGGGGCTGCTGTTGTGTTAAGAGTCAGGATGTTGGCAACGGTGACTTTGGTTATGTGCCTCTCCTCAAATCGTCCCAAAGATGGTTTTCCAAAGGGCAACTGGACTTTCCTTGGTGTTTTTCTTTGAAAGCATTTTGATTTTCATCCAAGAAGCTTTTTTGGTTCTTCAAAGAGGGGGAGGGGAGGGGAGGGGGAGGGGAGAAGAAGAAAAGAAAAAGAGAGAGAGAAAGGGAAGGAGGGGGGAAGTCTGGAGAAGCTTCTTAGATGAAAAGCAAAACGTTTTCAAAGAAAAAACCCAAGAAAGTCCATCTGCCTTTTGGAGAAGCTTCTTTGGGGCAACCACAACCTGGATGGTAGATGGTCTCCATAAACACCAGTCCTCAGAGTCGGGAGGGATGGTCTCCCAGCTTCCCCCTAACCAAAGACTGGGTAAGTGCGGAAGGTGGGTGGACAATAGCCTAGGAATCTCATCTAAAGGATCCCTTGGAGGAAGTAGTTAAGAAAGAAAGTCCTTAAAGCAATAAAGGAAAAAAGTCACCTAAACTAGGCAAAAAAGTTGAGCCAATGGGAGCCCCCTCCCCAAATCCACCAACCGCTACCAGACAAGCATAGTTGACCTTCTTGAGAATCAACAAAAGAAGGACTCTGGTCTGGGGAAACAAAATGAAGCCCACCCACCTCCACCCTGAGACCTTGAGAGGAGCAGCGTCCTCTGCAGAAGTTTCTCCTCTTAATCCAGCGAGGCTTTGATCGCCTCCCACAGGCCCCAAGGCAGTTTTGGCAGGGCCCCAAGGCAGTTTTGGCAGGGGGCCCTTTCTCATTTGGGGGGGAAGGCTCTGAGGTGTACAGTCTCATCCAAGACCTGCCTCTTTCTTGCAGCCAATTTCCTCTTCCATGTCTCAGCAGAATAACACAATAACGTGGTTGGAAGGGACCTTGGAGGTCTTCTTGTCCAACCCCTGCTCAAGCAGGAGACCTGCTTAGACCATTTCAAGGAGGAAGCTCTGTACTGTTACAGGCATTCTTCAGCCCCACCCGAGCTCCCTTCCTCAGCAAACCCTTTCTTCAGCCCTCCATCCCCCCCCCCAAAGCTACGACCGTGACCTCTTGAGAAACGGCATTCAGCCTCCTGTAATCCCAGGGTGTGCAGTTACTTCACGGGTTAATGCAAGTGGAAAAGTCGTTGCAATTAAGCGCAACAAAATTAAGCAAACAGCCCCAGAAAGGAGCCAACAGAGACCGAAGCAATCCTTCACTCAAACGAGCGCATTGCAAGCAAACAGAAGCCCATCCCGGAGTTAAACCAGGGGCGCCTTAGACTTAGCCGTGGCTCCAAGCGCATGAAATTAGCCCCAAAGGGCAACCTTCCTGCTGAATGGCAGGCTCCCATTTTCCTTAACCTTGGCTACGCAATGAAGCAGGCAGGGAGTCTACTGTGCCAACCATGGGCCAGCCAGAAACCCAGCAAGCAAAACCTCCACCTGCTTCTAATGAACAGGTGTCCGGAAATCCTCCAAACAACCCAGAGCAATTTCTGTTGAGGTTGAAATTCAGCTTGAATGGAAGAGCTTTCTGGAGAAAGCCAGAAGGTGGAGGACCATGTTGGTTCGCAGAAGGCCCACCAGAGCTTACAGAGCCAGAGAAACCCTCAGGTGCCTCCACCAAGAGCTTTGCCATCCTGGCAGCCGCCCATCAATTCTCTATCCCTGCCACCTGCTAGAATAAAAGGGTTTGTAGTTGGCACCAACAGAAGGGAATACTTGTAGCTAACAGTTGAACTGTGGGGTCCTGGGTGCCCTCTGAGCTTGTTGAGTTTTCTTCCAGACACTTCATGACCCAACTAGGTAATATTATCAGTGCTAGAAGGGAGGAGGAGGAGCTCTCTGAGGTTGGTAGTTTCCTTGCAGATGTGTATTACCAAACTAGGTGGCATCCTCAGGGCCATGGGTACCCCCAGCTGCCTTTCCCTGGAGTAAAGAGCTGAGTTGGAGCTCCAGGGCCTCCCCTGCCGATCCTCAGAGCTTAGCTGAAGTGCAGGGCTGCCCTTGGCTATCTATCAACTGATGGGTCAAACGGATGCACCAAAGGAACTTGTCCAGCCAAGAAAACCTTCTGCAGATTTAAGGTTTCACTTGTTCCCTTCCTAGGCACCCCTTCCCATCCCATCCCATCCCATCCCATCCCCCCTTCCCGTTCTGCAGGGAGCCCAGAACCCAGCATGCAATCTTTTGCTAAAAGGGGAGACTGGCTGTCTTGCCATCCTCTCTGTGCCATCCCGAAACATGCCAATGGGTGACACCAGCAGGAATGTCACTGGAAGTGCTCACCACAGCCATTGGGGCAGAAGGGAGAAAGTTGGAGGCGGGGGGCAGCTTCTTCCCCTCCCCAAAATTCTCCCACAAAGGTGGGAGAACGTCTGGTGTCAGAAGCAGCCAGAGGGGAATGAGGCTCACCCAGTTTGTGCCCTCAAACATCTTCAGGTCCAGCGGGTCTCCCTGGATCTTCCCGTCCAGCAGCAAAAGGGAATGGCACGTCGCCATGGCTCTGCAGAGTGGCCCCCAGGGCATCGGGGCCCCCGAGAAGCTGTGCACGCTCTGGAAACTGAGGGGAAGGTGGGGATCGGCGGGGGCTCACTTGGGTTCAAGGCAGGAGGAAGGCAGTTTCCCAGCTGACTCCCTGGGCAGCTAGCAGGAGAATGCCAGGCTTCATTGCCTGGCACAACCAAGGAAGTGGCATGGAAGGCAGCAGCCAATGGTGCAAATTCCCCGGCTCCCAGGGATCTTCAACCATCTTCCTCTTTTCTGCCTTCTTTAATCTCGGGTCAGACTGCTCCCCACATTTCTTACCTCTGGTTTTGGCAAGGAAGAGCACCCCAGAGGTCCAGCCCATCCTCGGTCAGGGTGCCTGTCTGGGTTAAAGAAAGTGCCAGGATTACACCCTACACAGCTGCCCCTCTATTCATATTTTTTTTTATTTCTTTGGAAGACAAAATATTAAAAAGTGCAAGAGGGAGAAAACAAAAGAGACAAAGACAAAAATTACGAACACAACCACAAGAAACAAAATGTAAGGAAAAATGTGCAGATGTATAAAGCCAACATTAAACATACGTTGAGCCTGGTTGAACGTTGGCAAATATTTCCATTTGTGAAATGGAGACAAAGGCCGAGAGGGGGATAGGTGGGCAGGTAGAGCAGGTCTGAAGAAAAGAGAATTCTGCAGGTTGGAAGGGAACGGAACAACAGAGCTGGAAAGGACCTTGGAGGTCATCTAGTCCAACCCCAAGCAGGAGACCCTAGACTGTTTCAGACAAGTGGCTGTTTAGTCTCTTCTTGAAGACTCCACTGACGGAGTGCCCACCACCTCTGGAGACAACTTCTGTTCCTCTGATTCATTGATCTGGGATTACAGAATAACAGAGTTGGAAGGGGCCTTGGAGGTCTTCTAGTCCAACCCCCTGCTCAAGGAAGGAGACCCTATAACAGTGATGGCTAATGTTTTTGCCATCACGTGCCAAAAGCTGGGGGAGTGTGGGGGGGTCACGCAAGCACATGCCCACACCCATAATTCAATGCCCCCTCGACCTGCCCCCCCACCCGCACGTGACCCCCTGTGCTCCCCTTGCTTTTGGCACGTGATGGCACGGTGGGTCTGGTAGGCCCGTTTTTCCCCCTCCCCAGGCTCCGGAGGCTTTCTAGGAGCCTGGGGAGGGCAAAAACGGCCTTCCCCACCCCACTCCCCCGAGGCTCTCCGGAGGCCGGAAACAGCCATTTCCTGACTTCCGGTGGGCCGTAAAGGCCCGAAAATCAGCCGGCCGGCACTGGAGCTGAGCTAGAGCAACATTTGCATTCACCACCACGGCCCTTAACATTCCAGACAAGGGGCTGTCCAGCCTCTTCTTAAAAATCTCCACTGATGGAGCACCCACCACTTCTGGGGGCAACTTCCATTCCCCCGATTGGTTCTTCTTGAGCCCTTGCCAAGGGCAGCCGTCCTGAGGACTTTCGTCAGACCTGGAGCAGCCCCCCCGAATCCAGCCCCGCCTCCCCCAGGGCAGCTTCTCACGCACTCACGCCCTGCCCCCAGCCGCACCTTATCAAAGCAGACCAGGTTGATCTGGCCACAGATGTTGATCCTCTGGGGACTGATGCAGAAGATTTTCTTCCTGGCCAGCCTCCGCTGGGCGTAGACGATGCTGGTGGTCAAGGCCGCAGGGATGACGGGGGGCACGGGGACGGTCAGCAGCAGGAGCGCCATGGCCACCGTGTCCGACGCGGGTTGCTGGGAAAGGACAGGACGCTGGTGGGGGTGGGCAGAGCGCACCAAGGAGCCCGTCCAGGGGGCCCGGCTCCCCCATCCCCAGGAAGGCAGCCCTGATGAGGGCGGTGGATGATTGGCAGTGCCGAAGGGGGGGCTCTCTTTCCAAAATAGGGGGCGTTCAGAGTCAGCCCAGAGATGGGGGGTTTGGCGTGTCGTTTGCTGTCACCGGAAGCAAGAAAGGCTACAGGGAAGAGGCCATTACATATAGTCCTCAACTTACGACCATGATTGAGCTTAGCAATTCTGTCGCTAAGTGGTTTAGTGAGTTTTGCTCCTTTTTATGACCTTTCTGACCCCAGCTGTCAAGCTAACCGTTGCAGATGTTAAGTTAGCAACATGGTTGTTAAGTGAATCTGGCTTCCTGATTGAGTCTGCTTAACAGAAGGTCGCAAAAGGGGATCACGTGCCCCCAGGACATTGCAACCGTCATAAATATGAACCAATTTTGATCACGTGATCACGGAGATGCTGCAACTGTGGTAGGTGTGAAAAACTGCCATAAATCACTTGTAACTTTGAATGGTCACTAAGTGAATGGTTATAAGTTGAGCACTGCCTGTAATTCTGGCTGAAGTGGGATAACAGACCACCACCCTAGACTTCCCAGCAGCAGGAATCCTGTCGGAAAAGAAGCTACCCAGCAGCTGAGCCACGGGCCAATGCCACTCCTCGAAAGGATCAGTGCCTCGTGGACCTGTCGTGGCCCTCAACACGGTCCTCGGTTTCCCTGAGCAAGCAGCCATTGTGAATAAGAGCAGCTGTTTTGGGTCCGGTTCTCCACTTCGGCTCAGCCGGTCTGGCCACCCCGTCAGACCCAGAACATCCTCTGGGCAACTAAGGCAACTTTATGCCCTGTGGACTTCAACTCCCAGAATTCCTGAGCCAGCCAGTATGAATTCTGGGAGTTGAAGTCCACAGGTTGTGAGGTTGCCTTACTTCAGGGGTCTCCAACCTTGGCAACTTTAAGCCTGGTTGACTTCAACTCCCAGCAAAGCTGGCTGGAGAATTCTGGGAGTTGAAATCAGCTAAGCTTAAAGTTGCCACAGTTGGAGACTCCTGCCTTAGTTAGCCAACCCTGCTCTGGGCACATCCCAGGAAAATGCATACGCACCTGATCCTTCCCGTCCTCAGGAATCTGGACATAGCCAGCTATGCCAGCCACAAGCCTCTTTTTTAGGGGGAAAAGCCCATGGAAAGCAGAATGTGGGAGGGAGAGGAGAGGAGAGACCAAACTGGAGGAGGTTGGGGCTGGGAAGACTGCCCCAGCAGAGGTGCCTCCGTCTTCCACGCTGCTGCTTGAGCTGTGCCTCTCTTGGTGTGCCCAGACAGGCTGCAGCAGAGCCCAGCCGGACAGAGGGAGGAGACTGCCAGCAGCAGCAATGGCAGCCTCGTGTCTCCTGTTTGTGTTGGGGGGGGGGCTGCTCCTGGGACCCACCTTCAGGATCACGTACAAGCAGATGGTATAGATCATCCCCAGGACGCCAATCACAGCCAGGCCCACGATGAACTGGAAGGCTTGTTGGTAGAGCCGGAAGTTTAGGGGCTTCGGGTAAAGGATGGACCTCACCAGGTCTCCCTTGGCGGTGTTGAAGCCTTCGGGAAAAGAGGCAGCCACCAAGGGGGAGGAACAGATTAGCAGAGTTGGAAGGGACCTTGGAAGTCTTCTAGTCCACCACACACTCAAGCTGGAGATCCTATACTATTTCAGATAAGAAGGTTATCTTCTTAAAAACCTCCAGTGACGGAGCAGCCACAACTTCTGGAGGCAAGATGTTCCACTGATCAACTGTTCTAACTGTCAGGAAGTTTCTCCCTATTTCTAAGTTGTTTCTCTCCTTGATTGGTTTCCATCCCTGGCTTCTTGTTTTGCCTTCCGATGCTTGACTAAAACATATGAACAACTGTTCCAGGAATTTGGTATGTCTGCTACCACAAAGAGAAGGATTAGGGGTGACATGATAGCAGTGATCCAATATTTGAAAGGCTGCCACAGAGAAGAGGGGTTCAACCTGCTCTCCAAAGCTCCCAAAGGCAAGAGAAGAAGCAACGGATGGAAAGAAATCAAGGAGAGACGCAACTTGGAATTAAGGAGAAACTTCCTAACAGGGAGGACAATTCATCAGTGGAACCAAAGTTTCCTCCAGAAGTTATGAGAGCTCCAACACTGGAAGTTTTAAAGAAGAAATTGGACAGCCTCTTTCTGACAGATATCTGGGGTTTTTGGGAGGTGGGGTGGATTACCAAAGTCTGAAAATGATTGGCCAACAGGTTGGAGGAACGGGGTCCAGGCTGGATGGTTAAAAAAATCAGATGCCCTCTATCCAACTTGCTCCTTAACTGAAAAGTGTTAAGAGTTCTGAATTTTTGGACCATCAAGAAATTATGAGTAAAATTCAAGATTTAACCTCTTGTCTACCCGAGAACTCCAAGGCCAGGCAAATCTGTAATCAGGAATGTTGTGAATGTAAAAGCAAAAGGCCATAAATTTCTTCGTACTGGTTCTGAAGTGCAGGAATCTGTCACTCTGTTTCACTATGGCAATTTTACAACCTGTAGACTTCAACTACCAGAATTCCTGAACACAACTGGCTCAGGAATTCTGGGAAATGAAGTCCACCAGTCATAAAGTTACCATAACTGCCCACAAATGCTCTATTTACACTCTTAAGGTTGAGCACTGAGTATCCCCTCCAACTGGTGGTGGGTGGCTCCTTCTCCCCATCCCACGCATGCACACAGGTGCTACCAGGGACCCCCACCACCTGTGCCGTCTCCAGGGAGAGCAAAGCAACTGGTTCTGGACTTACCTGTTTGCAGAACAACCGCCCGGACTGGCCCTGGGCCTGCCCGCCTGGTCTGGATCACCTCTGTGCCACAGAAGAGGACGTGTCGCCGATAATCGCCCATCCCGTACACCTTCCAGGGCAGGGTGTTGTCGGAGTGAGGCAGGGGGGTCTTGGAGACCGGAACACTCTCACCTAAAGGCCATGGAAAAGCCACACAGTTCAGGACCCCTCCTCAATTTGGAGCCAATGGGGTGTGACAACGTACCAGCAGTTGTCCCAAGGAACCTACAAGCCGAAGTCTGACCCAGGCAAAGAAAAGATGGGGAATGGGGTTGAGGAGGCAGGAGAGAAGCCCCTTCCTCCATGCCAGTGTGGGAGATGTGAAACAAGGCTCCTTGCTCTGCTCGCCAGACCCACAGATTGGGGGCGGAGGGCATCTTGCCTTTCTTTCCCCACCATCTGCCCGTGTCTGCAGGTGGGTCTCCAAGCAAACAGGAAGCTAAGAAGGCCAGAAGTGGCCTTCAAGGCTAGGCACCCTCAGGCAGAAGCGCCTGGCAAAGCGGAGAGGCAGCGAGAGTGGGAACGCTCTCCCGCTGGGACAGCCACAGCTGCACGTGCCCCCTTGGGAAAGTCCTCCCCATCGGGAGACCTCTGGCGTTTCATACTCACTGCCCCCACAGCGTGTGCATATGCACCAACACACAAGGGCTCCCCCAGTGTCCATCCTACAAGACTCCGACCATCCAGGCCACAGTGATCCCAAAGGTGCTTCAGGCAACTGGGCCTCCTTGGCTTATTCTTTGAAGATGTTTCGCTTCTCATCGAAGAAGCTTCTTCAGTTCTGAACTAGTTCTAGGACCAAAGAAGCTTCTTGGATGAGAAGCAAAATGTTTTCAAGAAAAAATAAAGAAAGCCCAGCTGCCTTTTGGAAAAGCACCTTTGGGGGGGTCCTACCAGGTTCCTTTCTCTGCTCATCAGACGCACTGGATCGGGGGGAGCAGAAACACCCCTAGATACATGCCCAGCCGGCTTGTACCTGTGAGCATCCCCTCGTTGACCACACAGCTTCCCTCCAGCAGGATGGCATCACAGGGCAGGGAGAACCGCTGGCCTTCCAGGAGAAGGAGGTCCCCCGGGACTAAGTGACAGGACTCCACGGTGGAACTCCCTGGCAAGGAAGAGAAAGGGGGGGAGGGATGCACCCCTGGACCGAAAGCATCAGACCCTTCATTTGAGGTCCTTTTGGCACCCAGGGGAGGCCAGGAGAGGTTGGTTGCTCCAGGAACGGCCGTAGATTGGGAAGGAAACAAGGGGGAGATCCTTCTTGAAGACCCCTCTTGGCCATCCAGGAGGAGGCGCTCTGCTTCTATGACACACTCTTGGTGTGACCAGGGAGTCACTGTGGAAGCCTCCTCCCCACAGAGGCCAGCAGTCATTATAAAGGGCTGGGCAGGGATATCGGGGGGGGGGGGGGGGCGGGGGTCACCAAACTCACCTTCGCCTTTTGTCCAGACAGTGACTTGCACCTGATTGTGTTCCTTCACCAGATTGTGCAGCTTGATGGATTGCTGGGAGGGGGGAGGGGAGAAGGTTAAAGGGCTGGGAATGGACATCTCTGGCTCTGGTTGCCTCTTTCTTCCCTGCCTCCCCCACCCCCACCCCAGGGGAAGAGAAGGCTAGTTCCAGGTCCTGGAAGGCATCAGATTTGCCAAATTTTATCAATCTCTTCCCCCACCCCCAACCCCACCCCCACCCTGCGAGGTATCCGCACATGGAGCCAGACTCCCCCGGGCCAGGTGGGGGGGGCGGCGGAGGGACATTGGCTTCTCAAGGGCTCCCATGATGCACCTCTCTGAAGCCAGAGGATGCAGGGACAGGTGGTGGGTCTCTTAGCTACCCACACAAGTAACTGCCCCCATCCCAAAGTAAATAGGGGGGAAGTGAGCTAAGACAAGAATGTAAAAAGCCTCCCCACACACAGAAAAACTCCCCCAGGAAGAAGATGCTGCTGGACCCTTGTGGGAAAGCAGAAAGTGGGAGACCCCCTTCTCCACACTGACCCCCAAGCGGAGAAGCCTGCAGGATCCTCCTAGCTGGGTACAGTCCCAAAATGGGCTCATCCCTCCAAAGGCAGCACTGGAGCCCAGGAAGTGCTGAGTCCCCTGAGTGGGTCACTCCATCTCTGAACAGAGCCAGAGGAAAGAGATTCATTGCCCCACGGAAGCTGACCAAACCCCTCTCTCCTCTGCCTCCCTCACAGGGTTGCTGTGCTGGGGAAGGAGCGGGATGTTGCATGCATTGCCTTGAGGGTCTGGAGGAGGGGCAAGGCATTGACTGAACAAGTGAAATGAACAGGCTGGGGGCAGCCACCGGGTGGGGGGGCTCTTCCATGCAACAGGTGATGGAAGCCAGGGCAGAGGGGAGCTCACCTGGCGGAGGTCGTAGATGGTGAGGCCGATGGAGATGACGGAGAGGATGACGATGGCCGAGGAATACTCGATGTAGCCTTGGGTGTACCAGAGGATCAGGGTGAAGGATTGGAAGATGTAGAAGGGGTTCAGGATCTGTCGGCAGAGGACACAGGCAGGATGCCAGGGCAGCCACGGGGCACCCTCAGAGCAACCACAGGTGCTCCGCCTTGGAGCAGCCGCCCTTTGGGAGAGCAGCAGGAGCAGCCGTGATGTTGGCAGGGCAAGCTGGCACCCTCAAGCCACCCATGGCCTTCCCAGGGCACCTGAGGCCCTGCAAACCTGCTTTGACCTCTACCTGGAACAGCAGCAAGCCAGCCCTGCACCAGCCCCGGTTGCCAGCAGATGTTCAGCCCTCTGCCAGGAATCTGAGTGCCCATGTCGGCCTCCTTGCCAGGGCTCAGCTGCCAGGAAGCCCCTCCCTGCTGCCCCGCACCCACGGCTGAGCCGCCTCTGCTCTGAGGGATCCAGAGCTGCCCTTGGGCATCACAAGCGGTGAACACCATCCTCTCTCTCTGGTTCCCAAGAGAGCGCCAGGCTTTTGGGAAGAAGATCTGGTGTTCCTTGCCTCCTGGAGAGAAATGTCCCGGCCCCTGAAGGAGAAGCCCCTTGGATTGTCCGACTCTGCTCTTCACCCTCCCTAAATAAAGAGGTCAGGCTTTGACTCCCAGACCTCCAAGGCTCCTCACTATGGTCCCCCGAAGCCTGGGAAGAGACAGGCAAACACCGGCCGGTTACCTCTTTGAAGAGCAGCTTCCAGACGGGCCGGATTTCAATCTCGATGGCGTTGGGACCACAGATGGAGCTCCTGGAAGGCGGGAGGGGAAGCCGGCTCAGCCCATGCCACAGCAGCCAGGGGGCAGGGAGGCAGAGGCACCCCTCCCAGCCAGCCCAGATGGGGACAAGAAGGTATAAGGGCTCAGAGGGAGGAACCCCCACCCTCTCCAAGGTCCAAGCCCAGATCAGCCCTCTTTGGGCAGACAAGCTCTTTTGAAACACTCTTTTACACTTGAAAAAAAGGGAGGAATTATTTAATTTAATTTAATTTAATTTATCGCATTTCTATGCCACCCAACTCCCGAGGGACTCTGAGGAAGGAGGGAAGGAAGGAAGGGGGGTGCTGACTGTGGGGAGGGGGACATACCTGAGCACTTTTTCCCTCCTCTCCAGCCCTTCTCCAAATCGGTGGTGTACCTGGTAGCAAGTGTTGCCATCCTCGAGCGACCTAGAAAAGGAGCCACAAGGAAACATGCGGGCACTGGGCACGAGGGGCCCTCCAGCTGCTTCTTCTCCTCCTCCTCTCAAGAAGCGGAAAACTCACCCAACTCGGGCAAAGTGTTTCTCAGAAAAATCCCAGAGATAGCGTATTTTTTGTACCTGGATATATCTCCCCTACAAGACATCACATTACAAAACATTAGGTGCCAGGCCTGGGGGCGGAAGGCCGTCCGTCTCCTTCAGGGACACACAGAGGGTTCAGGATGCCTGGGGGAGTCAAGGGGGCAGGAAGAACAGACCCCCTTCACCCTCCCCAGGCTGAGCTCCTGCTGCCCTTTCCTCTGCCCTGCAGGGCACCAGGAAATGCCAGGGTGTCCAGAGGTGACTGGCAATGTGCCTTCCCCCGAAGGCAATGCGGGGCAGCTCATGTTCTTCCCGGAGGAGGCCACTGTCCTGACCCTGGCTGGGTCCTCAGCAGGTGGGGCACCTGGAGGTCTTAAACCGGGAAGGGAATGCAGGCAAAGTCAGCAGGAGCCTCCAGGGTGGGGAGGGGCTCTGCCAATGTTTCCACAGGTTGAGGTGGCTCCCTTGCACCTTGCTCTGGCCTCAGGCTGTGCCACATGGAACTTGCTCAGCAGGAGGGAGAGCAAAACAAGTTTGGAGGCTCTTGGTAGTGTTCCTCCCCTAACTAGAACCAGCAGCCCCTCCCCAGTTGCTCCCAGGTCTCCCCTCGGCCCTGGCTCACTTTCATGTCAGGCATCTTGATGGATTTCCGGAGGATGGAATGCTTTTCTTGGCTGAAGCTCTGGTCCGACTTTTCAGTGCCCAAGAGAGCCTGGAAGTCAGGGCAGATCACCTGCTTCCGAGTGTACCTCTTACTCTCATCCTGGGAAGGGAAAAAGGGGAAAGGAGGGAGACGCTGGGCGACTCAAGAGATCCAGCCAGGGACATTTCTGTTAGTTAGAGCGGGGCTGGTTTAATCCCTCCAGCAGGAGACGGAGCTTCCTTATTCACTTATTAAACTTACTTGTCTCCCTCTCACTACAGGTGACTCTGGGCAGCTTACAACATTAAAATAATGCCAGTGCCTTTTTCTATGGAAGCAAAGGGAAAGGGAAAAGGAGGAGGAGGAGGAGGAGGAGGAGGAGGAAGGGCTCAAGTACCCAGCATTAGATAAAAATAAGGAAGAAACCACCAATCTTCAATGCTGTGGGGGATTCAGTTTTGCCCCAACCCAGTCTTTGGATTTCTATAAATCAAATACAGTATGATCTTATGGCCCAACAAATGAATTTTTGGCTAAATAACCCAAATAGTTGTGAACTGTAGAATTCATGGCTTTCCTCCAAAGAAGGAGAAGCCCTCCAGAAGATATGAAGCCTAAGCAAGGCTTGCCCAGAAGAAGAAGCAACTCTCAGCTGTGACTTCCACAGACAAACACGAAGAGAATCAGGTTGCTTCAGAAGAAGGGAGGGAGGCACCTACCGTGGTCCTGAGCAGCACCACATCAGCCTCTTCCAAGCTGCAGGGCTGGCAATTGGCCCAGACACCCCACTCGGGTTTCCAGTGGAAGAGAAGCAGGAGGCCCCCGCAAGACAGGACGTAGCCAGCCAGGCACAGGGCCCTCCGGAAGCCCCCGGTCTTGTAGCCCAAGATCTCCTGGAAAGAAAGACATGAATTGGAGTGTATGGGTTTTAATGTTTTCTTTTTAAACTTTTGTATGGCATATTGTTCGCATTGTTTGATTCTTTGTTGTTAGCCGCCCAGAGTCCCATGGGAGTTGGGTGGCATAAAAATGTGACTAATAAATAAATTTGCCATGAAGGGAGCCCTTCCTACTCAGTCAGCGTCAGGGCTCAGTCCTACCGTAGTAAAAACTCATCTTGTGACTGTTCTCAAGACGGTCAGCCTGCAGGAGGAGAGATGGCAGAACTTGGGGGTGGAGTGAAAAGGGGGAATCAGCCTAGAATCTTTAGGTAGCCACAAGCAAATGAAGCCCAACCTCCCTTGAATTCCATGGACTCTTATCTGTCTCTGACCAGTGCTGTCCATTAGTTGAGAAGATTCCTATGCAAGGCTTTTTGCAATAATTCAGTTTAATTGGGCCTCCACATGTGGACCTGGTGTTCGTGCTCAGCACAACTATTTGTATATTCAACAAATAGATTTCCCAGCGGCATAAAATATATCTGGAAGGTCACAGAGTCTTGCATACTGTGTGGATTTTGGATTTGATTCTGAAACAGGAATCTTTCAAAACATTCTGCAAAAATGTGAAGAATTTCCATGTGGAATTCACAGACCACTTAAAATCAGCCATTGGACTGGATTTGTACAATACATCCCAGCACCAAACCTACTAGGGTTAAGATTAATCCAGCTTTGCTAGTTGTACAAATACTGCTGTAGGTGTTTCATGAGGAAGCCAGAGGGGGCCACGGTCCCGAGAATGTGGCTCCGACTCTGTTATTTTGTTATTGTATTAGATGCATCTGTTTCCTAATGTTGTCATCTTCAGATCCAAGATTGTTGGGCACGTTGTCCTCAGAAACCAAATTCTTTCCTTTGTGGTGCAAAAAAATTCACTTGGTGTCCTACTTTCCATCAGTATTGTTCTACCATTATGTCTACCAAAGGTCAAGGCTGGGACTACCACAGGCCCCTCCCACTGAGACAGTCCATGCTAGTGGCCCCTGGCTTGTTCCTAGGGCCCCTGGAAATCTCTGCATCACAAACAATTCAATACGAAGCTGTTTTGGGCTTTGCTTGTGCCCAGTAAATACACCTGGAGCCCCCTCCTTGCTGGCTGAGTTGAATCGCAGGTGAGCCTACCCTGCTCCGATTTGCATCTGGGGTGTGCTGGGTGTAAAACTAGCTGGAAATTGGCCACAGTATTTGCTAACAGTGATTGCCAAGGAACAGCGGTTAAGCTGAGATGCCTTTAGGTGTCTGTTATTAGCCAACCGACCAAGGATCTGAACTCAGCAGCTTAATTCACTCAGGGAACCTGGAAGAGGAATTGGAGATCAGGCTAGTAATTGATACGGCCACCCAACCGGCTTGGCCAGGTGAGTGAAAGACTGGAGGCAATTGCAGGCCTCAGTTAGGCTTTTATGGGGCTTAATCAATCAGGCTTTCATTACGGTCCCTGAGCAGAATTAGAGGCTTAGTGCTTTGTGCAAATCCTGGCTGGTTAGTCAGTTCAGCTTCTTCAGAATAGCAATAGCACTTATATACAGCTTCACGGCGCTTTACAGCCCTCTCTGAGCGGTTTACAGAGTCATCCTCTTGCCCCCAACAATCTGGTCCTCGTTTTACCCACCTCAGAAGGATGGGAGGCCGAGTCAACCTGGAGCTGGCGGCAGTCGGCTGCCAGCAGAATTAACCTGCAATGCTGCATTCTAACCCCTGCGCCACCATGGCTCTTAGATGGCTTTCTCTGGATGGGCTCTTGGGAGGACGCCAAGCCTGAAGGCAGCCAGGAGGCCCAAGTGGGACGGAGGGTTAGAGATGGTGGGCCCAAAGCAGTGGTGAAATTCAAATTTTTTTACTACCAGTTCTGTGGGCGTGGCAGGGGAAGGATACTGCAAAATCTCCATCCCTCCCCACTCTGGGTCCAGCCAGAGGTGGTATTTGCCGGTTCTCCGAACTACTCAAAATTTCCACTACCGGTTCTCCAGAACCTGTCAGAACCTGCTGGATTTCACCCCTGGCCCAAAGAATGAACAGGAAGTTTTTTAAAAATCTTTTTGCAAACAGGATTTAGATCAACAAACATTTCTGGAGAAAAGCACATACAAGAACCATTGAGTGGAAGGCAAACAAACCTCATTAGCTTTGACTAAACTCAGATGGGCCAAGAGGGGCCGGCCAGGACAGGGTCAGGACCCCCGGGTGGAAATGACAAGGGAGCGATTCAGGCTGGACATCAGGAGGAAGTGCCTGACTGTACGAAGGCTCAGCCGGTGGAACAGGAAGTGGCAAGCCAGGCTGACCTGCTTGCCAGCTCTGCCCTGGGGCCAGCCTCCTCTGCTGACGGCACAAGATGCCTCGGATCCTGGCCTGGGCCCTGGCAGGAAGCTGCCTCAGCCTGGCTGGGTTCCTTGGGACCCCTTCCTGGGGCAGCACTGGACTGACCAAGGGGCCTGGGCCTGGGTCTGGGAGCAAGCTGAGCTCCAGGTATGCCCAGCCACTCTTTACCAGGAGCTGGGCAGGTTCAAGTTGTCAATAAGGCCCCCCTCATATGTGAGCTTCTTCAAGAGGGGGGTGCGGACCTGGCCGGGATTACCGAGACCTGGTTGGGACGCGGGGGGGGGGTTCCCCTCGTGGAGATGTGCCCACCAGGTTTCCTTGCATTCCATCAGCCGAGAGCTCAGGGCAGGGGTGGGGGAGTAGCGGTCATTATCAAGGAAGGTTTGGATCCGAGGGAGGCCACTGGACCTCAGATAGCCGGGTGTGAGTCCATCTTTGTGAGGTGGGGTCGTGGTGGGCAGATGGGTCTGTTAGTCACGTACCTGGCTCCCTGCCACGTGGCAACGACCCTGCCCGAGCTTCTCAATGTTGTAGCCGAGGTGGCGGTTGATACCCCCAGGCTTATGGTCATGGGGGATTTCAACCTGCCATCTATCGGTGAAACATCTGAGATAGCCCGGGAGTTCATGGCTTCCATGACGGCCATGGACCTGACCCAGGTAATTCAGGGCCCGACTCACATTGGTGGACACACCCTGGATCTAGTTTTTGTCTCTGGTCAGTGGTTGAGTGGTCTTGATATTGGGGATATAGGTATGGAACCCTTGTCATGGACTGACCACTCGCTCCTTCGACTCGACTTTCTGACCGCTGCACCTCACCGCAGGGAGGCGGAACCGACCAGGTGGTTCCGCCCCAGGCGCCTGATGGATCCTGATAGGTTCCAGACGGAGCTTGGGCCATTTCCTGAGACACGGACACGCGATTCGGCTGAGGACCTGGTGGCGGCCTGGGATAGGGCGGCCAGTGGGGCCTTGGACCGCATCGTGCCTTTGCGGCCTCTGACCCGGCGTCGAACTCACTTATCTCCTTGGTTTACCGAGGAGCTGAGGGAGATGAAACGCCGGAGAAGACGCCTAGAGAGCGGTTGGAGGGCCAGTCGCTCTGAATCTGACTTGACACTAGTAAGAGCTCATATTAAGACTTACTTAGTGGCGATAAAAGCGGCGAAGTCCAACTATTTTGCCACTCTTATCGCGTCATCAGATAATCGCCCAGCCGCCCTGTTTAGGGTGACCCGCTCCCTCCTTCATCTGGGAGCGCGGGAGGATCCCTTACAGGGTCGTGCTGAGGACTTTGTTCAATATCTGGATGATAAAATAACTCAGATTCGGGATGATTTGGCCGCTGACTGGGTTGGTTCAGGCGGGGTGACTGAGGCAGGTCTTGAGAGTGTTATCTGGGCTGAGTTCGATCCTGTGGCTCCCGAGGACGTGGACAGGACTCTGGGAAGACTGAACGCAACCACATGTTTATTGGACCCGTGTCCCTCCTGGTTGGTGCTGGCCTCCCGGGAGGTTACACGAGGCTGGCTCCAGGAGATTATAAATGCTTCTTTGAGTGAGGGTGCCCTACCGCCTGCCTTGAAGGAGGTGGTGGTGAGGCCCCTCCTCAAGAAGCCCTCCTTGGACCCAGCTATTTTGGCTAATTATCGTCCAGTCTCCAACCTTCCCTTTTTGGCGAAGGTTGTTGAGAGTGTGGTTGCGTGGCAGCTCCCTCGGTACCTGGATGAAGCTGTCTATTTAGACCCGCTCCAGTCCGGCTTCAGGTCTGGATACAGCACCGAAACGGCATTGGTCGCGTTGGTGGATGATCTCTGGAGGGCCCGGGGTAGGGGGTACTCCTCTATCCTGGTGCTGTTAGACCTCTCAGCGGCTTTTGATACCATCGACCATGGTATCATGTTGCGCCGGTTGGAGGGACTGGGGGTGGGGGGCACTGTTTTACGGTGGTTCTCCTCCTACCTCTCCGACCAGTCGCAATCAGTGTTGACAGGGGGGCAGCGGTCGACCCCGAGGCGCCTAGTGTGTGGGGTGCCGCAAGGGTCGGTCCTCTCGCCCCTCCTGTTCAACATTTATGTGAAGCTGCTGGGTGAGATCATCCGTGGTTTTGGGGTGGAGTTCCATCAGTACGCTGACGATACTCAGCTGTACATCTCCACCCCAGACCACCCCAACGATGCCGTGGAAGTGATGTCCCAGTGCCTTGAAGCCGTGCGGGTCTGGATGGGGAGAAACAGGCTTTGTCTCAACCCCTCCAAGACCGAGTGGCTGTGGCTGCCGGCGTCCCGATATAGCCAGCTGACACCATCGCTGGTCATTGGGGGCGAATCATTGGCCCACACGGAAAGGGTGCGCAACTTGGGCGTCCTCCTGGACCCACGGCTGTCCTTGGAGGATCATACGACAGCTGTGGCCAGGGGAGCTTTCTATCAGGTTCGCCTGATACGCCAGTTGCGGCCCTTTCTAGATCGGGACTCCCTGCGCACAGTCACTCAGGCACTCGTCACCTCTCGCCTGGACTACTGCAATGCTCTCTACATGGGGCTCCCCTTGGGGTGCACCCGGAGGCTCCAACTGGTACAGAATGCGGCCGCGCGGGGAATTATGGGAGCATCAGGGCGCTCCCACGTTACACCTCTCCTGCGCGAGCTGCATTGGTTGCCGGTGGAGTTCCGGGTGCGTTTCAAGGTGTTGGTAATGACCTTTAAAGCGCTCCATGGCTTAGGACCAGGGTACTTACGGGACCGCCTTCTGCCGCCAATTGCCTCCCACCGGCCGGTTCGCTCCCACAGAGTGGGCCTCCTCAGGGTGCCGTCAGCCAGACAATGCCGGCTGGCGACCCACAGGGGGAGAGCCTTCTCTGTGGCAGCCCCCACCCTCTGGAATGATCTTCCTCCAGAATTGAGAATTATCTCCGACCTCCGGACGTTTCGTCAGGCCCTGAAGACGCATCTTTTTCAGCTTGCCGGTTTAGCCTGATCCCTGTTGCATTTTTAGAATTTTTAAAATTTAAAAATTTTTAATGTTTGTAGCGTTGCCGCATTTTAATATTTATTTGGTTTTAATTCTCAGCCTAATGTATATGTGTTTTAATTTTTAACTTTTATGTATTGAATTTTTATTTCGGCTGTTCACCGCCCTGAGTCCGTAAGGAGAAGGGCGGTATACAAATCTAATAAATAATAAAAATAATAAATAATAATAAATAATAAGGCACAGGTGGTGGGCGGGGCATGTGGATCTCTGATTCAATGTCCTGCAGAGATGCCCCTCCTTCCAGAGCAGTCCCCACCCACCCCCGGGGATGGAGACTCCTCCTCCTCCTCCCAAACCCCTCTCCCTTCCTGTTCTCAGAGAGCACCAAGGACCTCACAGTCCTCCTCAACTCCCTCCCACTGCAGAAAAAGGCAGAGAGGATAAGGGAAGAGAAGCCTTTCTTTGCGAGCTACAGAGGCTCCAAGGAAGCCGAAGGCAACGGTGCCCCTGGCATCACCCGACTCACCACTTCAGCATCTCAGAGAAGCCAGGAAGAGAGGGAGAAAGGCCACTCAGTCAACCAGGGGGCTGTGGAAGAGATAATGATTCCAATGTAATTGGAGTATCCTCCATGAAGTTAAGAGGCGGGATGGCTTTTGAGCCAAGCCTTTATGGTTGCAGGAAAGCCAGAACTTGAGAGCCTCCGGCAGCCAGGCCAGGAAGAGAGCAAGCTGAGAAACAGAGGAAGGCTAGATAACCCCTGATCAGTTGGGCCATCATTTCAGAGATAGCTCCTTACCTAAACAGATTGACAGGATGGCCACAGGCAATGGAAGCAGGAATGGCTTCTGACTTCCTACTGGCTTCCCCATGGAGTTTCCTTGTGGGAAGTTGGCAGACAGAAAGTCAGTGGGGAAACTGGCAGGGGAGGTCACAACTTGCTCCATTAATTTCCCCTATCTGTGCACCTTCATTTGCACACTCCTGAGCAACCTCAATCAATCAATCAATCAATCAATCAATCAGAATAGAGCTGGAAGGGACCCTGAAGCGGGGGTGAAATCCAGCAGGTTCTGACAGGTTCTGGAGAACCAGTAGCGGAAATTTTGAGCAGTTTGGAGAACCAGCAAATACCCAGAGTGGGGAGGGAATGGGGATTTTACAGTATGCTTCCCCTGGAGTGGGATGGGAATGGAGATTTTGCAGTATCCTTCCCCTGCCACACCCACCAAGCCATGACCACCAAGCCACACCACGTCCACCAAGCCACACCCAAAGAACCGGTAGTAAAAAAATTTGGATTTCACCACTGCCCTGAAGGTCGTCTAGTCCAACCCCTTGCTCAAGCAAGAGACTCTGGCCTATACCATCCCAGAAGTGGCTGTCCAGTCTCTTCTTTAAAATCTCCAGTGACAGGACTTGCGGCGGTGATGTCAACATGCTTGGAACGATGAGAACAGAGCTCTCTTCTTTTTTTATATATATAGAAATTTTTTATTTTCAAAAAAACCAAAACAAAACACAATATAAAAACCATTATCATTCCATATAATCAAAGACAGTGTAACAGTTGGTGACATTTTTTGTGCTCCTCCTCTCTTCAATTTATCACTAAACATTTTAACTTATTTTCAAAAAGTTTCAACATCGCTTTATATCATAATTATTTCCAATTCTTATTCTCTATCCATTGATAAAATAAATCCCATATCAAATAATATTGTCCATCTTCCTGTTCTCTTATTTCAAATGTCAATTTGCTCATTTCAGCACAATCCATCATTTTCTTAATAATTTCTTCATCGTTAGGTAACTTTTCTCCTTTCCAGTTTTTAGCAAATACAATTCTGGCTGCTGTCAAGAGATTCACTATTAAATATTGCAATTCTTTATTGTATATCTCCGGTACAATCCCTAATAAGAATATCTCTGGTTTAAAATCAATGTGTCTCTTTATCATTTTTTCCAACCACATGTGTATCTTAGTCCAATATCTCCTTGCTTCTAAGCATGTCCACAGATGATGATGGTGATGATGATGATGATGATTGGTTTGATTTATATGCTGCCCTTCTCCGGAGACTCTGGGCTGCTTACAATGCGTTAAGCAATAGCCTTCATACTTTTGTATACACCTGCTTAGTAGCGCTTTTGGGGCTCCCTAAGCGGTGTTCTTTTTTGTACAAAATCAGCTTATTGCCCCCACAATCTGGGTCCTCATTACAGATTAACAGAGTTGGAAGGGACCTTGGAGGTCATCTAGTCCAACCCCCGCCCAAGCAGGAAACCCTACACCATTTCTGACAGATGGCAGTCCAGTCTCTTCTTAAAAGCCTCTAGGGATGAAGCTCTAAGAACTTCCGAAGGCAACTTCTGTTCCATTGGTGGATTGGTCTCACTGTCAGCAAACTTCTCCTTATTTCTAGGTTGAATCTCTCCTTGATCAGTTTCCATCCACTATTCCTTGTCTGGCCTTCGGGTGCCTTGGAAAACAGGTTGACCCCCTTCCTCCTCTCTTTGACAGTCCCTCAAATATTGGAACTGTGCCGGTCCTGCAGACCCAGGATGTGCCAGCTTCTAAACTGGGGAATTCTTGGAGTTGAAGTCCGCATGTCTTCAAGTGGCCATAACTGGAGACCCCTGTTCTAAAGGAAGCCAAGATCTGGCTTGCCAATGAAGGCAAGGAGAAACCAGCTGTTGGACAGCTCTGACTTCTCCCACTTACATTTCTGGGGCTGCCTTGCTGTCTTCCCCTATGGGGCAGCCCACATCCTTCTCTTCCAGCCATTTTGCTGCATGCTGAGTGGGGCTTGAAGGAGTAAAACCAGCCAAGACCTTCAAGTTAGCAAAGCCCCTGGCATGAACCCAAGTACAGGCACTCCTTAACGTGTTGCTTGCAACCTCAGTTGTAATGGAACACGAGAGAGAGGTTTATGACCAGGGTTTCCAAGTTCGGATGCCATTGGGATAGACGTGACACAAGAGGTGGGCACAAATCCTCTCACTAAGGGGCTCCTGAGGAGTTCTGCTCCCATTGCCCAGGATCTGAGCCCTTGCCTGAGTCTGGCAGCCACTGCCAGCTTGCCTAAAACCTGGGAGGGAAACGGAGGCCTCTGGGCTGCCATCCAGGCATGGCATCTGGTGGGCAGCCCTTCTCAAAGCCTTCCAGCCTGGGACTGTTGGAAAGGGACCTTTCCTAGACTACAGGCA
The DNA here is from genome assembly GCA_030761175.1 of Masticophis lateralis. NCBI lineage: Eukaryota > Metazoa > Chordata > Lepidosauria > Squamata > Colubridae > Masticophis > Masticophis lateralis. The sequence continues at coordinate 592,641 of JAUDYJ010000005.1, read as the reverse complement.
GTTATTGACGTGTCACAACCATTCATTTTGTGACAGTTTGAAGTTACTGCAGCACTGAAAATAGCAACTTATGATGGGTTTTCACATTTATGACCGTTGCAGCATCTCCATGATCATGTGATCAAAATTCAGATGCTCGGCAACTGGCTGATGTTTATGACAGTTGCCATGTCCCGGGGTCACGTGATCCCCTTTTGTGACCTTCTGGCAATCAATGAGGAAGCAAGATTCACTTAACAACCATGGCAAGAAAGGTCGTAAAGTGGGGCAAAGCTCACTTAACAGTTGTCTCGCTTAGCGAGGGAAATGTTGAGCTCAATTGTGGCTGTATGTGGAAGACTTCCTGCACATCCCCTTTTCTCTCCCTTCCTACCCAGCCCCGCAGGGACCAGGTGAGTTCAGCAGCTCCACGCAAGCAGGACAGCGGAGTCACTTTGTTGTGTTCGGCGCATTGCCTGACGACGGGAGCGCCGCGCCCTGATTGGCTGTTACAAAGTTGTTGCAAGCACAGGAGTTTTCGTGCTTGCTGATTGGTTATGGGGTTTGACAGCTGAGTATAAAAACGCTGTCACCCTCAGCCCCGCTGGCTCTGTTAGCTTGAGCGGCTTGTTGTGGTTATGTTAATAAACGGAGTCGGACGTTCCGTGTTGCCTTGTTATTGCCGCCCTCAGAACTTAAGACACTCCATCCTCAGAAGGTTTGCGATGGGCTTGCAGGCCAAGCACCCAGGGACACATCCAGTAGCATTCCAGGGCAGGACCTCCCAACAAAGAGAATGAGTTAGTCTGTCATTAAGGGATAAGAAGCTAAGATGTAAAAGGGAGATTAGGAAAAAAACTCAAAGGCAAAAATAAATGGGTTGCACTGCAGAGGGGCAAAACTTTCCACTAGCATCGTAGCCTCGCGGTCTTTCTAGCCCCCCTCACTACATCTCAAATGAAGAAGAGATTTCCCCTGTAGCCCTCTTGCTTGCTAAGTATTTGCTACTGCAATTTGTACTTTCATTATGCTCAAGGAGCTCCGTTCTAAGACATGTGATAATATTCAGACTTTCTTCCCTAGGACATTATGCAAACTGGAATTCTTCTGTAACCACAAGAGATGAGTTTTTGTGCAACACAAATCAAAATCCTCAGGGTGGTGACTCCGGGGGGAAGAGTGGATGAGAAACCCTGATTGAAGGAGGGGGGGCAGAGATCCGCTGGACTGCAGAGCCGGTCCTTCATGGAATGCATAGAATTGCAGGAAGTGCCAAAGATTTACTCACTGAGTAAAGGCGGGTGTAAATGCTGACAGACAAACCGTCCTGATGCCAGATGGGCTTATTTATTTAAAGGAGAGTTGATTCAACCCCAACCAACATTTTTAAATACAAAGCACAACAGAGAATCAACAACTTGATTCACACAACACGCTGGCCCCCAGGGCCAGGATAGCAGGACACAATTCCTGTAGTCATAGAGCCTGGAAGATCCAAACCACCCAAAGCAAACTCTATTCTAAGCTTAACAAGACGGCCTGAAAAGAAAAATAGAAAAATGTGGGATAGAAGACAGCATCACCATCAGGTGGATTTGTAACTGGCTGACCAACTGTCCTCAACGAGTAGTCCTTAACAGTACTATGTCTACATGGAGGGAAGTAAGCAGTGGGGTAACACAAGGTTCCCTCTTAGGCCCAGGACTCTTCAATATCTTCATCAATGACTTAGATGAGAGAATAGAAGGGGAAGTCATCAAATTTGCTGATGACACTAAACTGGCAGGAATAAATTGTTAATTGATAGTTCCTTGATGAAAACTGTTGCCACCAAGAAGCCTCCTATCAACCCTGGCGGGGCAAATGACTGAAGGTATAGTTCATCCTCAACCTATGACGACAATTGAGACCAGAATTTCCTTTGCTAAGCAAGGCAGTCATTAAATGAGTCACACCTGATTTTGCAACCTTTTTTACCATGCTTGTTAAGAAAGACCCTGCAGTTGTTAAGTGTACCACAAGGCCATTAAGTGAATCCAGCTTCCCCCTTGACTTTGCTTGTCTAGGCTGCCTGGGAAGGTGGCAAAAGGGAAGGGAGGCAGGGACCCCTGGATGCTGCAGCTATCGTAAATACATACCGGTTGCCAAGCACCCACATTTTGATCACATGACCCTGGGGATGCTGCGATAATCATATGGGCGAAAACTGGGCTGTCGGTCATTTTTTCCCAGTGTGTTTGTAACTTTGAAGGGTTACTAAGCAAATGAGAAGCTATCTGTAAACCATTCCCCCTTCTAGCACTCATGATGTGACCTAGTTGGATCATGAAATATCTGCAAGAAAACCACCAAGCCCTGAGAGCACCAGGACCCCACAGTCCTCCTCCTCCTCCTCCTCCTCCTCTTCCTCTCCACAAACCCACCTTCCTTCTAGCACTGATGATGATCCCCAGTTGGGTCGTGAAACATCTGCAAGAAAGCTACCAAGCTCAGAGAGCACCAAGGACCCCACAGTCCTTTTCCTCCTCTTCCTCTCTGCAAAGATCATCTGTTCTAGCCTTGATAATGTTACTTAGTGGGTCAGAAAACATCTGCAAGAAAACAGCCCTGTTCAGGGAGCACTGAGGGGCCCCCAGTTCATCCCTGTGCTGCTGAGATTGTCTTCCACCGCTCCCATCTACCAGTCTGGGTAATAAACCCCTTCCACCTGATGCCCTCCCTGCCACTGATCTAGAAGAAAAGAGGCAGAACTCGTGCTGTGGAAACCCACAACGTCCAGCTGCAGAAAAGCCACCATCCACACACACACACACCCCAGGCACAGGCATGGACCACCCCAAGGGCAGATTCTCTCCCCCCCCCCCCCCGAAGTTGCTTCCAGCAGCTGCAACGGGGCAGGAAGGGGTTTTCAAGAACCAAAAAGAGCCTTGATGCAGCTGAAAGGCAGCAAATAGGGATTTTGGGGGGCGGGGGGAGGTGATTGAAGGATTTGCCCAACGCTGAGCAACCTGAACCAGCAAAAGAAAGGGAAGAGGCCTGGAATGGCAGGGGGAATTTACTTGGGAAGGAGACCAGACCTGGATGATGCCTGTCCCTCCCCATCGCCCTCCCCACCCAACCCTTGACAAAGAGACCTGCCCACCTTCCTGCTATAAAGTGGGGGGGAGATGGGGTGCCCAAGCATCTCTAAGCAAGGACACCTGACCTTGAGCTGCTTTTCTCGAGGGGAGCAGGTGGGCTATGGGGTGGGTAGCATCAGGCTAGCAGAAGCCAGGCGGCTGCTTTGGGGGTGAACTGTGGGGAGGGGGTCCCCCTGCCCTTACCATCTCATCGTCCTCCCCCTCGTTGAGCAGGGCATGTTGGGAGTCCATTGGAAGCTTCCTCCCGATAGAAGCTGGCCTTCCTTCCTGCCTTGGGTGGAGGAAAGCCGATTGCCACTTCAGTTGCCAAAATTTGATCTCTGGACAGGATCACTGCTCACGCATAATATTGCTCCCGGAGTTGTGGAATGCACACTTTCTATTTTTGCAATCACCTGAGCTGAGAAAACCTGTTCCGATCGGCCGGCCTCCAGATGTTATGTAAGCTCTTAAGAGAGAGTATGTGTGTGTGTGTGTGTGTGTGTGTGTGTGTGTGTGTTTGTGTGAGGGCAGGTGCAAACCTGAGTCACAGGTGGGAACAGGACTCCCAAGTTTCAGTGAGTGGGTGCATTTGCCAATCCGCCACTCGGAGTTCCGCATGTCCTGCTCCACCTGTGCATGGACCTCCATACCCATAATCCCTGGGCATTTGTCTTTGGGTGGGCAGGAACGAGACCTCCAACAGCACCTCTGAAAGCTGCACTCTGGGGTTGGGGCTCAGAGTCCCGGGCTTGATGCCTGGATGCAACTGGAGTTTTTCCACCCCCACCCCTGATTAAAAGGTTCCAGGAAAGATGTGGGGAGAATTACTTTGGAAAAAGAAGAGCAACTAAGATGATCAAAGGCCCGGAGGCTAAACTGTATGAGGAATGGCAGAAGGTTTTGGGTTTGGCTAGTCTAGAGAAAAGAGGAATTAGGGGTGACATGATAGCAGTGTTCCAGTACTTGAGGGGCTGTCCAGTGGTGGGTTTCAAAATTTTTTATTGCCGGTTCTGTGGGTCTGGCTTGGTGGGCGTGGCATGGGTTGGTGTGGCAGGGGAAGAATACGGCAAAATCTCCATTCCCTCCCCAATCCAGGAGAAGGTTACTGCAAAATTTCCTCCCAATCAGCTGGGACTTGGGAGGCAGAGAATAGATGGGGGCGGGGCCAGTCAGAATTTTTACTACCGGTTCTCTGAACTACTCAAAATTTCTGCTACCAATTCTCCAGGACTGGTCAGAATCTGCTGAAACCCACCTCTGGCCTGCCCCAAAGAAGAGGGGGTCCAAGCACCAAAGAAGGCAGGACAAGAAACAATGGATGAAAACTAACCAAGGAGGGAAGCAACCTGGAATTGAAGAGAAACTTCCTGACAGTGAAGACCATTATCCAGTGGAACGACTTGCCACCAGAAGTTTGGGTGCTTCATCACTGGAGGTTTTTAAAAAGAGACTGGACAGTCACTGATCTGAAATAGTATAGGTTCTCCTACTTGAGAAGGGGGTGGACAAGAAGATCTCCAAGGTCCCTTCCAGCTCTGTTCTGTTCTTTATTCTCTTTTCTATTGTATTCTCTTTTCTATTCTATTCCATTTTCTAAGAGAGAGGGAGATATATATACAGTATGTATACAGTGTGTGTGTGTGTATATATATCCACATAATATTTACAACACATTATCACTGTGGGGCACCCTGGGTTTTGGGGTCTCAGGAGGCTACCACATTTCAGGCCTTCAAACGCCTCCTAGTCTCCAACTCTGTTCTAACCCAGTATTGCGACCACCTGCCACTTGTCTTGGTATGCGATGCCTCCCCGTATGGAGTGGGCGCTGTCCTTAGCCAGGGGTTACCTACTGGCCGAGAAGTCCCTGTGGCATATTTCTCCCATACCTTGGGCCCTGTGAACGAAACTATTCTCAATTGGATTGGGAAGCCCTCGCATTGGTAGCCGGTGTCAAGCGCTTCCACCACTACCTCTATGGTTGCTCGTTCCAGTTAATCACTGACCACAAGCCGCTCCTCGGGATCCTGGCCGGAGACCACCAAGCCCCGCTGATCTTCCCTCCCAGGATGATGCACTATTCAACCTTCTTATCAGCCTACTCTTATACCCTGCTGCACTGACCGGGACGAGATCTCGCCCACGCTGACGCGTTGAACCGTTGCCCCCTGCCAACTCTGCTTCCTGACCATGTTCCTGCGCCGCCGTCTGCTTGATTGACAACTTGCCATTGCCAGTGACGGCTGCTGACATCACTCACCTGTCTGCCCGTGACGCAGTTTTGTCTTGTGTCCTTGACTGAATGGCTAGGGGGTGGCCGCCCTTTCCGTCGGAGTTGCAGCCGTACACTAGCAGGCAGCTCGAGCTGTCAACTCAAAGTGGATGTCTGTTATGGGGTCATCGGGTAGTGGTCTTACCTTCTTTACGGTGCTCGTTACTATCCAAGCTCCATCAAGGACACCCAGGGATAGTTCGTATGAAAACCCTGGGACGGTGTTATATGTGGTGGCCCTACCTTGATAGGGATATCTCAAGGTGGGTTTCCACCTGCCCGCAGTGTCAGGATTGCAGACCAATGCTGCCAAAGGATCTCCCAAGGAAGTGGGAAGACCCTGGGCCCCCTGGTCCTGGTTGCATATCGACCTCGCGGGTCCACTTCAGGGGCAGTCCTTTCTAATTGTGGCTGATGTGTTCTCGAAATGGGTAAAAGTGGTTCTGATGTCCTCTACCACTTCAGACGCAGTCATTAGGGCCTTACGGAGGATATTTGCTACCCACGGATTGCCCAACATCCTAGTGTCAGACAACAGCCCCCAATTTACATCCACCCTCTTTGAAGCCTTCCTAGCTACCCAGGGAATTTGACACTGTTTAATAGCCCCATTCCATCCAGCTAGCAACGGATGTGCTGAACATGTCGTCTGGTCAGCCAAAGATGCGTTGGGGAAACTGGGTCCCGGAAGCTGGCAGGAACGGGTATAACTATCTCTTGATTCAGCATACTACACCATGCCAGCTCACAAATAAGAGCCCAGCCGAGTTACTGATGGGCCGGAGGCTGCGCATGTCATTGGACCGTATACACCCACAATATTACCCCACTAAGTACCTAGATTCTAGTAGGAGGCATCAGCCTTTCCAATTACAGGCCCCAGTTTATGCCCAAAATTACGGGGGACAACCATTGTGGCTGCCAGGGGAAATAGTGGGAATTGTGGGGTCCTGCTCCAATTGGGTAGATATGGGCCAGGGTAGGATCTGGAAGTGCCATCAGGACCAACTGCGCACCAGGTGGCCTGTCTCAAGCCAACCAACCGGAGGTTGCCCACGGGCAGAGCTCCAATGTGAGCCGCCCACCGTAGAGATCTACAAACTACACACACACACACACACACACACACACACACACCGGATGAAATAGGTAGGCAACACTTACCTGTCTCTAACGACGAGGGATCCGATGACCTCCAGGGGGTTGACAGAAATGAACCAGGAGAGAATATCGCACAAGAAGACGTGGCACCACCATGCCCACAGGCTGAACCAACACAGCCACCTGGGCCCCGACGATTGATGCGGAGCCGGCGTAAACTTGTGTACTTACAGGACTACACATGCACGAACGTGGTGGGAAGGGTGTTGTATATTAAGCCAAGCCGCTGGCTGTTTCCCTCTAGCGGCGGCAAGAAGAAGGAACTCTGGTGGCTCAGAAGACTAAAGCAGTGTTATTAACTGTTATTAACATTCAGCTGCCTGCATTTACTGCAAGTTCAAATCCCACCAGGTTCAAATCCCATCAGGCTCAAGGCTGACTCAGCCTTCCATCCTTTCTAAGGTAGGTGAAATGAGGACCCATTTTGTGGGGGCAATAAGCTGACTTTGTATAAAATATACAAAAGTATGAAGGCTCTTGCTTAACGCATTGTAAGCCACCCTGAGTCTCCAGAGAAGGGTGGCATATAAATCAAATTTAAAAAAAAAAAAGAAAGAAAGAAAGAAAGAAAGAAAGAAAGAAAGAAAGAAAGAAAGAAAGAAAGAAAGAAAGAAAGAAAGAAAGAAAGAGAGAGAAAAGTTTTAAGCTGTTCTGATTGATTGTTGGTGTTGACAGCTCGTATAAAAGGAGCTGTCAAATGCGGGAACCTTGTTGTCATGCAGTTACAGTACTGAATAAAGTTACCATTGTATGTAGCTCTCGCCTCAGTCATTGCCGGTCGCGATTCCGAGTATTTATCAATCTCCCTTTCAGCAATGTCCATTCAGCTCTTTTTGGAGTCGCTCCACGCGATTGGAGCCTGGGTCTCCTTTCCTCAGGTGGAGGCTTTATTACATCTCCACCCCGGACCACCCCAATGATGCCCTTGACATGATGTCCTGATGCCTGGAGGCCGTGCGGATCTGGATGGGAAGAAACAGACTCAGACTCAACCCCTCCAAGACAGAGTGGCTATGGCTCCCGGCATCCCGGTATAGCCAGCTGGTTCCATTGCTGACTATAGGGGGTGAGACTCTGGCCCCACAGAGAGGGCTCACAACTTGGGTGCCCTCCTGGATGCATGGCTGTCTTTAGTTAGTTTAGTTAGTTTATTGCATTTTTATACCGCCCTCCTCCCGAAGGACTCGGGGCAGTGTACAGCCATAATAAAACAGTAACCACACAAAGATCATATGCCAGCTGTGGCCAGGGGGGCTTTTTATCAGGTTCACCTGATTCACCAGTTGCGTCCCTTTCTGGACCGGGATGCCCTGAGCACAGTCACTCATGCCCTCGTCACTTCCCGTCTGGACTACTGTAACGCTCTCTATATGGGGCTCCCCTTGAAAAGCACTTGGAGCTCCAACTGGTCCAGAATGCAGCTGCACAGGTGATTATGGGAGCAACTCGGCTCTCCCATGTAATACCTCTCCTGCACAAGCTGCACTGGCTCCCGGTGGCCTTCCGGGTGCAATTCAAGGTGTTGATCACTATCTTTAAAGCGCTCCATGGCTTAGGACCCAGATATTTACAAGATCGCCTTCTGCCACCGATGGCCTCCCACCGACCAACACGGTCCCACAGAGAAGGACTCCTCAGGGTGCCGTCGGTCAAACAATGCCGACTGGTGACCCCCAGGGGAGAGCCTTCTCTGTGGGGGCACCCGTCCTCTGAAATGAACTGCCCCCGGGGATACAGGTTTCCCGATGCATATCTTCCGCCGTGCCCTTAAGACTTTACTATTCCAACAAGCTGGGATGGCTTAATAAGGATTTATAATGGGGTTTTAATCATTGAGTTTTAATTGGGGCCAATTTGTTTAATATGTTTTTAAAGTGTTTTTAAATTTTGTACTATATGTTGTTTTACTGTGGCTGTACACTGCCCTGAGTCCTTTGGGAGAAGGGCCGTATAAAAATTTAATAAATAAATAAATAAATTTAGTTACTTCAGCTCTTGTCTCTGACCTGGGAACTAGCTGGCAGTTTTTCTGCTGGAGAGCAGTTCCTTATATACCATGTTAGTGTCAGTTACAAAAGCCCGGGAAATTCAAAGTCAGGAGTTGCGCTCTGATTGGCCAATTGAAATAGCTAAACCAGAAGCCAATCAATAGGCACAGCAAACCATGAAAGAAGTTTTTCTCTCACAGGTCTGCCCCTACATTTGTTTCAGTATCAGTCTCTTGTATTTTAGCTATGAATTCTGTTGACATCCACATCATATCTATTCTTGACCACGACAAATGCCTATTTGAATAAAATGTATACTGCTTTTCTTTTCAGTGGCTTCATCTCCAAGCATCTTTTTTTTATATAACGTTTTTATTTTTATTTTTCATAAACATAAACATATTTACATGTACAGTCATTCCCATCATTTTTCATTCATCTTTTCTTTAACTTTCATTCTTCGTTTTTACTTTTTCAGGGTTGCTTTTTTATCCTTTACCTTTACACCAACCTTTCTTCTTCTCCTCCCCTTCTCTTCCTTCCTTTTCTCCTCCTACTTCCTTTGTTCTTCCTCTCCTCTTTCCTACTTCCCCTTCTCTTCTCTCACTCCTCTCTTCTTCCCCCTTCTAATCTTCTCTACTCCTCTTTCTCCTCCCTGTTCTTCCTCTCCTTTTCCCTTTCTTCTTTCTCCTCTTCTCTTCTCTCTTCTCTTTTCCCTTCATCTCTCTCTACTCCTTCCCCTCTCTCCTGTTGTTTCCCTTTTCAGTTCAATCTAAAGTGGTATTCGAACAGCCCCGATTTTCTAATTACCTTTATTCTCATTTCAATTTCTTATTCAATTATTTAATTTTATTACATCATTTGCATAAATTTTTATAATATCTCACTTTTTTCCCTTTTAAACCCCCCCCCTTTTTTTTCCTTTTACTACAAGCATTTTATAGGCTTAATTAATCTATTATTGTGAAAAAAGTTTTTGGCAATATTTTTCTTATCTTCTTAAGTTTTGTGGGTTTATAGAACAATTCATTATCTATTATTGCATTAAAATCCCCTAAAATACATATCTCTTCATATTCATATTCTATTATTTTTTTATGTAATTTCACATAATATTCTTCTTGATTATCATTTGGAGCATATATTGCCACTAACAATATTTTTTAATTCATATTAATTTCAACCATTAGTATCCTTCCTTCCTCATCTTCAAAAATTTGTTTGGATTGAATTGTTTTTTTAATGTATTCTGCTACCCCCCTTTTACATTGACTAACAAGTGTTGTATATAATGTTCCCAGTTTTGTTTGCTCCAATAGATATTTATGCTGTTTCTTAATATGAACTTCTTGTAAACATATAATCTCTAACTTTAATTTTTCTAATTTATTAAATATTTTTCTTCTTTTTATTACTGAATTTAGTCCATTTATATTCACTGATATTACTTTTACTACTTCTTCCATTTTTACTTGTTTATTTGTTTAGTAGATCTAGTCACTCTTGTTTCTCTTTGTTCTTTTATCACTTTTGTTCTTGCCCCCTCTCTCAGTGCTCTTTCCTCTTATTCCATGGTTGTCTCCATTAATTGTTCTTTTAGATAGAGATAAATAGAAAAATCAGGGCTGCTCGAATACCATTCTAGATTGAACTGAAAAGGAAAACAACAGGGGAAGAAGGGAAGTAGTAAAGAGACAGCAAGGGAGAAGAGAGGAGAGGAGAAGGAGAGAAAGAAGAAAGGAAAAGGAGAGGAAGAAAAGGGAGGGGAAAGAAGAGTAGGAGAGAAGGTTAGAAGGAGGGAAGAAGAGAGGAGTGGGGGAATGGAAGGGGAAGTAGGAAAGAGAAGGAGAGGAAAAACGAAGAAAGTAGGAGGAGATAGAGGAAGGAAGAGAAGGGGAGGATAAGAAGAAAGGTTGTAGTGACTTCCGGTTGGCGCCATGGGGATCCAGACAGGGAAATAGCAGGCTCTTCGGAGCCCCATGACAACCCCATCTGCCAAGCCCCCACCAGCAGGTCTTCGGACCTCCCCTGTCCTGTAGGGACAGGGGGCATGGAGAGGGACCCCTCGGTCAGCTGAGAGGAACGGGAGGTTCCTCAGGGCCGGAGGCTTGCCCTCTGCGCTGGCGGCGGCAAAGCGGCAGCCATGGCAGCTGCCCTGAAACTGTGGCAACCAGGACACAAGAATGCGCAGGAGGAGAGGAGGAGAAGCGGAGAACAGAGCCAGGAGTTTGTTTGCCGGGTGAGTGACCATCAGCCTAGGCAGGAACTGCCCATGGACTCTGGATTAAGATGAGTTTTTCCCCCAGCCTTAACAGAGGCTGTGAACTATTGGGGCATAAAGGCAAAAGACCTGTTGGAGGACAACGTGAAATAATGATCTTTTGGAAATGGCTGCATTACAATGTTGGATATGGTTTTTTTTCTTTGTATGGAAAAATGAGATTGGACTATTTTAGAGAGAGAGAGGAAGGAGAAGAGGAAATAACTATGCCTTTAAAAGTAAAGAAAAAAAGACAAATGGAGGCAGAGAAAATGGCTGCTAATTGGCAAATGAAAGTGTGAATTTCAGACTGACTGCTTGTTACTGATTTACAGACTGCCTATTTGTTACATAAAGGGAGAAACTTTGTTACTTGTTTCTTTAAACTTGACTAATTTGGAAGGAAAAAAAAGAGAAAGACTCGGATTAAGAGAGCCTGATTCTGGATAGACAAATTTGTTCATTGGAGGATTTATTGAAGATCAGAAGAAAGAAATTAAATGGAACAATGGAAACTGAACTAACAGACATGGCAATAGGAGAAGGGTGTGGCAGCACAAGAAGGAAATGATGATACCATACATGGAATAGCCCAGAACTAATTCTTAAAAAAAAAAAAAAGTTGAAACTTTGATGGTATTAAAATGGAGAAGAAACATATTTGGACAGATTGGAGAATGGAATATTGGAACATACTACAAGACAACAAGTTATTATATTTTGATTTAAATAGATGTAATAGTTTTTGGGTGAATGAACAGAGTTAGGAGACATTTCTCTTTTTTTTTCTTCTTCTTATTATACCATCTCTCTCTATTTTCCTTTTCTATCTTTTTATTGGTTTTTGTTTTTCCTCTTTAAATTTTTTTTAATCTACTTGATTTTTTTCCTTTCTTTTTTTCCTTTGTTTTGAGATATTTCTATCCTCTTCCCTTTTCTTATTTTTTTTACTATTATTATTGCTGTATTATGATTATTGTCACTATTTTAAGGTAATTACATTATTATTGTCACTATTTCCCATTTTTTATAATTATTATTACTTATATATATTCATATAAATAACTTGATTAAGAAATGTTTGAAGGAAGAAGCATGAATTTTGGATGCCTTTTTGAATTTTAAATCCTTAACTAGTAATATTTATAGATTTAATAATCTGGAAGAAAATGTTTTTTCCTTTAAGGTGTTGAATATTAAAAGAATTATTCATAGATTTAATAAGCATAGAAAAATGAATTTAAAATGGTTTAAAATGATGTTTGTAATGAAATATGAAATAAGCAAGTAATGGGAGAAAATTTAGGAGAAAATAAGAGATAAGATACTTGTTGAAATGTTTTTTTTTTAAATTAGCAAAAGATATGGAGGAGAACAGATTGAAAATATATTGATGATACACTTTGAAGTAATTTGAAGCTAAATAATTGAATAAGAGATCTTGGAATGGAGGAAAATATAAAGCAAGATTCTGGTGATCAGTAAAAGAAAAAGCTGAGACCCAGTCTTACAAATAGGATAGGAGTGGAGGAAAGCATCATACTGGAGAACAGTTAATGCAAACTGGGAACCAGTTAAAAATAAAAATAGAAGTTAGGAGTGGAGGAAATATGCGCTGGAAAACAGTTAAAGCAAAGCTGTGAACCGGCCAAAATACAGTTAGGAGTAAAGGAAAGCATACGCTGGCTAACAGTTAAGGCAAAACTGTAAACTAGCAAAAAATAAAAAGGCGTGGAGGAGACTATACCTGGGAATCAATTGAAATAGAGTTGTGAAGCAGTTAAAAATAGGGGTAGGAGTGGAGGAAAGCATTGCTGGAAGACAACCATTTGAGTTGTGAACCTGTTTTACATTAGATTTAGGAGGAGTAAAGGAGAAGGTTGGTATGCAGTTAAAATTATACTGGGAACCAGCCAAAATAATTAAGGTAAGGAGTGGAGGAAGTATTGCTGGAAAGCAGCTGATTAAGATGCGAACCAGCTCAAAACTAAACCTAGGAGGAAGTGGAAAAGACATTATAGGAGAATAGCAATTGAACTGTGAACCAGTTAAATAAATGGAGAAAGGAATATTGGAAATTATAACTGGGAAATAGATATTTAAACCATGAATCAGTTAAACAGCTGGTCTAATAGAATTTGAGAATAAATTTGAAGTATTAAAGTAAAATATTTTGGAAGTAATAAAATATAGAAAGAAATGTTGATTTATTTCAAAATGATTTTAAGAAGGAGGAAAAAATTTTTTGTCAAGAATTGGATAACTGTTGTCATTTAAGAGAAATAAAATATAGTTTTGAGACAATGGGTTTTAGGATTGAGGAATATATATGAAATATTAATTGTTAAAATGATAAAGATTTAGAACGGTGTTTATTGTTTAGAATTCTGGGTGTTATAGTAGAATGATAAATGTTTAGAATAAGAATTTTGTCTTTTTTTTTACTCTTTTTTTTCTTCTTAAAGATTTTAAAATTTGAAACAAAACTGATTGAGGGAATGTGAATAATTGTACTTATTTTAAGGCGGACCAAACCCCTGCTCTAAAAAGATGTCTTTTATGTTTTATGCTAAAAAAAAAATTGGGGGGAAAAAAAAGAAGAAAAGTTGTGGCAAAACAAAGAAGGGTAAATGGTAAAAGAGCAGCCCCGAACAAGTAAAAATTAAAAATGAAAGTTAAAAGATAAGATGAATGAAAAATGGTGAATAAATTACTGTACATATAAATACGTTTATGAGAAATAAAAATAAAAACTAATTTAAAAAGGAGCAGTCCTGCCTTACTCAACTCAGAACCAGGGCAAGGATCAATTCCTGGTAGTCAACCCTGAGTCACCCTGGCTAGGATGGCATCTGTGTGGGCAGAGCCATCACCACCCTTCACACCCAGCACTTCCTCCCATGATAGGAAGACTCTCCCTGCAGGTGCTGGGCACAGAGAGGCCTTCATCCCATCAAGCCCCCCTCCTTTCTACAAGGTCTTCCTGCCAGGGCCAGGGCCACTCCCTTTGGAAAATGGCCATCAGGGTGGAATCCACCTCCAGAAGTATACAATTGCAGGATAGCAGGGTTGGGAGGGACCTTTGAGGTCTTATAGTCCAACCCTGTTGAAAAAGGGTATGAATATCAAGATTTATGATTGGAATATTGGTAGTTAGGGAAAATACGTGAGTGTGTGTGTGTGTGTGTGTGTGTAGGTCTTTGGTTATTCAGGTCTTCTCCCGCATAAAATTGGAAGTGTCTTGGTGAAGCACGAAGCCGAGAACATCAGCCTGAAGATGACGAATGAGACTTCATCAAAACGTCGCCAAGACACTTCCAATTTTACGCGGGAGAAGACCCGAATAACCAAAGAACTACACACACACACACACACACACACACACACATATATATATATATTTCTGAGGTTTTCGCGGGTGTTTGTATGTAGGTCTTTGGTTATTCGGGTCTTCTCCCGTGTAAAATTGGAAGTGTCTTGGCGACGTTTTGACGAAGTCTCATTCGTCATCTTCAGGCTGGTGTACTCGGCTTCGTGCTTCCAGGAGCAAGCTACCTTTGTCGAAACGTCGCCAATATACTTCCAATTTTACGCGGGAGAAGACCCGAATAACCAAAGACCTACATACAAACACCCGCGAAAACCTCAGAAAACATAGAGAGAGAGAGAGAGAGAGAGAGAATGGAAAATTAGGTTTATATACTTAAGTAAATAGTAATATTGTATTATTTGGTTAATCTGATAAAAAAATGGAGAAGAGGGAAGGAAATGGGTTATATATATATGTATGAAAATTAAGATTTATAATTGGAATAATGCAATCTAGGGAAAACATGTGGAAACTGATAATAAAGAAAAGAAATGGAAAAGAGGGATAATTGTAAAACTGGAGAATACTAAATATCTATGTTTGGAATGATGGAATATAGGGAAAATATTTGAAATTATATTGTATTGTGAAAAGGGAGTAATGGAGAATATTTGAATAAGATAATTTAGAGTTAGGTTTAGATTTTAGAAAAATGAGTGATTTCAATTTAAAGGGTTTCAATATGAAAAATGTAAAGAGAGGAGTGGAAAAAGAAAAATTGATTAAGATGAGAGATTAGGGCAAATGGTAATATTGTTTATATATTAGAAAAAATGGAAGGAAAATAAAATAAAAAATTAGAGAGAAAGAATTTCATGGCGAAAAGTGAAATATATAAAATGGTGTTTGAGAAACGAAAAGCGGTACAAATTGTGACTCGGCCAATACTCTGTTCAGAAAAAAATGCATTGTTTGTTTGTTTCTGTATGTTTGAAAAAAATAAAAAACTTTTATAAAAAAAAAGGTTGGCTCTGGGGACTTGCCACTTTCAACCTCCAGCTAACGTGGCACCACGTGGCCTCAGCAGGTTCTTTTCCCAGTGCAGCTTGGAAAGATTTCCCAGCAGGCGTGAGTCAGAGAGAGAGGATGGGGCACTTCCCGATTTGAAAGGGCAGGGCGATGTCTGCAGATAATGAGCGGCTGCCTCCGAAGCCTCCCTCTTCGGAGTTGCAGAGCTGAAGAGCAGCTCTGGCCTGGGATTTCCCATCTTTCCTTGTCTCTGGCTGCCTCTGCCAGGAATTGTCGAGCAGGTTGCAAAAGCCGCGCTTTGTTAGGTGGGTGTGGAGGAAAGCTGCTGCTGTTGAGCAACCAGGGAACCAGCTTCCTGCCAGGATGGCTTCTCAAAAGGCAACTTCACTTTCTTCATCTCTTTCCTTGAAACCGTTCAGTTTTTCAGAACAAAAGAAGCTTCTTAGATGAGAAGCGAAATGTTTTCAAGGAAAAAACAAAGAAAATCTAGTTACCTTTTGGAAAGAGGAACTTTGGGGCTTGTCAAAGCGGCAATCAGCCCCGTTCCCATCCTGGGGTAATTGCCCTCAATTAGAGGTGGATCGTGGCTTTTTTTCTTCAGTATACTTTGCAAGAAAATGAACCGAAACACATTCTAATGAAAAACTCATATTTATTGTAAAGAAATAAAAAACAATCTTACTAATCTAATTCGTTACATTTTGGAAACTTTCCCAGCTACCTCTCTTGGCAGGAGAACAAAGAAAAGTTTTAAAGAAGAAAGGAATGTAGACATGCGCAGTAGCTACTGATAAGGGTCTGGCAAACTACCATAAGTCTGAGAATCCAAAAATAAAAGCTCATCTGGTAAATACAGAAATGCAGTAACAATCCCCTTCTTTGCCAGTTGAGCGAACATCAGGTACATCATCAAATAAGGCACATCTTCTTATGCGGATACTCGTGTTGACCTGCTGGAAGCAGTTTGTTGAGCATGTCTGTAATCTGATCATATGTAGATACATACTTCAATTTTACAAAACCTTGTTTCACTACTTGTTTGATATTTCTATAACGGATGTCAATGTGTCTGGACCTAGAACCTGTGAAATGTGATTAGAAATATAAACCACCAATTCATTGTCTTCCATCACTGTGATCTGTTGGATCGGACATGTCCAAATATCTGTGACCAAAGCATCAAACCACGTTAGAGAATTACATGCATCTGAAACACAAGCATATTCAGCTTCAGAACATGAGCAAGAAACAAATTCTGTTTTCGCACTTGCCAGTAAACAGGACATCCATTTAAGAACATCATATAACCATAAGTACTTTTACGTGATTTCTTATCACTTGCCCAATCAGAATCTGCATAACAACATAATTCTGCATAATCAGTATGTGTTGGTTCTAACAATAACTTTATATGTTTAGTGTGCTTTAGGTATTTCAATAATTTCTTAACACATGACCAATGAAACTGTTTTGCCTTACCTACATGTCGAAACAAAAGATTAACACCAAGTGCAATTTCGGGTCTGGTCCAACTACTAATGTATAACAGTGATCCAATAACTGAACGATAAAGTGCTTGATCCTTGAACTCAGGACTTGATTCATGTGTCAAGTTGTGAAAATCTGTTTGCATGGGTGTCTTTGTTGTGTTAGCATCCTTCATGTTGCAATGATGCAAAACTTGTTCAATTTTATCCTCTTGTGAAAGACTAAACCCCTTTTATGTTTTGGCAATCTGAACACCTAAATAAGTGCTAATATGACCTAAAGATTTCAATGTGAAGTATCTCTGCAAAGCTTTAGCAAAAATCTCACTCATCTGCTTATTTGGACCAATATAAACTATATCATCAACATAAACAAGAACTATCTCATATGTATTGTTAGATCTTTTTGTGAACACGCACTCATCAGTTTCGGACTTAGTAAAGCCCATTGAATTTAGTTTGTCAGTAAGACATAAGTACCACATTAAACCAGACAGTTTCAGACCATAAAGACTTTTGTTTAGAAACCAGGTATCCCCTTCTTGCTGTCGGAATCCTGGAGGACCCCTCACGTAGATCTCTTCATCTAGGTCAGCATGTAGATAAGCAGTGTCAACACCGAAAGGGAAAACTTCTTTTTTTTTTAATTAAATCTTTATTAAATATTTACATTAACACAAAATAAACATTGAAAAACAATATAAATGGTGAAATGTAGAAACACATAAACACAAGACTAAAACGAAACGACAAACATGACTAACCGAGAGTTAAGCTCACTCTCCAATTAATAATAACTAGTGTCATCCAAACCAAACATTTCAATAGAGTCAATTTCTACTAACTATCTACGAAAGAGTTAGCCTGTTTTTGTCGAAATTTTAAGAAATCATATAGCCTAATAAATATCTAATTAATCTAAATAGACGATCTTATCACCCCTTTCCTAGGTTTAACCTTCTTTTGAGCCAGACAAAGCATTTGTCCCAACTTCTATTATATATTGAATCTTTCTTGTCTTTTAAAATATACGTTAATCTATCCATCTCAGCACATCGGAGAATCTTGTTTATTATCAGATGATCGGGAGGCATATCTACACCTTTCCACAGTTGGGCAAATGCCATTCTCGCCGCTGTTGAGACATGGACAAATATATACCAATCTTTGTTATCAATATAGTCTGGTCTTATTCCAAGCAAGTAGAGGTCTGGATAAAGGGGAAAGCTCACACCTGTTATTTCCAACAGCCACTGTTTTATTTTCCTCCAATAGTGTCTAGTTGACGGACAGGTCCACCACTGGTGGAAGAAAGTACCCTTGGCCGACCCACATTTCCAACATCTATCAGAGGACCCTGGGGACATCTTAGCAATTCTGGTGGAGGGGAGATACCAACGGTAGATCATTTTATAGAAGTTTTCTTTGAAAGGGGAAGAAAGGGTCAGTTTCATAGTTTTGTTCCATACATTTTGCCATGCATCAAGCTGAATTGTTGTTCCTATATTTCTCCCCCAGGCAATCATCGAGTCCTTTACAATCTCCTCCGCCATAAAATTGGACAAGAGAAAGTTGTAAACGTTAGAGATAAATTTCCTTTGGTCACCTAGGAGAAGCTTGTCAAAAGTTTGTAAATGAAGGGAAATACCAGGTTCCTGTTTATCCCTAGCGAATCTAGTTTGAATTTTCGCATAGGACCACCAGTCTATGTCTAATCCTCTAGTTTGGAGATCGGCTCTAGGTCTAAGTCTCCCGATTTCATCCAACAAGTCACCATAAACCCAGTTCCTCTTTGTGTTGTGCACAGTTGGAAGGGTCACTGCCTCTAACGGAGACACCCATTTAGGAATCTGTGTGTAAACTTGCTTCTTCACCATTTCCCAGACCCTTATTAAAATTCCTCTAATATAATGATTTGTAAAGTATTTGAATTTTTTGTCTTTTTGAGACCACAAAAAAGAATGCCATCCCTGCTGCAAATCGTATCCTTCAATTGTTAGAATGCGTTTTCTTGAGAGAGTCACCCAATCTTTTATCCAAACCAGGGATGAAGCTAGGTAATAAAGCTCCCACATTGGGAGCCCCAAGTCACCTCTTGTTTTGTGCTCTTGCAACATTTTTCTCTTTATACGGGGCTTTTTACTCTGCCAAATAAATTTACTTAGAATTTGGTCTAATTTCCTAAAAAAAAAATTTTCCAATCTTGCAGGGGCTGTTTGAAATAAAAAGATCCATTTCGGTAAAACATGGGCTTTTATCGCGGCAATTCTACCCAAAAATGAGATCTGAATGCACCGCCATCTCTCCACATCATTTGCTGTGTCTGTTAATAATTTAGAATAATTGAGTTCTTTAATAGAAGAACATCTGTTTGTAAGCCAAATACCTAAATATTTAAGTTTTTTGACACAGTTAATCCCCATAATATTTTGGATCTGTTCCTTTTGGGCACCTGACAAATTTTTAGTTAACATTTTGGTTTTATCTTTATTAATTTTTAACCCCACTACCTCCCCATATTCATCTAATTTAGTAAGTAATTTTGGTCCCGTAATAAGGGGATCTTCTAATATGAAAACCAAATCGTCGGCAAATGCTTGGAGTTTATATTCTTCCCCTTTAACTTTTAAGCCCTTAATTTCCGAATCCTGTCTAATTGTCTTAAGAAGTGGTTCAAATGTTAAAATAAATAGCAGCGGTGAAAGAGGGCATCCTTGTCTGGTACCTTTATAAATCTGTATCTCATCTGATACTGATCCATTAAGCAGTAGCCTTGCCGACTGTTTAGAATAAATGGCTTGTATTGCCCTTGTAAATTGAGGCCCAAAACCCATCACTTCCAATTGTTGTGTTATAAAATTCCAGCTGACTCTGTCAAAAGCCTTTTGGGCATCCAAAAAGATCATTACCATTGATTTATCAGAGTGTGTCTCATAATATTCTAAGGCATTCAATACCACCCTTACGTTATCTCTTAGATGCCTATGAGGTAAGAAACCATTCTGGTCTTGGTGGATAAATTGGGACAGAAACACCCGGAGTCTCTCAGCTAGTATTGTCGCAAAAATCTTATAGTCCACATTCAGGAGCGAGATTGGTCTATAGTTCTGGATCAGAGTTTTGTCTGTTTCGGGTTTTGGAATTAGGGAAATGTAGGCTTCCGTCCAGGACCGGGGTATTTTAGAGTGTAGTAAAACCTCATTAAATAAATCTTTAGTATACAAACTAAGTGAGTCAAAGACTCCTTTATAAAATTCACTAGGAATCCCATCTGGTCCCGGAGTTTTGCCATTAGCTTGTTTCTTTATAGCTACTGCTATTTCCCCAACTGTGATTTCTGCATTTAAAATTTCTTTACAGTGATCCGGAATCATCTCCAATTGTAGATTCTGGAGATAGCTCTTTAGTTTATCTTCCTGATAAATTTCCTGGCTATATAGGGAGGTATAAAAATCTTGGGCCACCTTTGCTTTTTGCTCTGTAGTACCTGCCAAATTTCCCATAGAATCCTGTAAAAATTCAATCTTTCTAGATTCTGCCTCTTTTCTTAATCTATATGACAACCACCGGCCCGGCTTATTAGCATGCTCAAATTGATTTTGTCGACATTTCCGAATTTTATTCGCCAAATCGTTTTGATCTAGGGTAGATAACTCATGCCTAATCAAGTCAATTTTCTCTTTAATCAAATTATAATCTGGATTTAAACGCAGCTCTCCCTCAGCTTTCTCCAGTTCAGCCATTAACTCAATCCGTTTGACCTTCTCCTTTCTCCATTTGGTAGCTGTATATTTTATTGCCAATCCTCTAACTACTGCTTTAACAGTATCCCAAGTATTTTGAAGGGAAGTATCTTCTCTCTTATTTTCAGTAAAGAAGTGATCTAATTCTTTTCTAATCATATTTATAAATCCCTCATCTTTCATGATCTCAGCCCTCATAGACCATCTCGCTCTTCTAGTGGATCCTTTCCATTTTATTACCAGGGGGTGGTGGTCTGCCCATATGTTCGTCCCTATTTCAACGGAATTTATGCTTTCTTTCAGTTCTGAGGTTGACCAAACCATATCTATCCTAGACCACGATCTGTGCCTGGGAGAGAAATATGTGAAGTGCTTTTGCATAGGATGGAAATCTCGCCATACGTCTCTTAACCCTATTTCTGTTCTTAGGTTATCCCAAGTTTTAGGGAGTACCTTCCTATGCCCTTTTTTATATTTAGGAGAACCCTTTCAACACCGAAAGGGAAAACTTCTAAACCAAGGATAGTTGCAGTGGCTAAAGCAATTTTTACACTTTCAATTCGGACTGTCAGTGAGTAGGTATTTGTGTAATCCTCAGGATAACATTGAGCGAAACCCAGAGCTACAAGTCTAGCCTTTTACAATGACTCACCATTTGGCTTCTTTTTGATTCTGTAGACCCATCGAGTGCCAATAACCTTTTTATTTGCTGGAGG
Source organism: Masticophis lateralis (assembly GCA_030761175.1). Taxonomy (NCBI): domain Eukaryota; kingdom Metazoa; phylum Chordata; class Lepidosauria; order Squamata; family Colubridae; genus Masticophis; species Masticophis lateralis. Next base: position 571,574 of record JAUDYJ010000005.1, on the reverse strand, counting down.
TTTTACAGGCGTAAACACCTTAAGTTTCTTTAGACTGTTCATTTCAGCCTGCATTGCATCATACCACTTCTCTTGCTCTGAATCAGGAAGATGCTTGATTTGTGTGAAGTTATCGGGAGAAAGTGTAACATTACAAATCAAAGGCAAGGGTGCTTTTGTCAGTTGCCATGAATATCGCTGTGGAGGGATCCCCTTTGTGGCCCTCTTGGAATGCCTCGGAACAGTCGTCCATTCTTCTTCCATTTCATCCTTGTCTTCATCATCGTCGCTAGCATCAGCATCCGCGGCTTGTGAAGACGGAACATCATGTTGGGAAGAACTAGTGGATGGAACATTTGCCTGTGAATCTTGATCATCAGGCTGCATGGCATCAGCATTGCAGCATTGGAATGAATCCTGGACCAGTCAGCATCTTCCTCAAAATTGGCAGATTGGGAGGTCACTATTACATGTTTAGAGTCAATAAATTTGCTCCATTTTGAGTTGTCATCAATACCCATAAATCTCAATCTCTTTGCTATTGGACCTCCTTTCCTTCTTTGAGCTAAGGGAATGTTCACCATAGCGTACGAACCAAAAATATGGAGATTCTTGAGATCTAGCTTGTAGCCATACATCATGAAGAAAGGAGTTTGATTTATTGCACTACTCCAAGTATGGTTGACAATGTAATTTGCATATTTAAGAGCTTCACCCCAGTACAGGTTACTGAGGTTGGTGTCTTCTAGGAGACAACGTATCATGGTTTGCAGGACCCCGTCTCCCCTCTACGACTCCGTTATGGGCCGGTGTGTAAGGGGCCGACGTCTGATGAAGAATTCCATTCTTACGCATCCAGTCCTGGAAACGCTGAGACATGAATTCAGCACCACGATCACTCTGGATTCTGGCGATGCTTACTCCATGTTGGGTAGAAACAAGAGCTGCAAAGTCTTTAAAGATCTGAAAGGTCTCAGATTTTTCTTTCATAGGATATACATATCCATATCTAGAGTAATTATCAACAATTGTTAAAAAATATTTTCCATCACCAAATGTTGGCGGAAATGGACCAACTATGTCAGTGTGTACCAAATCAAAAATGCGTGTTGACAGGCATGTAGCTCATTTTGGAATGGCTGCTGCTTTGGATTTGGCTTTCTTGCAGACAGCACAATCCAAAAACACCTTACACCCCTTTAGATCCAAACCTTTTGCAAACTCCAGCATTTTCCTAAGAACACAAAAACTGCCGTGCCCCAATCTTCTATGCCACTTATGGATGCACCTGTAATGCAAAGGTTTACCAGTTAGTGAATTTTCAACATTAACAGTTTTATGAGGAACCTCAGGCTTGCTCTGAGCAACCTGTTTCCCAATTTTCTTTCTGTTGACTTTAGGAGCCTTTGGAGTAGCAACAGGATCTCTCACTGGGATGTTTCTCTCTGGGCCTGTGCCCTCCTCTTTTGGAGTCTGTATACTTGCCTGTGTTTGTGATTTAGACTTTGATTTTAAGTAATAAACATCACCAATTAACATGGTTTCAGCAACAATATCTCCATCTTTAACTATGTAACTTGCTTTCTTGAGGTGGTGAATCTGGAACTTTAACACTCTAGACAAGTGAGCCTGACTAAGCAAATTACTGGTTGCTGTTGGTATGTAATAAACATCAGGGATAGTGCATCGAGCTCTTCAACGTAAACAGTTCCTTTTCCTTTGACCTGACAAGGATGATTTGAAAAAGAATAAAGTTCACGTAGTTCAGGTTCAGGCTCGTGCATCTCTGTGAAAAGTTCTTTTCTGTAAGTAACATGCAATGCTGCATCACTGTCCAAAGTCCACAAAAGCCGTCTGTCATACTCTGGATGAGGTTGTGAATCATTGGTTAAAGCCAATGTGGTGAGTGGAGCTTGCGGATCATGCCTGGGACCACGACAACCTTGTCTACCGCCTCTGCCTCTGCCTCTGGAGTCTGTTCCTCTGGGCTAGTATGTGACGGGAGCTGGAACTCATTGGGGATAATCCCGGGTTGCATGTCCCACATGATTATAGATGTTGCATCTTGGCATCCTTGGAACGTAAGCTTTTCCTCAGAAGGGACGCCTCACTGGAGCTCTTGATGTGGGTGGTCCTCTCAAATGTGGTGTAGCTAACATCAGTGCTTCTTCTTCAATTAAAAGTCTGCATACATTGTCCACTGTGCGTTGAGCAATAGGCACTTGGTTAATCTTTGTAATGGCATCTTTCGATTCATAGTTCAATGAGTTAATGATAATGCTGATCATTTGAATATCTTCAATAGGATAGCATCTTTTTAATTCTTTCCTCAGTCCTTTCAGTTTGGTTAAGTGCCCTTCAATTTGTTCACCAGGTTTAAATCTCAAATCATGGAATTCAGACATGAGCAAACATGAAGACTCAATTGAGACAGGCCTGTAGCAATTTTCCAATTGGACCCAAATTTGTTGGGCTGTTGCATTAGGTGGAAAAGTAACCTGCAGTTCAGTATCCATGAACATCAATAATGTTGTGCAAGCTTTAGTCCCTAAGTCTCTTATTTCAGGCGTCCATGGTTGAGCAGGAGGGTTAAACACCGTACAATGGGTGCCTTCTCTACGTAGCAAAAGTCCAACCTCACTGACCTAGGCCTTGTAATTCTGCCCTGACATGTTTAATTTTGACTCACCAGCCAGTGGAGTAACAGAGTATGCCTGTTGAGGAATATGCATTTGAGGTGCTGGCTGTGGAAGTAAAGACACTTGTTGCGCTGGAGGTGGACCAGGAGCTGGTCCTGGCTGTACAACTGGAGGTACGTGTGCATGCATTTGTGGTTGGAGCTGTGGCATTTGAGCTGCAATATTAACATGACCTGCTGGAGACGCAGTCATTTGCTTTGCTGCATTAAGCTTTGTTGTGCTCCATCTAAAAAGACACTATCACCACAAGGGGGTGCTGAAAATTGAGCCTGTGGACACTTGTGGCATTGCAGTCTGAATATCTGAGTGAATTAAGGACATCTCTGATAAAGTCTGGTGTAAAGCCTGTAATTGCTCTCTCAAATTGTGATGCATTTCAGCTTTCTCTAGCAAATTACTTTCGCCAGCAGATGGTGCTGCAACTGTAGTTTTAGGCAGCTCAGATAATTTTTCTGCATTTGTGGCATATATAATTTGAGAATAGAGATGGTCATGTGACAATTGTGATGTGTGCACAGCTCTCTGTTCTGATTTGCCTGACACAAAGTCCACCAGGGGGTGTGTCTTTGGCTCTGAAGGAGAAGGCAAAATGGCATTTTCAGGGATTTTAAAAGCACAAGACTCTCTCTTATCTGCCTCAAGCCTAGATAAAGCCATTTTTGCCTGGGATAGTTCATGTTCAAAAATTTCTATTTGATCACGATAGCTTTTTATAGCTAGCTCATTAGGGGTGATCTTGGAGCTCTGAGGAGGATAATTAATTGTTTCTCTCTCTGCGTGGGGGAGAAATGCTCTGCCGTTTGTAGAAACTTTGGCCTCACACCAAGCGTTTCAAAATCAAAAGGTTCTAGGAGGACAGTTTGAAAGCATGCACAATTGGAAGGGGACGTCACTGACCTCAGTCGTACTACGTTGCCTTCAAAAGCAGCTCTTCTGTTATCTTCCTCCTAAAGCCTCTGTAACAGCATTTGATCCATTTCTCCTTCTCCTCCTTCTAGCTGAGTGGCTGAGGCAAGGGGTTGGAAATTTGAAAGTTGCCTTTTTTCTTCTATCTCCTCTTGGTCAGAGAGGTGCAAATCATTAATAGGAGATGCTCTGAGCTTCATTTTGCTCTTTTTCTTCTTTTTCGGCATTTTAGAAGTTAATTAATCAGTGTTCCACAGTCACTAAATCAATCATCTATCTAATTAGCCTAGACGTCATAATCAAAAGTAACAAGCAAAGAAAAAAGCCATAAATCAAACATCCTCTGCTACCATTGTCAAAGTGGCAATCAGCCCCATTCCCATCCTGGGGTAATTGCCCTCAATTAGAGGTGGATTGTGGCTTTTTTTTCTTCATTATACTTTGCAGGAAAATGAACCGAAATACATTCTAATGAAAAACTCATATTTATTGTAAAGAAATAAAAAACAATCTTACTAATCTAATTAGTTACATTTTGGAAACTTTCCCGGCTACCTCTCTTTGCAGGAGAACAAAGAAAAGTTTTAGAGAAGAAGAAAGGAATGTAGACATGTGCAGTAGCTACTGATAAGGGTCTGGCAAACTACTGTAAGTCTGAGAGTCCAAAAATAAAAGCTCATCTGGTAAATACAGAAATGCAGTGACAGGCCAACTGTAACCTGGATGATGGAGAACCTCCAGCAGGAGCCTCCACAGATGTGAGGCTGTGTGGCCCCATGGGGGAAGAAAGGTGGCCTCACACAATGTCTTTGCCTCTTCGTCATCAGGATCGGGACGTCAGAGAAAGCACATGGCCTGAAACTCCTGAGGTCCTTTTTCTCCAAACCCTAATAAACAGCTCCCAGAACAAAGTGGGGCTTCTGAAGGGGAGACTGCCATATTATGATAAGGGGTCTCTGCTGGCTGCTTCACACCTAGGTCCCTGCCACCCTCTCTGAGACCCCCTCCATCCTCTGATCTGAACCCTAAGCCTAAGCCTAACCCTGGCAGACTTTTTGAAAGCTTTTCTTCCAGGGAGCCTCCTTTCACACGATGTCTTTAGCTTTTATTCTCTGTTTATTGTTCGTTTCTTAGTGGGGTTTTATTGTTATTCATGACATGTGGGGATATTTTTAGAAACTACTGTGGATGATTTAATTATCTTTTTGAATTCTCTGTAAGATGCTCAGTTGTGGCACACAAGAAGTGAGTTTGATAAATGAATGAATAAATAACCCAACCACTTTTATTTCTCTGCCCCCCTTTTTAAAAATCTGGTGAGTGCGGTTGCATAGGCTCTGGTTGTTCTATCCGGCCCTTGGTGGCCCTTTCAGGTTAACTCCTTTTTCGCTAACTGTGACAAGCACGTGCATAGAGAGAGGAAGGTGTCCAATTATTCTCCAGAGCCCCTGAAGGCAGGACAAGAAGCAACAGATGGGAAATAATCAAGGAGAGAAGCAACCTGGAATTCAGGAGGAACTTCCTAACTGTGAGGACAATTAACCGGTGGAACTGCTTGCCCCATGAAGTTGTGGCCGCTCCATCACTGGAGGTTTTCAAGAAGGGACTGGACAGCCACTTGTCTGAAATAATATAGGACAGTGTGGGCGAACCTTTTCGCCAACACAAGTGCTGAAACGTGATCGTGCACATGTGCACGGAGGAGCACCAGAAACTGGAAGAGCAACTCGCCAGCGCACACACGCAGGAGCACTGAAAGCCAGAAGAGCAGTTCCCTGGCATGCATGGGCATGCCGAGGAACTGAGCTTCTGGTTTCTAGCACGCATGCCAGTCACCTGCTCTTCCGGTTTCTGGCGCACATGCACAGGCGAAGGCCAGCTGGCCAGCACACATGTGCACACTGGAACCAGGAAGAGCAACAGGAAATGGCGGGCGTGCCTGGAGAGATGGCTCTGCTTGCCACTTCCAGCGCGGGTGCCACAGGTTTGCCATCACAGGTATAAGATCTCCTGCTTGAGCCGGGGGCAGGACTAGGAGACCTCCAAGGTCAAATCCTAACCCTAATCCTATTCTATTCTATATTCCAATATCAATTCTATTCTATTCTATTCTATTCTATTCTATTCTATTCTATTCTATTCTATTCTAATTTTCTCTTCTCTTCCTCTTCTCTTCTCCTCCCCTCTCTTCTTCTCTCCTCTCCCTATTCTATTCTATTCTATTCTATTCTATTCTATTCTATTCTATTCTATTCTCACCTCTCCTCTCCTCTCCTCTCCTCTCCTCTCCTCTCCTCTCCCTGTTCTATTCTATTCTATTCTATTCTATTCTATTCTATTCTATTCTATTCTATTCTATTCTATTCTATTCTATTCTTCTCCTCTCCTCTCCTCTCTTCTCCCCTCCTCTCCTCATTCTATTCTATTCTATTCTATTCTATTCTATTCTATTCTATTCCATTCCATTCCATTCCATTCCATTCCATTCCATTCCATCTATTCTATTCTATTCTATTCTATTCTATTCTATTCTATTCTATTCTATTCTCGTTCTCGTTCTCGTTCTCGTTTTCGTTCCGTTCCGTTCCGTTCCGTTCCGTTCCGTTCCATTCCATTCCATTCCATTCCATTCTATTCTATTCTATTCTATTCTATCTTCTCCTCTCCTCTCCTCTCTTCTCCCCTCCTCTCCTCATTCTATTCTATTCTATTCTATTCTGCTCTATTCTATTCTATTCTATTCTAATTCTAATTCTAATTCTAATTCTAATTCTAATTCTAATTCTAATTCTAATTCTAATTCTAATTCTAATTCTAATTCTAATTCTAATTCTAATTCTAATTCTATTCTATTCTATTCCTTTTCCCCGGATGATGTATGAAATGTGCTGGTTGTTGATTGCTAAGACTTGTCCACCGGTTTCTTTGCGGGCATTAGTAGCTTGGTTTGTTATTATTGTGGGATTTTGTGTTTTGTTTCATAGTACAGGCAGTCCTCGATTTATAACAGTTCATTTAGTGACCATTCAAAGTTAAAACTGCACTGAAAAAAGTGAGTTATGACCATTTTTCACACTTACAACCATTGCAGCAGCCCCAATGGTCCCATGTTCAGGATTCAATGCTTGGCAAGTAACTTGTGATCCCCTTTTGCAACCTTTTGATAAGCCAAGTCAATGGAGAAATCAGATTCCCTTAACGACCGTGTTACTAAGTTACCAACTACAGTGATTCACTTAGCAACTGTGGCAAGAAAGGTCATAAAATGGGGCAAAACTCACTTAAATGTTTCACTTAGCAACAGAAATTTTGGAGTCAGTTGTGGCCGTAAGTTGAGGACTCCCTGTCTCTGCAAACACCTGTGATAAATACATAAATCCATCATTTCACGGTCTGTGAACTTTCGGGGGACTGGCCTTTTCAAAGGGGCCCAGGGACCCGGGCTGAGGGCCACAATGTCCAGCCCTGGCTGAGCCATTCGCCTGCCAACATTGCAGGCGGGCATCCAGCAAAGAGCAGGCTGTGCAACATGGAATGTGGCTCTTCAGCTCAGCCACAATTTACAGGGAGGCTTCAATGGAGTTCCTACCCCAAAAAGCTCCCCCTTCAAGTCACAGGATTCGGGGGGGGGGTGTTTTCCCTCCCAAGGAGGAAAAATATCTCCCATCCCAGACTTGGGGCCCCTCGGTTTCTTCATGCTGGCTGGCCAACCGGGGGCGGCGGGAGGGAAGGCTCAGACTTTTCCCAGCTGCTCAGCTCAGGGTTGGGAAGAACTGTACACACACACACACACACACACAGAGTTGCCAGTTGGTACAGCTGAGGTGCTCCTGGAGGAAAGAGCCCCAAGCCCCCACCCAGGGCTGGCTTCCCCACAACCTTCCCCCAGGGCCCCAAAGAGCCAGTGCAAAGGCTACAACTTTCCATAGATCGCAGGGAAAATATGCACAGACTGCAAGGGTATCAGCTGCATTTAATTAAAGCCGGGCCTTTTCCTCTGATGTTCTCAGAACAGAAAATGTTAACGGAAGATGAATTTCTGCCAAAAGGCCAGGATGGCAGCCCCTGAGCTGCTCCTTTAAGCAGATCCCCAATGTCGTCATTGTCATCATCATCATCATCAATGCAGGCCCCCACTGGACCCCAACGTTTAACAAAAATCAGTTTCAATAAAATAGTAGCAGCAATCTCCAGATTTCAGCCCCTGCCCCTTCAATGCCCAAGGGAACCACCAGAGATCCCCAGGGCACAGGTAAAGACTGACCCCTGCTGGGCACAGAAGCGGCCATCCGTAACTGCAGCCTGAGAGCTGGTGATCCCAGAGAGACCACCGGTAGGGGGAAGGGGGGCCCTTTTTGGCAGGAGAGGCACTTGCTGGTGAACGATGAGAAGGAGACAAAGGCCTGGCCCTTAAGAGCCCGGCTGGGGAAGGAAGTAGGAAGGTGGGAGAGATCCAAGGAGGGAGGGGTTGATGGAGGATCTGCGTTCACACCTGACCCTTTGGCAGCCTCAGGCACCTGGAGGGCAGCAGGGCGAGGAAGGTTGTCCCATGGCTGGGTGGGACCTGGAGCATCTGTGACCCCTTCTAGCACTGTGGAGAAACAGAGCTCCTTTGGCCCAGGGCTGCCCAGTGGAAGCTTCTGGAGCAAGCCCACCCCCATTCAGGAGGTGGGGCATCCTTGTGCCTTAACAGGGAAGACCCCTAGGGGACCCTCCCTACATCTCACCGCCTATCCTTTGGCACCATCCCTCCGACAGGGCAGGTGGACTCACTGCCCCCCAAGCTCTCCCACTGGGGCTTCCCTCCATCCTCTGCCTCCCCACTGCTGACCCCCATACTAGGCATCTCCAGCTGCCCTCCGTTGCCCCCAAGACCCACAGGGCAAGTGCGAAGGTTGGGCCCTGAGGCTGGCCGACCCGGCCTCAGCAATGTTGGAAGGGCTGCTCGTGGCTGAGGAAGGCCGGGTTGGTGTAGGCAGGGCCCGGCCCTTCGAGGGGGACGGCCGTGGATTCTGAGAAGTCGGTCCTGTTGCTGGGGGGCCATGCCGGGTCCTGCTGTAGGGCGCGCTGGAGTTGCTTGTAGCGGCTGCTGGACTGGTACCCCACGGCCCTCTTCAGCCACTGCCAGAGCGCCCTGTTCTCTATCAGCCATTCCTGCGGGGGGGGGGGTGAGGGGAAGAGGGAAGGGAGGGGGCAGAGCAGGAGTCAGAAGACCACAGCAAAGGACAAAGCCTCCCCACCCCCACCCCTCTGGATTGGCAGGCCTGGAGACAATGCAGGATGCCACAAGCCAAGGCTGCCCCTGATAGGTTGCCAGGCCTGTGGAACGGGGTGGCTGGGGGCACCTCAGGAGAGGAACTGCAGGACGGTTAGTCCTCCACTTATGAGCCCAACATCTCCACTGATAAGCAAAGCAGTTGTTAACTGAGTCACGCCCCATTTTACAACCTTTCTTGCTACAGTTGTTAAGTGAATCTGGCTTCCCCATTGGTTTTGCTTGTCAGAAGTTCACAAAAAGGGGATCACGTGACTCTGCAACCGTCATAAGTCCATGCCAGTTGCCAAGCCTCCGAATCTGGATCATGTGACCCCGGGGAGGCCGCGCTGGCCGAAGTCTGGGAACCCGTCATCTGTCCCTGTTTCCAGTGCCCTTGTGGCTCTGAATAGGAACCAATGAATTGTTGCAAGTCATCCTGAGGGGGGGCAGTTTTTGGCTGGGGGGGGCAGAGCAGGACCCCACTCACCTCCACCGCGAGGGAGACGAGGAAGGCGACCAGCAGCAGCCCAAGGAGCCAGACCCTCCAGAGGGTGGGGGTGCACACCAGCTGTGGGTGGGCGAGACGGCAGAGGGTCAGAGGGGGAGAAAGAGGGGGGTCCTGCATCCTGCTCCCCACCCCCCATCCCCCACCCCTCAGGCCTGGCTAAAGACTCGCTGCCTCCCCTGGGAAGCGGCTGACTGGGGCAGCCCAGCCTTCTTGGGGTCCGTCTCTCCCAACCTGGACCCCCTCCAATAGGCTGGACGAACTCCCATCATGCACTGCCAGCACAGCCTTGGATCCAGGATTGCAAGCCTGCTTCAGGGGCCCAGGGGTGTCTGTCGGCAGGAGGGATCCTGGAGGGGATTTGCACCCGCTTGGCCACAGGTCAAATTCCTGGTCCTGGGAGTATAAACATGGACAGACCCAACACAAGAGGGCAAGCTTGGCTGCAGGCCAGGGGCCAAGTCTGGGAGACAACAGACAACAGGCACACACAGAGACAGACACACAGACACACACACAGAGAGACACACAGACACACCCCCTTTTTCCCATTGCTGCTGAAAGCTGAGCTACAGAACTGCCTGACTGCTGCTCTGAGCCTCCAATCAACTCTGCAGCTCTGTCTGGAGGGGGCACCAGAAGATTTCCCCCCACCCCACCCCGGCCCCCCTTCCAGACCAAGGGCTGAATCTTCTGCCATGCTCTGGAGCCCAGAAGGGGCTCAACGGATGTTCTGCCCTGAGGTTCAGCGGAAGGCTGGCCCCACCTCGGCCAGGCTGAGAAGTGGGTCTCTGGGATGGGCGCCTTCCAGACCTCTGTGGCCAGGCCGTCCCCCACCACCCCTCAGTCCTGCTTACATCCATTTGGGCGTAGAGTCCATCTATGTTGGCAAAGAGGAAGAAGAGGCAGGTAGCCAGCTGCACCATCAGGACAGCAACGAAGATGTCTGGAGGGGCAAAAGAGTCGGGGGGGAGGAGAGGCAGGCCATGAAGAGGCTAAAGGATGGGCTAAGTGCCAGCAGGGGAAGGGGCAAAGAGATGGAACCCATAAGCTCCCAGCACCCCACCCCACCCCCGCCTGGCCTCCGAGAGCCCCTCAGGCCTTCCCTCTCTCCGTCACAAACAGTTAAGGATGCACTTGTGGGAAGCCAGCCCAAGGGCCCGTGATGTGGATATGGGGTGGGTGGGTGGGTGGGTGCAGATGGGAGAGGGTACAGGGGGCTCAGGGGAGCTCATTTCTCACCCCCTCCAGAGAGAGCCAAACGCAGCCTCTCTCAAAGGCCCCCTGCTGGCTTTGGGACCTTGGATTTGGGGTGTGAGTGTGTGGCTCTGGGCTTGTCACGCAGAAGAAGCTCCCTTCCACCAGCCTTGCTGCCCCGGGCCGGCCTCTCACTCTGGCTCAGGGGGCAGAAGTCGTCAGGCCAGAGCTGAGCCTGTGGCCGGTGACCAAAGGCTCCCAAAGCAAACCTAAGGCAAGTCCTGCTCCCCTGCCAGAAGGCAGCTTCATCCCAAAACTCAAGGCCACCCCCAGGCGTCTCGGCTAGGGACACAAAGGCAGCCACCCCATGCCACTGGCCAGAGAGGGAGGGGAGGCGCCCCTCTCTGCCCCCTTGCCCTGGTGAGACAAACAGAAGTTCAGAGGGCCTGGATAGCTCAGCAGACTAAAAGCACTGTCATTAACACCAACTGTCTGCAATTACTGTAAGTTCGAATCTCCCCAGGCTCAAGGTTGACTCAGCCTTCCATCCTTTCTAAGGTAGGTGAAGGACCCAGTTTGTGGGGGCAATAAGCTGACTTTGTATAAATATACAAAAGTATGAAGGCTATTGCTTGGCACATTGTAAGCCGCCCTGAGTCTTCGGAGAAGGGTGGCATATAAATCAATTTTTTTAAAAAGAGCAGGGGGCAGAGTGACCTCCAAGCCCTCTCTCCAGGCATTTGTGGAGGTTCTCTGTCATCCAGATCACGGTTAACCCAAAGGTGCTTTTGCAAAAGGCAACTGGGCTTTCCTGGTTTTTTTCTTTGAAGAACTGAAGATGAAGAAGCTTCTTAGATGAGGAAGTCCAGCTGCCTTTTGGAAAAGCACCTCTGGGACTCTCTCCCCAGACTTTCCTTGGGAGATTTCTGGTGTGGAGGCTCCAGGCAGGGAGGGGCCTTGTGGCCTGAAGGAAACCCCAGGTCTCCTCATCCTCTGGCTGTTGACTCTAACCCTCTGGCGAGTCAGATGCCTTCAGCACATCTCAGGAACCTGAGACTCAGCAGCTCCGAATCCCTTCAGGCCAAAATAAACGTAGAGCCCAGCCCAAGTGTGGCCCTCGGGGTCATCCCATGCCTTCCCTTCCTCGGGAGCTGCAGATGGGCAACCAAAGCCCAGCTAATGTCCAGTGGGGACTTGTGGTCACAAGGGAGCCCCCAGGGAGACCCCTCCCTCCCTCTGGGCCCCGCTTACAGTTTTTGTAGAGAGGCTCCCGGAAGGGCCTCCCCTTGGAGAAGACCAGGGCCACCGTCAGGCAGTTGAGGGTGCAGAGGAGCCACACGCTGGTGTTCTCATAGCTCTGGAAGCCGTCCTTGGGCAGGGGAGCTCGGGGGCTGTGGCTGTGGCTGTGGCCGGAAGTGGCGTTCTCGGGGGAGCAGGCACTGGAAGGAAATGGGGAGACCTCAACTGTTTATGGTGTCTTTACTTATTACATTTACATTAATAAATATTAGAAGGTAAAATCCTAGGGCTGGGAGGGACCTTGGAGGCCTTCTAGTCCAATCCTCTGCTCAAGGCAGGAGACATGACATCATCCTAGTCAAATCTATTAACAAAAGCCCACCCCTGTACAATCTCTCCGTATTCTTAGTATTTCACCTTTGTCTTTAATTTTAATGCTGCCGCATTTATGCTTTTATGCCTTTGAAAGCTTCCCACAGGCTCAGAGAGTGAGACGGGGGGGGGGGAATATAAATTGAAATAAAATTGAAGCACGGGGTTCCCTGTGCTTCCAAAGGGGCAGCCGTCTTAGCCAATGCAGCCAGGTCTGCGACCCAGCACTCCTGGGCTCCCCTCACTCTCTGGGGGGAGGAGGGGATCTCCACACTGTGGGACCGGAGGGGCTGCCTACCTGTGGATGTCGCTGGGGGAGTACCAGAGCTGCTGCTGCACCAGAAGGAAGCCACACAGCTGCACCGCCAGGCTGAAGAGCAGGTTCAGCACCACGGAGAGCAGCAGCGGGGGGGCGATCAGCTGGGTGGGGGGCCGATAGGGCGCCAGGCCGGAGTGGGGCCCGTTCAGGCTCACTGCAAGAGAGGGCACCGGGAGTGGGTCTCCCTGGGCCAGAGCAGCTCCAGGAAGGCCAAGCACCACCCTGGAACCCAACCCAGGGCTTTGGGAAGGCAGTTGGCACAGCAGGTGTGGAGACGGATCCTGAAGCAACCCTGGCATTTTATGCCTGTCAGTTCCTTCTTGGCAGGGAGGGCAGCATTTCTCATAGAAGGTGAAGGGTGCCAGCTTTCCTCTTGGCACATGAGCACTCTGGCACTCAGAAGGGAGCAGGGCTGAAGGGTGTGCCCCTGAATGAGGCTCCCCCATCCTGGATCGAGCCAGCTTTGCCCAGTAAGGGCGGGGCCTCTCTTGAGCCGTTTGTGCTTCGTTGCTTGGCAGACCGGATGTGGCCCATCCATGCAGAACCAGCCCTTCCGGCCATCCCCAGATCAGTATGGGGGGGCTCCTTCCTTGGTCTCCCTGGAAGCCCCATTAAGCTTTCCAGCCGCTCCTCCTGGGGTTCTTGGGGGCAGCTTACTTGTCATCCCAATGACGGTGGTGATGGCCAGATCTTGGAAGAGGAACTGGTAATTCCCAAAGGAGTTGAGTTGCTGAAAGCGAGAAGCATGATGGCAGGTCTTAGGCCTCTGGATGCCCAGAGGTGGGTCTCTCCTCCCCAGCCCCAGCCCTTCTAACTGGAGGAGAGGGAAAGGGGCATGGGCTTCAGCTTCGGCTTCCCCACCCCTCCCAACAAGGGAACGCCAGCCAGCTCATTGCAGGAGCTACCTGGGTCAGGACCCTGAGGCTCTCCAGAGTCCTTCCCTTGCTGAAACTATTCTGAACTGCCAGGCCCTTAAGACCCCCTCCCCCCATGGCTGTTGAGATGGAAGCCCCCCTCCCAGATGCAAAGGGAGAGACCCAGACTGGTGGACGCTGTTTGAAATGAGGGAGGAAGACCCCTCTGACCCAGGTCTGGTCACTCTCCCAAGGCTGGCCCTTGTCCGGAAGAGCCCTGGTTCCTGGTGGGACCGCCCCCTACAGCGCCCCCTCCCCACTCTGGTCCCAGCAGAGAAAAAGGCCACCCTACCCAGTACAGCAGGAGGACGCCGATGTAGCTGGCCAGGCTGAAGAGAGCCATGTACTTGAACATGCAGAAGGAGGTGACCAGGGCGGCCCGGCCATGCCTGGGGGTGGGGAAAAGGAGGGGGAGCGTTAGAGAGGAACGGGGGGGGGGGGAGTCCTTCTGGGCATGCTCAAGAAACCAGGCTGGTGAGGGAAGATGGAGATGGGTGGAATTTCTGCAAGGAAAAGGAAGGTAGAAACAGGGAGCTTCGGAGAGGTTTTCCCACTCCTCCAAAGACCACCAAGCCCAGCAGGGCCCGAGAGACCCTCTGCTCTGCTGAGGGCTGCTCTGGAGGCACCTGGCTGGAGGCTCCTTTCCCACCTGCAGCAAGTAAAGCCTCCAACTTTGACTGCCCCCTGAGAGGAATGCCAGCCTGCATTGGATGAAGGGGACTCAGCCCTCCTCTGAATCAGGGAGGGGTGTTCCCAGGCAGCCCAGCTCCACCAAAGGAGCCCCCTCCCAATAATGAGGGTTCGCCTCTTTGCAAAACCTGCCTCTCCCCATTTAGTGACCCCAAAGCCCCTCTCCTGGAGGCTTGGGGTGCAGCCAGTGTAACAGTGGGCACCACATGGTGCAGACCCTCCACCCGGGGCCTCCCTTGGCATTCCTGCCCAATCTCTTCTCTGCCCACCTGATTAGCTCCGGCACACACTCTATGGTGGGCACCTTGGAGGTGAAGGGGGAAGCCACCGAGGCATCCTGCTCGGAGAGGGAGATCCCCGCGTGGGCTTCCTTCAGGGCCTGCAAGGGAAGAAGCCGAGCCTGGTCATCTGGCCGCCTGCCTGTATGCCCTCCACCGGGAGGATTCAAGAGGCAATTCCTGGCCTGGTGCTGCTCAGGCACCCTCAGGTGAATTAACCTGAAAGGAGACTGAGATGGCAACAAGTCCTGTGATCTATCAGGAAGTGGGGGAGGGGGAGAGGGAACACAGGGGAGGGGGTGGTGAGAGAGGGGAGATGGGGAATGGGAAGGGGGGACAGGGGCCCCCATTAAAGAAAAGCTGGCCTGGCCTGGAGAGCTTTTCCAAAGAGGGGCAGAGGCACTGGGCTGGGTCAGCCAAGCCATCGGCCAGATTCCCAAGAGAATTCAGCACCAGCCTCACCCAGCAGCTCCTCCTGTGGTTGTGAAGATGCCCAGCAGCACCTTCTGAGCAGCCCCTCAATGCCTGGTGAAGATGACCAGCATCCTTGCCTTGGCCCCATCCTGGGCATGGCAGGGGAGAGCCAGTCGTGTTGGCACAGTGATCCCCAAAGCATGCCTCTTTCATTGCTTTTGCTCTGCCCCTGCCCGTCAGCCAGGGAGACTCATGCCACCCTGTCTAGCAGCCTCGCAAGACTCACCCCACAGTCATTGGCCCCGTCTCCGCACATGCCCACGTAGTAGCTGGAAGAGAGAAGACAGTGCCCGGGCCCCTCCATGAGTCCTGGGCCCAGCCCAGCCCGATTCCCTTTCAGGGGGTCCCCACGGCCCCTCACTCACTCAAGCTGCTGGAACTGTTGCACCAGGTGGGCTTTCTGAGCAGGAGACATCCTGGCGAAGACCGTCCCGTTCAGCAGCAGCTGCAGGAGAGAGCCGTGGCTTCACAGGGGGCATCAGACACACAGCGGGGAGAAGGGAGCCCAGAGTAGGCTGGCTGGCTGAGCACCTTCCCCTCCAGGCTGGGCTTTCTGCACTCACCTGCGGAAGGAGGTGCCCAAAGTGCTGGCTGAAGACCTCATAGGAGCCCCCACTCAGGCAGAAGTGGAAGCCACGGTCCCAGGCGGGCGGGGGGTCTCCCCCAGTCTCCACAATGAGCCCCTGCAAAGGAGAAAGGGGGGCAGTGTGGGGGAAACCAGTTTTCAGGTGAACGGAACTGTTCCGTAAACAAATGTGGCCTTGCAGCTCACAGTTGGGCCCATGATAGGTTTTGTCCTTGCAAGCCCTGAATCTCAGCTGTAGTTCTTTGTTTTCTGGAGAAGGGCAGGAAGAATCCTGAGATCTGACATTTTACTTAGGAACATGTATCCACCCATCATTTCCCCTCCTTTCTGAAATGTATAAATCGGAGTGCATCTCTTTGATTGTGTGTGTGTGGGGGGGTCTCCCGCCCTCCCTCCCGCACTCCCTCCCGCACTCCCTCCCGCACTACAGTCTCAGAAACCCTGCAGGGAGCCTTGATTACTTGTTCCGGGTCCTGTGTTTTGATGCCCAGAGGGCACATCCCAAAGGGGTCTGGAGGGCACAAAGGCAGCCACTGAGGGTTTTGGCCAGCAGCCCCTGCCCCTCGGCCTCCCACCCGTCAGTCCACTCACCTCTGGTCTGCTGCCGCCTTCCTGGCTGAGCTCCTCCAGCTCTTCCCAGCTGACGGAGGCCGAGGACTGGCCTGGCTGGGCACGGGCTTCCACCAGAATCACCCGGCTGCCCTGGGGGATCATGCCCGCATTTCTGGCCACGGTGATCGCAGTCTGAAGGTTATCACCTGGGAAGTCAAGAAGGGCATCGCCAACTATGCCTGGAGTCTGGGGAGTCCCATGCCGGAGTCCGAGGCCCAACCCTGAGCCTTGTCTTTAGCAGCTGGGCTGGCAAAGCTGGGCAGGAGGGGGCCCTTGGGTGCCAGGAGGAGGCCTGCCCCCCCACACACACTTTCCTTTGGTTTTGCTACCCCAAAATTTCCCTTGGCCATTGCAACATCCGCCATGTGACTTCCTTGGTTGTCAGGCAGTCATGAAAGAAGGGAAGCATGGGATATGTGGCGGTAAATGAAAAAAACCCGCTTGGAAGAGATGGGAAGGGAATCCTGGCAGAGGTATCCCTGCTTAGGGGGTCTGGTTTTGCCCAGGACGGCTGCTCCCAATGTGCCCCACCCAGGAGTGAAATCCAGCAGGTTCTGACAGATTCTGGAGAACCGGAAGCGAAAATTTTGAGTAGTTTGGAGAACTGACAAACACCACCTCCGGCTGACCCCAGAGTGGGGTGGAATGGAGATCTTACAATATCCTTCCCCCAGGAGTGGTGAGGGAATGGGGATTTTGTAGTATCCTTCCCCTGCCACGCCCACCAAGCCACGCCCACAGAACCGGTAGTATAAAAAAAATGATTTCACCACTGGCCCCACCCCAGCATCCCTGACTCACAGACCAGGATTCTGCCAAGGATGTGGGTGCTGGGTGGACAGTCTCCCCTGTGGCACAGCCAGGGGCTTCTCCTGCTTCAGCTGCCTGGCCAAAACGGTGGACTCACCTGTGACCATCACGCTCCGGAGGCGGGCCTGGCTGAGCTCCTGCAGGACCGGCTGTGTCTCACTCTTCAGGCGGTTCTCCATGACCAGCAGGCCCAGGAAGGTCAGGCCGGACTCCAGCTCCTCCCTGGACAGAGGAAAGGGGGAGGTGGGCGGGTCACAAGAGGTCCTTCTGCCCAGGAGAGCTCGGGAGACCCCACCCATCCCAGCCTGCCTCCTGGCTGGAAGCAGTTCTGTCACCCCCAAGTACACCAAGGTCTACACGAGGTTGCTTGACCTCAGGGGGCTCGGGAGGGACCCTCTCTCTCTCTCCTCTGTGGCAGTCACCCCCCTGGCTGAAGTGGGGGGAGCTGCACTCCAGCACTGCATGGGAAGCCAGGCAGGGCAGGGCAGGACTCCTCGAGGGCCAACAGGGGGGCCCTGTCTGCAGCCTCCCCTGGGCCACCTCAGGCAGCCGGATGCAGCACTCTCTCCTGCCTGCCTGCTGCGGGCCCCAGACCCTTACCTGGTCAGGGAGGTGGCCGGTCGTCCTTCCTGCAGCCGTTTGTGTGCCAGCGCAATGACGCGGAAGCCCTGGGAAGTGCAGCTCTGGAGTTTGTGGGCAAAACTGGCAGGCACTGGGGGAGGGGGAGAGAGTTAGGCCCCAGGAAGGAGAAGCAGGGAGCTCCCACCCAACCCCCCACCCGTCCACCCCCGGCACAACTGTCCTTGTGAGAAAGACCCCGTGTCCCAGCCAAGACAAGGAGCAGGCCCTAAAACGCCTGGACCACTCCCTTTGATCTTCACACTTAATTAGGGGACCCACCAAGAAAGCCCCCTGACTCACATCCTCCAGAGCTCAGAGCCCCCTCTCCTCTCCATCTGCCAGGCTGGAGCAGAGCCTCAGAATAACAAGCAGAAGGACGGAAGGGACCCGGGAGGTCTTCTAGTCCAGTCCCCTGCTCAAGCAGGAAACCCTATGCCATACAGGACAAATGGTTATCCAGTCTCTTCTTAAAAACTTCCAGTGATGGAGCATCCACAACTTCTTGTGGCAAGCTGTTCCACTGGTTAATTGTTCTCCCTGTCAGGAAATTCCTCCTTAGTTCCAGGTTGTTTCTCTCCTTGATGAGTTTCTGTCCATTGCTTCTTGTCTTGCCTTCTGGTGCTTTGTAGAATAGGTGGACCCCCACTTCGCTGTGGCAGCCCCTCAAATATTGGAAGATTGCTATTATGCCGCCCCTCTGCAGGCCCCATTGCTGTCCAGCCCAGCCAGGCACAGTGGGCAATGCCAGCTGAGGGCTCACCTGTCTCTGGCTGGCAGAAACTGGCCACCATCTCAGGGGCGCCCTTCATGAAGACCTGGCCATCCCCAGGGACCTCCTGGGCCACCACCGTCATCCGTTGCAGGGCTGAAGAGAAGGGAAACTGCCGGAGGATAGCCAGCCCCTTCACAGGCACCTGGGGAGGGGGTGCAGGGGTGAGACAGCCACCTAGCCACGGGAGGGAGGGAGGCGTTTCCCTGCACCTGTAGCCATTCCTGGCCTGTTTGCATAACACAAAATGGCACTGGGACATTGACAGGTCAATGGTTAAGGGAACCAATCTGGCACCTCTGAACCTGGGTTTCATAGGGTTTACTGGATGGCACCAAGTCATATGAGGCAGCCCCAAGTCATCTGTTTATACCCAGCTCCCCAATTGTGCTTCTTACTCTACCCACTGGCAACAACTGGAGAAAAAACTACCCCTACTCAGGAGTGGGAACCGGGCAGAGGCTTTTGCTTGCTCAAAGGAGACCTCATGGGTGTGGCAGTGGGTCTGTGGACAAAGCCAGCCAGCTGGCAGAAGGTCCCTGCCTGTGTCCAGGAGCACCAGGAGAGGGACCTAAGCGAAAGCCACAATCTCACTCGCTCGACCACTTGGACCGTAAGCAAGGTCAGTGCAAGTCCAGCAGATGCACCTGTTGCCCTCACTTGAAGGAACCAAGAGGAAACCGGTGCCAGGTCGAGCTTTCCTGTTGTCAAGAACTCATGGGCGGTGGGCAGGATCAGATTGAAGGAAGCCCAGGCTTGGTCCCTGAGCACCGCCAGAGGCCCACCTGATCCCTCGCTGGGGTGGGGCATAAGCAAAAGGCCATGTTGAGGCCAGTTGGAACAGATTCATAAGCAAAAGCACAAAGGAAGAGAAGAGAGACCCTTCTCTGCCAAGGGCTGACCAAAGGAACTGGGCACTTACTTCCGCAGCTTCGGGTCCCGGGCTGACCACCAGAACGTTTGCTGGTCCTCCTTCCCAATCAACGGAGTCCACAAGTTCCTGTTGTTTTCAACAGAAGGAAAAGTTACATTGTGCCACGAGGTCTGGGCCCCACGTCCATTGGAATGCGGGATGCGATGACATTGAAAAGGGGGGCTGCAGAGCGTCAAGAAATAGACTGTTCTGGTAAAGGTCAAACTGATAAAAAGAAACTCGTGTCTGTCAGTGGCCGTAGGGCAGGAGTGGGCAACCGTGGCCCCTTTTGATCGGTTGACTTCAACTCCCAGAATTTCTGAGCCAGCCAAAGGGGATATATCATGACGTCACTGACATGCAAATGAGGCAACGATGGGATTTGTATCATTTGAGTAATGACATCACCACATAAGTGACCAGGTGCCCCCCTCTTGGTCTTGAACTAATGAGAAAGCAAGAAGCATCTTTGGTGGCCTGCCAGGGCTTGGGGGAGAGACCAGGGGGCTGCCGGCTGCCCCAAGTGGGTGAAATGGGTAAATTGGCATTTGAGGAAAGGTGGCACCCCAAGGATGTCATCAGGAACTAACCCACAGACCCGGCTCCCCTCTCAGTTCATACAGCCAGACTTCCTCCAGATTCCACATCAGGGGACAGGACCAACCCCAGATTTAGGCTAATTCTAAAAGAACAACATGGAGCTAGCTTCACCCAGTGAGTTGCCTCAAACATCTTGAGGTCCAGCGGATCCCCCTGAATCTTCCCGTCCAGGACCATCAAGGAATGGCAGCAGGCCATGGCTGTATACGCCGGGCCCCAGGGCATTGGGTGGCCAGAAGAGAAACGATGGACCTCCTGGAAGCTGGGGTTGAGACAATAAGTCACACGCTTTGACACAAGCTACCTTAGATGTCCCACAGAGGCAAGAAACCAACCACCACTGAAGGCATGTTTAGTTGCCTTGAGTTTGGAGCGTCTGAGTTTTCCCAGAAATTATGTTCCAACTCTTGCTATTCTTCTACAAGACCCGTGCAGTGCCCCCCCCCCCCCAATTGCTTTGCCATCCTTCTGAAACGGATCACCCTGGATGGCCAGTCACGCTGCTTAGAGCCTCTCCAGGAGGCAGGGAGACCTTGGGAACACCTGATGGGACAGAGCAAAAACCCTCCTGGTTCTAGCAAGGTGAAATGGTTCTGGAACCTGCCTGCAGCTCCTGAGGAAGAGGAGCAAGATTCACCTTCTGGGAAGATTCAGGTCTTATTATTATGGGGTTTCACACAACTGAATTTCTGAGGTGCAAGATAGATGCTCTCCATTCAGGCTGGACATCATGCACATCTCAGTCCATGTTTTGGGCCGTAACACTGAAGTTGTTTGCCATTGTGACTTTCTAGTCTAGTCTCAGCAGGTGGTAGTCTCACCACCCATTCAAGTGCTAACCAGGCCCAACCCCGCTTAGCTTCCATCTCGGATAAGATTACTCAGATGTTGCCCTTCGCTGAGAGTCTGGGGTCCTCAGAGACTTCAGGGGTAGCGGAATCAGGGCATTTGCAGTTACCAGGTTCCAACAGCTGCTAGGCAAGATTACTGGCAGTCCTCAACTTATGACCATTTGTTTACCAACGATGTAAAGTTATGATAGCACTGAAAAAAGCCATTTCCTTGGGACTGTTGCACCATCCCCAGGGCCACCGGATCTAAACGCCAGCATTTGGCAAGCAGCTGCATTTACGACAGTTGCAGCATCCCAGGGTCACGTGATCAGCACTGGGGACCTTCCCGGGGGGCTTCTGACAAACAAAGTCAATGGGAAAAACTGGATTCGCTTAACAACCGCTACAAAAAAAGGTTTTTTTTTTAATTGGACGTGACTCCCTTGGGGATAATCTGGACAACTGGGGACAGGATTTCCATCCCTAATTGATGCGATTGTTCGATTGCCTCGTTTAGCAATGGCAATTCTGGCCCCAACTGTGCTCATAAGTCGAGGTCTCCCTGTATGCTCCACTTCTCAAAGATAGCAGATAATTGAATTTTTAAAGAAAAAAATGGCCGGAGAGCAGAAATCCAGAGCTGGGTACCTCTTTCCTTCGGCCAAGATGACGCCCCACAGGTCCAGCCCGTCTTCAGTGAGGGTGCCCGTCTGCAGGTGGGTCCACGTGTGCCAGAGTCAAGGCGAGGAGAAAAGAAGGGGGCAGGGTCAGGAAGCAGGGCAAAGGAGGCGGTGCTTCAAACCCTCCCTGGCGCCCTCCTGGGCTTTCTTGGGCCTTCAGGACCACCAGGCCACAGATCTGAGCTGATGGAGAAGTCTGAGGGGTTTCTGAACTGTGCCCAAGCCTTTCTTCGTAGCTGCAAGCCAGGGAGGCTCCATTTGGGGAAGGCACCTGGAAGCCATTAGCTCAACAGGTGCAAAAGAAGCCTGTGTGAAGGGTGAAGGAGTTGGGGGGGAAACTCAGATAGCTCCCCCCTTCCCAGCTCCACCCGTGGGTTAGAAAAAGGGGGAAAGGGAAGACTTGCAAGGTAACTAGAGCCCGCCTCCTCCACAGAAATAGCCCCCCTCTTCCTCTGGACTCCGTTTCCCAGTCTGCCTCCCTCTCAAAGGCTGGCAGGTCTTACTGGTTGGGTGTGATGGGAACTGTAGTTCAATAGCCCAAACTGTCCTTTGAAAGCCGAAGCTCAAGTACTTTGACCACCAAGTGAGATGAGAGGATCCTTGGAGAAGAGCCTGGCCTTGGGAAAGAGGGAAGGCAGAAGGAGATGGCAGAGGAGGAGATGCATAGATAGGGTCATGGACACAATCAAGATGAGTTTGGGCAAACTCTGGGAATCAGTATAGGAGGGGGGGCTGGCGTGCTATGGACCATGAGGTCGTGAGCAGTCACACACAACTTAGCAGTTGAACAACTGAACAACCGAACAACTTCCAGGAAGACAGCACCGATCAAAACACTCCAGATCAAAATCAGTACCCTGAGGACTTATAGGGACCCCTAATTGATTGCTGTATATATTTACTATTGCATAATTTATATGCAAACTGTATAGCAAACTCCAAACAGCTCTTACAAAGTCTTAAAATGTAATTCCCTAAAAGTGTCAAATTTAAGTAGTTAACATATTTTTTTTTAAGACTTTGGAAATTCCTTAGTACTTGGCAGAAAACTCTGGTCTTCATTTTAGCTTTAATTCTTTGTGGGGTAGAGAGAGACAACTGGTGCATAATCTGGGGTCCTCCTAGATTCTTGGCTCCTGCCCAGGGACAGTGGGCAGCTATGGCCAAGGGGGGCTTTGCGCAGATTGTTCTTAGGTCCCCTTTTTGTCCATTCCTGACCTGGGCTATCTGCTCTCCATCAATCACACTTTACTACAGTGCTCTCTACATGGGGCTGCCCTTGAAGACTGCTCAGAAGCTGGGGCAGAATGTGGCAATTTAGGCAGTCTTGAGTTTAGTGTCATAGCTTGCCATGCAACACCATTGTGGTACTCCTGGATAGATGGATGGATGGATGGATGGATGGATGGATGGATGGATGGATGGATTCAAGCTGCTGGTTACCCTCTACTTCTCTTCATGGCATGGAATCAGGTTACCTGTGGGACCATCTATCCCAGGACCCAAGTCACCCATCACCCATAATATCTCTAGGTTGCCACCTCAGATTCTGCATATGAGCAATTTGGTCAGCAAAATGAGTGGAGAACCCATCACAGCAGCCTCAAAGGACGTCACCCCTCTTGTCCTTTCCTTAATGGTTACTCTCCTCCTGTCAAGCATATGAAATCAGGAGTCCAGGCAGTTCAAATAAATAGATTTATGGACGCTAAATCTCTCTAGAAGAATCTGAACTATTAACGGTCAAAGCAAGTAGGTGGCAGATAAGAGTCAAGAGAATTCTTCCAGAATTGAGTGGAAACATGCAAGAGATAGAAACAGAAACAAACTTGTGGGCCTATCACAATCCAGTCAAAATTAGTTGGAAGGGACAAAAGAGGAAAGTAAGATGGACCTTAAATCAATCTATAACAAAAGGATTTATACAGATGATGGAAAGAGAAATGGGGTTCTTCTTTAAAGAGAATAGAAAAGAAGAGATCTCGTTACAGAATGTGTGGGATACAGCAAAAGCATTTATTAGTGGACTAGCCATAACTTATATCGTGAAGAAAAGTAAGAAAAAAACAGTATCAAAAGAATTTGTAAGAAGAATATAAAGGACTTGAAATAGAGTTACAAAAGGAACCGCACAAGATAGGCTTAAGAACGAAATGGAGCTGATCAAACATAAGCTAAATGTTATGGGAAAAGACAAACTGGCACAACAAATAAAAAGAACAAAGCAAAACGTTTTTGAAAATTCTAATAAACCCACCTGAAGATGGTTAGCCTACAGACTGAAGAAAGAAAAAAAGAAGAAATGGATAAGTAAATTGCAGGATGAGGAAGAGTCAAGGGAACTCAAGGTGGGCTGGACTTCGATCTCTTGTGAGCACAAAGGGACTCGAGCTAATGATGCACTTGACCCCTCCGCTCGGGCATAGCCTGGTCATCTCCTCCTTAGACAGGGCCACTGGGTGACAGAGAGCCTTCCCAACCAGTTCTCCATCCCTCCGACCACTAAGCCAAGGGCGTGAGGAGTTTTGACTCACGAGCCTTCAACAACTATTGGCACCAACTGCATTTGTCTCCCAGCACCTTCAAGCGGAAGTTCATGGCTCCCTTGGGAGTGAAAACGCTCACCTTGTCGAAGCAGATGAGGTTCAGCTGGCCACATACGTTGATCCTCTGGGGGCTGATGCAGAAAATCCCCTTTTTCTTCAACCTCCTCTGGGTGTAGATGATCCCTGTGGTCAGTGCAGCGGGCAGAGCTGGAGGCACCGCGATGGTGATGACATCCAGGGCTTTCTTCACCACCTCCCCTGCCTCTTGCTAACGGACACACGGAAGGAAGGAAGAGGGCAGCAGTCAGCAAGAACAGGCAGGGAAGCCATGCCAAGATGCCAACGAATGCGGGTGCTCCACCAGCTCTTACCCTCATGCCAGGAAAATTCTTGGCAAAAAGGTTTTCCAAAATGTCAGCTTCCCAGGAAGACCAAGGAGGCAACCGGCTGCCTTCCAGATGTTTTGGACTTTCACTCTCATCAGCCCAAGTCAGCATGGCCAATATCATGTGATTGTGGGAATGGTCATTTAAAAGGTTCACAGGTGATTGGCTGAGGGAGCCAAAAACTGATGGACCCAATCAATGTCATCCTTCACATACTAGAATTAGGATGGATAGATAGATGGATAAATGGATTTATTATTTATTTATTTATTTATTTATGGGTTGCCTTTGGCTGATTCCTGGCAATTGCCTGGACTAACCAGCCCCGCAATTTTCTTGGCAAATTTGAAAGTGGAACACAATTCTGGTTAGCTAATAATAATAGTAAAATCAATAATAAAAATAATGGGGAAAAATTGAGATGAATCAGGCACCTTACACCCATTCATCTGTACAGTCCCTCAGGCATCAACTTTGGTGGTGGGGGGGGGGGAGTTTTTGATGACTTTCCAGAAGATTAAGAGGGACTACCAGATCTCAAAGGGGAAACTGCTCCAGAGGGCAGGGACTGCTTTGGAAAGGACACCCTTCCCAGATCCCACTAGATGGCAACATTTAAGGGAAGGGGTCTGCAGTGCGTCCTCTTCACCCAATCTGGTGGATAGATTTTAACCTTAATCTAGATCCTTCTAAACCAGGAGGTCTCCAACCTTGGCTACTTTAAGACCTGCAGGCTTAAATTCCAGGGCCAGCTGGGGAATTCCCAGAGTTGAAGTCCACAAGCCTTAAAGTGGCCAAGGTTGGAGTCCCCTGATCTATACTAAAGCTATGAGATAACTACAGCCCTTATGGATTCTGAACTGTTGCTTGAACCATGGATTTGTATGCAGAGCCACCAGCAGGGCTAACTGAGCAAGGAAGGAGGCTCCATATTTGCGCCCCCCCCCCAGAAGCCCCTGGGCAGCCTCTGCCCTTCCCCCACTGCTCACCCCATTGATTACAAAGACACAGATTGTGTAGACCATCCCAATGCCAGCCGCTACAACGAGACACAGGAGAAACTGCATGGCATCCCTGTAGAGGCGGAAGTTCATTGGCTTGGGATACAGGATGGATCTCACCAGGTCTCCCTTGGCTGTGTTGAAACCTGAGATGGTGAAGAAGAGAGAGAAGCAGTGATCCTTAGAGGCCTTCTAAGGCTGGGAGGTTAGGGAAGGCAGGTTGGGCTTACATGTTTATTGCTCACTTCCTGAA
Source organism: Masticophis lateralis (assembly GCA_030761175.1). Lineage (NCBI taxonomy): Eukaryota > Metazoa > Chordata > Lepidosauria > Squamata > Colubridae > Masticophis > Masticophis lateralis. Next base: position 546,135 of record JAUDYJ010000005.1, on the reverse strand, counting down.
GAGTCTAGGCTGGAGGCAAGGTGGAGGAAGGGGAAGGCAGCCCATCAGAGACCAGACTGAAGGACAGAGCCTTCCCCACCCTACCTGGATCAGGATGAGCATGAATGGGAAGGTGCTTTCTGGAGGTGGTGGACATGACTCATAGCTACCTCATGAGTTTGAATCATCCTGAGCCACCGGAGGGCCCTCTGTGTATCTGTGACTGAAACCCAGTTCAGAAGACCCTTGGAGGAGATCTGGACACTGACTGGCCCTCTCCCCACCCCATCCTGACCTCAAGGATGCCAGAATCAGGCAGTTTAATGAAAGAAGAGTCCAGGTTTGAGGGAGAGGGGAAGATCCACCTTCCACTGTCCAGCTTACACCGTTCACACAATACAAGGTGCCTGTTCACCCACCGGTCCGCAGCACGACAGCCCTTGCTGGTCCTCCATCACCTCCCCTGGCCTGGATAACGTCTGTCCCACAGAACAGAAGGTGCCTCTTGCTGTCCTCGGAGGAGCTGAGATGCCACGGCTGGCTGCTCTTACAGTCACGGGGCAGGCTGGTCTTGGTGACAGGAAGGCTTTCCCCTGGAGGAGGCAGGAAAGGGAGACTCAGCCCTGCCCCCCCCCAGCCGCTTTCGACCACCGGGGCTCCACAGACAGACGGGCGAAGGATGAGCTGCCCTCTGTGGGCATGCGTGAGCAGTCACGTCCCCCTCAACCTCACCAACAACCTCATGATCAATGAAGTGTGTGTGATATATTCATGGCAAGAAAGTAACCTTGTGAGAAGTGGGGCAAACTCCGCTTTAAAACCGCAGCAGCTAAGGATGACTTTAAGAGGAGCCAGCTGTTGGTGGGGGCGAGATGGAGGCAATGTCATGTGGCCATGACACTTTAAACGTATTACTGGGAGCATGTTGTGGGTTTTTTTGGTTTTTTTTTTTTTTTGGTTTTTTTAATTTGATTTATATGCCGCCCTTCTCCGGAGACTCAGGGCGGCTTACAATGCGTTAAGCAATAGCCTTCATACTTTTGTATATTTATATTTATACAAAGTCAGCTTATTGCCCCCAACAAACTGGGTCCTCAATTTACCCACCTTATAAAGGATGGAAGGCTGAGTCGACCTTGAGCCTGCCTGGGATTGAACTCGCCAGTAATTGCAGCAGCTGGATCTTAAATGCTGCCTTTGTAGGAGGCATTACTCCCCTACGCTACTGTTCTCGCTGCAATTACAAGACAAGAATAACAGAAGAAGAGAGTTGGGAAGGGACCTTGGAGTCCAACCCCCTGCTTGGGCAGGAGACCCTAAAGCATTTCAGACAAATGGTTGTCCAGGCTCTTCTTAAAAACCTCCAGTGATGAAGCTCCCACAACGTCTAGAGGCGACTTCTGTTCCACTGGATAATTTTGCAGAGGCTTTTAGCAATAAATCACTTTAACTGAACGTTCATTTGTGGACCTGACAATTCCACACAATATTATGCACATAGAGCTACAACCACTATTTTGCAGGCTTTATGTGCATGAAATACAAGACGATTCAGAATGTTCCCAGAAGCGTTCAGGCTTCCTTGGGTTTAATCCCCAGGGCCTGGGAGATTTCTGTGTCTCCTGTCGTCACCCTCACCCCGCCCTCCCCTGGATTCTAAGCAAGCACGCTGCCTGTAGCTGCCGTGAAGGGAGTGGGGATGTAGTGCCTCCTACTGAGCCAGATGTCTCCCCACCACCAAATTGAGGAGTTACTCCATCCGTGTGTGCTGAGACTTTGTCCAAGCAATGGAAGGGGCCGTCACACCGCTTACCGGTCAGCATGCCTTCATTCACGATGCACTGGCCGCTGAGCAGGAGGGCATCGCAGGGCAGCAGGCTTCTGCCCTCATCCAGGATCAGGGTGTCTCCGGGCACCAGATGGCGGGATTCCACCTCCTGGATGCCTGTCGGAGAAGAGAGCCTTTGAGGGGGGGATTCTGAGGTCTTTCTGCAAAGGGCAGCAGTCACGTTGCAGCCCATCGGGTCTCTGGGTGGCTGGCTCCACAAGGAAGGCCCTGCTTCGCCTCCTTCGCCTACTCTACCCGAGCCGTCTGTGGCCCCCTTCTAGCTGGACAGCTTAGCTCCTGCCTTGGGGAGGGGGTGCTGCTCCTCAGGCAGGAATGGGGGCCCCGGGAGCTGCTTCCTCTCCCAGGCAGGCCCCTCGCCCACAGCTCTGCAGCCGCTGAGGGGTCTCGCAAGTTCCTGAGGGCTCTCGCAGGTTCTGGCCCCATTTTATATGTTATACGTTATGGATAGATGACAAATGTGATATATAATGTATTAGAATACATCATGAGTATAGTGAGCCTATAGTACCTTTTCGTGAACCCACCAGGAATCTCCCATTGCTGGAATGTGTGTATGAGTGAATTATTACTGAGAATACAAGTGGAACATTAGTGGGTGCGCAAGGAATGCCGTGAATGGCATTTTTCAGAGTCATGGAGCAGGGAGTGAGAATGTGGACTTCCTGAGGTGCCTGGGGCAAGATGTGCCCAGTGGTGGGATTCAAGTAATTTAACAACCGGTTCTCTGCCCTAATGATTTCTTCCAACATCCAGTTTGCCAAACTGCTCAGAAAGTTAACAACCGGTTCTCCCGAAGTGGTGCGAACTGGCTGAATCCCACCACTGGATGTGCCCTATTCATGTGAATTCAAGGTGGATATAAAGAGAAGACTGGAAGGAACCCAGATCCCCAAAGTCCGAGACAACTCTTGTCGGAGCAGGGGACGCCCCGAGTCTGTTTCCCAGCCCACTATAACGCAGCTTGATTGCCTGAGAGTGTAGGAGAGCATTGGTGAATGTGTAGCTGTCAACTGTCCCAATGGTATATGCAGAAAAAGAACTCCTGGGACATAACTTTACTAAGAGAGTAACTTTACTATGGATCCAAAGGGGCACAGAAGAAGCAAAGCCAATTCTAAAGGTTCCCACAGGAAGCAGCATAGATAAATTCCCCTTTTCCCCATTAGCCCCCCCCCCCCCGTCTATTACCCACCAATCCAACACATTCTTTGTGTTTTGAGAAACAGCCTGTGCTGTCGGAAAAGTTCTCATAATATGACCTTGAAGTGTAGGAAGTTTCTCAGGCTCAGCCAGATGGCTTGGATCCCTCAGCCCATCCCCCAACTCCCCCAGGAATTCCACCCTCTCCCTTCCTTTTCTGTTGTCAAGATGAGAGGAGAATTACAGGTGAGAATCCAAGTCAGCTTTGACTGTAGCCTAGCTGGCCAATGATACTTAGAGCAATTTGAGTAGCCTTGTTGGTTATACTTTCTTAATAGCCTAGTTGGGCAATAGCACTTGCTTTACAGTGCTTTATATTGCTCTCTAAGCAGAGTCAGCCTCTTGCCCCCAACGATTTGGATCCTCATTTTACTGACCTCAGAAGAACGGAAGGCTGAGTCAACCTTGAGCCTGATGAGATTTGAACTGCCAAATTGCAGACAGCTGGCACTCAGCAAAAGTAGCCTGCAGTACTGCACTCCAACCACTGTGCCACCTAGGCTCTACCATAGCTTATTGTAGTAAGCTAACTTTGAAAGTAAACAAGTAACACAGATATACTGTATATGTACAGTATATACACAATACAATACACGAGCACACAATAGATACAAACTCAAAGTAAACTGCACCAAACTCGATTGCAGAAAATATGACTTCAGCAACAGAATGGTCAATGCCTGGGATGTATGACCTGACTTTGTGGTTTCATCCCAAAACCCCCAAAATTTTAACCTAAGATTGTCTACTGTTGACCTCACTCCATTCCTAAAAGGTCTGTAAGGGGCATGCATAAGAGCACCAGCATGCCTACTGTCTAGAAGTGAAATCCTATCGGTTCGGACCGGTTCAGGCGATCGGCTAGGGATTATGGGCATCAATTCGCCGAACCGGTAGTAATTACCTCTCCTTGGCCCCACCCACGCCTGGCCGATCACCACTCACCTCTTCCAGCCCCTTGATATTCCAGAGAATATGTTAAATGCAGCAGAGAGAATGCTAACTTTTCTCCATCCATTCAGAACGGAGCTGGTGTGGCCTGTCCCTTTAAGGTAGTCCCCAGGAGGGGGGGGCAGGGGGGAGCAGCTTTCCTGCCTGTCATCCATTCCTCAAACTCAGCAGAGACTGAGGGAAGGATGGTAGGCAGGAATATTCCCCTCCCCATTTTCCTGCCATTCACCACAAGGAGTGGCTGGGAGGGGAGGGGCAGGTGAGGAGCCCCTTGATGTGAGTGATGTCAAGTTGGCCATGCCCACCCAGTCACATGACCTCCCGCCAACAAGCCACGCCCACAGAACCGGTAGGGGAAATTTTTTAATTTCACCCTGCTACCGTCCCTGTCCCAATGTTTCTTCTATTTGTATCTATTTTACGTACCCAAGCCATGCTTATACTTATTACCAAATACGTTCTTGACAAATAAACAATCAAACAAACAAACAAATAAAATGTATAAATATAAAGGAACTGGTTAAGCGTAATTGCACATTAGCCTTGCCTTTTTTCTGAATAACGCAAGAATAAAAGAACTATTGGAAAACTCTATTTGCAGTTTTCCTCAGGGCTCTCTCTCATCCCCGGCTCAGACACAAACAAAATGAATGATGAAGACCTCTTGGGCTGCCTTACCTGTCTGTTTCCTGAACACCTTGACCAGGACACTATTATGGGATTCCACCAGCTGATGCAACTTCACAGATTGCTGTGTTAGGAGGAAAGGGAGAATCAGATCAGGGAAGAGAGGGACAGGGGGACATGTCAACCAGTGGGCAGATAGATAAGACCTCTGCCAGCTGGCTAGAAAGGTGCCAGCAGCTAACATGTAATGGTCTACTGGAATATCCTGAAAAGATCAGAGGGGGAAGAGGTGCAGCCAGGGTGATGAGTTGAGTTGAGTTTGAGTTTATTGCATTTCTATACCACCCTTCTCCCGAGGGACTCAGGGCAGTTCACAGCCATATTAAAACAATCCACACAGAAATTAAAATTACTAAAATAAGTTAAAGCTATTTGGCCATTATTAAAACCCCATTAAAACCAATTTAAAACCCACTAAAATTAATCTATTCAGTCAGGCCGGCTTGGTGAAACAACAGAGTCTTCAGAGATTCCTGACGGAAGGTGCAGAGGTCGGGAATCTTTCTTAAATCCGGGGGCAGTTCATTCCATAAGGCAGGAGCTCCCACAGAGAAGGCTCTCCCTCTGGGGGTCGCCCGCCGACATTGTCTGGCTGACGGCACCCTGAGGAGGCCCTCTCTGTGAGAGCGTATCGGGCGGTGGGAGATATTCAGTGGCAGAATAAGAGACACCCCAGCCCACAGAAGGAATGGGGTATGGGAAGCATCTCCAAAGGGATCTTCCCTAGTTCCTGGAAAATAAAGGCAAGAAAGGAGAAGGAAGGGGTAAGAGGTGGAAGAAGGAGGAGGAGGAGAGGGGAAGATCTTGAACTGGCATTCAACCTTCAGGCCTGATGAAGTTTACAATTCCTTCTTGTCTTCTTCCAGGATGACCTGTGCTACTTCAACTTTTAAAATTTCTTGGTCTACTCACAATTTGTCCTTTGGAGCAATTTTGTTGAACCCAGGTCACCTCCTGTTCCTAGTAGGCCACCAGGAAATTCTCCACAAATGTTGGGAGACTCCTGAAGCAGCTGGCAAAATTCATCCAGATCCAGGAAGCACTTGAGGGGCAGCCCGATGCTCCAACCTAGCAGATGCTCCATGAATTTGAGCTCTTGGAGGGCTGAGCAAATCCTGGGTGGGAGAGGGCTTTCCAGGAAGGTGAGACAGAACCTCTTGGGCAGCAACTGAGGAATGAACCAATCCTCTCCTCCTCAATGCCTAAGGATGCTGATGAGGAGATATTTTGGTGAACAGGGAAGGACAGGTAAGTGCTCACCTTTCTGAGGTCATACACAGTGAGTGAAATGGAAAGGAGGGACATGATGATTATGGCCACAGCATACTCAATGTAATTCTCTGCAAACCACAGGCAGACACTGAAGGCTTGGAAGATGTAAAATGGGTGCAGCACCTGGAGAAGAAAAAAAGACACCAGGTGGTTAGTTAGGTCACCACGATACAAACAAAAAAAGAGGCTGAGACCCTAGAAATCCTGCAGAGAAGAGCAACAAAGATGATTAGGAGACTGGAGACTAAAACATACAAAGAATAGTTCCAAGAACTGGATATGTCTAGTCTAGTGAAAAGGAGGACTAGGGGAGACATGATAGCACTCTTCCAATATTTAGGGGCTGCCACAAAGAAGAGGGGGGTCTACTCTCCAAAGGACCAGAAGGCAAGACAAGAAGCAAAGAATAGAAACTAATCAAAGAGAGAAGCAACCTAGAACTAGGGAGAAATTTCCTCACAGTGAGAACAATCAACCAGCGGAACAGAAGTCTCCCGATGTGGTGGCTGCTCCAACACATTTGAATGGAGCACAATCCTTGACTCCTTGCCTGGCCAGCAGGCAGAGTAGGGTGGCTGAGTACAGGGCTGTGTCCCTCACTTCACATCCTCCCCCGGCACAAAGAAAAACCACGTGACCCTGTCAGAAAGGAATTAATTTGGGATCTCTTGGGGCCTTTTTGTAGGTAGAATTTTAATTAAGATTAAATGACTTGACTGGATTCAGAAAATCGTCATAGGAATTGCCCAGAGCTGCAGAAACAAGAATTGCTACTCCAGAAAAGACAGAACATTCTGGGTGATTGAATGTTTTGTTGATTGAGCTGCTAATCTGGCTCTCACAAGGCAGCAGGAAATGTAGCTTTGCCATGATTCTGCCAGGGCTCCTCCACAGGGCTGTTCAGGTGGGTTGGCACGTATGCTGCTCGTCCCCAGAAGAGAACATTCTCTGGCTGAGCTGAATTGAGAGGAGCCCTCTGCCCCACGTTGCCCACCAAAGTTCTCCCAGTTCCTCTCTGCCACGAGGTCATTGACAATGGGCAAAAAGGTGGCTGGGACACCTCAGTCCAGAGATCACGTGAGCCACTCCAGGAAGGTGCATCAATCCACAGGATTGAAAATTCATTGGCCCCAATGGTGAGGATGGTTGCCCATAGAAGACTGGAGATCAGCCTATTCTCCAAAATACCCAGAAGGCAGGACAAGAATCAACCGATGGAAACGAATCAAGGAGAGAAGCAACCAAGAATTAAGGAGAAACTATCTGATGGTTGGAATAATTAATCAGTGGAATAGCTTTCCTTCAGAAGTTATGCTCCAACATTGGAGGTTTTTAAGAAGAGATTGGACAACCATTTGTCTGGAATGGCAGAGGGTCTCCTCCTTGAGCATAGGGTTGGACTATAAGGACCCTTCCAACTCTGTCATTCTGGCTTTTTAAGACGTGCAGGAGCAATCAGCCAAGAGCTCATAAAGTGAACATAACCAGAAAACTCCCAAGAAATCAGGAACCTCATAGCCTGGAACAGCCGTGCAGACCAGATCTGAACGGTCAAATAAACCCTTGGAGATGAGCCAGAAGGCATCTTTGCTGGAGAAAACCTGCGATTGAAGCATTTTCATACTCAATAATATTTAGAAGGGAACAAATCGTTAGATATAGTGAACTATGGAATGAAAAGGGTGAACTCAAATCAAAGCAAGAACTGGAGGAACAAGGTTTAAAGATGAATTGGTTTTCTTATATGCAAATACATTCTAGATATGATACAGATTGTAAGGCCGAGGGTATTTATAACAATTTGACTCACTTAGATAAAATTTTAATAGGTTCTGATGACTATGTAATTAAAAAATTGTATGGGTACTTATTAGAGGTAAAGTTGGAAGAAGAACAAATTAAAGAAATAATGATTGCATGGGGGAAAATTTTTGGTTATTGATTTAGAGAAATGGCAAAAATTGTGACTGCAAAATTATAAAATGACAATGTCAACAGCATATAAGGAAAATTCGTATAAGATGTTTTACAGGCGGCATCTACCCCCAGCAAGAATAGCCAGAATGTTCAAGAACAAATCCGAAAAGTGCTGGAAATGTCATCAGACTCCGGGCTCCTATTACCATATGTGGTAGACATGTATAGAAGCTAAAAGATACTGGACTATTATCCACACATGGTTGGAAAAAATGATAAAAAAACATATAGACTTTAAGCCAGAGATTTTTTTTATTAGGAGTTGTGCCAGAAATATACAATAGAGAATTGAGATATTTGATTGTGAATGTTTTAACAGCGGCTAGAATTGTGTTTGTAAAAAAATGGAAAAATGAGAAAATACCAACACAAGATGAAGTTATTAAGAAAAGTATGGAATGTTCTGAAATGAGTAAATTGACATTTGAAATTAGAGAACAAGATAAACAATATTATAAGATACGGGATTTATTTTACCAATGGCTAGATAAGAAAACAAGAAAACATGGAAATGAAATACGAAATATGAAATGAATGTTATAAATATAATACTGGAAAATAGTTTTTATGAAGCATAAAGCCATTGTTAAATAAATGATAAATGAGGATATTTATTTGTTTGAAAATATGAGAAATTAAATACATTCTGTACATTCTGAATATGGAGATGAAACACAAAAGTTTTGTAACCGACCAACACGCTGTTTGAAAAAGACATGCAGGAACAATTAGCCGTGAGCTCATAAAGTGAACATAGCCAGAAAACTCCCTGAGAAGTCAGGAACCTCATAGCCTGGAACAGCCGTGCAGACCAGATCCGAACTTTTTAACATGTCAGGAGCAAAGCTGCTGAAGACAACAGTCAAATAAACCCTTGGAGATGAGCCAGAAGACCTCTGTGCTGGAGAAAACCTGCAGGGTGCAATCTCTAAAACCACAAGAGGAGAAAAACGCTGCTGGTGGGAAGGCTTCAAAAGGCTTCCCCTGTGGGAGTTCTAGGAGGCCTCCAGGACCTCCTGTACCAAAAAGGAAGCTGGGGAGAAGGAGATGGACAACGTATTGCCAAGTGGGACAGTGGACAAACCAAGACTCAAAGGAGGAACCAGCTACAATTATTTTCTGCTATCTGAAGATGATCCACAAAGTGCAGATGTACAGAACCACCAAGGGGTGACTAAAATGCAACTAAGAGCAACTAAGATGATCAAAGGCTAAAACATGAAGAACAGTTGCAGGATTTGGGTTTGGCCACTCTAGTGAAAAGAAGAATTAGGGGTGACATGATAGCAGTCTTCCAGAATTTGAGGGGCTGCCACAAAGAAGAGGGGGGGGGGTCAACGTATTCTCCAAAGCACCAGAAGGCAGGACAAGAAACAATGTTTGGAAACTAGCCAAGGAGAGAAGCAACTTGGAATTAAGGAGAAATTTCCTGACAGTGAGGAAAATTAACCAGTGGAATAGCTTTTGCCTTCAGAAGTGGTGGGAGCTTCATCACTGGATTTTGTTTCCTGATTGCTTATTTGTAACCTATGACTATCATTAAGTCTTGTTCCTTAGGATTCTTGATGAACGTATCTTTTATTTTATGTACACTGAGAGCGTATGCACCAAGACAAATTCCTTGTGTATCCAATCACACTTGGCCAATAAAAATTCTATGCTATTCTATTAAGAAGAGACTGGACAGCCAGTTGTCTTTAAATTGTATGGCTCTCTTGCCTGAGCAGGGGGCTGGACTAGAAGATCTCCAAGGCCCCTTCCAGCTCTGTTCTATTCAGATGCAGGAGGAGAAAGAGCTACTTTTTGTGTGGGGATGAAAGGGAAGCCCAAAACACCCACTCTCTGCCTTGACCCACAGAACGTGCCAGAGAAGCCAATCCACAGAAAGGAAAGTACCTCCTTGACCAGCAGCTTCCAGATCGGCGTGACTTCAATGTCGATGGCGTTGGGGCCACAGATTTCCCTCCTGAGGATATGGAAGGGAGAGAGATGACCTCGGGATCCCCCTCCAAGGCCAACACTAGAGCCATTTCGGAGTCTGCGGACGGCCTGAGTGAGTGGCCATTCACGGAGCCCTGGTCCTTCGAACAGGAGACCCTGAGGTTGCCTAACAGCTCCTCCCAATGGGTGGAGTTGGCTTGGGGTAGCTTCTGCTGTCAGGGGTGCAGCTACTTTTGTCTCCTGAAGCAGAGCCTGTCCTTGGAAGACCTGGAGGATATCATCAGGTCCTTCCCAAAATTAGAACTGCACCCTCCCCCACCTCTGGAAGCAGGGAGCTCCCCCATCCTTTCCTTTATCTACCTGTGTTTTTATATTCCAGCTCTTACCCAGAATGCTGCTCCAGGAACTGTCAGTAGGTGTAGAAAGTACCCTACACTGTCAGTAGGGTCCTTGGTGCTCTCTGAGCTTGGAGGTTTTCTTGCAGATGTTTCATGACCCAGCTAGGTAATATTTTTGGTGAGGTTTCTAGCACTGATGATGTCATTAGTTGGGTCCTGAAACATCTGCAAGAAAATCTCCAAGCTCAGAGAGCGTCAAGGACCCTCAGTTCAACCCTGAGCTACAAAAATTCTTTTCTCTTGGTAACACCTCAAATTACAACACTTCAATGACAACCTTCAGATTAAAACACATCAACAGGAATAAAAAATAAGTGGAAGAAGCACCCTGGGCTGCTACTATAAACCAGCGGACCCTGCAGAGCTGAGCAAGTGGCTCCGCACTGGCAGGAGAGGAGCCCCCACCCCCCACACCGTGTCTTGCAGAGGCCTGGGCCTGGGTGGGGAAGCTCTCAACCAGTAAGAAGCCCAGCAGGACAGTATTCCCATAAAGAGCAATGGGGGAAGGTGGCCTGATGGATCTCGTGTGCAAAGACTCTCCCAGAGCCTTGAACACCAGCAGGGCTTTCTGCCTGACCAGGTGTGCTGATGAGAATACCTGAGCTTCTGCTGGGGGCTCGTCAGCCCTGCCCCAAACTTGGCATGGATCTCCAAGGAGCTGTAATGGTCCTCCAAGGCTCTGAAAGAGAAGAGGGCACGGCTGGTGTTAGAGGGCAGTTTTCTTTGGCTGCACCTCCTTCCCCGCCAGCTGAAAGCGGACTCACCCAACTTTCCGAAACTCTCGAGCAGAGAAGTCCCAGGCGTACCGGATCTTCTGCACCTGGAGGGATCGCACCTGCGGAGCCAAGCAAGGACAGCAGTCACAGTGAGGGGACGGGGGTCCCAGATGCTCTCAGGCCTGAGGAGGGTGGGGGAGGGAGGACCACACCAAACTTTAGGCTTAAGGAAGGGATGAACCAGCTGGGGGAGGGGGCAGCATTGGAGAGCTTGAGGGAGGGGAAGAAAAACTATTTCAGGTAGTCCCCACTTAATGACCATTCGAAGTTACAACAGATTTGTGGGCATCTGTACTTCAAAAATTAAGTTTTGATGCTCACAGATCATGTGATCCTGTTTAGGCACAGGGCAACCTGTTTGCATTTATGGCTGATTGCAACATCCGGTGGTCACATGAATGAGAATTTTGAAAGGATTTTTTGGTCAGTTTCCACCATTTACTTCTAGTTTCTGGCAGAAAAAAACCCTCTGGGGAAAAACAGACTTGTTTAACCCAAAAGTGCTTTTCCAAAAGGCAACTGGACTTTCTTTTTGCTTTTTTCCTTGAAATTGTTTCGCTTCTCATCCAAGAAGCCTCTTTTAAAGACAGCCAGACACATTAAAGTCACCGCGTAACCCTGAGAAGCAAAGCAGGGGGTTTCCAGCCGGCAGTGGGGCCTGGTGGGGCAACCTGGAGAAGGTGGGGCCTGGTGGGGCAACCTGGCTCCCCACCAAGGTGTGGAATACAACTGTCTCCCCCTCTCAGCCAGTATGCCTGTGGATTATGGGAGCTGAATTTCTGCCCTGCCTGCTGTGCCAGGACAGGAGACGTATCCTGGTTTCACCTCCCAGCAGCTCACGGGAGAAGCCTGGCAATGCCCCCCTCGCTTGGCTGAGCCTGGTAAGAAGGTGAAAGGCTTGGCACTGGCCAGCTCCAGCCTTCTTCTGCTGGACCTGAAGGGCAGGACCACTAGCAGTTCTCCAAGCCAGGAGGATCTTTGCATCTGTTCGTCCCATCCTTCTTGAAGGCTTCTAGAGCCCCACGAGATGGTGGGAATCCCTGTTTACCTTGAAGCCGGGTTTCTCGGTGACCCTGTTCAGGAGCGACTCCTGGTCGTCCATGGCAAGAGAGTTGGGCTTCATGTGGGCAGGCAGAGGGATCCAGGTCACCTTTTTCCGGGTGCAAATCTGAAATTCATCCTGAAGAAACAGAAGAGAAATGGAGGAGACAACGCAGGTCAGAAGGTGAGGAGGAGCCCTTAAGCCAGGCCCTTTTCTGAGACCACGTGGAGTGGCCCCTCCCTGCCAGGTGCACCAGAAGGCTCAGCTTGCAGACCAGCAGCCATTCACCCTCCTGCCCACCTGAGCCTCTTCTTCGCAGGAGCCCCTTCTGGGCTGGCATCAGTATGGGTTCCACTTACCTTCACTGCTGGTTCGGACGTTTGAGCATGTGTGTGTGGTGCTTCTGCACCCATGCAGAGCCTTCTGCACATGCACAGAATGTCCGTGATGACATCTGGGTGGGTGGGCGGAGCCTCCTGACCACGGTGGGTTTCACTTACCTTTGCTACCGGTTCGCTCCTGCATGCACCAATCGTATTGGATGACGTCCAGGGGGCTGGGCGGAGCCTCCTGCCACCACTGCCAGCAGTTTGCCTGAACCGGTAGCAACCCACCACTGATCCTGCTGCCACCCCTACCGGTTCGCCCAAACTGGGGCGAATTGGTAGAAACCCACCACTGGTTGGCATTAATGCCCATCTCGATCAGGGCCTCCCAAAATTGGCAATTTTAAGACTTATTCTGGGAGTCTTAAAGATGCCAAGTTTGGGGACCTCTGGTCTAGGACAGCGCTTCCCACCCACTGTGGGTGGCCGGGGTCTTCTGAGAGTTGAAGTCCACACATCTCAAAACAGAGAAGGTTGGGGAAAGCCTGTTCTAGGACTCTAACTCAAGACTGCGATGAAACTCTCCCTGTCCAAAATCTAATCTAACACAAACGATCATGGCTCTCAATCCTCCAGTTCTTTGACTTTCTTTCGGTTCTTTCTATCTTTCTATCCAACTGGTCCCATTATTGCTGGAAAGTCTCCCTGGGGTCTGTCCTGGTCAGCCCACCGTGGTTCAAAGCAGGCAATGATGATTGATTCAGGTGAGGAGAGGAGACTGAATCGAGAACAAAGGAGATTCCAGATTAAAAGCGAGATCCACCCAGTCTTAAAAACCCCAATAATTTTTCAGGAATGCAAAGCTGCAATCCCTTCCTCTGCTTTTCTTTCATTCCTCACCCACTTTGCCAGTTAAGCATGATTGGCACAGATGGTGTTATCTACTTTGGGTAACGAAATGTCTGCATGGAAACAATCACGTTCAACGAGCACCAAAGTCCCTTCACTGTACCCACCCACTCCCACCAAGATGCAAATATTCTCCTTTGGTGACCAAGCTCCCATGAGAAGGGAGGGAGGCACCTACCGTGGTCCTGAGCAGCACCACGTCAGCCTCTTCCAAGCTGCAGGGCTGGCAGTTGGCCCAGACATCCCACTCGGGTTTCCAGTGGAATAGAAGCAGGAGGGCCCCGCAGGACAGGATGTAGCCAGCCAGGCACAGGGCCCTCCGGAAGCTCCGGGTCTTGTAGCCCAAGATCTCCTGGAAAGAAAAACTTTGCCATGAAGGGAGCCCTTCCCACTCAGTCAGCGTCAAGGCTCAGTCCTACTGTAGTAAAAACTCATCTTGTGGCTATTCTCGAAGTAACAGTAACAGAGTTGAAGGTCATCTAGTACAACCCTCTCTGCTCACGCAGGAGACCTATACGAAGGATTCGAACCGCTGACCTTTCTGATCGACAAGCTCAGCATCTTGCCACTGAGCCACTTAGGGACAGACAGTCAAGACAGTCAACCTGCAGAAGGAGAGATGGCAGAACTTGGGGGTGGAATGAAAAGGGGGAAATCAGCCTAGAATCTCTATATAGCCACAGGTGACCCATGGCAGATCTCAGATCCAATGTTGGCCTCCTCAAGTCAGATGGAAATGGGGCTGCTGCCCAAGTCTCAGAAGTTCCTGCTGCTTCCTGGGGGAAGAAGGTCTGGATCTGGAGCTACAGGCAGGTATTTGTCAAGCACCATATCAGGAAGAGCAGAAGGTGGACGAGGAGAACTGTGAGGTCCTTGATGCTCGCTGAGCGTGACGGTTTCCTTGCAGATGTTTCGTGACTGAACTAGGTAACATCATCAGTGCTGGAAGGGAGGAGGAGGAGGAAGGGTATCCCTATCAATCAAGAAAGTACCTATGATGCTTCCTCTCAGAAGAAGACTGCAACCTCTGCTGGATGGAGGAGATGGTTATCCATCTGTAGAAACTCATAGCTTACTTTTATTTATTTATTTATTTATTTATTAAATTTCTATACCGCCCTTCTCCTTCCGGACTCAGGGCGGTGAACAGCCAATTTAAAACCAATACAAATACAAAAAGTTAAAACATACTAAAACCAATATGAATTTAGGCTGAAATGTAAAACCAAATAAAACTCTAAAACTCTAAAAAATTTAAAAATAGTTTAAAAATAGGAGGGATCAGGCAAGTCCGGCAAGTTGGAAGAGATGAGTCTTCAGAGCCCGACGAAAAGTCCGGAGGTCAGCGATTGTCCTCAGATCTGGAGGAAGATCGTTCCAGAGGGTGGGAGCTACCACAGAGAAGGCTCTCCCCCTGGGGGTCGCCAGCCGGCACTGTCTGGCTGACGGCACCCTGAGGAGGCCCTCTCTGTGGGAGCGAACCGGCCGGTGGGAGGCAATAGGTGGCAGAAGGCGGTCCCGTAAGTACCCTGGTCCTAAGCCATGGAGCGCTTTAAAGGTGATTACCAACACCTTGAAACGCACCCGGAAGTCAACCGGCAACCAATGCAGCTCACGCAGGAGAGGTGTCACATGGGAGCGCCCTGTCGCTCCCATAATCCCCCGCGCGGCCGCATTCTGTACCAGCTGAAGCCTCCGGATGCATCCCAAGGGGAGCCCCATGTAGAGAGCATTACAGTAGTCCAAGCGAGACGTGACGAGCGCCTGAGTGACTGTGCGTAGGGAGTCCCGATCTAGAAAGGGCCGCAACTGGCGTATCAGGCGAACCTGATAAAAAGCTCCCCTGGCCACAGCTGTCGTATGCTCCTCTAAAGACAGCCGTGGGTCCAGGAGGACGCCCAAGTTGCGCACCCTTTCCGTGGGGGCCAATGATTCGCCCCCAATAACCAACGATGGAGTCAGTTGGCTATATCGGGACGCCGGCAGCCACAGCCACTCGGTCTTGGAGGGGTTGAGTCGAAGCCTGTTTCTCCCCATCCAGACCCGCACAGCTTCAAGGCACTGGGACATCACTTCCACGGCATCGTTGGGGTGGTCTGGGGTGGAGATGTACAGCTGAGTATCATCAGCGTACTGATGGAATTCCACCCCAAAACCACGGATGATCTCACCCAGCGGCTTTACATAAATGTTGAACAGAAGGGGCGAGAGGACCGACCCTTGTGGCACCCCACACACTAGGCGCCTCGGGGTCGACCGCTGCCCCCCTGTCAACACCGATTGCGACCGGTCGGAGAGGTAGGAGGAGAACCACCGCAGAACGGTGCCCCCCACCCCCAATCCCTCCAACCGGCGCAACATGATACCATGGTCGATGGTATCAAAAGCCGCTGAGAGGTCTAACAGCACCAGGATAGAGGAGTACCCCCTACCCCAGGCCCTCCAGAGACCATCCACCAACGCGACCAATGCCATTTCGGTGCTGTAACCAGACCTGAAGCCAGACTGGAGCGGGTCTAAATAGACAGCTTTAAGCTAAAACTCTTTTGCTGATTCTCCCCGACAAGAGATGAACAGGAAATCCATTCTCTGGAAATCCATTCAGGCAGCGTCCAACAGAGGCAGGGAGCAAATAGATTTTCGGGTGAACAAAGTGAGTTTGAGCTCAGGCTGCTTGTGTGGATGGGTTCCCTTCTTTGGAGACCTTTCAGGACTGGTCCTCCAGGCCCACTTCAGCCTCTTTCCCCTGACCTGCCTCTGGCCAAATTCCTTGGCCGGCCTCCAAGCCACAACTGGGATGCCTCCAAAAGGAACCAAGCTCTGCTTTGGGCACAGGGACTTTTGGCAGCTGGGTGCCTGAAGGGCAGAGGACGGATTAAGGGAAGCTAAAAGCGCTTCTGAATTCACGAGAATCCCTGCGTTTCATTTCCAGGAAATCAGATGCCGGGTTGGTTCCTGGACTCCATCAAGCCACCCAATTCCATCCGGTTGAGGGAAGGGAAGGGCAAAGCGAGAGGCCTCTTGTCTTTAGTCCTCAACTTACAACCACAATTGAGCCCCAAATTTATGTTGTTAAGCGAGACAGTTAAGTGAATTTGGTCCCATTTTGTGACATTTCTTGCCACAGTTGTTAAGCAAATCACTGAAAATGTTAAATTAGTAACAATGTTGTGAAATGAATTCGGCTTCCCCGTTGATTTTGCTTGTCAGGAGGTCACAAAAGGGGACACGGCAGCCATCGTAAACATGAGTCATTTGATAAACATCCAAATGTAAATCACGTGGCCGTGGGGCTGCTGCAATGGTCACGTCACTGTTGTCACTTCAAAAGGTCACTAAGCGAACTGTTGTTAAGTGGAGGACTTCCTGTGCTCTTGTCATCCCAGCTTCCCCCAAGTGGTCTGCTCCAGAAAAGCTGCCCATCACCTGCCCTCCTCCCTCTCCCAGGCTGCCGTTGGTGCTACTGGCTCTAGGAGGATGGGAAGTGAAGTCCAACGTTGCTGAAGGAGCCCCGTGCAGCTTTAAGGAGCCTGTGTGAGGTGTGTGTGAGGAATTTGGCAGCTGCCGTCAGCTGGTCCCATCCCGGTAGATGCCGAAGGTTCCTCCCAGCTGATGCAAGGCAGGGAGTGACCGGTTCTTCCGGGTGGGGCTTCCTTTCTGGATCTCTCCCTGGTTTTTGAACTCTGGGCTTTAATTGTTTTAATCACTGCTGTAATTGCTGGTCCTGTATTTCTTTTAATTGCCTGCTTTTTATTCTGCTTGTGATGGTCGTGACTCTGGCCTATTTTTTGGCAGGCGTCTCTGAAGAATACCTGATCCAAACACTGGCATGGCCTCAGACGCGCAGGGTTGGGCCCTGTCTCCGGCTGCCAAGTGAGTGAGCCGAAGGTAGCAGAAGGTGGCACATCCTTACCTGGGGCTTTAACATGCAGGATCTGCCACCTTCTGCCACCACCATTGGCTCCTGGACTGTGGCCTCTCTTGTCTCAAGCCCTGGCTCCTTCTTGTGGCCACCTGTCCCTTTTTCCTCTCTCTTCTGAACCCCTGGGGTCTGGCCCAAGAGAACGAGGGCCAGAGCTGTTCCTGGTTTGCTTTGGAGAAACTCTTCTCCCAAGTCCGGGAATGCCCTCCCCTAAAAACGCGGGAGAGCTCCAAGACTGGGTCTCCGGTGGAAGAGGAGGCTAAATTAAGACATCCATTGTGGGGAGCGAGCAGCTGGATCCCAGGATCCTTGAATGGGACCTCGTAGGTCCTGGGCCTGCAAAAGATGTCCCAGGGGGTCTTGGGATGGTCCACACCCTGTCTCAGTCTCAAAGAAAGAAGCATTTCAGCAGCAGAGGCTCAGGAGGGAAGATGTTCTGGAAGGGTCTGGGGAGCAGGAGCTGAGGAGCCCCTCCCCCGCCCCATCCCAATGGCCACCCAGGACCCCTTGCCCAACCCTTCAATGGGATCCTGGGTGTCTTGGCCATAGATGGCCTCAATATCTGGAGTCTCAATATCCCAGGCTGCTCCTGCCTACAACTCTCTCCTGCTCGGCAGCTTCTGTAGCAAAGGTAAGGGAGGGTTGTGACACAGCGACTCTCAAAGAGGGAAGGACCAGAAGGGGGCAGGGCAGCCTTCGCGGCTGGGCACCGAGTCCAAACTTCAGCACTGAGAAAACGGCCCTCAGGCAGGGGAGTCTACAGGGAACAGTCAAAGAGGAGGACTGCAATGATATATGCATTACACTTGTCAATCACATTGTTGCAGCTCTCTTTTGACCATACGCTGTGGAGACCCTCCCTCAAGGCTTCATACCTGCACCTCTGCTGGATACCCATACTGATGTTATAAACTGCTCAGAGTCACTTGACAGCAAGATGGGTGGCATATAAAATTAATTAAATTAGTTTCAATTAACTTTAATAAACCTTATCATATATTAATTGAATTAATTTTGACATTTATTATATATTACATTACTTTAATATAAAATTAAATGTGATATCCTGGGTTCTTCTTGTGTCCTTGGCATTGCTAAGTGCTGAAAATGAAAGTTAAATGTGTAACTTTGAAAATGTACCTGTCCTCTGGGGCACGTAGAGACCGGGCGCCTTAGCTACCTGCCCGGCCTCCAGAAAGCCTGCCAGGGAGAGCCGCCCCCACGCCCCCACTCCGGCCGGGGGCCCAAAAGAGCCCGTGCGCCGCTTCCGAAGGGCTGCGGGGCGGGCTGCCTCCCGGCCAGAGAGAAGGCGAGGCGAGCGAGAGGCTGGCGCAGGGCTTCGGCTGGGGCGCTCCCGCTCGGCCGGAACGGAGGAGACAGAGGCCGGGGGAAGAGGTCAGCCAGGTCCGGGGAAGTTCGGCTGAGCGCGGGGCTTCCAAAGGACGCCGACCGAGCCTTCTTCCTTGCAACTGTTCCCGCAGAGGGACTGCCCGGCGAAAGAGGCCGAAGGAAGCCCCACCCGCCCACCTGCCCCGCGGAGCTCCAGACCGTCACCCGGGGCTCAGCTCCAGGTACGCACGAGACGGGCTGCTCGCCCCGGGGAAAGCGCGGGGGAGGGGCGTTGGCGGAGGGGGAGCAGAGCGGAAGACTGCGGGCGGGATGGGGAGCAGCTGCCCGGGGGGGGGGGGAGGCAGAAAGCGCCTCTGAGCGCGGACTGCGCGAAGTGGAACCAGCGGGGACTCCGGCAAGGCAGCAGCCGAAGACTGGCCGGGGAAGCCGAGCTGGCAGCCTCTCCACTCCAGCAGGGACTCCGACGGGCAGCGGCCGCTGGCGGGCTTCGAGGGTTCATTCCATGGGGGGGTGGGAAGGGGCCGCCGTTGTGCCTTCAGGTCACTCTTAGCTCGGGGCAACTTCTTGAGTGCAGGTGGTGATGAACGTCACATGGGAGGGGAACCAACTATAACCTTTTGTTTAGTAAAGCCAGGGAAGACCACCCCGATTGAGGTGTGTGCCATTTCCAGAAGACAGCCCCCTCCCAGTAAGAGTTGCCTCATGGTAGGTGACTGCCAAGGTCCACAGAGGGCTTGATGGTAGTGCAGAGAGCAGCGGTCAGACCCTCAGCAAAAGAGCCCCTTTCCCTGGAGAGGTTTTGCTCCCTTCTGCCAGTCCTCCCCGCACCTCTGCCCCCATTGCCAGAGCTCCTGGAGGCCGTTCAGATGGCACTTTGGGGCAGCCCTGCAGGAACTGCTCTCCTTCAGAGCAAGAGGCTGCCTCCCAGGCAACAGTGGAGGGGAAGAAAGGGGATGCAGGGCAGACTCACCATTTCAGCCTCCTCCCCCTCATTGAGCAGGGCCCGGTGGCTCCCGCCATGCTTCTCCCCCATGGCCAGCGGTCCCTGTGGGTCTCTGGAGGTTCCCCCAAGCCTGCCAGCCCAACAACCCTTCCTGGGCCAGCAGGGATGGGGCAGGTTATATACCAGGCTGACCTGCAGGACCACACCTTCCTCCTGCAAGTCTCCTGCTGCTGAGGCACAGCTCCTCCCTGGAGCTCCAGGTGAAAACACCTTTCCTCACCCTCCTTTCTCCAGCGCCAGCACCCTCCTTTCTCCCTCCCCATGGTGCCACTCGAGAGAGCAGTGGTTCCATGTGCCAAGTCAGGTCCCAGGCCTGGCAAAGTGGGGGGGAGGGCTGCCTGCAGAGATTAGGAGATGTATGGGGAGGGGGGTTGTCTTCCGACAAAGGCAGGTATTGTGTGACTGCCACCAGGTGGGCCACTGGTTGTGGGAAAGAAGCCACTTGGAGTGGAGGAGACCTGGAGGTGCTTCCTTTTCGTGTCCCAAAGAGGGCCTCCCCCAAATCCTTCACTCTTCTGCTTTGCATCCTGGAAGGACGGAGGAAATTCTGTGGAGAGGACAAGCTAACCCTTAAGGAAAGAACTGTGGATCCATGGCCTGTGATTCACAGCAAAATAAATGTTTCCGTTTTCAGAACTGAAAATGCTGAATTATTTTCTGGCTATTTGTAACTCACTGGGCCCTTTTTCAGAGAAATTCCACCACAAATTGAGCTGGGCTCCCGGGACACCACGGAAAGGTCCCCGGAAACCTGGAGTTGCTGCAACCAGAAGCTCCTTTCCGGAGACCAGGCAGAAGCGGCAGGTGACTGGAATAAGCCCCTCTCGGCTGGTTCCGCTGCAGATGCTCAGCCGATCACTGAGGGTCTTTCTGGTCATAAGCAGGTGGAGGGGAGGGGAGCTCCGGCTGTCTCCAACAGTGGCTCTCTGCCTGCCACCCAAGTGCCAGCTGCGCTGCCCAAACGATGTGCTTTTTCTCCCTGCTCTCCTTAATGGAGCCACTCCTTTTAACATTAACCCATCCAGCTTAACAGCCTAAAACTCAGCAAAGCAACCCTTTCCTCCTCCTCCTCCTCCTCCTCCTCCTCCTCCTCCTCCTCCTCCTCCTCCGGTAGAGGGAGCCACCCAGCGATGAGGCCTTCTGGGGCTGCAACTAACACTGGAGGCTCTCCTTAAAGGAGGGGTGCTTCATAGATAAAGCAACACATCCAATCCTGGGCTTTTCTGGGGTTCAGCTTCTCCCTCTGCAGATCAGGAAACTAGGAAGGGCAGCAGATGCTTTGTGTGGAATCCCAATTCAATGAGGCTGGGGGGGGGGGTTGTTTTACTATTTATGGGTACCACAAATGCAAACAATCAAACAATGAAACAGCTTTTGCCTCCAGAAGCTGTGGGTGCTCCGTCACTGGAGGTTTTCAAGAGGAGACTGGACAGCCACATGTCTGAAATGGTACAGGATCTCCTGCTTGAGCAGGGGGCTGGACTAGAAGACCTCTGAGATCCCTTTCAACTCTTTTATTCTAAGTCAGGTCAAGTTGCTTTTACGTGAAGTGGTCCACATCACAGAATAAAGGGGAAAAAACAACATGATCCACAGAACAGAAATAAAACAAGTATCGGTGTCCCAACCACCATGGATGCAAAGATCTGCTGGAGCAAACTGTCTTCAGGTCCTTTCGAGATAAGAGGAGAGTTGGGAGAAAGCTCCCTTTGGCATCTCCTGCCTCCAAGAGGTCTTCCATTCCTGGCGGGAATGAGGGAGGGAGGGAGAAAATGATCACACCCCCAGAAGCAACTGGATTTCCATGGGGAGAAGTAAGAAACAAACAGAACGGCTTGCCTCCAAAAGTTGTGGGTGCTCCATCAGCGGAAGATTTTAAGGATATGGGACAGCCATTTGTCTGAAATGGTACATGATCTCCTGCTTAGAAAACCTCCAAGGTCCTTTCCAACTCTGCTATTCTATTAATTTAGAATGCAAAAACAAGACCGGGCAAAAACTGAAGGGGCACAAGTGTTCGGAGTCCAGACCAACTATTAACAAGTGGGTCCACTTTTCAGGAGGGATGGAGGCCATAAGGGGGGGATCACAAACCCCAGGTGTTTCGGTGGCTGCCCTCTGTGAGCCTGGCAGAGAAAGCACCCCCCCCCCGGTGGCCTCGTGGCTCTGCAATTGGTGGTGCTTTGCCTTCCAGAGGGAGACGGTGGGGGTCTTGGGGGCAAAAGGAGGTACGCCTGAGCAGCCCCCTTGCCAGCTTTCCAAATCTCATGTCTTGAGTGGCAGAATTTGGCTCTTTGGTGCCACTGACTGAATGGATAAAAACAGCAGACCGGCTGGGAAGGAGGAGCTTGCAACTGGAGACAACCTGGCCTGGCAGGGGATTCTGGGAGTTGGAGTCCGGCCATCCCAGAGTTGCTGAGCTTGAGAAAGGCCGATCTGCGGCCTGGGGCTGCCGGGGTTCGGGCATCGCAGGGTCGCCGAGGAAGATCCTTTGGGGAGTCCGTCTCAGTCCAGGCAGCGACGGGGCCTTCCGGGCTGGGCGGCGGGAGCGCATCGGAAGCCGACAAGGGACCCGATATCGAATCGGGGCGGCTAAACGCGACCCCTCTTGCGCTTTGGTGAGTCTACGGCGCGACGCGACCGCCCAATCGCGTCCCCGCCCGGAACCTGGCGCGCAGGCGCAGCGCTTCGGAGGACGCTGGGCCGGAAGCGGAAGTGGCTGAAGGGCGCGGAGGCGGCGGCTGCGAAGGACCGGCAGGGCCGGGCGGCGCAGGATGTGGAGGGCCCGCGCGGCGGTGGCGGCGGCCTGGTTAGTGCGGGGCGCCTCCACAGAGCCGGGGCCGCGACTCCCGCTTCCTGGTGCCCGGCGGGACTGAGGGGGCGGGGCGGGTGGGGATGGGGGTCCGCGTGGCTCCCGGGAGCAGCTCTTCCTCGGGCCGCCCAGTCTCGCCTTGCTCCGCTCAGCCGAGGCTGCCTGGCACGGATCCCGGTGTTCCCGCGTTTTGGGTGCAGGAAGGCGGCCTCTTGCCCAGGCCCCGCGGCCTCTCCGTCGCCCTCCCTGCTGGGGATGGTCAGGATATCGGGGGTGGGGAGAAGGGAGGGAGGCTCTGCGGGCCGCCGGTCTGTCCCCGTTGTAGGAAGGGAGCGGTGATGCTGGGATGCCCGGAGGAACCGACGCCTCAGAAGCTGCTCCCCCCGGAAGGCCTCCTTCCTCAGAACCGGAGAAGCTCCTGGATGGGAACCGAAACGTCTTCAAGGGAAACCAAAAGCCCCAAGAAAGGCCAGGTGCCTTTTGGGGCCTTGGAGGATGGAGACCCTCTGTAGACCCCAGGGGAAGAGAAGCGTCTCCCTCGAAGAAGGGAGACGGATCTCATGTTTATCTCAGTCATCCGGGTCCTGGTGGTCCACCAAGGTGTTTTTTCCAAAAGGCACCAGGGCTTTCTTGGGTTTTTTGTTTCCCTTGGAAACATTTTGCTTCTCATCCAGAACTGAAGAAGCTTCTTGGATGAAAACCAAATGTTTTTAAGGGGGAAAAAACGAAGTCCAGTTGCCTTTTGGGGACTACCAGGGCCTTGGAGGATGGAGAGCCTCTACGGATACAAAGTGAGTCTCCCTCCAAGGGATACTGATCCAGTGGTAAACACAGAGAGAGACGGTGTGATGTTGTGGAGACCCTGAGTTGAGACTAGCACTCCTAATGTTGGAACCTCTTGGCTTTTTGTAATAATAAAGCCCATTTAATGGATCCCACGTTAAGATGCCACTATCCTTTTTTCTGGATTAATTATTTAGAAACTTAATATACAATCCTATGCAAGGCAACTCTATTCAATAGAAACAAAATAATGCTGAACAAACCCAGAAGAGCGGATGGCTATATTAAATAGAATTAATAGTAGTAGTAGTAGTACGGTAACAACAACCCCCTATAACCCCAACCACAGCACTGCAACACACTAAACTTTTCCTGCTCTTAGGTTTGCTGGCTTCCCTTCTAGCCTAGACCAAGATTTTCATAGGGATTTTGAAAGCTGAAAAGAAAGGTGGTCCAAATGTGGAATGCATAATTCCATTTTTATAGATGTTAGAATTAGCAACATTGTAAATCTACAGTATGTTTATAAACATGAGAATAAGAAGTTATTTCATTGTCTGCGTAGCTGACCGTTTAGGAACTGTAGCATGCTGACTTCCTGACTCCCTTGTGTGACTTGTGCAAGCCAAATTCCTCTGAGGTTTGTTAGGCTACGTCTCCCTTGAGAAGCTGTTGAGGAATTTCAGGGTCTCCATCCTGAAGGTGCTTTTTGAAAGGCAACTCGACTTCTTTTGAAAAGCACCTTTGGGACAATCATGACCTGGATGACTGAGAACCTCCACAAACACAGAGGGATTCATGTTGTGGAAGGCTACAGGCTAAAGATTGAATCACTATGAAATACTGTGGGTTCTTTTATTGATTTAGGAGCGGTACTTTTTGCATGCGAGCAAATGTTCTCCTGGAGGGCCACAGTCTCTCTATCTAGGATGGTTTTGTGAGACCTTTAACCACAAACTTGCTCCCAAAAAGGAAGCAGAGGATGGTTGCAGCACAGATTTGGTGCTTTTTTTTTAAAGGGACTCTTATAGGCTGCCTGCAGCTACTTTTTTGAACCCCCCTCAAAATGCACCCCAGAATCCTCAACCTCCTCCTCCTGAGAAATAGCAGTTGATGGCATGGGGGGTAACTGCAGAAACTCCAGCTGAAATGTTCAGAGTCAGTGACTTTGAACTGCTGGTACGCAAGACTCTGAGAAAGTAAGACTCCGGCTTGAATAATCCAGAATCTGCCTTTCCTTCCCTCTAGCGCTGCCTGTCAGAACTTGGCCAACGGGACCTACAGAGCGAGAGGGAAGCTACCACTGCAGAAACTGCATCTTATTTCACGAAAGACTCATCATTCCTGCCCTCCCATTTCCAAGTTACCAAGGCTTCGGTCACGGACCTCGGCACCGCAGTACTCCACCCTCGGTCGCCTTCCCTTGCGCAACTCCAGGCTGCTGCTTGTAAAGTTTGGCCTCCAGCCCTCTAGGAACTTTTGGGTTGCTCGGGTGGCCTCCAGGCTGCTGCGGCTGCGCTACCTCGTGCTGGGTTCTGCAGTGGGTGGCGGCTACACGGCCCAAAAGGTACCGGCTCTCTGTCCTCAAGGGTGGCTCATGGTTGAAACGTGGCTAGTCTGGGTAGCCTTTCAAATAACGGAAGGTGGAGGTAGAGCAAATGGTTCTCTAATTCAGTCGGACGTCTTAGATTTGCTTTAGATAGACTAGGGGTGAAGCGTATTTCAATGGATTATCTTTTACAAACAAAAGGATTCTAAGAAATAAAGCTTTTTCTTCTCTAACCAGTAACGTTGATTCAATACAAGTAGTCCTCACAGTTCGTTTAGTGACCGTTTCAAAGTTACAGTGGCACTAAAAAATGTGACTTATGACTGTTTTTCACAGTCGCAATCTTTGCAGCATCCCCCGTGGTCATGTGATCAAAATTCAGAGGCTTGGCAGCTGGTTCATATTTATGACCTTTGCTGTGTCCTGGGGCTCATGTGGTCCCGTTTTGCGACCTCCTGACAAGCAAAGTCAATCAGGAAGCCAGATTCACTTTACAACCAGGTTACTAATTTATCAGCTGCAGTGATTGACTTAGCAACTGTGGCAAGAAAGGTTGTAAAATGGGGCACAATGCACTTAACAAATGTCTCGCATAGCAACGGAAATTTTGGACTCAATTGTAATTGTAAGTTGAGGATTACCTATATAAATCAATCATTTCCTGACATCAAAAAAAAATTCCTCACCAATTTAAGTCAAATTATGAAAATCAATCTCCATTTGGCAGCTCTTCATTCGGATGTGCCTCTAGTTAGAGTTTCACCTTGTCCTGGGCCAGTCCCAATTTTTTTCTCTTCAGATACCTTTAATTCATAAGTTTGCAATATAAAATAAATTCATCATGAATCTTGCTGAAGTTGGTTTGGGTTTTTATTAATGTCCATTAGATCCATGGCAAAATGAACACTTTTTAAAGCAAGCTCCAGCAAAAGTTTGTCTTCCTTGGTGGGCACGTAACATTTTTAAATAATTTCATTTTTCATAAAACAAAAGCAATATTAGATCATCTCTCAGCTCCTTTCCAATCCCTCGATTCCTTTTCCTGACTTCTGTGTGAATCTTGTGAATATTATCATATTCCGCCCCCTCAGTTTTCTGTTCTCGGAGCTAAACACATCCAGGTCCTTTAATCTCTCTTCCCAGGGCTTAATTGGTTGGAAGCATTGGTTGGAAAGTGGTTTTTTTATTACCACTGTATTTGCAAATGGTTGCTGACCAAGGTAGTTTGCTAAACAAGGAGTGGCTGTGTTTCAAAATACCATCACTAAGTCACATACACTCTAACGTATCCCTATATGTTTGATTTTCTAAGTGATGGATTTTTCTGCTGTCTCTATTAAATTTCATACTGTTAAATATACATTAAGCCTGGCATATCCTAAGCTCCTTAGGGATGCTCTTACAGCTATAATAAGCATTTACTCAGTTCTGAATGGCTACTGTAATTAGATTGAGTACAGTTCTGAAGTCTGCCAGGTGGCAAAACGGCAGCCCAGAAGGATGGGTCCACCCCAAATCCTCCTCCTGAACTGGATTCAGATGGGGAAGTTGGAGCAAAAGTCCCCAACCGGTCTTTGTAAGGTCTGAAGGCCACCCATTTGGAAGGCATCTAAGTTGGGAAAGGGAGCTCTTTCTATGCCGGTTGCTTCACGTAGACCAGGTAGTCCTTGCTTAACAACTAGTCACTTAGCAACATTTGAAATTAACGACAGGCCTGCCCAAAGCTACGTAGGAGTCTGTGGTCATGTGACTGCATTTGACAATGGCTTGCCTCAATGGCCATCCTGTGGTCATGTGGCTGCAATTTACAACCGGGGTTTGCTGGTTTCTGGCAAAAAATGCCCATAGGAATAAATTGATTTGCTTAATGACCACTGCATTCACTTAAGAACCACTGCAAAAAAGTCATAAAATCATCTCCAGTCACATGAGTGACATAGGAGCGTCATCAATTACGATGGAAATTCTGGACTCCTTTAGGGTCATAAATTGAGGACTCCCTGGACACGGGCTTGACCCTCTTCCTGATGTATCAGCCCTTTGTCCAAAACTTGGTTGTAAGCCACCCAAGTCCATTTCTTGGCAAGACAGGCGGTACATAACATTTAAAGAAATAAATAAAAGCCAAGTTTTGTGTTTCACCAGCAGCCATTTTTCAGTAGACTAATTGGGCTCAGTAAACTGATTAGTGGGGTGAGGGAGGGAGGTCCCCAGGGGTGGCGGTGGGGTAGTCAGAAGGTAGCCACCTTGGATGCTATCCTGCCAGCCAGCTGGGTCTGCCTCTGCCTCTGCCTCTGCCTGTCCCCGTGCTGCTGTGCCATCTCGAAGACACCTTCAGATATTAACTTGGTTAATCAGTGGCTTTACTCATACATCAGAACTAGTTGATTAGGGCTGGGTTTTCTGGAATATGGGTAGTCCTTTGCTTACGGCCGCAATTGCCTCTGTTGTGAAGTGAGACATTTGTTAAATGAGTTTTGCCCCATTTTACAACCTTTCTTGCCACGGTTGTTAAGCGAATCACTGCAGTTGATGTTAGTTCCACGGTCGTTAAGCCTATCTGGCTTCCCCATTGCCTTTGCTTGTCAGAGGGTCGCAAAAGTGGATCACGTGACCTTGGGAGACGGCAGCGGTCGTAAGTATGGACCGGTTGCCAAACCTCTGAATTTTTTTTTTTATTTTTAAACAAAACATAAATTCGAACCTCTGCATTTTGATCACCTGATCATGGGGATCTACAAAGGTTGTAACTGCGAAACATGGTCATAAGTCACTTTTTTCATTGATGTCGTAACTTTGAATGGTCACTAAATGAACTGTTGTTAGGACTACCTGTACTTTTTCAAGACTTTCTGTTATGAATGCAAAACTTGATGCCCCTTTTCTGGCTTATTTTAGACCTACAACCAATGGAAGGATTCGTTGCCTGACCTCAGTGAATACAAATGGATCGTTCCTGACTTCCTTTGGGAAATTGACGAGTACATCGACTTCGGTTGGTGCTTCATTTTCCTGTCCAAGGGCAGCCTGATTCCAGATATTTGTTCACCAAATCCAGCTTTCGGGTTTTCCATGGGTGTTATGGTGCTAATCCAGAGTACCTTAGTATTGCAAACCTTGTTTTCTTTGAAATTTAGTTCTTTGTTTCAGAAAAGTTTGCTTATTGACTATACAGCCGCCCACCTTGCTTGCTTGTGACTCTGAGCAGTGCAGACAATTAAAAGAAAAACTGAACAATCAGCATAATTCTCCCCCTTCCTCTGCTTGTTTTTGGCCCTGCGGCAAAGGAGGTGTGGAGGATAACATTCCCGGTTCATATCCTCTTCTGTCTTGTTGGTAACACACACAAGACATTTAAGCTCATTTATACAGGGAAAATCTGTTTTCTGCTGGCTTGTACTCATATACTTTTCCTGAGCCAATAAACACATAACAAATAAGACTAGGCTAAAGCTAAAATGACAGTTATTTAAAATAATAAAAAGAGGAGCATTGGGGTTTAAAAAAGTAATTCAGTGGATTATTTTCACTTTTATATTAACTGTTTATGGAAATATATCTTATTTCTCAACATTTTACCCTAGGTTT
The DNA here is from genome assembly GCA_030761175.1 of Masticophis lateralis. NCBI lineage: Eukaryota > Metazoa > Chordata > Lepidosauria > Squamata > Colubridae > Masticophis > Masticophis lateralis. Next base: position 517,821 of record JAUDYJ010000005.1, on the reverse strand, counting down.
TTTATTAGCATTTAGTGAAGGCAATAAAAAACAAATAACTTAGGGAGGAGAAAATATGCCACTCCACTGATAGTTTGGCTAGATTTTGATTTTATTTTTCTGTAACGTTTTCTAAATTTGCTTTTTTTTAAATTGTAGACTGCCTTGTGCACAGGTAGTCCTCGACTTACGACCACAATTGAGCCCAGATTTTCTGCTGTTAAGCAACACATTTAAGTGGGTTTTGCTCCATTTTATGACTTTCTTGCCACAGTTGTTAAATGAATCACTGCAATTGATAAGTTAGCAGTCCAGTTGTTAAGTGGGTCTGGCTTGTCAGAAAGTGGCAAAAAGGAGATGACACAGCACCGGTCAGAAACATGAACTAGTTGCCAACCGTCTGGATTTTGATCCCATGACCATGGGGATGCCCCAAAGGTCATAACTGTGAAAAATGGCCATAAGTCACATTTTTCAGTGCTGTTGTAACTTTGAACAGTTCACTAAATGAACTGTTGTACGTTGAGGACTACCTGTATTTATATGATTTATTTATTATTAAATTTGCATGCTGCCCATCTTGCTGTTGAGCCGACTCTTGCATAGGTTATGTATAATAAAAATATGAGGAAAACATACACTTCCCATTTCTGGGGTGGAAAACAGGATTTGTCAGTCCCCCACCCCCCGCCCCCAATTCTCCTCATAAAAGGGATGGCTGCTCTTAGCCTTTCTCCTAGAGGTGGTTGGCAGTGGAATCGAATCCTTCCAGGGCCTCAGCTGCCCCGGTTGCAGGGACTCAGGACCTGCCTGGTTTCAGCTGCTCTTTGGCGAAAATGTTGGGTTCTTGTCTCCAGTCAGATCCCCACCCCCACCCCAGCCGTGATCTTGTGGCAAAATGCAAGAATTGCCGTGCCCTCCCATGGGTGGACGTCTTTTCTGTGTGTGTAGGGAGCATCTGGACTACAATTGAGCCATTTTTTCTGGGCCTCGTGTGAGCTTAAGAGTTGCCGCTGCTGGCAGCCCTTGAGGGTGGAGACTGCAAACAAGGGAAGTTCTTCATCCTCTGAAGACCTCTGAAGTTGACTGGGAGGGGAAGATTCAACCTGATTTTATAGCAGTACTGCCTGAAATGCTCTGCAAAATGCAACAAATTAAACCAAGGCAAAACTTTTTTCTATTTTTTAATTAAAAATCTGGAGATGATTCATTTTCCCGTCTCTTTTGTTCCTAGAGAAACTTAAAAAGGCTCTTCCGGATTCCGAAGAGCTGGCCAAGCTCATGCCTGACTTCCACAAAATCAGCGAGACCTTCAGCTCCTTATCCGGTTTCTTCACACCTGGTAAGCGAATTGTTTTCTCCCAAAATGGAGCGAAATGCAAGGAGAAGTTGGAAAAGAATCATATTTTGCATTTCTTAGCCGTTTGAATCTGAAACTCTTTGGGAGCGGGTTAAGGCATGAGCATCGCAGGCCTTATGGAAAGCAGCAGGGCCTGCTCTCCCTGGCAAACAGCCTGACTTCTGGGATCCCCCTGGGTCTCTTGAGATCTAGACAGCCCAGGAAGCCGGTCCCGCCTGGAAGAGGCCACCTTTCCGGAGGAGATGACGATGGGCATAGATGGGAATAGATGGGAGATGATGATGGGAACAGCAGAAGCACTGAGACTTCTATACCGTTTCACAGTGCTTTACAGTCCTCTGTAAGCAGTTTACAGAGTCAGCCTATGGCCCCCAACCATCTTGGCCCTCATTTTACCAACCTCGGAAGGATGGAACACTGAGTCAACCTTGAGCTGGTCAGGATTGAACTTCCAGCTGTGTGCAGAATTTGCCTGCAATGCTGCCTGTAACAGTTGTGCCACATTGGACTCTTGTGGGTCACAGCCTCGGAGGTTTCTTCTCAGAGACCTCGAGAGAGTTGGTTTTTGCTGCAGCTTCTTCTGAGTCCCTGCCAGAGAGTTACTCCCTGGCCTGATTTTGCACTGAGCTGGTCCTCCTCCTTTTCCTCAGCGAGGGCACCCTCTATGGGGGCCAAATTGAATGTTGGCCTAACAAAGCCCGTCACCAGATGTGATCTGGGAAGGGGCAGGCAGAATGGAAGACAGTCTCTGGGGAGGGAGGGAGGGAGGGAGGGAGGGAAAGAAAGGTGGCTGCCTCTTCTGGAAATCTCCGGTGCCCTGGCTTTGCGGAGGTAGGGGCGTTTATTTAGAGTGGGGTACTGGGTGAGTGGTGAGGAAACTCAGATGTTCGAAGTCTCAAGTTCTGAAACTGTTCAGAAATTCAGGGCCAGTAGATGAGATCCTCCTATGCACTTTCGATTTTGGAAATTGGACCGGCCCCCTTCCCTTTGTGGCAATTTATTTATTGATCCTCCTTCCCCTTGTCAGTACCTCTTGGTGTGCCATCTCTGAGGAAGTGTCTGTGTGGCCCTTGTTGTTGATCCTCCCACATGGTGTTGCCTTTCCTTTGCCATTTGTAGTGTTTATAATTTTCTTCCCCTCCTTCTGCTGGTTTCTCACAGGTTACAATTTGGTTAATGAAGTCATAGGAGCTTCTGATCTACTCTTGTTAGGTGTGTAAAATGCACTTTTCTTTACTCTCGTTTAAATATTCCTCCTTTTTCAAAAACTGTAATGATAAAATGCTTGCAGGAATCGGAGACCATCGCTCGGTTAAGGTGGATTTTTTTTTTTTAATTCTTAAGACTTGGAAATTCTGTAGCTAGTCTTGGTAAACTCCAGTCAGGCTAATAGAATTGTCTTTCCTTGATGGTATAAATTGCGTTTCTTGGTTTTAGAAAACAATTTTTAAGAAAAAGTGAAAATTCAGGGTCTTTGGAAAAAAGAAGAATTTCATTGATTTTAATTTGCTCCTGTAATCACAAACAATGGCCAGAGAAGCAGAAGGGGAAGCTCAATAGGTTTTATATTGAAATAATAGACATACAAGATCTCATGATGAGTCCGGGACGCTCTTTCCATTCAGATAAACAGGAACAAGGAAAGCAAATTTGGTGAATTGCAAGTCTGCAGTTGCTGAAAGCATTTATTTTATAAAATGTCTTATTAATCATGGAGAATCTGGGCAGATATTATATAATATAATACTATATAATTTAAAATATGTAGATGTTCACTGTTGCCATCTCGAATACTCATACTTCTCAGATGTGGCTATAGGTTTACATTACAAACATTGCAGAAATTACTATTTTTTGTCATTTCATTTCTTTGTTTGTTTGTTTGTTTGTTTGTTTATTAGTTCGATTTATATGCCGCCCTTCTCCGGAGACTCAGGGCAGCTTACAATGCATTAAGCAATAGCCTTTATACTTTTGTATATACCTGCTTAGTAGGGCTTTCGGGGGCCCCTAAGCGGTGTTCTTTTGTATACAAAGTCAGCTTATTGCCCCCACAATCCGGGTCCTCATTTTACCTACCTCGAAAGGATGGAAGGCTAAGTCAACCTTGAGCCTGGTGAGATTTGAACTTGCAGTAATTGCAGGCAGCTGGCAGCTAAGTGCTACTTTAACAGCACTTAGTCCGCTGCACCACCAGGCTCTTTGTTATTATTGGAATATTGAATATCATCAAATTCTCTGATTTTTAATTAAGGCTAGACTATCTTAAACACAGTATAATGTTTAATCACCTTGTTCACTCATAGAGGGGTAAATTGATTTCTGATTCTTGGTGCCTAAACCAAAACCTACCACTTGATTTGGCCCCCGATGGCCACTGTCCCAGGATCCGGACTTCTGTCTTTTCCGATTGTGCCCCGTTTTGTACCTCCCGAGAGTGCCCTCCGCCCCTTCTGTGGTTGAAGCCAAGAAGCATTTTGAATTATCCCTGCCTTTTCTCTTGATGGATTCTTCTTCCCCCACCCGATGCATGGGCTTATTTCTGCCCTGGTGAGCAGCTACCGGTGCTGGGAATGGCCCTTCAGGATCTGCTGGAGATTAATTTGTGCTTAAAGTGCAGTCACCTCAAATCCTCTGCCAGATTTCCTTTCTCTGCAACTCGGTGTCCGTCCAGAGTCCTAGATGGTCTTAACAGTGTGAACATTTCAAATTTCTGAGGTCCAGGCTGTAATCCTTCCTATTATTCAATTTGCACACATTCTATTTACTTTTTTTGTTTATTTGATTTTATTACGGAAACTGGACCCTGCCTATCTGTTATGCCAACATTAAGACAGCCTGCAGCAATAAAAACACAGCACAAAACCCAATTAAAATCAAAATTCAGATTAGTCCTGGTAGTATAATTTAAAGCTTGAATGAAGGAGAGGTGCTTCCTTATGGGAGCTGAGCGCACCCCTTACGCAGCGCCTGCCCTGAGGCAGCCTGTGTTTCCCCAGCAGAGCTCCTGCATTCTCAGAGAGGCGTCTCCGGCAGAATGAAGTCACTGGCATGGTTGTAGGGAAGGCAGTGGGGCCCCAAGCCCTGCGGGGTTGAAAGGAAGACACCAGGAGCTTGTATTGTGAACCATTCATAAGGAAGACACCAGGAGCTTGAATTACCGTGGCTCTCTCTTGGTTGCTCCGTGGTCTTCCTCTCAAGTCAACCCAGGGCAGGCAGAGCCATGCCAGGAGGGCACCTTTGCCTAGGCTGTCCCAGCCACTTCCAGAAGGGGAACACAGGCAGGGTGGGTGATGCTGGGCTGAGCGTCCTTTGCCGGCATTCCAGCTGGAGCTCCTGCTGGGAACTGGACTTAAGTTGGGCCAGCTACACCCAGAGGGTGGGGAAGGGAAAAGCACAGAGATGTCTAAGGCAGGATAACTTCTACCCCTACCAGCTGCTTGGTTCAGAGTATCAGCCGTGCAGGGAGGGTTCCCTACAATTTGCCTTAATTCCTGGATTATATTTGGGGGTGGGGGCCCCATTTAATCCCATGGCCTCATATTTGAGCTAGTTTACAGACCTCTAGCCAAAAACCATCAGGTGCTTTAAGGCAGGAGTCTCCAAACTTGTCCTGGGGAACCCAAAGCGGGATGGAGCCCATTAAATGGCTCGTGTGATCTGCTGTCACCGGGGTGTGGGGTGATTTTATTATATTATACTATATTAATCTGTTTCTTTTTATTAGTTTTATTGTTTTAAATGTGGTTTTATATTCTGTAAACCGCCTTGAGTGGCCATGGGCGGCAATAGGTGGCAATATAAATTCAATTAATTAATTAATTAATTAATTTTAAAAAACTTCTAAGGCTTGCAGACTTCAACTCCCGGAATTCCTCCGACAGCCATGCTGACGGGGATTCTGGGAGTTGAAATCCACAAGTCTAAAAGTTGCCAAAGTTTGGAGATCCCTGCTTTAAGGGAATCCAGCCTGGCTGGCAAGGGAGAGATTGGGAGGCAGCGGGAGCAGGGAGGAAAGAGGACAGCCCTCTTCTGATCTGTGTTGTCCAGACTGACGTGGCAGCCTCAAGTCATCTCCTGAGGACATATTCCAGGACTTAAGAGCTGCCACAGAGAAGAGGGGGTCCACCTATTCTCCAAGCCCCAGAAAGTAAGACAAGAAGCAACGGATGGAAACTCATCAAGGAGAGAAGCAACCTGGAACTAAGGAGAAACTTCCTAAGAGGGAGGACAATTAACCAGAGAAACAGTGTGCTACCACAGGTTGTGGGTGCTTCATCACTGGAGGTTTTTAAGAAGAGACTGGACAGCCACTTGTCTGAAATGGTATAGGAGCTCCTGCTTGAGCAGGGGGCTGGACTAGAAGACCTCCAAGGTCCCTTCCAGCTCTGTTCTGATTCTGATTCTCTAAGCTAGCTGTGGGGAACTCTTAAGAAGGGTCTAGAAGGGTCTAGTAATTTCCATTTGCTGAACCAAGGCTCTTTTATCGTTACTCTCAGGAAGCCGTTCCTCCTGCATAAACGGAGCAAGTATTCAGGAGCACGCTTGCTAATCCAATTCCGCTCTGATAAGATTAAGCCTCCTTGTTCAAGTATGTGCAAAGGATTTCACAATTTCAAGCAATAAATCTGTCCCGATTGATAGATCACAATGTCCCAGGAAAAGCAAAGCAGGGGCCCATCAGCCTGAGCGATTCTCACAAACAATGCTGCTGGTCTGGGGGCAGCTCCCTTTCGCTCTGGGTCTCCAGGAGGCAAGATCCTGTGTGCATTTGTATTGTGAACCATTCAAGAAGAAGCTTTATTGCTAGTCGCCCACGTTACGAGAATCTCTCCAGACTGACAGTCCGATGAGGCTTCAGGGGTTCTGGGGAAGGCCAGGCCCTGTGCCACTTTCTACACTGCAAGGGCTCCAGGCTAGGACCCCTCTTAACACCTCCCTCCAGCCTCCCTGGAGATTCCCCCACCTCCACAAAGATAATATGCTGCTGCCAAGGGCTACTCGAGGCTTCAGCTTTAAAGCCAATCTGTCTTACATTCCCTTCCATCTGCCTACCATGGACGCAGTTGTTTATAAATAATAACTCATATAATTACATCCAAATCTAACTGCTGTTTTGTCCCTCAGATCTGTAGGGCAGCCGTCCCTGACCTTTCCGGCTCTGTGGACTGGTGCCAGCAGCAGGAGGAAGGGCATGGTTTCACATGTGCACCCACCGCTTGCGTGGCCCAGCATACCAACATGCCAATATGCCACGGAGCAGTACAGTGCCACGGGCTAGGGGGTTGGGAACACCTGCTGTAGGACATTCCAGGAAGAAGGCTTGGCCTGGGATTCTGGTGGAGAATCTGACCGGCTCCCTTGGCCCTTTGGCCTATAAAATGGATTTGCCATTTATCTGACGCAGGTGAGAATACCTGATCTACCTGCGGTGAGTGGAATGGAGTGGGCCACTTATTTTGCTTTTTGCCCAGAAAGTACTCTAGATAGCTGGAATGTCACCATTACTAAGCACAATATAATTAGTGGTAAATTGCTCTACAAACAGACAAGACCAGATAAGAGATCATGCCTTTTTAGTTGTTTATTTTAATTGCTGCATTATCTTCCAGAAGGGCGATAAACCTCTGATCCCCAGTATCTCACTTTCTCAGCCTGGACAATCGTTTATGGTACAGAAAGTGTTTTATTTCTTCTTAAATGGGTGCTTCCTGCTCTTCCCCAGAGCATTTTTCTTCAGCTGTGCATATGAGCTGGGAAAGTGGAAAAGCAGCATTTATTTCACACTATTCGTTTATTCCCCCCCCCCTCGCCCCCCAGTTCTTACTGTCTTGATTCCCCAACGCAATTCCTTTGTCTTTGGGCAAAGTACACATCAGGGCATTGCTACTGGATTAGCTGAGTGACCTCTGCTTAGAAAAATATTAGGATCTGTTGGTATATTTTGATTGGAGATTTTTTTAACAAAATAAAAGCAATGCCAATATTAGAAAACAAAGTAAATAAAAATAGTAATTAAGAAAGAAAATAGAAATATTAATCAAATCCGTATGATTACCCATCTCCCAAAAAGCAATTCTAGACTGTACAACAATACAACATAACAATGTGAAACAAATTTGTATCTTATAAAACAACACATATATAAAACAATCGGTAAAAAAATACGAATCATTTTTAAAGCATAAATATTAGCAGCAAAATATAGAAGTTAAAGAAGCGGCTTCTGTTTTGATACAGGCTATAAACGCTACTGTTGCTCTAAAATTGCATCATAAATTCTTTCTTTCACAAACTGCTCTTTCTAATCATCAGACCCATAAATCACAAATTCCTTTTTTTTAAGCAAAAAGTCCATATAGGGTTCCTAGTCGCTAATAAATGTAATAAGTTACTTTTGCTATCCTCTAAGTCCATCCTCTTCTCAGCTTTCCCTCCACTGTGGGTATATTACAGTCTTTCCATCTCTGTGCATATAATAGCCTCGTAGCAGTAATCACATATAAAAATAGCCTTCCGTGACCCTTTTCTGGGTCCATTAGTCCCAACAAGAAAAGCTGTGGTTTCAGTTGAATCTAAGCCTTTGAAAACCTTTGTATCGGCGTAGGTATTTCAATCCAGAATGTTCTGGCGTTTTTACATGTCTATCAGGCATGTTTTGAAGTACCTTTATGCACTCTAGGTAGTTTTTCTGGAGATGTATAGAAAGGAACATTTTAGAGTCTTTTAACTCTTCGATACATACACTGCAGTGATTCAATGGATTGTTTTAAGCACTATAATAAAATCATATAATGAAGAGAAAGAAAATTGGAAAAGGGAATCACATCTGTAGAGATTTCCATCACCCAAGTCATGGTTGGGCCAAAGCTTGTTTCAAAAGGCAGCTGCACTTTCTTGCTTTTTTTCCTTGAAAATGTTTCACTCCTCTTCCAGAACTGATGAAGCTCCTTGGTTGAGAAGTGAAACGTTTTCAAAGGGAAGGAACCAAGGAAAGTCTAGAAAAAGGAATTTTGTGATAGATCTCACTCTCTTTTTCTATTCAAGCTGCAAGAAATAAAACAATTGCAGGTAAGTAAAATATGCATTACTGGTGCATTGATAATGCGATAGAATGTCCCTCCAATGAGAGGAATTTAAACTTGTAAATATGTGTGTGTTCCTATGTAAAAAAAAATACAGTTCTTTTTAGGCTGAGGTTTAAAAATACGGCTACCTAGACGACTTCTGGTTCCTTGGTAGTGGACTTTTGGGTTTTATTCAGTTCAATACGAATATTTATGTTACCAGAAAAGCAGCATCGTTTAAATAAGCCGAGAGGCACCTTGAGTTGGGGAGATGGCTGAGCTTTCACTCTCCTTTTGGCCCTTTTCAGTCCCGGTGAGACCAGGTGGTAAAGCCAGTTCCCCTTTCCTTGCACCATCCCAGCCAGGGTTTTGCCTTTATCCTTAGAATCGGAGAATCCTAGGGCTGGAAGGGACCTCAGAGGTCTCCTAGTCCAACCCCCAGCCCAAGGCTGGAGTCCTTAGGCCTATACCATTGGGGACAAACGCTGTTGTGGGATTCAACTGGCATAACAACCAGTTCACTGAGCCCAGGCACACTCTGCGCACGTGCGGTGCGTTTGAATTCAGCTCTAAAACTTACCTTCTACTGCAGCCCCAGTGAGTAAAGCAGCCAATCAGCTGGGCTTCAAACAAGGGAAATAAGGGTCAGTATAGAGCAGGGGCCGGCGGGCGGGGCCACCTTGATTGTCGGAGCGAACCGATTCACTTTCAGCTGATCATCGGAACTACCAGTACGCCTGCACCGGCTGAATCCCACCCCTGGACAAACTGCTGCCCAGGCTTTTCTTGAAAACCTCAGCAATGGAGCCCCCACCGCCCAGGGAGGCAAGCTAGTCCATTGATTAATTGCTTCAATTAACCAGCGGAACAGGGTATCAACTGTACCCGAAGACGGTCCCCTCTCCCCACCCCAGTAGCTCTGGTGGCACGAGCAGACACTCTGGCCTTTAAAGCAGCGTTTTCCCAGCCTCGGCTGGCTCTGAAATAAACGGCAGCCTCAAGGTAGATTTTGGGAACAGAGCACGACTGCCTGCCCTCCTCCCTTCCTGCTCTAGCAAATCCTTTCCCAGTTCTTTCAACTGCTTTGCAAAGCCAGCCTTCCAGATGATGCCTTCCTTGCCTTTCCTCTTGCAGCTTCCTCGTCTCCTCTTTCTTTCTTTCTTTCTTTCTTTCTTTCTTTCTTTCTTTCTTTCTTTCTTTTTATACCGCCCTTCACCCGAGGGACTCAGGGCGGTGCACAGCCATAGTAGAAACAACATATATCACAAAATTTAAAAACAGTTTAAAACATATTAAATAATTTGGCCCTATATTAAAACTCAAAAACCAAAACACCCATTAAAATTCAAAACTCTACCCTCCCCAGGAACCCCCTTTTCTCCCCCTCTGCCCCAAGGGGCCAGAAACAGAGTCAGGAAACTATAGGCGGAATAAACGTCTCTGGAGAGTCTCAGTCATCCAGGTCAAAGTGGGCTCAAAGGTGCTTTTTTTCCTGGAGGAAGAAGAAGACAACTTTTCGCTCCTTATCCGAGAAGCTTCATCGGTTTTGATGGTGGGGATCCTTCCATCCTCCCTGCCATCAGAACTGATGAAGCTTCTTCGATGAGGAGTGAAATGTTTTGAAAAAGCACCTTAGTCAGAGCTGAGGAAGCTTCTTGGATGGGAAGTGAAAAGTCTTCACAGAAAAACCAGAAAGTCCAGTTGCCTCGTGGAAAAAAGCACCCTTGGGCACAAGCATGGCCTGGATAGCTGAGAATCTCCATAGACAAGGATAAGGGAGGCTTGAAGGAAAAGGGCGGTTCTGAAATGTAAAATGTAAAAAATAAATGAATGAATGAATGGTAATTTCCTCCATGCCATCGAACTGGAATGGCTTGAGGCAGGTCTGCTCCTTCACAGAAAAGTCTGCCCTCTGCCTTTAAGCTAGCTGGAAAGAGATAATCCAGGCTTAATTAATAAATTTCTAGATTATTAATCAGAGTGCTGCAATTGCTGCTAATTGTTTTATTATCGTTATTAAGCAACCGCTCTTTCCACATAATTCAGTGAGGGAAATAGACATCCACACCGCAACAGCCTTCTGTGTAACAGCTCCAACCCCAGTTCAGTTCCAATAGTATCAAAGACGGTGGCCTCCCTGGCTGCTCAAAGGTGCCTCTTTCGCAATTCCCCTTCGGCAGCACAGCCTCCCCATTCCGTTCATTGCTTCAGCAGCCCTTGAACTTGGTCCCATTTTAGTTTGATTTTATTTATTTATTGCATTTCTATGCTGCCCATCCCACTCTCAAGTGGCTCTTTGCATTGCCCCAGGGCTTGGAAACAGTGTCCAAAGGGACCCAGCCAGAGGAGCCCCAACCACCCCCACAAGCCAGCCCTGGCATCTCCGCAGCCTCTGCCAGGCCCAGCCTTTTCTTTGGCCTGAGTGTGAATCCAGGGACAGCAGACGTGGCTGTACTGTACTGCTCTGTTCCTTATCAACTACCTGGAGAAATTATGCCCCATTGGTGCATTTTAAAATGGGGATTACAAATAACTTGTGAGAGAACTTCCAGCGTCCCATGGATAGACTCGTAAGAGAAAACTGCTAGGATTGCTTTTCTCAAAGGAGCTCCCTCACTGCAGAATAGGGTAGCTTCCCCACCCCCAGTCACGTACGTCTGGCAAGCAGGGCCCAGGCAGGTTGCTGGCCCAGGAAGGAAGGAACCGAAGGAATGTGGAGCAGATTGTTCCTCAAATGGTGCAGCTTATCTGGGTTCTTCTGAAATTGGCTGGTACATTACAGGAATCCTTCCTTTCCCTTCCCTTCCCAGGTTCTCCGGGGGACTCGGCCTTCAGAGCCACCGACCAGGGAGGTGAGAGTGACAAGCAGCACAAGAAGGTGAGCTGGCACATTTCTGTGGGGGAGCGAGAGAGGCTCAGCCAGAGCCTCGACTGACTGGAAGGCTGGGAGGGGCTCTGCGTTTCAGGGCATCCAAACACAGAGGCTTTCTCAACCGTGAGTTGGGTTGCCAAAATGAGCTCTCCCAAATCCAGGCAAATAGTGCCGATGAGTCATTCCTAAGCAAATCACAAACGCATTTGCTTGCGAAAGTTTAAGTTTCCGGAATGTTTTGCTTTGGAACAAAATAACAATTGTCTAAAAGCTTTAGCAGGGGTTAGTTGAAATTGCTCTCCCCATTTTTGCCTGCCAGTGACAGGGTGACCCTTGAGGACTAGCAGAAAATCCTGGAGTTAGCCTCCACCCCAGTTTCACTTCTTGCTCTGGACATTTAGATTGGTAGATAATGTGGTGGGTGGAGCCTGGGCTGGTGGGCTCTCTGAGTGATGGCTCAGGAAAGGAAAAGAGGCCCAAAACCTCTGGGGATTAAGCAGCCCTTTGCATGGAGCCCGGAAACAACCGCTGGGATGTGGATTACCTTTCGTGGCATTTACTCCCGGTGTTTTTACTTAAGGTGGAAGCTCAAGGGAAGCCCAGAAAAGGGCTTCCCTTGACCTAGAAGTCAGAGGAGAGGGGAGTATTGGGTGTGGTTGACGCAGCCCCTCACTCTGGAGTCCCAGATGTGCCCCAGCTCTTAGGCTGGCTGGACCAGACCGAGATTCAGTGGGCTAATATTGTGCATCAATAGCTCAGGTTGGAACGAGGGCTCCTTGGTGCTCTCTGAGCTTGGCTGTTTTCCTGCAGACCATTCATGACCCAAACTAGGTAACATCATCAGTGCTGGAAGGGAAGGGGGTTTGCAAGTGAGCAATGATGATGTTTCCGAGTTTAGGTAGGGAAACATCTGCGAGAAAACAGCCAAGCTCAGAGAGCCCCCAGGACCCCTCAGTATTTTGCCCGTTGGGCAGTCACGCAGGGACGAAGCAGGAGTGAAGCAGGAGTTCTGGCCAATGTGAAGGGTCTGCCTGAGACCCCCTTCTGAGACCAGGAGTGCATGTTGCTTTGATGGGCAGGAAGGTGCTTTCAGCAGAGGTGAAGCTCCTGGTCTGAAGGGGCTGCCCTCATTTTGCCTCTCCGTTTTTTTCTTTACTCTCATTTTTGTCAAGGAAGGGCGAAGGGAGGCTGTTGCTACCCCTCACCCTCCGGATGCTGCCTTGTGGGAGTCAGGCTGCAGACAGGATCACACACACACACACCCCAAGGCCGTGCAGCAACAGCGCCTGCCGTAGTGCTGGGCAGAGGCTCCAGGCCAGTTTGGCAAGGAAGCTGGTGCCCAACAGTTGTGCTGGAGAGGGTGGAGGACACACACTCCCCGTCTCGCCCAGGGTTGCTGGCAGAAGGCGGTCACCCCAAGATTCTATGGAGTAAGCTGGGAGCCCCTGTCCCCCCCCCCCCAAGCTGAACTACTGGACCACCCTCCTCTCTTCTGGTTTGGCTTCCCCATGGCAGCTTCCTGCATGATTGGCCGAAGGGAGAGGGGGCCTCTGTCAGCCGAAGCTACTTCCCAGGGTTGGTGCAGGGAGATAAAACTGGGGAAGGAGATGCCACTTCTCCTGCTTTCAGTTGCAGGAAGAAATCTCACCATCCATTATTTCACAGTCCTTCGGGAGGTTGTGCACGATGTCACATCCAACTATTCTGCAGTTCTGAGAAAGAAGAATCTTCTTAGCTCGGGGTTGAAAGGAGGGTCCTTGGTGCTCTCTGAGCTGGGTTGGGGGCCACTTGTTCTCTTTCAGCAGGACCAAAGCAGAACCCTGTCCAGGGCTGGTGTTCTCTTGAGGAGATCCTTAAAGGGGGCAGAAAGGTTAAGGTTGGCTTGTGCTGGCTCCCCCTCAGCCCCCCAGAACCAAAGAAGGCCCCAATTCTATCCGCAGAAGGGGGGGGGAGCCTCGCACAGGGGTGAAGCAGCCCCTCATCTGTGTCTGTGCTTTGTCTGTGTGTTGCACTGTGCGTCTTTTCTTCGTGGCAGCGAGGCCTGGGGTGTCCCACCCGGGAGCAGCAGCAGAGGGGGCCCAATGGTCTTTGGGCACTGTAGGGGAGGGGGTGAACCAGGAAGGAAGCGCCCCCCCCCCCCACAAGGGAAGCCACCTCAGTTCTAGGGGTCTGTACTTGTCATGCTGTATGCTGTGCTCGGATTTGATTTGAGAACATTCAGCCACTCCGGGTACTCTATGTTGCAAAACCTCCCCCAAAAATAAGCAGACTGGATTGTGAGGCCATCTGGAGCTACATTTCCCTAAACATAAACTTCCTGGTGGGAGGGAGGGGGACTCAGTGGAAAGAGGCTTAGCTTTTGACAAGGTTTCACTGCACTGAGACCACCCCTCCTTCTCCCCTGCCCCGTTGGAGCAGTGCCCCTGGTTGGAATTGCTAAGGAAGGGAAGGGTCTCCCTATCTATCCTGGACGGGCAGAAGCTGAAAATGCTGCCTTCCCAGAGAAAAATAGCCTTTGAGGCCGGTGGTGCCAGACCCCTTTCTGTTGCCGCCCTGGAATTGGGGGGGGGGAGGCTTCTGTCTGGGGGAAGGAAGGCCTTCCTGCTGCCCCCCGCCCCGCTTAACCCCACCTTTCCCAGTGGAGAAGGTTTTATCTGCCTTGGACTCACAAGGATGCTCATCAAAGGCCGTCTCTGGTGCAGAATGTTTTTTGAGAGCACCAAGGATGGGTGGAGTTCATTTATCAGTGGCTCATCTCCCCCGAAGAGGGGCATCCAAACTTCACCGGGGGCTGCCGCTGCTTTGTGCTCTTGGGAGCATCGGTGCAAAAGTGGCCTTCCCAGTCACGTGCTCAAAAAAGGACACTCCAACAACTGAAAGCTGCCCGTATTGGCAGAGATTGTGTCGGTTGTGCAGGTGTTCTGTTGTACATCTGTGGCATGATGGGGAGAGAGTCATGATTGGATTTTTTCTCCTGAAAGTTTTCAACACAAGCTGTGATTGTCTGGACAGTCCCAAACATTCTGCAGAGGAATTTCATACTTGGACTCCTCAGAGGTTCCCCATTTTCCTCAGGGAAAACCCTGAATGAGCTCGGCCTCTCCTGACCGTCCCTAGAAGGAGGCTCCTTTCTTCCATCCTTTTACGTTCAGCTCCGCCGCCACCAGTTCTGGTGCGTGCGTGTGTGTGTGTGCTACCCTGTCTTTGTGTTGCACCTTTTGGTTTAACATCATTGCCCCCCTCACCTCCATTTTTTTCTCCTCCTCCCCCTCTTCACCCCCGTGTGCGGCAGGGTCTCCTGGGCGAGCTCATTCTCTTGCAGCAGCAAATCCAGCAGCACGAAGAGGATGTCCGCAGGGCCGCTGACCAATTTGGGCCAGGCTCCTCCTCCTCCTCCTCCTCCTCCCAGCAGAAGCGCAAGGTGACGGCTCTCAGATAGACCAGGCAGGCCTTGTGGGGGGGCTCCTGCTCTCCTCCCCACCCACCTACCCCCTCGCTTTCACCCAATCAGACCCTTGGCAGTGCTTGAGCTCTGGTGGCTGGGCTTTCTGCTCTCGAGGTGCTCCCATCTGTTGGTTCATCCCGGGGTCGTCTTTCCAGCACATGGATTCCTGCCTTTTTAATTCTCACAAAATTTTCCCTGGGGAAATTCCCATCGGCTCCTCCTTGCTTTTTTTATCAACATTTGGAGACCTTTGGATGCTGATGGGGACAAGTGGCCTCTTGTCTGGCTGGGCTCACTGGAGATTTATTTATTATTTATTTATTAATCATATTTCTATGCCGCCCAGTCTCCGAGGACTCTGGGTGGCTTACAACATGTTTATGTTTAACTCTTCCAGTGCTTTTAATGGCTGCACAGTCACTGGAGTTAAGCTTGATGGTTTTTTTAATTTGTACTGTAGTCCTGGATGGTGATTGTTGCTTGAATCTGCTTTCGGTGAGCCAAGGAACGGGGTCTAACATATGGGCCGTGGTCACCATTACCTTGGATTTTATTATAGCCCAGAGATCTCCTTTTCTTGTGGAGAAATGGATTAACCCACAGGCAAAAATGGATTACCACCTCGTTTTTTTCCAGCCATCCCACCTGTTCCCTGTTGTAGGAAAGGGTCAAAGACTGTCAGCTGCTTCGGTCCACTCTGCTTCCTTTCCCTTGTGGAGAAGAAGCAGAGTTAGACTCCTTCAACTGGAGAGAGCTTTCATAGCCATAAGATTCGATCAGCTCCATTCAGTGCATCACCCAGTGGTGGCTTTGCTTCAGCAGCCCTGCTTCCTCTGGCAGCCTGGACCGTTGCTGAACAGTGCTGTCCATGAGGAGAAATCTTCCAGCCCCCTGGCTCCCGTCCTCCCACTGTAGAGGCAGATGATGAGCTGTTCAGGTACTTGAAGAGAGCTGCCATCTTTCCCCTGGCCTAAGTTGCATGGAGCTTTTTTGTCTGACTCTCCTTCCAGTCCATCAGCTTGTGAAATTGTCCTTTGTTTGTCAGCTTGATGCTCAGAACTGAACTTCAATGGATGGCCACCACAGAGATGATGTTAAGGGTGGATTAGACCAAAGCGTGGCTCCTGTGTGGACGGTGTTTGTGGCCTCCCTGACAATCCCAGCGGCAAGGGAGAAAAGGCTGTTGCAAACTCCTCCTGGTCTGTTTTCAGGGTCTTTTGCATCGAGTTGTCACATCTTAGACCAAGGAGATTCCAACCTTGGAAACTTTGTGAACTTCCAACTCCCAGAATTCCCCAGCCAGCCATGCAACGACTTGCCTCCAGAGGTTGTGGGTGCTCCATCACTGGAGGTGGCCATCCGTTAAAGTTCAGTTCTGAGCATCCAGCTGACAAACAAAGGATCGTTCATGTGCTGGCGGCAGGCATGGGGAATTCTGGGAGCTGAACTCCACAAGTCTTAAAAGCTGCCTGTCTTAGACGAAGGTGCTCTCGCTTGACAAAACAGAACAGAAAGCATACACCTTTTGCACAGCATTATTCCGGGTGCTTCTTAGCTATGCTGGAAAATCTGCCCATCACTTTGGAGTGTAAGAGAGGCTCAGATGAAAACAGACCAGGTTTATTGCTTAAACTGCGTCCTTCACCCAGTGCTCCCTCCTAGCTACTGGGCCACCGCTCCTCTGGCAGCTGCTGCCCAGGACTGCTTTTGGGCTGATGTCAGTTGAAAGCATTCAGGCGGTGAGGCTCTCCCTGTTGAATGGCTGCAAGCTCTGTGCACAGAGGAGTGACAGAACACCATTCTGGTGCACAGAAGACCAAATTGTTTCCTCTTAAGTTTAGACCGCTTGTTATTTTGAACAGGTCCTGCTAACACCCGCTGAAGCTGTGCCTAGTTGAGAGTTTCTGAAGGACAACCAGTAGTGTGAAATACATGGAAGAGAGATTAATGAATATAAAGCAGATATTTTCCCCAAATTGTAAAACCGAAGCCTAGTGAGTTATCATTTTTAAAAACCTCTTTATTAATAGCTCAGCAGATTTATTTATTTTTTTGAGCAGGGATGGATGGAATTGGAGAAATTAGCCATATTATTAGTGCATACTTAAAAGGTCTTTTCATTTAGAAAAACACGGTTCCCAAGGCTAGTAGCGTTCTCAAGTGCACTGCTAATAAATCCACAGCTGCTTTTAGAAATAAGGCACCTGAGTAAGTGCAGCAGCCATTATAGCAAAATGCTGTTAAGAATGAGTTTCCTTTTAAGTCCAAGCTGTCCGATTTGACCAAATTGTTCTTGTAAAACAATGACTCTTAAAGCTTATGATCTCTTGCATCTGGATTTTTTTATTATTATTTATAATTTCAGCTTATATAGCCACCCACGCCTACGGGACTCATCAATCTAACAAAGATTAAAACAATAAAAAGGCTAAATGAATTTTTATCCCACAATATAGACATAGGTAACATCTGAAAAGCCCACCGTGCGTTCTGTGTCCTTTTGCTGTTGCAGGTTTCTGATAAAGAAAAGGTCGATCAGCTCCAGGAAGAATTACTACGAACACAGGTAAGGGAACTTTGCGATTGTTGAGAGTCCAGAATCTTAACTGGCCAGATGAGTTGTGAAAAAACAAGGCAAGATGAGTGTAGCCCCTCTGAACTTTTGATCCCTGGGGGAGCGTGTAGCTCTGTGGGTGAGATTCCTCCTGCCCTGTAGAACCAGCTGAGAGCCAGATGTGCCAGTCTTGGGGGGGATCAGGCCGGGGCCAGTCACTGCTGCACCCTTGAGATGCATTAAGCCAGAGATCCAGATGTGGGTCCCCGATGCTTGTTTGGTGCATTGAGTGTTCTTACTTCCCAACTCAATTACAGCAATAAACGTTATCACTTATCACCCTTGTCCAGCTGTTGAAAGCTGGTAGACTTTAGTTTGGGGTGGTTCCAGGTGGGTCTCCCTCCCAATGGAAAAAAAGGGGCAGCAGACCTTGAAGTGTCTGTTGGGCAGGAAGAGATGGAGGACAACATACCTTCCCTAGCAATTCACAGATGATGTCTATGGTCATTGCAGAGGGTTGCTTTAGTCCGGCAAGATTCTGCCTGTAAGCAAATGGAAATAAAGGAACTACTCAGAAGGAACTTCTGTCATTCTTGGTTTTTTATTTTTTTTATTTTTTTATTGAAAAAGTTTTACAAACACAATTTTTTTCACTTCCCCCCCCTTCCCCACCGTAACCCTCCCTAACCCTCCCCTCCTCCCCATGACTTCCCAAGGTGAAATCCAAATCATATCATGCAATACCCCCAGCTATTCTGCCCCCTGTCTATACTATACATTTCTACATAACAATCAGCTAAAAGCTATCTGATACTTCCTTGTTTGATATTTATTCTGCACATAATCTATCCATTCTTGGTTTTTTAGACCTGACAGAAACTCTTCTAGGATATTTTTGAAATCTCTTCAGTTCTAACCCTCTGCATTTTATTTTGCCATTGAAGTTTGCGGCAGGGGAGGGGGGGGGAATGCCATTTAAAAATACGATTCATTTTTAAATATTTCTCACTAACCCTAACCCTAACCCTAATTGGGATATTTTTGTCAGTCTCTCTAAAAAACAAAACAAATCCTAAACCAGAGGTATCCAAACTTGGCAACTTTAAGACAGGTGGATTAATTCTGGGAATTGAAGTCCACCAGTCTTAAATATGTCATGGTTAGATATCTCTGTCCTAAATATTTACGTGTGTGGCTCCCTTTTTAGTTGTGGAGATTGTCTGCATTACCAGTGATTTTGCCTTCTTAGAAATGTGTTTTTGACAGCCATGTGACACCACCACCAGCCCTTGGGACCAGGGGAGGTCTAGGCTGCCCAACCAGGTGAGGGCCAGTTTCTAACCATGAAGCCACCTGAGTTTTCCATCCCAGTGAACCGCCCTGGTTAATCTCCCCTTGCAGAAGATGAACATTTGTGGAGAAAGACCCGGACAGGGTTGAGGGTGACCCCAACCACCTCTTAAGAGTACCATTATTGAATAACTACTTTACCTTTCCTGGGAAGCAAAACACAACGTTTTGAAGGAATCCGAGATCTTTTGGACAAGAAGCCATGGGTGGAAACTAATCAAGGAGAGATCCAACCTAGAACTACGGAGAAATTTTCTGACAGTTAGAACAATTAATTAGTGGAACGCCTTGCCTCCAGAAGTTGTGGGTGCCCCATTGCTGGCAGTTTTATTGAAGAGACTGGCCAGGATACTGGGTCTCCTCCTTGAGCTGGGGGTTGGACTAGACAACCTCCAAGATCCCTTCCAACACTGTTATTCTATTTTTCTTGCTACATTATTGTTCATCATTGGGCTGGGAAAGAGAGAGCAGCAGCCTGTTTCATCTCCCTGCCTTCTTGTCTCCTGCACTTCCCTCTCAAGTCTTTTAACATTCACCACTTGGGTCTCTTGGCAGCTGAAATACCAACGGATGCTTGAGCGTCTAGAGAAAGAGAACAAAGAGCTGAGGAAGATAGTCCTGCAGAAGGACGAGAAAGGCATTCATCAGAGAAAGGTGAAGGTAAGGGATGCAGAGGACCTCCCCTGCTCCTGCATTATTTCTGGTGGCGGTTTTCACTTTGTTAAAAACACCCCCTCCCATGGGTGGCAGTGGCAGGGAAGCCCCTCCACCTAGACCCCCAGCAGTCAGAGTCCTTCGCCTGACGGGTCCACGACATCCCTTCCTACCTGCTTGACTGGCTGGGAACCTTCCCACTCCAGTCCCTCAACTAGTGTGCTGCCCTGCAGTGGCTCTGTGTGTGGGTGTCTATAATTGTGACAAGTTTAAATTTATTGTATTTTTATACCCGCAGGACTCAGGGCGGTGTACAGCCATACTAAAAACAGTAACACATAAAAAATTAAAAGCCAAGCTGCTGTTTAAAACCCCAAATTAAAAATCATTTTAAAAACCCCAATTAAATCAAATTATTCTTTCAGCCCGGCTTGATGGAATAAAAGGGTCTTCAAAGCACGCTGGAAGGCGCGGAGGTCGGGAATCCTTTGTATATCTGGGGGCAGTTTGTTCCAAAGGGCAGGGGCCCCCACAGAGAAGGCTCTCCCCCTGGGGGCCACCAGTCGACATTGTTTGGCCGATGGCACCCTGAGGAGGCCCTCTCCGTGTGAGCGTATTGGCCGGTGGGAGGTTATTGGTAGCAGCAGGCGGTCTCACAAATACCCTGGCCCTATGCCATGGAGCGCTTTAAAGGTGAGAACCAACACCTTGAAGTGCACCCGGAAGACCACCGGAAGCCAGTGCAGCTCGCGCAGGAGAGGTGTTACATGGGAGCAACGTGTCGTCCCCATAATCATTTGCGCAGCCGCATTCTGGACCAGTTGGAGCCTCCGGGTACTCCTCAAGGGGAGCCCCATGTAGAGAGCATTACAGTAGTCCAGGCGAGAAGTGACGAGCGTGAGTGACCGTGTGCAAGGCGTCCCGGTCCAGAAAGGGACACAACTGGGAAATCAGGCGAACCTGATAAAAAGCCCCCCTGGCCACGGTCGTCATATGATCGTCCAGGAGGACGCCCAACTTACGAGCCCTCTCTGTGGGGGGCAAGATCTCATCCCCAATAGCCAGCGATGGTACCAGCTAGCTATACCGGTGCGCCGGGAACCACAGCCATTCGGTCTTGGAGGGGTTGAGCCTGAGCCTGTTTCTCCCCATCCAGATCCGCAGGGCCTCCAGACATCAGGACATCAGGACATCACATCAAGGGCATCGTTGGGGTGGTCCAGGGTGGAAATATACAGCTGTGTGTCGTCAGCATACAGCTGACATTTTACCCCAAAACCATGGATGATCTCACCCAGCGGCTTCACATAAATGTTGAACAGGAGGGGTGAGAGGACCGACCCTTGTGGCACCCCACGAGTGAGGTGTCTCGAGGTCAACCTCTGTCCCCCTGCCAACACAGACTGCGTACGGTCAGAAAGGAAGGAGAATCACCTTAGCACGGTGCCCCCCTCCAGCCGACGCAGCATGATACCATTTATTTATTATTTATTTATTATTTCAATTTATAAACCGCCCTTCTCCTTGCGGACTCAGGGCGGTGAACAGCCAGAATAAAACATGGTATACAAAAGTTAAAAACAATTAAAAATTATTAAATATTATTCGGCCGAGAATTAAAACAATCCAATTTAAAATCAATTTCAAATTTAAAAACGGAGGATGGGATCAAGCTAGCCCAGCTAGATGGAACAAATGGGTTTTAAGGGCCCGACGAAAGGTCCGGAGATCTGGAATCCTGCGTATCTCCGGGGGTAGGTCATTCCAGAGGGCGGGCGCTGCCACAGAGAAGGCTCTCCCCCTGGGAGTCGCCAGCCGACACTGTCTGGCCGACGGCACCCAGAGGAGGCCCTCTCTGTGCGAGCGTACTGGCCGGTGGGAGGCTATTGGCGGCAGAAGGCGGTCCCGCAAGTACCCAGGTCCTAAGCCATGGAGCGCTTTAAAGGTGGTCACCAACACTTTGAAGCGCACCCGGAAGACCACCGGGAGCCAGTGCAGCTCGCGCAGGAGAGGTGTCACGTGGGAGCGCCACGTCGCTCCCATAATTCCCCTAATTCCATCAATTCCATCAAATGGTTGATGGTATCAAAAGCCACTGAGAGGTCTAGGAGGACCAGGACAGAGGAGCAACCCCTGTCCCGAGCTCTCCAGAGATCATCAACCAATGCCATTTCCGTGCTGTATCCCATCCTGAAGCCCGACTGGCACGGGTCTAGATAGACAGCTTCATCCAGGTATCGAGGAAGTTGTCACACCACCACACTCTCCACAAACTTCACTGCGAAGCGGAGGTTGGAGACTGGATGATAATTAGCTAATACAGCCGGGTCCAGGGAAAGCTTCTTGAGGAGGGGCCTCACCATCACCTCTTTCAAGGCGGATGGGAAGATACCCTCACCCAAAGAAGTGTTTATAATCCCCTGAAACCAGCCTCGCGTAACCTCCCAGGAGGCCAGCACCAACCAGGAGGGACACATGTCCAATAAACATGTGGTGGCGTTAAGCCTCCCCAAAATCCTGTCCACGTCCTCAGGAACCACAGGGTCAAACTCCTCCCAGATAACACTCTCAAGACCCACCCCCATCATCCCATCTGAACCTACTCAATCGGAGTCCAGGCCATCCCAAATCTGAGTGATTTTATCATGCAGATATTGCACGAAATCCTCAGCCCTACCCTGTAAGGGATCCTCCCGCGCTCCCACCTGAAGTAGAGAGCGGGTCACCCTAAACAGGGCAACTGGGCGGTTCTCTGCAGATGCAATAAGAGCGGAAAAATAATTAGATTTCGCCATCCTTATTGCCACTAGGTAGGTCTTGATATAAGACCTCACCAATGTTCAGTCGGATTCGGTGCGGCTGGCCCTCCAATCTCTCTCTAGGCGTCTTTTCCGGTGCTTCATCTCCCTCAGCTCCTCGGAGAACCAAGGAGTTAATTGGGATCGGCACCGAGTCAGAGGCTACAAAGGCACGACATGGTCAAAGCTCCAGCGGCCGCCCTATCCCAGGCAGTCACCAATTCTTCGGCCAAGTTGTGTGCCAGAGCCTCTGGGAATGGCCCAAGTTCCATCAGGAATCTCTCTGGGTCCATCAGGCACCTGTGACGGAACCACCTGGTTGGTTCCGTCTCCTGCGGCGAAGGGAAGCGGCTCGAAAGTCTAGCTGAAGGAGCGAATGATCCATCCATGACAAGGGTTTGGTGACTAGATCCCCTATTTCTAGATCATTCGACCAGTGACCAGAGACAAAAATCAAGTCCAGTGTGTGTCCCCTGGTGTGGGTGGGACCTTGAACTAACTGGGTCAGGTCCATGACCATCATGGAAGCCATGAACTCCCGGGCTGTCCCCGACGTTTCACCGACAGATGGCAGATTGAAATCCCCCATGACCATAAACCTGGGGGTATCCACTGCCATCCTGGCTATTATGTCGAGCAGCTCAGGCAGGACTGTCGCTGCGCGGCAGGGAGCCAGGTACGCAGTCAGCAAACCCATCTGCACCCCACGGCCCCACTTCACAAGGAGGGACTCACATCCAGCTATCTGAGGAACAGTGACCTCCCTGGGACAAAGACTCTTTAATAATCACCACCACCACCACCCCCGCCCCTCCCCTGCGCCCTCGGCTGATGAAACGCACAGAAGCCAGGTGGGCACATCTCAGCGAGGGGAAACCCCCCCCCCTTCCTGGCCCAACCAGGTCTCCGTAATCCCTGCCAGGTCCACACCCCTCCTGAACAAGGTCATAGTGAGAGATTAGACCATGAGAATGGGACCCTCCGTTTTTCCCTGGGCTTCGGCATCACTCACTTCATTGTTTTTTCCCTAGAAATCTTTGATTGACATGTACTCCGAAGTCCTGGATACTCTGTCAGACTACGATGCCAGCTACAATACCCACGACCACTTGCCTCGGGTAAGTCGGAGATGAGCCTCCGCGTTCACACTTTTCTTCATTCTTGCCAGAAACACCTAGACATATAGACATATGTCATTCAACACTGAATGACACTGAGTATCTACTGAGATTCTCCACTCTCCAGGTCCCGGTTGTCCCAAAGGTGTTTTTTCCAAAAGGCAAAGTCTGGACTTTCATTTTTCCTCCTTGAAAACATTTTGCTTCTTACCCAAGAAGCTTCTTCAGTTCTGGATGACAAGCGAAACGTTTTCAAGGAAAAGCCCAAGGAAGTCCAGATGTCTTTTGGAAAAAGCACCTTTGGGACAAACAGGACCTGGATGATTGAGATAAACATTAGATCAGTATTCCTTCTTCGAGGGAGGTGGTTCTGGTATATGGAGGTTCTCCGTCATACGGACCCTGTTTGTCCCAAAGGCACCTGGACTATCTTGGTTTTGCTTGAAGATACGTTGCTTCTCATCCAGAACTGAAGAAGCTTCTTAGATAGAAGCAAAATGAACTGAAGTGAAATGTTTTCAAGGAAAAACCCAGGAAAGTCCACTTGCCTTTTGGAAAAGCACCTTTGGGATTCGACACTGAGCATATAATTTCATAGGTCATTGAAATATAACACAAGTAAAAAGTAGGTAGGACAAATACGATGAAGTGACATTGGCCCAGTCATGTCGCCAGCAGGAGGTTTTCCTCCGTGCCTGCTGAAGGGCCTGGTGTGCAGCGTTGCCTGTATGAGATGGGTTCTTCTTCTCCACATTCACCCAGAGCGTCTCTGCTAGGGAGGCCCCGTTCTCTTAGCTGGTCCTTCAATCTTCCTGCTCCGGTGTGCAGCCTGTTTAGCGATTCCCATACAGGCCAGGGTTGTTCTTGACCAGGCGGCAGAGAGTCGGGCTGGCATTTGCATTCACACTGAAAATGGGCAGCTTGACATCTTCCAGTTCAGCTGTGAGGAAAAGGAAGGTTGCTATGAGCCTCGGTGGCACAGTGGTGAGAATGCAGTACTGCAGAAGAAGCCTGCAATTGGTAGTTCAAATCCCACCAGGCTCAAAGTTGGCTCAGCCTTCTGTCCTTTCGAGGTCAGTAAAACGAGGACCCAGATTGTTGGGGGCAGGATGCTGACTCTGTAAACCGCTTAGAGGGGGGCTGTAAAGCACTGTGAAGTTTTAAGAGCTATTGCTAGTGCTAGGGTAATGGGATAGCGGATAAAGCCCAAATTATTAAGGTAGTAGGCAATAACTGGCTGCTTTGGGGGGATCCCAAGAAGACTATATCTAGATGGAATTTATCTTGATATCACTGGATCATCTCTAGTGGAACTTGGGAAGACCTTGGTTTGGCATTCAGGAAGCTGCCTCATATAAAAACAGGATTCTGGAGCCATGGATAAAAACGCCATTCGTCCCAACTCAGGAGAAATCCTTTTGTTTCTTTGAAAAACCCAGCTGTCAGCGTTTCAGAAAACCCCCCAACTCCAAGTAAAAACTCTGAAGCAAGCATTATTCAAAGTTCTGTTTACTAGAATAGGTAAACTGGCACATCTGGGGAAACCCGAATCCGAGAGATCCAGGTTTTCCCTCAGTAAATCAAACCCCCCAAAACCATCCCCTCACTCCTCAGACGATCACAGGCTCCAATCACCATCCGTCCAACCCCTCCTTCTCCAGATGCAGGATCAGCCTGACCTTGACCGACAGGAAGAATGCTGTTACGTCTAAAGACAACCCCTCTACTAAATCCCCCCTCCTACTTTCCCACACGTGAGAAGGTGGCAGCATGGAAGCTTCAGGCCTAATATGGCTTCCAAAGCTGACACCAGCATTTGCCTTCCAGGTGGTTGTGGTGGGAGATCAGAGTGCTGGCAAAACCAGCGTGCTGGAAATGATCGCTCAAGCCCGGATCTTCCCTCGGGGCTCAGGAGAAATGATGACACGCTCACCTGTCAAGGTAGGGACGCTACAGTCCCCAAACCACGAGCTTTCCAGAAGAAGGAGAGCCTGATCCAGGGAGATCTGCTGCTTAACGCTTTCCCTTGTTGGAATCCACTTTGAACCTCAGGTCACCCTCAGCGAAGGTCCCCACCACGTGGCCGTATTCAAGGACAGTTCTCGCGAGTTCGATTTGAACAAGGAGGAAGATGTAAGTTTCAAGGAGCAGAACGCTGCCGGAGAGTTTGTGCTTTGGTTTTTTCTTAAATCATCCCCCGCAGCCCACAGGGTGAATGATCTGCCAGGGGTTGCAAGATGTTTCAGTCAGTCAGTCAGTGTCTCGAAAGCCTGGCCGAAGGCTTCCTTAAGGGAGGAGCAATGACTGTGTCGCTGAAGAGGCCGTGGTGCCCTCCCTTCGAGGTGCTTGAAGCGCCTGGCGCTTCTAGGGAATTCCAGCTGTATCTCCCAGTTCCCCTTCTTGGAGAAGGTTGTTGAGAAGGGGAGGATAGGACAGAATTGCAGCATTCCAGGTGAAGGGAAGCGCCTGGAGCCTTTTCCGCGTGAATTCAGACCGTGGCCTGGTGTCAGGCACCAAAGATCAGCTCCCCACACGGAGGGCCAGTTAAATTGATTTGTTTGCCAGACAGCCTCTGCACAGGGAGCTTCTGTGGCACAGAAGCAGTTGGCACAGTTGCTAAGGAAATGGGCTGGTCCAGGGTCATTTCAGGGAGGCACCTGATAGAGGCCCTCTAGATGGGTCTGCCCTCTGGATGATGCCTCTCCTCTCTGTACAGGCAGTCCTCAATTTACAATCTCAGCAGGGACCAGAACTTCTATAGCTAAGCCAAACGGTCGTTAAACGAATCACACCCAATTTTATGATCATTTTTGCCACTGGGATTAAGGGACTCATACAGTTGTTAAGGGACTCTGGCTTCCTGCACTGCTTGTGGGAAGCCGGCTGGGAAGATTGCAGATGGCCATCACGTTGGACGTTGCCCGTGCCGGTTGCCAAGTGCCTGGATTTTGATCATGTGACCCCGGGGACAGTCCTAAGGGCAAGGCCCTTTCATAAGTCACCTTTTTCAGCACTATCATAACTTCCAGCGGTCATTAAATGCAGAGTTGTGAGCCGAGGACTACCTGTAGCCTGACTGCTCTCTGCTTGGTTGCCGTGCCCTCAGGCGACTTTCCCAGGGCCAGACCCTGGGCCCCACAGCCCCCTTCCGTTCCTCCAGCCCCTCCCTCCCTCTGACTCCACCCCTTTCTGCTTCCGCGGAAACAGCTAGCGGCCTTGCGGCATGAGATCGAGATCCGGATGAAGAAGAGCGTGGGCAGCGGCTGTACCGTCAGCTCGGAGGTGAGGCCTGGCTCCCTCTGGCCCTCCAGCCCCTTCCCACTTCCACAGGGGCCTTTCCAGAAATGCCCTGGGCTCTTCCCCCCCACCTGCCACCGCCTCTCTCTCCCTCTCTCAAGCTGCCCTGTCTCCCTTGCAGACCATCTCGCTCAGCGTCAAGGGTCCTGGCTTGCAGAGGATGGTGCTGGTCGATTTGCCTGGCGTCATCAGTGTAAGTGTCCGTGCTGGAGGGGGAGGGCGGTGGGCATTGCTGCAGCGCTGAGGCCAGGGAGGTCGTGGCTTGAGGCATCGGTTCATCAGCCTCACTTCCCTGTGCCAGACCTGCCACAAACTGAAACCTCTAAGTAGAAAGCCTATGGAGAGCCTCAGTCGTCCCAGAGGTGTTTTTTCAAGAGGCAGCTGGACTTTGTGTTTCCTTAAATCCTTCCATTCCCCTCCATCCAGTCAGAGCTGAAAAAGCGTCTTGGATGAGAAGCAAAATGTCTTCAAAGAGAAAAGAAGAAAGTCCAGTTGCCTCTTGAAAAAACACCTTTGGGACATAATTGCAGTCGTGCAGAGCCAGAACTGAGATTCGCCTGCCCAAATCTCTACGTTATACTTTCTCCTCCTTTCTTGTCTTTCACTTCCCACCCCAAAGTAACCAATTATTATCTTCCAAGCTGTTTTCTTACTGGTCAGTTGAAGCGGGCTTTGCTTGCCGCTCTCCTTCCAGCTGGGCAACCTTGAAGCAGCTTCTCAAGAAGGCACAGCACTTACTTTCAACTTCCCAAACATTCCTCCCTTCATCCCCCTTCTCTATAGTTCATGACAGACCGTCACTGCATATCAGAGAATGCTAGCTGCACCCTGGCTGCAAAATGGGGGTGCTGCCATCCATCTAGTAGCGGATGAAAGAGGCGCGGGCACACACACAGAGTGTTTTTCGCAAAGAACTCAGAGTGGTGTTATGGCCAGAGTTTGATCCACATTCAGGTCCACGCTCAGCAGTGGAAGCCCAGGGATGATTTGGGGATGACCCATTTCTGTCAACCCAGCACCCCCTCGCTTCCGTTAGACGGTTCGAGGAAGGGAGCGCTGCGTACACCAAGGGCAGCAGGCCTTTTCCAGGCTGGGGCACTGCGGTAGTATTTAAAATACATTTTAGATTTCTTAATTCTAAAGAAATGTGCATTTTAAATTAAAATGGCCAAAATCAGGCCAAGCCTTTTGCTTAGTCCTTGAGATTTTAGCTATAAGATTGTTTGTTTGTAGCTCAAACAGAAACTGAGTCCAGGGGAAGCCCCCGTTTCTGCCCCAGTGCTGATCCCATTGAGCGGGGTGGAAAGTTCCAGGGCTTTAAAATCCCCAGCCTCTTTGGTCTTGCTAGGTGGAATTGAAGCCGGTTCTTCCCCATCCTGAATGAGTCGTTCACTCCTGAGTGAGGGAATATTACATACTGCATCCAGTTCTGGTCGCCAGAATATAAAAAAAGTTGTTGAGACTCTGGAAAAAGTGCAGAGAAGACCAACCAAGATGATTAGGGGGCTGGAGGCCAAACCCTAGGAAGAAGGGTTGCTGGAACTGGGTATGTCTAGCCTAGAGAAGGAGTAGAAGAGGCCTGATAGCAGCCTTCCAATATCCGAGGGGCTGCCACAAAGAAGAGGGAAGTCAACTATTCTCCAAAGCCCCTGAAGGCAGGACAAGAAGCAACGGATGGAAACCGATTAAGGAGAGAATCTACCTAGGACTAAGGAGAAATTTCCTGTCAGTGAGGACAATTCACTAATAGAATGACTTCCCTCCAGAAGTTTGGGAGCTCCAACACTGGAGGCTTTTAAGAAGAGACTGGACAGCCATTGGTCTGAAATGGTGTAGAGTCTCCTGCTTAAACAGGACTAAAAGACTTCCAAGGTCCCTTCCAGCTCTCGTTATTCTGTTAAGCTGCAGATTGGAACATCAAATACATGAAAACAAACCTCTCTTTCCCCAGACGGTGACATCGGGCATGGCAGCAAACACCAAAGACCTCATCTTCAGCATCAGCAAAGCCTACATGCAGAACCCCAACGCCATCATCCTCTGCATCCAAGGTGAGGAAGCAGGGAGCCTTTTGCTGGTGGGAGAGGAACCCCTGCCTGCCTGGGAACCCCAGGGCTCTGGCTGGGGGAGGCAGCCCAGGCTGCCCCTTGCTCCTGGCCAGGATCACTGGGGGTGGGGGGGGAGGCAGGGCAGGGGGAGATCCTCCTCCTCCATCAGGTGTTCGGCCGCTCCCAGAGTTGAGTAACGTTGCCCCTCTTTCCTTTCCGGACCAACTCTCTGCTTTCCTTTCCAGATGGGTCCGTAGATGCAGAGCGCAGCATCGTCACTGACTTGGTCAGCCAGATGGACCCTCAGGGCAAGAGGACCATCTTTGTCTTAACCAAAGTGGATCTTGCGGAGAAGAACGTGGCCAGTCCCAGCAGGGTGAGGGGGGGCGGCCTTCATGGAGCAGAGGTTGCTCAGCAAACAGAAATACTTTTTTCTTTTTTTTAAAATGCTGTGTTCCTAAGGGAAGCTCTTACCTGCTGATTGTTAGGAATAACGAGGGGCTATTCTGGTCCAGTTTGCTGGGAAGATTCTGTAGAGAACTCTGAAGCTACAGAAAAAATAGGCTTGGTTGGTGGGCTACCTGAAAGCTTATAGGAAAGTGCCCATAGAGCAGGGGTCTCCAAACTTGGCCCCTTTAGGAATTGAGGACTTCGACTCCCAGAATTCCCTAGCCAGCCGAGCATTCTGGGAGTTGAAGTCCACAAAGGGGGCAAGTTCAGAGACCCCTGCTCTAGATGAACAGACTGTGCATGCAACTGTCTCCTGGGGGGCATCTCTGAAGCCTTGCCCTCCGCTTTGGACACAGCCGTGTGGTGCAGAACTGAGGATACAAATTCCTCCTGGTTGTGCTGGGGCCACTTTCACCCCTCCCGGCTCCAGGCTGTGACTTGAGGCATCTGCCCCATTGCCTGGGCTGCAGACCTGGGGTGGAGAGGGGAGTGTGTGGCAAGGCCCTCTTCCCTGAATGTGATGGACAGCAAGCCTTGGGTCAGGATGCTATACAGGTAATCCTCGACTTACAACTGCTTGCTTAATGACCACTCAGAGTTATGCTGGACCCCTCCAAAAGCTACTTACGATCAATTTTTGGAATTACAGCAGACACATACACACACACACACACACACACACAGTCACAGTCACATGATCGCATGTTGGGCACTTGACGACTGATTCACTGTATGACTGTTAACAGCATCCCTCAATCACGTGATTGCAATTTGAGGTGTTGTTTGCAGGTTTCTGGCTTTCACTTCCAGTTTGTGGCAAAAAAACCCACCCACTTGGGAAAAGTGATTCGCTTGATGATGCAAAAAATGTCAAAATTAACAATGCAAAAATGTCAACAAAAAAAAAAGTCAGGTCTAATCATGCGGTGCCTCCATTTATGTCCATATCTCTGGGCTCAGTTATGGCTGTAAGTTGAACTACTGTTGGTTCCTGTCCTGAGCAAGGGGGGGAGGGGGCTGAAATCCAAAGGGGACCTTGTGACGGTGGAGGGTTTTGCCCAAAAGGAGTCCAGGACCCCTAGCCAAGCATCTGATGTGGCTGAGCTGCTGCTTTCCTTTCCTCCCAGATTCAGCAGATCATCGAAGGCAAACTCTTCCCAATGAAGGCTCTGGGGTATTTTGCGGTGGTTACCGGAAAAGGTATGCAGGAGGGGAGGGGAGGGGAGGGGAGGGGAGGGGAGGGGAGGGAGAGGAAAGACAGAGGAGAGGAGAGGAGAGGAGAGGAGGGAAGACAGTATTTGACTAAGTGTGATTAGACACAGAAGGAATTTGTCCGCAGTGCAGAAGCTCTCAGGGTACATGCAAAGGAACAGAGTAATAATAATCATGATATAATACCATTAGTAGTAGGGGGAAATGAGATGGGTAATAGCAACACAGCCCTACCACATGGCTAAATGTAAAGGTTGGCGTTTCTCCAGCTACAGGCCCTGCCTTCCCACGTGGCATGATTTCAATTGCTTTCTTCTTTGTTCTTCTCTCTCTCTAGGGAACAGCAGTGAAAGCATTGAATCTATTAGAGACTACGAAGAGGAATTTTTCCAAAACTCCAAACTATTGAAGTAGGCTAACCCTTGGTTTTCTAAAGCATGCCTTGCTGGTCTAAAGCTATTTATTCAGGCCTCTTTCAGAACTGTTGAGGCTGTGAAGCATCTCTGTTGGCTGGGCAGTAGCGTTGTGAGGAGGGCCTCAGAACATGGAAGGCAGCAATTGGCCCTCAGACGGGAGTCTGGCAAGCCGTGGTCCATAGGACCACAAAGAGTCAGACGCGATTTAGCAACTGAAAAAGAACAACAGAAGCCTCTCTCTACCTGCTTTTGATCTTTTCTACGTAGTGATGTTCTCAGTCACCCTCTGGCTTCTCAGCCCCTGTGGGGGTTTCTTGGTTTTGTTACACATTAAAATCAAAGGAAGAGGGCAATATCAGCGCCCTAGGTGCCCCAGGAGGAGGACAAAGTGCCAGGAAGAAACGCTGAGCAGCCTCCACCCCACCTCCTTGCTCTAGTTATCTCCAGCCAGGAGCAAGACGGAGGCCTTCCTTGAATGAGCTTAAATTTCCAAAGCCGAGAAGTTTTGCCTCTGGGACGGATTGATTGGCCACCCAATTATGGCACTTCATGCTTGAGTAATCCTGGGAGAACTGGGAAAGGCCCAGGCGATTTCCTCCGAAATCGGGGAAAGACTATCCAGGGAGATATTACGGTGTTATCAGACTGACATTGAGATTGGGAAAGATTGGGAAATGGATGGGAGAGCAGCTTGAAATCAAGGCAGGAATTGCCAGAAGGCTCTGTGGGTTGTCTGGGCTAATCTTATCTCTTTTTTTGACTGGGTCATTTCCTTAGAAGGTTGTGGAAATGCTGCAGACTCTATGTACCTTATGCAGAGCATATGACAGACTATTTTGCAACATCCAGATCAGCATGCTGGTTAAATGTGGATCTCATGGTAGAAACCTGGACTACAGGTAGTCTCTGACTTAACAACCATTTGTTTAGTGACCACTCAAAGTTACAGCGGCCCTGAAAAACGTGACTTATGACCGTGCCTCACACTTATACCTCTTGCAGCATCCCCACAGTCACCTGATCAAAATTCAGACATTTGACAACTGACTCATATTAATGATGGTTGCAGCATCCCGGGGGTGACACGATCCCGTTTTGTGACCTTCTGACAAGAAAAGTCAAAGGGAAGCCAGATTCATTTAACAACCGTGTTACTAACTTCACAACGGCATTGGTTCACTTAGCAACTCTGGCAGGAAATCTCATAAAACTCAGCAACTGTCTCATTTAGCAACATTTTGGCTCCATTGTGGTCATAAGTTGAGGACTACCTGTATGTACATATCTGACCCAGTGACTCGCCATCAGATCCTGCCAGGGACTGACTGGGGTGGTGCCCCGAGGACGGCTTCTGCCCCTCAGCCGTGACTTAGAAGGAAGTTCGTGCTGGCTGAGGATATCATATAAAGTTGTGTGGGGTGTTACCCTCCTAAATTAGAAAATTAGAAATGGCCTCAATAGATACAGAGGAGAGGTGGGGCAATTGCGCCAACTTTAAGACCTGTGGACTTCAACTCCCAGAAGCAATGCTGGCTCAGGAATTCCGGGAGTTGAAGTCCACAGGGCCTAAAGGTGCCCCAACCTGGATTACTACAGAAATGGACTGAAGGTACCAAATGAAGTAGGAGGCAGGAGGCTCTGATTTTGAGCCATGCGCCCGTTCCTTCGTGCATTTCTTCAGTATTTCTTCTCCCCAGGAACTCCATGCTGAAGCCCCACCAGGTGACCACGCGGAACCTCAGCCTGGCGGTGTCCGACTGTTTTTGGAAAATGGTGCGTGAATCTGTGGAGCAGCAGGCGGATGCTTTCAAAGGTGAGAGGGCAGCTTGTTCAGTGGGAAGTCTGGGGCAGAGAGGAGGGCTGACTTGGCAAGACTGCGGTCTGCATGAAGGGGCTTCTTGCTCCTGTGTCTCGGGGAAAGTGGCACTAGACATCTCGGGAGGTCTCAGGTAATGCTTTGGGTGGACAGGATCTGCACTCAGGGCTGGGCTGAGCTGATTTAGAGAGCCTGGATAGCTCAGCAGACTAAAAGCATTGTGATTAACACCAGCTGTCTGCAATTACTGTAAGTTTGAATCTCACCAGGCTCAAGGTTGACTCAGTCTTCCATCCTTTCTGAGGTAGGTAAATTGAGGACCAGTTTGTGGGGGCAATAAGCTGACTTTGTATAAATATACAAAAGTATGAAGGCTATTGTTTAATGCATTGTAAGCTGCCCTGAGTCTCCAGAGAAGGATGACATATAAATCAAATTTTAAAAAAATTAGGGCTCTATCACAGCTGCAGTGGAGTTGGGGAAGCACCTCAAACCCAGAGGGTGAGCAGAGAAGTGAGTGAACACCCCCCCCCCCAGACCAAGCGCTCTGGAGACTGAAGGCAGGAGATGCCTCTCTGTGGGGCACCTGGAGGTTTGGGGCAACCCCAGGGCAGGGAGAGCATGATCCAGAGGGTTGGGAGGGCAAAAATATGGGCTCGGGGAAAAGGAGGGAGATCTTTCCCTCAGTTGCCTGGGCCATTTGCAGGCACATGGGAGAGGATATGGCAGCTGCCCAAGGGAGGCTCTCTGGCCACAGAGGGGTCAGCTTCGTGGCTCTTGGATTGTGGTGAGGCCAGGAGGGGCTGCTCACAATTAAAACTGGCTGTTTCTGGTGACTAATTAACGGTCATGGCTTTTCAATTTCAATTTAACATTCACGTTCAATTTTTGTCCCATAGTCTAGAGGAGTTATTCATTTCCCCATTATTATTCCTAATAGATTATTTGATTTTAACAATGCTGACTAGGGTTACTTTAATGGGTTGGATGTTCTGACCGGGCTGCCTTAAAGGGTCCCGAGGGTTTATTGATATGCCAGAATGCAAATTGAATACCTGAATGGCTAAACAAATACACAGATGGCTTTTGAAGAGGAAGGAGCCATATCCTGCAGCCGAAGGGCCAGATCAGGGGAGGACCCGAGCCTGCCGTGGGAGGATTTGGGGCGTGGAAGGGGCCCACTCTGGAAAAGTGAGCAAGCACGTATGGAGGTATGGATCTCGCTGCTAGGAATAATCTCTCCTTTCCCAGCAACCCGCTTTAATTTGGAAACCGAGTGGAAGAACAACTATCCCCGCTTGCGAGAGCTGGACCGGGTGAGTTCCTGTCTGCCTCAGAGCCTTTTGAATGTCTTCTGGGCCTTGGGACAGCTTCATGGCCACAGCATCCGTCCACGGGAAGGCCTGTCAGTGGCTTCCCTATAGAGCAGGCGTGGCCAGCTGGCTGAAGAATTCTGGAAGTTGACGTCCACTGGTCTTAAAGGGACCAAGGTTGAGAAACACATGGCTAGGGAATTCTGGGATTTGAAGTCCACAGGTCTGAAATTGGCCAAGGTTGGATACCTGTGCTATAGAACTTCCCCAATTACAGGTAGTCCTCGGCTTACATTCAGTTGCTTAATGATTGTTTGAAGTTTTGATGGACCTCCCCAGAGCTGCTTGAGAGATCTGGGCTGTGGCTTATTTATGAACCACCGTAGCACAGTGGTTAAAGTGCAATACTGCAGGCTACGTCTGGTGACTGCCGGCTGCCTGCAATTTGGCAGTTCAAATCTCACCAGGCTCCAGGTTAACTCAGCCTTCCATCCTTCCGAGGTTGTTAAAATGAGGACCCAGATTGTTGGGGGCTATAGGCTGACTCTGTAAACCGCTTAGAGAGGGCTGTAAAAGCACTGTGAAGCGGTATATAAGTCTAAGGGCTATGGCTATTGCTATCTGATCTTGCAGAACCTCTGGAGCCAGACATGGGGGCCTGCTCTGCTGGACTCCAGCACTGACCTCAGGCACAGACCTGGGGCTGCTGTCTGGGCTCCCTCTGTCTCCTATGGCATCTCCCTGCAAAGCTAAAAATTACTGATCAGTTGGTTGAACTCGCTTGCCACCAACTCATGGTTGTATACCACAAAATTAAAGCACACATGGTATAACACAATTAATCCAACTTGAGAACCCTTGATGCTCTCTGAGCTTGGTTGGTTTCTTGCAGATGTTTTACTACCCAGCTAGGTAACATTATCTGTGCTAGTAAGGAGTAAGGTTAGGGAAACTGCTGCTTATTAGCACTGATGATGTTTTTTAGTTTGGATCATGCAACGTCTCAGAGAGCACCAAGGACCCTCCGTTCAACCCTGAGCTACAAAGATTCTCCTTCATTAATCAAACTTGCACAGAAAGTCTAAAGTTGAGGGGGGGGAATCAGCATCACCCTCTCCTTCCCCCAAAATCGGAAGGGGGATCTTGGGCCCAGCTGCCTCAGGACCACCAAAAGGGATTGGAGGGTGGGCAAGTTAGCCATTGCAGCCCTTGGCCTTTTCCACCAGAAATGAAGGGAGGCGTAGTTAGACACACACGCACACACACACACACCACTTGTAGAAGAAGAGGCCCCTGCTGAGTCCAGGCATGGAGGTGTCTGCCTTGAAAGGAGCAGGGCTGTTGCTGCTGCTGTCCTTTGCCCTGCCTAAAGGAAGCCCTGGAGGGGGGAGAGGTGATTCAGGGTCCCCAGTGGAGGACCAAAGTCCCCAAGAGAGGCTGGTGTCATCCCTCCACTCCAGAGAACGTCCTCCTTCTCATGTCCAGTAACTCTCCTTCCCTCTCTCTCTCTCTCTCTCTCTCTCTGTCCAGAACGAGCTGTTTGAAAAAGCCAAGAATGAAATCCTTGACGAAGTCATAAGCTTGAGCCAGGTGACCCCCAAGCACTGGTACCGTACTTGATTTCTTCCGTTTGGGGGTTCAGGGACGTAGCCGGGGGTGCTGAGCTCAGGATGGGCTGCTTCCAATGCCCCCTTGGGACCCTCGAGCATCCATGGGCCTCCGTGTCTAAGTCAGTTGGGAGCCCCTCCCCCCGTGCCTCACGCCCCATGCAGCTGTTCTGCTGAGGCTTGACAGTTCTGCAGCCCCTCCCTCCCTCCCTCCCAGGAGGAAGCCTGGCCTGCGCAGATTGTCCTGGGTCCAAGAGGGAGTGGAAGCAGCTGAGGAGGGGAGGGTCCTGGGCCGTAGAGGAGAAATAGTTGTGGAAAGTTGTAAACCTTCTAAATGGAGCCCAGGTGGGTCTGGCTGCCCAAAGAATCTGCCCTCTGTCAGCACACAGAGGCTTACCCAGCGCCTGCCCTGGGCCGTCTGGAAGCCAGATGTTGCTGGAGGGAGGCTGGATTAAGAGCCAGCTGTGGGAGTCTCCTCCTTTCGGGTCTCGGGAATCCCTGCCGTGGGCTGCTGAGCTGTCAGGAGGGTGGGTTGATGACTTTGGTGGGGGGAACTTGCTTGAGCCATTTGAGCTTTGGCTTTTAATGGAATAACAGAGTTGGAAGGGACCGTGGAGGTCTTCTAGTCCAACCCCCTACTCAAGCAGGAGACCCTATAGCGTTTCAGACAAATGGCTGCCCAGTCTCTTTTTAAAAGGCTCCAGTGATGAAGCACCCACAACTTCTGGAGGCAGGCTGTTCCACTGGCTAATGGGCTTCACTGTCAAGAAAGTTTCTCCTTAATTCCAGGTTGCTTCTCTCCTTGATTGCTTCCCATCCATGGTTTCTTGTCCTGCCTTCTGGTGCTTTGGAGAATAGGTTGACCCTCCTCTTCTTTGCGGCAGCCCCTCAAATATCGGGACGCTGCTGTCATGTCACCCCTAGTCCTTCTTTTCATTCAAACGTTTCATTTCATTTCACCCTGGGACATTTTGTTCCTGCTTTCATCATTTGAGAACATCGCCTTGAGGAACACCAAAGCAACGACAGTTACAAGACGCCTGACATACTTTTGATTTCCTTCTTGCTTGATGGATCTAGAGGCCCCCAAAAGCAAGCTGATCTGTGTGTGTGTGTGTGTGTATTTATGGGTCTGTTCTTGAGCAGATGAGTCTGGTTTGGCAGGAGTATCTTTTGGCCAAAGACGAGAGGAATGTCTGCTTTCAGTTTCCAGGCCTTTCCAACTTTTATTCTCCAAACGCTTTGTATCCTTTTAAGTTCTCATAAATAACTTTCCTAAAGCCGGTTGGAGCCCATCTGGTCCTCTTTACTCCCCCCTTTGGCATGACTTCAGCAGGATCTCAGAGCTTTGAACGGCTTCACTCACCAGACATCCCTGGAGGCAGCAACTTTCCTGCAAGAAAATCCTTTTCCTTTCTTCCACACCTCACCATCCTTTCCCTTTCACAGAAGGAACCGTTCAGGCTCATGATGTTAACGACTCTCATTTTCACCCTTTGGACTGTCAACCTACCATTCCCACCATATTAATCTCCTGTCTCCAGAGTGATCTAGAGTTGTTCCTAGTTAATTCCGAATTCCTTGTGTTCAGAATTCTGTCTTGTTGCCTTGCATTATGCTTTCTTGTGTACTATCAATCCTCCCAGGCTGGGATTATATTTTACTCTAAATCAGAGGCTCCAATCTTGGCCGCTTTAAGACTGGTGGACTTCAATTCCCAGAATTCCCAAGCCATCTCTGCAGAGCTTGGAGCAGAGGAGAGCTGGCTGGGGAATTCTGGGAATTGAAGTCCACCAGTCTTAAAGTGGCCAAGGTTGGAGACCCCTGCTCTAAATCCTCACTCCCAATCCACAACCACCACTGCTGTGTTCGTAGAATCTGCAGCATCTACACAAATTGTATTAGGGCTTCCTGTGACAGCCCACTTCACGCAGTCAAGAGAAAGGTTGGATTCTCACAAGATGAGGAAACACAAACACCCACACCCACACATCACTGTTTCTTGAATCGGTTTTTCATGGAAGGCGCATGAAGTCACAACAGCTTTTGGGTTGGGTTGGAGTCATGGATACATTCCTGCCCATTCCCCCAAAAGGATTCGAGGCTTCTGGAGTCCATGTGATAATTATGCTTACATTGCAGTGATATTCTTTTTTTTTTTTTTTTTTTTTTTTGTTGTTGTTAATGTGGCCATTTAAATGGAAACGTGTGTTTATCCCAGAGCATAAGGAGTTTGGTTTACCAGTTGGAATTTAATTTACTGGTTCTCAGTTTCAGATGATAGTTGTACCAAATGACAAAGAGATTCTTAGAAAGATCACATTTTCTGTTTTTTAAATCAATTTTTTATTTTATTCAAAAATTAAAGTACAAAATCAGAAAGGAAAAATTAACAAAGAACAAACAAAGCTGGACAGGAACATTTTAAAAAGTGAATTAAAAAGAACAAAAGACAAAAACGTGATCCACCACCCCAGTTGGACATTGACTCATTCATTGCAGGAATGATAAAGGAAGTACGATGGCCTTTCAGATCTCTCATGGCATCAGGTGTTCTTTTTTTTGAGCTGCTGCAGAGGTTCTTCTGTAAGCAGAAGATATACAGGAAGTCCTCATCTTACAACAGTTCAAAATTACAACGGTACTGAAAAAAGTGACTTCTGACC
Organism: Masticophis lateralis; assembly: GCA_030761175.1. Taxonomy (NCBI): domain Eukaryota; kingdom Metazoa; phylum Chordata; class Lepidosauria; order Squamata; family Colubridae; genus Masticophis; species Masticophis lateralis. The sequence continues at coordinate 479,799 of JAUDYJ010000005.1, read as the reverse complement.
ATTTCTCACACTTATAACGGTTGCTGCATCCGTGTGGTCACGTGGTCAAAATTCAGACGTTTGGCCTCTGACTCGTATTTATGATGGTTGCAGGATCCTAGAGGGTCAGGCGATCCCCTTTTGAGACCTTCTGACCAGCAAAGTCAATGGGGAAGCCAGATTCACTTAACAACCAAATGACTAACTTAACAGCTGCACTGATTCATTTAATGACTGTGGCAAGAAAGGCCGTAAAATGGAGCAAAGCTCACTTAACAATCCTTTTGCTTAGCAATGAAAATTTTGGGCACCGTTATGGCGTAAATCGAGGGCCACCTGTACTATCAGACTCTGCTGATGATGATTAAAATCTAGGCAGCCTAAGGACATTTTCTCTCCTCTTTTCCTGGCGCTGGTTTCATCCCTTCCTGCCTTTCGCCCCCAGGGAGGAAATTCTTCAGAAGACTTTATGGGAGAGAGTTTCGACCCATGTGATTGAGAACATCTACCTTCCAGCAGCCCAGTCTCTGAATGCCGGCACCTTCAACACCACTGTGGACATCAGGCTGAAGCAGTGGACTGACAAGCAGCTGCCCAACAAGGCCGTGGAGGTGAGTTGCAGCAACGGTGACACCCAGGGAAATCCCTCCTTCTCCACCTTGGGCTCCAAGTAGCAGAACAGGTTGCCCTTCTGTGCCTGTTCGATCATTTTGGGAAAGAAGAGCCTTCGGCTGCCTTTGGAGTGAAAGGTATGGTTTTACCAAAGCCAAGTGGTGACAGGGAAGAAAGAAGCCAGATCTGAGGCTTCAGGCCCGAAGGCTGGCTGAGGAATTCTGGGAGCTGAAGCCGGCAAGTCTTAAGACCTCTGCTGTAGAGAACCAGTGATCCTGGGCCAGGAGGGCTCCTGCCCTCCTTCTGCAACTTCTACTTAACAGGAGGCCGGGACATGGGGGAGAATAGCTCCCACTCCCCTCTCAAGCTCCTGTCCAGTGCCTTCGGCTTGGAGGGGCCCTTGTGGTCCACGCCTGGAGAAGATGGGGACTCAACACCTGAGCGGGGGGGGGGGAGGAGAGGGGAGGTTGGCCGGCAGGGCGCAAGGGTGCACAGCAGGGGAGGGGTGTCTTGCCTGCCGCTGGTTATTGTGCCCCTCCTGCCCTGCACCTTGGCAGGTGGCTTGGGAGACCCTGCAGGAGGAGTTTTCTCGCTTCATGACCGAGCAGAAGGGCAAGGAGCACGACGACATCTTTGACAAGCTGAAGCAGGCCGTGAAGGAGGAAAGCATCAAGCGGCACAAGTGGAATGAGCGGGCAGAGGACAGCCTGGTGGGGCTCCCCCCACTCCCTTTGGATGGTGGGGTGGGGAGGGAGAGGGGCCCTCCTGATGCCCGTGCTCTGCCTCGACAGAGGGTGATCCAGCACAACGCCCTGGAGGACAGGTCCATCTCCGACAAGCAGCAGTGGGACGCTGCCATTCAGTTCATGGAGGAAACCCTGCAGAGTCGCCTGAAGGACAGTGAGTACCTCTTCCTTCCACTCTCCCTCCCTCCTCTCTTCCTTCCCTCCCTCTCCCCTCCTCCCCTTCCTTCCTTCCTTCCTTCTCATTCCCTCCCTTCCTTCCTCCCTTCCTGGGGCTTTCAGCCTCTCTTGGACCACCTCATGGCTGCTGCTCTGAAGGCCCAGGAGCTGCTTCCTGGGTGAGAGGCTCAGGAGGAGGGTGGTCCCTTGGCAGCCCCCTGTGGGATGTAGCTGTGCGCCCCTTCTATCCTGCTTCCAGGCTCTGGGATTGAGGAGAGCCCTTCTGTCTCGCTTCTGTCTAGCGGAATCCGTCATTGAAGACATGGTGGGTCCAGACTGGAGGAAAAGGTGGCTGTACTGGGTGAAGCGCACCAAAGAGCAGGTAAAGGGGCACTCGGCTTTCTCCTTGGGGGGCTTCCTCCCCAACCGTGGCCAGCTGCAGACCCGTAAGGGGGCCCAGCTGTGCCAGTCACGCATCTCGGAGGGTAGCCTTCCCTCTGGCTCCTGGGCCCTTTGGGAACATGCTTCCCCAGTCGTGTCTCCTGGACCTCCCTTAGAGTGTATCGCACTGTAGGTGGAGCATGGGTATCTCTGGGGCCTTCAGCCTCAGCCTGCCTCCCTCTGTGCGGCACTTAACGTTCCTCCTTCAGCACGGAGGGGCCACTGCTCCAGCGTTAGGAGGCTTCCTGGAGACCTGAAGGCCCCTGACCTGTACCGGGGTCAGAGGCCCAGGGGAAAAGCCAGGGGTCCCATTTGGAGCAGCCAAAATGTTTCAGGCCATTTAGGGAACGCTCTTCCGTCTCTTGCATGCCAGTCCATCCGCAATGAAACCAAAAACGAGCTGGAGAAGATGATGAAATGCAATGAGGAGCACCCGGCTTACCTGGCCAACGACGAGGTCACCACCGTCCGGAAGAATCTTGAGGCCCGAGGGGTGGCAGTGGACCCCTGCTTGGTAAGGCGTCTCGTTTTGGAGAACCCTGAGAGGGAGGCGGGAAAGGTGGGCTTTCAGGAAGAGATGCGCTCCCTGTCAAGTCTGGTCCCCTGGCGGACTTCCACTCCCAGAATTCCCCAGCCAGCAAAGCTGGGAGTGGAAGTCCGCCAGGCTTTAAGTTGCCTAGGTTGGAGACCCTTGTCCTGGAGGGTCTTCCGTCCTGGCTGATGCCCAAGTGGCCATGAGGTGGGAGGAGCCCAGGATCTGTTGCAGGCGTGATGGCTCAGTGGTTAAAGACGATGAACTTGTCACCTCAGCTTGAAGCCGACAGCCTGGGTTCAAGACCCACGTGATGGGGTCAGCTCCCGTTTCTCATCACCACCATCCAGCTCTGCCCACCTAGCAGTTCAGAAGCATGAATGTTTCAGCAGATAAATAGATACCACTTTGGTGGGAAGGTAACAGTGTTCTGTGTGCCTCAAAGCATAGCCATGCTGGCCACAGAAAGGCTCTGTGGACAAAGCGGGCTCCCTCGGCTGAGAAACGGAGATGAGCAGGAGGCCCCCAAGTCAGAGAGGGCCGGGCAGGGGAAACCTTTGCCTGGAACCTTTGGATACAGAAGTAGCTGTGACCAGGAACGGTCAGAGTTGGTGGAACAGCTTCCCTCCAGAAGTGGTGGGTGCAGAAGAGACTGGACAGCCCTTCGTCTGGCATGGTAGAGGGTCTCCTGCTTGAGCAGGGGGTTGGACTAGAAGACCTCCAAGGTCCCTTCCGACTCTGTGATTTTGTTATGACCCAGGCTGGCCTCCCCTCTCTGGGGTTAGCAATTCCCATGATGGCCATTGGATCCTGCTAGCTGAGGAAAACGGGCCCTAAAACCCAGCACCCTGGAAGGGTCCCATCACCTAAGGAAGAGGGTCCCTGGATTCCTCTTTGGACCACTGGAAGCCCCTCCCCCGCATCTTCCTCTCTCTCCCTCAAGAATTTGTCAGAATTTCTCCCTCAAGCTCAGGGCCATCAGCCACCCCCAGGACCTTCCCAGGGCCTCCGAGGACAAAGACTTCAATCCCAGGGGTCTGGAGGCCAGATTAGAAGCAAAGCTGCCTTTGACAGAAGGCAAATGGCAGTAGATGCTCTTCTTGTTTTCCTCTGGGCAGAGGGTATTCCACAAGGGCGTCCAAGGAGAATATTAACCCGTTCTACACACATCCACACACAGGAGGGCAGTCTGCGGGTTGCCTTTTGCTCAGGGCCAGGGCCTTGGGGGAGGGTCTTGCACAGCCCAGGACCGATCCAGCTGTCCCTCTGCTCCCAGATCAAGGACACCTGGCACCAGGTCTACAGGCAGCACTTCCTGAAAACAGCCCTGGGCCACTGCAACCTCTGCCGGAGGGGCTTCTACTACTACCAGAGGCACTTTGTGGACTCGGAGGTAAGCGGGGGAAGCTACGGGGGAGTTTGACTCAGGAAGCTGGGGGGAAAGCCTCCCATGCGTAGCCAGGATGTGCTCCAAGGGGATGGCATACTTGTGGTGTTCCACTAGGTGGCAGCCTTGCAGTGAACATCTGGTTCCAGCTGTTCTTGTCTGTTGCAAAACTCCAGGCTCCCTGGGTCACTTGTCCTTTTCTGCCGCGCCACCCAGCAGTCCTGCCGTTAAATCCTCCCGGGCATTAGAAAGCCAGCTTTATTTCACGCTTTTATTCAATGTAGGTGACACCCAACTGCACTGGGACTCTGGGGAGCCCCAATGAAGGAGAACCCTTGTAGGCTCAGGGTTGGACGGGGGAGCCCTTGGTGCTCCCTGAGCTGGGCGGTTTCCTTGCAGACGTTCCAGGACCCAACTAAGGAACGTCATCCATGCTGGTGGGATTAGTGACTAGGTTGGGTCATGAAACGCCTCCAAGTAAACCGCCAGTTCAGGGAGCACCAAGGGCCCCTGCAGTCTTCTTCGCCTGCCAGTTGCCGTGAGCAGAAGAAGGTTCAGGGGTCCGCGAGGTCCTTCCGCAATGGGTGACCTGAAAAGGCCATAAGGCCCATCTGTGGTGCCAGGCTCTGTACATTAGGGGCATTTTGTTGCTTTCTTTTGCTGTTCTCTTTCAAATGCGTGGCTGTTTTTTTAATGTTGTTGGAGGCCCTGTTGTAATTTATATATAAATTGATAAACGAAATGGAAGGAGAAGTTAACAAGCCGCTTCCTTTTTTCTGGAAGAGCTGGAAGACGGCTTTATATTCAGCAGGTGGCAGGGTAATTTTAATAGTTTTGTAGCATTTTAAAGTAGTTGTAATTCGGTGGTGGAATCCGTGCAACGGAGCCGTTCCTCTGACAGCTGCGTTTACTGATCTGGCGGACTCATGCCCCACACACTCACCTGCTGGGCTGGGCAGGGCTGGATTTGCAGGCGTGACCCCACCCCCGCTCCCAAAAGTAATGAGCAGATTCTGGGGCTCACCGCTATGGTTCTCCTTCTGGTCCTCCAGCTGGAGTGCAACGACGTGGTTCTCTTCTGGCGCATCCAGCGCATGCTGGCCATCACCGCCAACACCCTGAGGCAGCAACTGGCCAATACCGAAGGTAGGAGCCCCTCCCTTCTTTTCTCTGGACCTCTGGGGGTGGGGACAGAGGCCATCTGGGCCATGGGTGGGAGAGATGCAAGGTGTTGTCACCCAGGCCCAAGTACAGTAAGTAGCAGGAAAATCAGTCAGTGAAAAAACAAACAAACTTTATTCGAACAGCTGAGAATTACTTCATTCCCAGCATCATTCAACTAAATTAAAGCAAATTCCTCCCAACACAAATTCCTCAGTCCTATCGCAAACCTTGGTCTAATTAGGCAAACTGCCAAAGGCCTTTCTTGGCAAACGTTCAGAAGTCACAGATACAAAAATAAATACAAGACATAGACGAAGAAGAAGATGAAGCTACCAACGTTGTTTTCCAGCAAAGCCCAAACTCCATTGCTAGTCTGTTTTAAACCTTATGGGAGGGGCCAATCATCTCTTGGCCCTACTCCCGAGTTGTCCTCTTTGCTTGAGCTGCTCTTGCCTTCTGGCAGCTCTTCTCATGCCTGCATTAGGAACAGGCTCCTCCTGTTCCTCTGCCTCATTCCTATCAGTCTCTGGGGATTCTGGAGTCCGCATTTCACTCCCCAGTGGCCCTGGCCCCATCTCTGCCTCTGACGCAGAGCCTTCCTCCGGGCCTCCCCCAGCCTCCAGGACTGGCCCATGTCCTTCCTCAGCTTCATTGCTGTCCAACTCCGCTGCCAGCTCCGCAGGCTGCTGGCGGACCACAACACAAGGGGCCCAGCGGCCACCACTTCAGGCTTGCACTTCAGGAGCTGGGAAATTTACCCTTCCCAGAGGCTGTTTGGCATCGGTGGCTCCGTTCCTGCCAGGGTGCTGAGCCCTGAGGGCTGAAGGCCATCTTCTCTAGAACAGAGCTTGCCAAGGTTGGAGAACAAGTCCTGGTTCGAGAGGTCCTTGAATCCTGGGACCCTCGGGAGATTCCTCCCTTCTGAGCCCCTTTGCCCTCCTGCAGAAACGTCCATGGTCCCAGAGGTGCTTTTTTTCAAAAGGTGTTTTTGGTTTTTTCCCTTGAAGACGTTTGACTTCTCATCCGAGAATGGAGAGTCAGAGCTGAAGAAGTTTCTTGGATGAGAAGCAAAACGTCTTCAAGGAAAACCAAGGAAGTCCAGTTGCCTCCTGAAAAAAGCACTTTTGGGACAACCAGGACCTGGAGGACTGAGAGGCTCCGGAGACAAAGCCCGGCTGCCTTTTGAGGAAAGCACCTGTGGGACGTCCCACAGGAACAGCTTGGCTAAACCCGAGCCCTTTCCTGCAGTGAGGCGCCTGGAGAAGAACGTCAAGGAAGTGCTGGAAGACTTTGCAGAGGACACTGGCAAGAAGATGACGCTTCTGACGGGGAAGCGAGTGCAGCTGGCCGAGGACCTCAGTGAGTATCCCCGGCTCAAGCCACGGGGCCCTTCCTTCCTTTCTGCGGGAGTTGGCCTTGGCCCCGTTAAAAGCCCCAGGAAGCACCTCACCGGATCCTCTGGGACTTTGGGCCTGAACCTCCCGTGGGTCCCCGCTTCGTCTGAGCCACCGTCCACTAAAGGCGTTGCGGTGCGGCTGCCTCCTCCAGGGAGCCTTCCTGATTCTTTGGCTCATCCAGTAGGAGAGAATTGCTGTGGGGTCCTTGGGGCTCGCTCAGCCTGGCTGTTTTCTTGCGGACGTTTCATTACCCGACTAGGTAGCGTCATCAGATCTAGAAAGGAGTGGGGTTTGCAGAGTGGACTGGGGGGTCCTAGGTGCTCTCTGGGCTTGGTGGTTGCTTGCAGATGTTTCATTACCTGACTAGGTCACATCATCTGTGTTAGAAGGGAGGAGGTTTGTGGAGAGGAGGACGAGGACTGTGGGGAGCTTGGGGCTCTCCGAACCTTCCTGTTTTCTTCCAGACATTTCATTACCCAACTAGGGAACATCATCAGAGCTAGAAGGGAGTGGGGTTTGCTAGGAAGAGGAAGGAGAGGCAATTGTGGTGCTTTCTGAGCTTGGTGGTTTTCTTGTGGACATTTCCTTACCTGACTAGGGAACAGCATCCTGGCCAGAAGGGAGGGGGCTTTGCTCTCTGTTCCTGAGAAGTGGCTTGCCCTGTCCGGTGGGTGGGTGGGAGTGTCCTTGATTTGTTCCATGGCTGCTTCCCCTCCTTGTACACAGCCTTTCCAGGACACGTGGTGCTGCCTACATGGCGCACCTTCAAACCGGTTTTTGGCAAGCAGGAAGGGTCCTTCCCTGGTTCCCTCCTGCAGGCAGGAGAAGGGGGGTGAAAAGTCCATGGGCTGGGGATAGGTCTCCTGCGCCCAACTGTACCTTCCCGGGCGGGGTGGGGGCAGCCAGCTTCCTGCCCTGGGAGGCAAAGGGCTGGGGGGCTTCCTCCGTGGGTCTTTGTGCTGGGTATCCTCCAGCTGAATTCCTGCAGGAGGAGCATTTCCTGGCCCACAGAGGCCCTCTCCTGTCGGGGCCTGCCTGAGGCCCAGGGATCTTGCCTGGAGGCCCGGCCATCATTCACCGCACGCAGGGGAGGCCTCTCGGCTCTGCAGAGGCTGCCCTGAAAGGGGAGTGCTGCTGCCCCCCGAAGAAGGCAGGCCTTTGTGCTGGTCTCTCCCCATCCCCCAGAGCCTGCCAGGACCCCTCCTTTCGGCGTTCGTTTCCTCTCTTTCACGAGGGCAAAGCAGTAGAGAAAAGCCCCTCCGGCAGATTGAATCCCCTTTGTGCTTGAAAATCTGAACTATGAGTTGAAGCCTCTAGGAATAAATATTCTCTCTGGGTTCCAGTGGCTTCGGCACTCTTGTTGAGCAGAAGCCACTTGCCACTTTTCGTGGCGGGGCAAGCTCTGAAAAGCAGCAAGCGCCTCCAGCCATCCATGCTGGAGCCCCTGAGCTGCAGAAGGGGGAGTCCAGCCACTCTTTTAGATCCTGCCAAGAGTCAATTTAGCCCCACTGGGCAGCAGTGGCCCTGACCAGCCTTTAGCCAGGAGAAGGGTCAGGGCAAAACAGCAGTCCATTCAAAGCGGTCGTGGAGACCTCCCCCCCCCCCGTCTCTCTCTCACACCCACCCACCCCACCCCCTTCCAGGGAAGGGTGAGGGTGGTGGAATTCCCACCCTCCCTCGCAGCTTCCTACTTGTTGAAACTGATCTCTAATCGCAGGGATTAGGACAGCCCTAGAGGGAGAGAGGAAAGGGGCTGTTGCAGCCCCCCCCCCAGCAGGAGCCCCTCAGCCCCATTGCCTGGAAGCCTTTGGGAGCCAGTTGGGTGGGGGCGGGAGTTGTCCCTCTGTCACTCCGGGGGCTGGAGCTGTGGAGGGGGCAGCTGGGGCAGGTGAGCAGCACTCCAGCCAGCTGGTGGGGACAGAAAGTGGTGCTCCCCACTGGCATTGCGCAGGCAGTGGGCAGGGACTCGGGGCATTTTCTGGGCTCCTCCTCTGGGCTCGCCCCCTTAGCTTCCCTCCACTTTGGCAGTGGGACACCCCTTCTCCCTCTGACCCAGACCCTTCCTCCCAGAAGCTTTGCCAGTCCCAGGGAAAGGGGGGGGGGGGCATTCAGGGCAGTTGCTGGGCTGCCAGTCAGGGTGACTAAATCAACAGGCCCCTGGGCAGCCCCCTCCCCTTCCAGTTGAGTGCTGGGCTCCTTGGCTGGCCCTGAGCCAGGCCCCAACCGGTTCCTTCTTGGGGAGGTCCTGGGGGAGGGGGGGCTTCCTCCCTTCAGGATCAAGTGAGTCTTACAGCAACTGAGCTCCAGGCATCCAACGGATGCGTGCTTAAAGAGGAAGGGCAGCTGCTGGACCCCTGAGGAAGGGGTGGGGTCCTTCCCTCCCTGGCCCTGTCTCCTGAGCAAGGCCAGCCTTAGCCTCTTTTGGGGGCCAGAGCTCCTCAAGAGCCCTCCTTAAAGTGGGGGGAGGGGTCTTGAGAAGTCCATGGGAAGCCCCATTTCATAGTTGATCCAACCCCCTTGGAAAAGTCACCCCACAGAGATCCTGACCTCTGCCCGGGGCTGAACAGGCGGGGGAGACTGGAAGTGAAAAGGGGAAGTGAATAGGAGCCTGAGTAGCGTAGGGGGCTAATGCCTCCTACTAAAGGCAGCAATTAACATCCAGCTGCCTGTAATTCTGCAAGTTCAATCCTAGCCAGGCTCAAGGTCGACTCAGCCTTCCATCCTTTCTAAGGTGGGTAAGTTGAGGACCCAGTTTGTGGAGGTAATAAGGCCGGCATATAAATCAAATTTTTAAAAAAATGTTGTTGATTGACAGCAGAGTTCACACTCATCTCCTGCACATTGACCAAGTAGAGGTGTACCACAATGGACCCAAAAATCTCTGTGGCTAGGCAAGACAGGTGTTGAATGAGTTTTGCCCCATTTTATGACCTTCATAGCCACAGTTGTTAAGGAGTCACACGGTTGTTAAGTGAACCTGGCTTCCCCTTTGACTTTGCTTTTCAGAAGGTCACAAAAGGAGATCAGGTGACCCCGGGACATGATGACTCTGAATTCTGATCACCTGACTGTGGGGAAGCTGCAATGGTCATAACTGCGAAAAATGGTCATAAGTCAGGTTTTTTCAGTGCCGTTATAACTTTGAACGGTCACTAAACAAACCATTGTGAGGACGACCTTTATTTGAGACCCCCCGGCCTCGCTCTGTCCCCTGGCGCAGACTGGGCTCTGGGGATCTCCTGCCGTCTTGCTGGGGGACTCCAGCCACAGACGAGTTTCAGCTGCATTCTGGCCGCCAGCCTCGGGATTCCTTCAGCCACCGCCAGGATGGTGCCCTGCCCGCTGCCTTGGGGAAGCCACTTTGCACCCAGCCAGGCTGTCGGTTCTCTTCTTCATAAGTGGGCTCTCCAAATCTGGCAACTTTGCTGGCCGGGGAATTCTGAGAGTTGAAGTCTTAAAAGTTGCCGAGTTTGAAGAGCCCCGTTTTATAGTACCCGCTGTTGTTCTCCCTGGGACTTTTGGCAGTGTAGCTTTGTGCCCTCCCTCCTCTGTTGAAGGCAGTCACTGAGGTGGTCACTGAGAGGAGTTTCTTGGTCATTTCCAAGCACAGCCTGGAGTCCACCCATTGGTGGGAGTCTGTAATGGCCAAGACCCCCTTCCGTTGGGATTTTAACCAGGTGCCTGAAACGGTGGGAGCGAGGGTGCATGTCCCGCAGGTGGGGAGGAGGCCAACCCCGACCTCCATGTTCCAGAGGTCGCCCCATGATTTTCCTGTCTTCTGTAGGGGGAAATCCCCAGGAAGCCTTTGCTTCAGCTTGGCAGGACGTGCTTTCCCTCCCAGGCGCTGACAAGGGGGCCTTTGAATGCCTGGCGGTGACGGATGCCAGCCAGCGCAAGCCGTCTCAGCCTCTCCTGGGGCTCTGGGTGCCCCCCCCCCGCTCTGATTCAGGGGGTGACTCTTCCCCATCCAGCTCGGAGGGCTCCTCTTTGGCTGGTTTTGTCTCAGGGCTTGCTTGCAATGATGAGCTAACGGGGGAAGAATTCCCCAGCCTTGTCTGCCCACCCGTCTCCTGTCTCAGCTTCTCGGGGAATCCCAGGCGGTGGCAGAGCCTGGACAAACCCCTCTTTCTCCCGCCCCACAGTGGGCAGGGAACAGGGCCGGCCTTTGTAGCCCAACCGAGAAAGGGCCCCCAAGCCACCCGCCCAGCCGCCCCGTTTCCATCTTGCCCCTTTCTCTGCTGGCAGCACAAACGCCTCCAACAGGCAGGCCTTCCCCGCCCCCCTCCTTGCCTTGACCCACCGCCTGCCCCATTCACTCCCCATCTGGTTTTCAGCTTGCGGGGGGAGGGGGCGCTGCCCACCCATCTGTCCCGGCCAGTGATGGATGGTGTTCTTCCTGGCCAAGGGCAACCTGGGTGGCTTCCCTGCTGCTTGGGCCTTTTCCTCTGGGCTGTGAACAAGGGGGGACCCACTCAAACGTGTGGGACCTTCCTGTCAAGCAGCCTTAGCAAAACACCCCAGCCATTCAGTGGAGCTCAGATCACTCCATTCTAGCAGCTTTTGGACACATTGGGGTCCTCCCTCTGCAGCAGCCAGGGCAGAGTCCCAGAGGGGGTGGGCAACCCAGCGAGGGTCTCGGCTGGTGGTCTTCGGTGAATTCGCGGCTTAGGCCCTGGTTGCCTTTAACCGTGAGCTTCCTGAATGTCACAGTAAGAGGAGAGCCACGGTCTTCCTGGAGGGCATTTTCAGCTGTGCCCCTTGTCCACTTCTCTTGGAAAAAGTGCAGAAAAGAGCAGCTAGAGGGGAATTAAGATCTAGAAAACAACTACAAGAAAAAGGAGTGGTGGGCATACAGTCACACCATATGAAAGATAGAAAAGAATGGGGTATTATGAAAGAATGAACAACCCTAGACAAAATTTTATTAGGAGTGGATGAAAAGATGATAAAGAAAACTTACCAATATCTACTGGAATATGAAATGGCGGAAGAGCAGGTGAAGGAAACTATGGTAGTGTGGGCCAAAAACTTTGGTTACAATATTGAACTGGACAAATGGCAAAACTTATGGGAGAGAAATAGGAAATTAACGTTAGCCACTGCGTACAAAGAAAACCTATACAAAATGTTTTACAGGTGGCATCTTCTGCCTACAAGGTTAGCAAAAATGAACAAGAATCTATCACCACTGTGTTGGAAATGTAACTCGGCACTAGGATCATTTTATCAGATGTGATGGTCATGTACAACAGCCAAGGAATTTTGGCCTCAGATAAAGACATGGTTGGAAAAGATGCTAGAACAAAGTATAGATTTGAAACCGGAATTATTCCTATTAGGAATTCTAAAAGAGAAATATAGTAAAGAAGTGATAGATTTAATGCTGCGTGTCATAACAGCAGCAAGATTGGTATATGCGCAAAATTGGAAAAATAAGGATACCCCCTGTGAAGAAGAGATAATAAAATAATGATCTGTGCAGAAATGGTCACACTAACACTAGAATTTAAAAATAAAGGTGAGACAGAATATTACGAAATTTGGAGCAAAATGTATCAATGGTTGGAAATGAGGAAAAGGAGTCGAAACAGAAAATATTGAGGATTCATAGAACTGAAACTAGACAATATTTAGACAAATATTCAAATGAGGATAAGGGATATGTTCATAATACCAAAGTAACAATGTCTGAGGAGTGGGAATTGTATCTGTAGTCATGTTAAAATAGCATGGAAGTGACAAAACCAGGATGGTTGCACTGTGTCTATTGTTTTAATATTTATTTAATAAAAAATTATAAAAAATCAAAATTAAAAATAAAATTTTAAAAAAGAGCAACTAGGATGATCAAAGGCCTGGAGACTAAAACATAACAACCGTTGCAGGAATTGGGTGTGGCCAGTCTAGAGAGACTAGTGGGGACATGAGAGCAGCCTTCCTATATTTGAGGGGCTGCCACAAAGAGGAGGGGAGTCAAATTATTCTCCAAAGCCCCTGAAGGCAACAGATGGAAACGAATCAAGGAGAGAAGCAAACTGGAATTAAGGAGAAACTTCCTAAGAGGGAGGACAATTAACCAGTGGAACGGCCTGCCTCCAGAAGTTTTGGGTGCTGCATAACTGGAGATTTTTAAGAAAAGACTGGACAGCCACTCATCTCAAATTGTATAGGGCCTCTGCTTGACCAGGGGTTGGACTAGAAGACCTCCAAGGTCCCTTCCAGCTCTATTCTGATTGATTGGTTCTTAGGGCAGAGATGCTCACGGCTGCATTTTGTGAGGCCTTGGTCGTGGCACCGGCTGATCCTGGGCGGGTGTGTTTGAAGGCTCCTTCCCATCTTGAGCTGAGCCCCCCGTGGCTGGGACTCTCTCTGTCTCCCTGTGTATTCAGGCCCTAATTACAGATCAATTAGTCTGTTGCTGAGCCCCGGATCAGGGGATTAATGCAAAGGAGACGAGTGGCCCACGGATGTTGTTTCATGTGAGGACAAAGCGGCTGCAGAGATGAATGGGTTTCTTGAAGCCGCTGAATGGCAGAGGCTTCCTTCATCCTGTGTTGGGCAGAGTTGACGGGATGTTGGGAGAAAGGATTATGGGAATATTCATGACCAGATGAGGGGCTGGGAAGAAGCGGGGCTGGGCCAGCTCATCTTTTGAGCAAACACCCAGTCAATGGCAGGAGCAGGGCATTCACCGGCCCTGCTGCTGCGGAAGCATGCTTCTTAGTGGCTGGGACGGGGGCTTTGCGCCTCAGGGGAGGGGGGATTGTTTAACAGGTGTTGGGAGATTCAGGGTGCTCCTCTCTCACCCTCCCCAAGGGGGCTTGTCTGGCATCCTTCCTCCACATCTGGAGCAAAAGGGGAGCAAGTTGCCTTTTAACAAGATGGGCAGCAAACAAATTTAATAACAATTATAATGGACAGGCCTGAATGACTGGCAAAGCAGGAAAAGGGCTCAGGGTCAGCACAGAATTCAGACTGAGGAAATAAGGCCAGGAACAGAGGGTGCATCTTGCCAGTTGGGCACCTCTCTGCCTCCCAGTTCCAGAATCTGCCCTGAATCTTCCGGTCTTGGGGGCGAGCTAAGGTCTGCCAGGGAGACAGGGCAGGATGGCTGCTTGTCTCCGCAGCTCTTTTGCCCAAGCCACCAATCTTGGTCCCTGGCACCCTCCCTGCCAGAGGAATCCCAAGTCATCCTTTTCTCCTCTCACAGCCAGTGCCATCGGGGGGATTTGCCCTTCTGCTTCTTGATGGGCGAGGAGCAGAGCCTGGTTTCCCACACTGGGTCCAGCAGACTCATTATTTTCCTGGGGAGCTGGTAATCTCCCCAATATCTCATTCCTCCCCAATGTCTCACTTGTTCACAGTTCAAGGTCTTTGGTACATCCTGCCTGCTGGAGAAGCAATGGGGGGCACCTTTCAGAGATAGCTGAGAGGGCCCGGCTTCACTGCTGGGGGGGGCAGGATTTTGCTCACACCCCCTTCCTTGACGCTCCCCTCAATTTGCGCACGTTTGAATTGCACTTCTGGGAGTTTCAAGAAAGGAAAATAACTAGTACATGCTGTTGAATACAATTGTGCAAACTTTTTTCCCCATTGCTATTTAGCATTTACTAAAACTCTACTAAATAAAATTCGGGTATCCCAAATTTAAGCTCTTCCCAGCTTTCTGTCCAGTTCATCTAAATCAGCAATCTCCAACTTGACTTGTGAACTTCAACTCCCAGAATTTCCTAGCCAGCCAAGTCCACAAGTCTTAAAGTAGCCAGGCTTGGGGACCTGATCTAGAAAGAACCAGGTTGGAGGAAGCAAGTCGGGGAGAGCATCTGGATGAACCACACTGCCTGCAGTTAGTCTTCTGACAATGGATGGGACAGAGGAGGGATCGGAGACCCTCCGTGGCCCTCCTCGGCTTCCTTCTCTGGACCTAAAGGCAGGGTCTTGATTTTTTTTTCAGAAAAAGTTCGGGAGATCCAGGAGAAGCTTGAAGTCTTCATTGAAGCCCTTCATCAAGAGGAGAAGTGACGGCTTCACCAGGTGAGGCTGCTGTGCTTCTTTTTTTTTATTTTAATTTGATTTATATGCCGCCCTTCTCCGGAGACTCAGGGCGGCTTACAATGCGTTAAGCAATAGCCTTCATACTTTTGTATATTTATATTTATACAAAGTCAGCTTATTGCCCCCACAAACTGGGTCCTCAATTTACCCACCTTAGAAAGGATGGAAGGCTGAGTCGACCTTGAGCCTGGCTAGGATTGAACCTTGAGCCTGGCTAGCCGCCTACGCCACTTCGATGGAACTTCAGTTGGTCTTGTCAAGAGTTGGGTCTTCTCATCTCCAGCCAGGACCTCCTTGGCTGGGGGGAGGGGTGTGATCTTGGTGCTTCTTTTTGGAGACCCTGCCTCGTTTGTTTTCGTTAAACTAGACAGATTCATAAATTGGGTATGTCCAGGTTAATAAAAAGAAGGACCAGGGGTGACATGGTAGCAGTCTTCTGGTATTTGAGGGGCTGCCACAAGGTAGAGAGGAGTCAACCTATTCTCCAAAACACCAGAAGGCAGGACAAGAAGCAACGGATGGAAACGAATCGAGAGAAACAAGCTGGAACTAAGGAGAAACTTCCTGACAGCCAGTGGAAGGGAAGTTGCTGTCCAAAGTTGTAGGTGCTCCATCCTTGGAGGCTTTTTAGAAGAGATTGGACAGCCATAGGGTCTCCTACCTACCAGAGGGTTGGACTAAATGACCTTCAATGTCCCTTCTGACTTTATTTTTCTTTATTGTTTCAAAGGGTTTTTTTCAAAAGACAACTGGACTGTTTTTCCCCTGAGGAAAGAGGTTTCGCTTCTCATCCGAGAAGCTTCATCTTGGATGAGAGCATGAATGCCAGATGTCAGAAACAAGGAAGCTTCTCAGATGAGACGTTAAACCTCCTCCTCCTCCTCCTCCTTCTTCTTCTTCCTCCTCCTCCTCGAAAAACAACAGTCCGGTTGTCTTTTGAAAAAAGCCCCTTTGAGACAACCATGGCCTGGATGACTGAGAATCGCTGCAGATGTCCTGTAATTCTGCTTATTCTCGTGGCTCCCCTGATGTTGGCCCTGAGAATCGGGGTCCCATTTAAGCCATTACTTCCTAGAAGGCCTTCTCAGTCCCTGCCTGTAAAATCCTTGGGTGGCTTGGACTCAGAAATCTGGGGGGTGGGGGGGTGTCTCTCCAGGCTCTGCTGCAGGAGAAGGGAGCAGAGGAAGGGGCTGACTCTGGCCAGAAGTTGACCGACAGGACAGCCGCCTGCCTGGATGACTGCTTCCTATTGCCTTCACACATTCATTTGCACGCCTCTGTTTTTCAGTTAAAAAGAAAGAAAGAAAGCTACAGGGAGGCAAAAGCCCTGCTCTGCAGTACATGGTGAGCATCCCTCTGCTGAACTTTTTGGACTCTCCCGGAATGTTCCAGAAGGAAATGCTGCCCTTCGAAGGAGACGGTCACTTCATAGATGCTCCTCAGAAGGAGAAGCAAACCGAGGAGATCACGGAAACCCGGACTTTTTGTCGCATCCTTGAAGTGGCAGCTTGTGGGTGGTGTCCAGATTGTGCAATTCTGTTTTTATTTTGAAGGTGGGATAAATGGAAGGGAGGGAGGGATTTTCATCCTGAGGTGGCCTTCTCTCCCTTCTTCTCCATTACGTGTAAGACAAGGAGCTTAAAATAAAATTTTGGCATCTCTGAGAATGTCCATAGACCCGCTTCATGAATATTTTGCTTGCATGTGCAGTAGGTTGAGAAATTTCTCTCCCCCACTCCCCCCCCCCCATGGAATTGGCTTGTAAATGTTCTGTGCAGAGCAGAGCAATCCCAGGCTGGCTTGAAGGGCACCTGAGGAAGGCCGAGACAGCCCCACCAATGTGGCTCTTCCTGCAAACCTCGTGCGCAGAGCGGCTTCCCTCACCACTTACTTCCATGCCGTTTTCACATGTGTTAAATGAATCACTGTGGTGGTTAAGTGGATCTGGCTTCCTCATGGACTTGGCTTGCCGGAAGGTCTTCTGACCCTGGGATATGGCAGCTGTCATACATGTCAGTCAGTTGCCAAGCATTCAAATGTAAATCATGAGCAAGGGGATGCCGCGATGGTCATAAGTATGAAAAATGGCCCTAAGTCACTTTTTTCAGTCCGTTGTAACTTCGAATGGCCACTCGGTGAACTGTTGTAAGTTGAGGACTACCTGTATACAAAACCTATAGATGATATCAATAAAATGCTATAAAGATCCAAATATTCAGCCCTAACTGAAAGATGTGGAGGATGGAAAGAGGGGATTAATAATTAAATAAGAGATTCCCTTCTCATCCTGTTCCCTTCCTCAACCTCCCCCAGTGTGAAACCCCTCCAGGCAAGTATTCCCCTGTCCCTGGAGAACCCAGAGTGGCCTTTGTGAGACCCCCACCCACCTCTCACCCCCTGGGGCTGGTTGCAAAAAGGAGGTCTCTGCTTTCACGCTCCTCTCCCCACCCCACCTCGCCAGAGAGAGGGCTTTTCTGGGCCTTTTATATCATGCCTGAAAGGCACTTTTTCAAAAAGGCAAGTAGACTAACTTTGTTTGAAGTTCTGACAATTAGAACTAATCCTTCCATCCTGGAGGCTTCTGGAACCCAGGGGTAAAAGGCACTCCCACCCTCCCCTATTTCAGGGTGAAGATTTCAAAAAGGGCCTTGAGCCTTCCCTGGATTTATGCCCACCAGAGGCCCTCCCAGGGCACTCCAAATGGAATAAATCCAAAAGTAGAAAGGGTTGCCTAAATAAATAAAAATACAGAGACCTTGTGCTTGTGATCATCTTCCATTGGTCAAAGAGGTGGGCCGCCAAAGTCCGGCCCTCCCTTCTTGTCTGCCATTGGGGGAGGAGGGAATGAACTTTTTACGGTTGACCAGGGAGAAGGACACCTGCAAAGGCCCATTTTTCTTCCAGGCTTCCTGACCAAGAGCCCTGGCCCCTTGCCTGCCTGGCACCAGGGAGGGTCACGGTCTCCACAGCCCCATGTTGCCCACCCAAGCGGCACCAGGTCCACTGGTTGAATAGGCCACACCGTCTCCTTAGGGGGAGATCAACTGAGGTTTTCACCCCACACGCTCCTCCCCTCTCTCCCTCCCCCAGCCCCAATTCCTCTCTCTCCTGCCAGTGTCAGCCGTCAGGAAGCCAGGAAGGCGTTTTGCATTTGGAAAGGCTTCGCTCTGTCCCTGCTGCACTGGAGGGGGGGGTTCTTCCCCCCCAGCACGCCCCCCTCCTTTTTATGCCTATTATGCGGCAACAAAGGGTGGGCAGAGGCCAGTCCAATCTTGCCTTGTAACAGTCGACCCCCAAAGCGACATTTCCCCCCTCCCCCGCCTCTCTCTGAATGGGCTCTGAGGTAGGTAAATTAATTCAGGGTGGAGGGAGCCTTTTGTGCCGGGTTCCTGCCCTGATTGTTGGCAGCCTTGTCAGGGGCCGAGGGACACCTCCGGCCTTTTGTTTCTAATGATTTTTGCATGAGGGGAGTTAATGCCCACCTTGTCTGCACCCATCGGAGCAGAAAGAGCTCGAGGTGTTGATGCTCCCCCTCCCCGACCCTCTCCCCTCTTGCAAGGAAAGGCCAGGGGAGGGGGGAGCATAGGGCAGCCCCCAGTGCCAGCTCAAGTTGGGACAAGCGCTCCTCACCATCCCACGCCTGGCCTGCAGCAGAGCCCTCGTGCAAGCGGGCGAGCGAGGCAGGTGGGGCCTCTGGAAGGAAAGGGTCTCTGTGCCCCATGCACGCACACCCCACACCAAGGGTGCCCCAGGCTGGCAGCCCAAATTGGAGGGAGCAATGAGACTTGGATGCATTGGGCGAAGGGCAGCCTGGTGGGAGCAGAGATGGAGCTGAAGGTCAGCCCCCAAGATGTGCCAGGGCCTGGGGACTCAGGGCTCCCAGCCCAGGGGACTTTAGTGGAGGAGGATGGTCCTACAAGCAAAGCAGAGCATCAGTCCAGCAACCCTATAAATGTTGGTGGACTCCAGCAGCTCTTGTCCTAATATCCGTGCACTTAGATTGCCTCCATGGGTTATGCCCACCTTGTCTGCACCCATCGGAGCAGAAAGAGCTCGAGGTGTTGATGCTCCCCCTCCCCGACCCTCTCCCCTCTTGCAAGGAAAGGCAAAAAGATGGGGGAGCATAGGGCAGCCCCCAGTGCCAGCTCAAGATGGCTCTGCCCTTGAAGGCAGTCGAAGCTGCTAGCGTGATAGCCATCGTCCAATATTTGAGGGCCTGCCCCGAGAGGAGGAAGCGGGTCAACCCGTTCTCCAAGGCACCTGAAGGCCAGACAAGGAATAATGGATGGAAACTGAACAAGGAGAGATTCAACCTAGAAATAAGGAGAAATTTTCTGATGGGGAACAATCAACCCATGGAACACAAGTTGCTTCAGAAGTTGTGGGAGCTTCATCCCTGGAGGCTTTCAAGAAGAGGCTGGACTGCCATCTGTCAAAAATGGGGTAGGGTCATCTGCTTGGGCAGGGAGGGGGTTGGACTAGATGACCTACAAGGTCCCTTCCAACTCTGTTATGTATCTCTATCTACAAGGGCTTAGGGGGAGCCTCCACCCCATCCCGCAAGGCTCCTCAGGCTCCTCTTCCCATGTCCTGTCTCCTCCCCCCCCCCCACCCTTGCTAAATCAGCCTATCCGTCTCTGCTCCTGCCCTGGGGGAATCCAGCTGTGCAGAGGGAGGCCTGATGAGCAGGAGGGGACACCCACATCCTCTTTCCTCATGCCAAGCCATGGGGGTGGGGGAGCGTTGGATATTTATTTTTGATATCTGCAATTTTTAGGATAGGAGAGATTCCTGGGTTGCTTTCATTGAAGACTGATTTTGTTTGCTCCCTCTATAGAAAAAATGGAGAAAAACAAATTGAAGAAAGGATGGGACAATGCGGTCTGTCCCATCCTCTTTTTTTTTTTATTGAAAAGTTTTATACAAATACAAATATTTAGAAAAAATATAAACCTCTCCCCCCCTCCCCCCCTTCAACACCCCCATCCCTCCCCCCCAACTTCCCAGAGTAAAATACAGGGTTTATTTTTTCCACAAAAAAGGTAAACTAATCATCAACATTAATCTATCAAATTCCTAGTTTACAAACACCATCTAAATCTTAACTCCAATATAATAAAAATTACATCTCTATAATTCTTCTTCATTCATACGCAACTTGATGTCTTCTTATATGATATTTATTCCGAATGTAATCAATCCATTTCCTCCACTCCAAGATGAATTTTTCTTGCGTATGATCTTTCAAATGTCCCATCCTCTTTTGTGTCATAGGAAGTCCTCAATGACTTCCTGACCTGGGCTTACTGACCATTCAAAGTTAAAACCTACCTAAAAAGGGGGACTTGCAACCCAGATCCAAAGTTCCGATACTCGGACCTTCGCCTTGCAATCCAGTGACTTTGGCTCTTTTGCAGCCCTTTGCAATGTCTGATGGGCACTTGATCAGGTTTTATGATGGCTTTGCTGAAAACAGGCACTTATTTCTGATTTTTGGCCAAACCATGCCATAGCAAATGGGTTTGCTCAACAACCACAACGTTTACTTAAGGATTGTGGTGTTCACACTTAAAACTGCCTTATGTTTGGGTAAATGTACAACAGAGCTACCAGCTGGGCTGCAAATCTCCTGGTGTTCACTAAATGGGGACAAAGAGTTTCAATGCTGGTATCTCTCTGTGCCCTCTAGTGGCTGGGCAGGATTTTGCAGCCCAGATTCAGTGGCCTTTCCCAAACCTGTTGGCTAAGTTTAGGATTGCCTTTGGGGTGTTGAGTTGCTGCCCAAATTGCAGCAAGTGGAAGGGGGCCAGGGAGGAACTAGGAAAACGCCAGCTGCTCCCTCTCCCTCAATTCAGGCTATCCAAGGGAATGCAAGCGAGGAAGTCTATTTCCTCCTGCCGGAGGCTTGCTCTTCCTTGGGGCAAATATTGGACTAACCTCTCGAGCTCAAGGGCCCCAACAAGCCCCACAGCCTTCTTTTGTTCCCCTGAAGTGCAACTTGATGAGGGGCTCTGAGCTGTGTCTCTGTGTAAACAGCCACGCCGGCTATGGAGGTCCCTGTTTGCTCTCCCTCTAGGGCACTCGGCCTGCTGCCCCGAAGCTGAGACCACCTCACAGCTGGACGCGGGAGCCCCAGGAGCTGTGGGGTGCTGGCATCTCTCCCTCCTGGGGCAGGAAGTCCTCCCACTAAACAAAGACCTTCCTGGTCCGGAAGGAGGGGTCCTCGTGGGGGTCCTCATTCAAGGCAATGGGCCAGCCAGCCTTTACGGGGCTGAAAAGAGGGCGCCTGGGGAGGTCGAGGCTGGTGGATGAAACGGGGCCCCTTGGCACCAAATGGGATCAGGGTGGGGCCATTGCTATGGCAGACCCTCTTCAGATGGGTGGGCACTTTGGGAAGTTTGGGGCTTTGAAGGCAAGATGGCTCTGGGGAACTCCAAGGGTCTCCTTCCTCAGACAGAAATGGGTGAGCAAACCTTCTGGCTGGAGGTCTGGAAATGGCCAGGTTGCTCTCACATCAAGTGGGCACAGAGCCACGTCCAGAAGACGAGCCCTCCCGCCCCAAGAGGGTGAGACGGAACTGGGGGGCCTCTTCTGTCCCTGAAGGAACACCAGAGATAGACAGGATCTTGGCAGTCGCAGCCAACAGTTTTGGAGGAAAGAGAAGGTGGGATCAGCACCAGGCAGACACAAAGGCCGGTTGAGTAGGATGGGCGGGTGTATGTTGAAATGAAAACCAGCTGGAGGAGTCCCAGGAAGGACTGGGAGGCCTTCTCGCCCAACCCCCTGCTCAAGCAGGAGACCCTACACCATTTCAGACAAGTGGCTGTCGTCCCTTTTTGAAAACTTCCCGTGTTGGAGCATTTACAACTCCTGGAGGCAAGTTGTTCCACTGATTGCTTTAACGGTCAGGAAATTTCTCCTTAGTTTTAAGTTGCTTCTCTCCTTGACTAGTTTCCTTCTGTTGGTTTTTCTCCTGCCCGCAGGTGTTTTGGAGAATAGCTTGACTCCCTCTTCTTGGGGGCAGCCCCTGAGATATTGGAACACGGCTATTATGTCTCCCCTAGTCCTTCTTTTCATTAAAATAGACATACTCGGTTCCTGGAAACATTCTTCATATGTTTTGGCCTCCAGCCCCCTAATCCTCTTTGTGGCTCTTCTCTGCACTCTTTCTAGAGTCTCCACATCTTTTTTACATCGTGGTGACCAAAACTGGATGCAGGATTCCAAGTGTGACCTTACCAGGGCATTATAAAGCGGTATTAACACTTCATGTGATCTTGATTCTATCCCTCTGTTAACGCAAGGCCTCCTGTGTTGGCTTTTTTGCCTGGCTTCCTGGCCCAGGAGGTCCAGTGCGGTCCCTGAAGGCTGCTTTGCCTTGCTCCCTGCCCAATCACTACAAGTGACACATCCCGGTTTTCCTGCTTGACTGCCCCAGGGCCAGGATGCACCACCTCCCCTGCTTTCTCCCTCTTGAGCAGGTGGGCGAAGGAAGCAAAGAGGCCTTGTTCAGGTGAGGCCACCTGGAATCTTTTCTCAGGGATTCCTATTGCCTGGCTCTGCTTTCCCCCACCCTCTATAAATGCCTGCGGCAGATGCAGCAAGCAGGGGGGAGGTTGCACCTTCCCCCAAAGCCCCTGCTTTGAGGGGGAGCATCTTCTTGCTATGCTCCTTCCCTCCTCCCACTAGGGGCCATGACTGGTGCCCCCTTTGGCTAAAGGCTCCCCAGGGCTGCCTCCTGCCTCCTTCTAGAAAGGGGGCCTGGCAGGATTTTAAACACACTCCAGGGCTTTGCTTACCCTTTGGGGGAACCCTTCCCCAGTTTGCCCCTATCTGGCTCCGGGACTCCCCCTCCCCCCCCCCCCAAAACCAGGGCATGTTAGGAGTCTCTCCTGTCCTATAAGCCGCCTTTCAGCTCTTGTCCCAGGCTGGTCTCGGCATTGGCTCTGCTTCTCTTCTGCGAAGTCTGGTGCGCTGCCCATCAGCACTTCTGCCCCGGCATCGGCTAGAATCCGCCAGCGGCCCCCGGCTCAGCTGCACTCCCACTGGCTGGGGGCGGGGGTCGAGGCTGCCCTCCGGAACTTCGGGGAACGGCGAGTCCCTCTTTCCGGCCTGGGCGCCGGTAGGCCGGTGGAGGCTGTCTCCCGACGGGACACTCTCTGGCTGCAGGATCCGGACGGCCGCGAGGAGGGAGGCAGCCCGGCCAGCTCTCCCACCCTTGTCCGCCCAGCTGGGACCGAAGCGAGGGCTGAGGCTGGCGGGAACCCCGCTCGCCCCCTGGCGGCGGCCGAGGAAGGCGCGGCCTTGACCCCTGGACAGCCTGACCACCGGCCGGCCAGGCGCCCCCGGCCGCCCGCAGAGGGCGCGCGTGACCCGCGGGAGGCCTGCCGCCGTCTCAAGCCGGGCCGCTGCTCGGCGATCGCGGGAGCCGGGTCGACACATTGTCCGAAGCGGTGGCCTTTGCATAGGTGCAGGTGTGCGGCCGGCCAGGCTACGTGATACCAATGCCCGCCACGCTTCTTCGTTCATACGGCCGGCTTAGCCCTCCCCGCGTTAATCCGTTCTCTGGATTCTCACAATCAAAAACAAACTCTCGCAGGCTTTAATTACTGAACGGCAACAGAGGTTAACATGAACCCGCTTCTGCGTCTGGTGGGAACGCCAAAGGTCCGCTAGTCTGTCCCGGACTCGCCCCTCTTTTGGCAGCGGAGTAGCCCCTCCCTCGTCCGCTCTCAGCGCTCCCAAAGGGCCCATTTCCCGTTTTCGCTTCCCAGCTCCCCTGGCGAGCCACCCCCTGCTTCCCGAGCCCCGTCCCTCCGGAATCCTCCTGCGGCTCCCCCGAGCACTTCCCGGTGATGGTCCCCCACGCGTCGCTCCTTGAAAGCCCCGAGAATTGCGCAGCTCCGTCCGGGCGAAACTGCACCGCTTCTCCGCCTGCCCTTCGCTCTCCCGCCCGAAGCTTCCGCCCCCAACCCCACGCTCCGCTTCCCAGAGGCACGGCTGACCCATCTGGCAGGGGGGCAGCTAGGGAGAAAGGTGGAGATGGCGGCGCCCCTGGGAAACTACGAGACGTTCCCATGGAGGAGGGGGGATTTTAAAGGCAGTTAGTTAAAAGAAGTACTCACTTCCAAAAGGAACAGGTGGGTGGAAAGGAGTAGAGAAGCTGGGGGAGGCCTTGCTTGCCCTCTCCTCCAAGCCGCATCTCTGTGCGGGACAGCTCTGCTGCACGGCTCCTGCCATGCCTGACCAGAGAATGTTTCTGGGCAGAGGCAGACCTGCTCTGTTGCTCCTGGGGGATCCTGCCCGCCTTACCTGTGTGGCATCTCCTTGCAAGACGTGCCTGGCATGAAGAAAAAGACCCTGAACGCATAGCTCATAGTACTGTTTAAAAGCCCACCTCACCCCTCCATCCATCCCAGGGACAGAAAGAATTTCTCACCAGTCCTGCACCAGTCTGACCTCCCCCCCCCACCCCACCCAATTGGTGTTCTTTTGTATACAAAGTCAGCTTATTGCCCCCACAATCCGGGTCCTCATTTTACCTACCTCAGAAGGATGAAAAGCTGAGTCAACCTTGAGCCTGGTGATATTTGAACTCGCAGTAATTGCAGGCAGCTGGCAGCTAAGTGCTACTTAACAGCACTTTAGTCCACTGCACAACCAAGGCTCCTATATGGCAGCAGCTGAGGTGAGTAATGGGGGGGGCACACTGTGAAGCAGTGCCTCTTCTCCAGGGGATCCTCTCCCTGGCAGGGTCCCAGCAGATGGGATGTGGGCGGGGGCAAAAGCAAGTGAGGGTATGTGCACCCCCATGAGGGACCATCCCCAAGTCTGCTTCCCCCCCATGGGAAAAGCAGCCCTCCCAGGCTCACTGGAGTCCAAAGGTTTGGCTAATGAAGGGGAGGGGAGAGGGGAGTCTGCCTCCAGGGGAGGGGAGGGCCTTCTTGTCAAACTGCCTCCTTTGGACAATCCTCCAGGGCTCAGCAATGTGGCTGGGGAAGGGCAGCTGCTGGGGACTTCCAACCTGGGGGAGTGGGGGACTAGAGGCAGACTTGAGGGTCTTTCCCAGCCTGCCTGAGCTGGGCCGGATGGGCTCCTGGCCATGGTTACTGCTGCTGGAAGCGTCTCCTTGTCAGAAGGGAGGAAAAAAATAATCCCAAAATAATATTTGGCCCGTAGTAAGATTCCAGAGCTGCTTGCAGTGCAGCTGCTTTCCTGAGCCTGGGAAGGCCTGGGCTGCTTCTCCCAGCCTGCCACCCTGCCTCCAGTACGCCCCCTTGCTGCCTTCCCTGGCCTAGGAAGCCCCCCCCCCTCCCCCCACTGCACAACGCCCCCAGCCTTTCAGTCATTTGTTCTCCTTTCTCCGGCTGTCCCACACTCTAGACAGGATCTGCCTCGGTGGGTGTATAAAAGCGGAATAAAAGAACAGCATAGAGGTAGAGAGTTGCTGGAAAGGTTCTTTGGAAGATTTTCACCCCTGCAGGAAGAAACGATTGAAACAGGATGATGCAGGGCTGTTAATTCAGTGATTTAACCCATTGGATATTCCCTTTAATTACTGGGTTTGCTCAGAGAGGGAGAAGCCATGTTGGTCTTTTGCCACCAGTTGAAGCTTCTGGGGTTCCCTTTTCGGGGTGTGCCTTTAAGGAGCATCAAGGCTGTCCATGCCAGTCAAGACCATAATCCCCTGTTGCCCTGGGGGATAGATTCTGGATTCTGGTTCTAACTTCTTTGGCCTTCAAAGAGATTCAAGTAACGCAGGAGAGATGTTAAATCCTAGACAAAGGGGGTGGGGGGAGGCTGAGACTTCTGCACCACAACAGTGCACCCCCTTCCCATTAAAGCTGGAAGGGAAGGCCTACTTCAGAAGCGGGAGCAGGAGTGGAGAGTGGCACCGGCAGAGCTGATCACTCCTATTTACTCTGTGCCCCCCGCCCCATTGCTTCCTGTTCCTGGGGAGGGGCAGCCTGGCTGCTTGGATGGGGAGGGGCCTGGTCAATATGGATTCTCTGAAGGGGGTGGGGGTGGGGGGAGCAGCAGAATCCTGCTGGCTTTGGTTTGTTGGCAGAGGCTGCTGCAAAAGCATTGGGGGGGGAGTCTGGCTGGGTGGGGGGTCTCCTTGGCAGATGGAGCCCCGACTCAAGCCAGAATTTTCTGCGGGCTCCAATGGGGGGCCTGGCTGTTTTGGCGCACCCGGAAAGTTCAGCCCCACGGCTTCTTTTGTGGAAAAGGGCTAGCTCAGTTCTGGGGGTGATGGGCTGCATTATCCGAGCGGCAGACTGACTGGCCGCCCCTGCCAGAGGGGGATTGAGCCAGTCCTCCACCTCTGCCAAGGGGGACTTGGCCGGAGACGCGCTGGGGGCCGCGGGTGGAGAGGCTGAGAGGGCCGGTCAGTTTCCCGGCCTCCCTTGCGACCCACGAGCTCCGTGTGAACCACCCCGGCCCCACCCGCGGCCCCCGAGGTGCCCGCAAGCCCGACGCCTGGCGCTGCTGGGGCTCCTGCAAGGGCCGCGGGGAGGCTGCCCCCGGACGCCGAGGCGGCGGGACTCCCGAAAGCTCTGCGCCCAGAGCGCCTTCCCACCTGGAAAGCGGGCGAGACGGCTCGCCCAGGCCCTCCCCTCCAACCCTGCCGCCGTCGGGAGCTGAAAGCGGAAGGCGCCCCTTCCGGCTGCCTCCTTGCCTTGCCTTGCTTCGCCCGTGGAACCGGCCGCTTTTCCCTTCCTTTGGCTGCTTCGCTTTTCTTAGCTGCCTTTCCAGAACGGGAGGCTTCAACCTCCTTTGTTTCTTCGCTTCAGCCGGAGATCAAACGGGCCGAACATCTGCTGGACTTCTTGAATTATTGAATTCTGTGGCTGGGCCGCTTCCTCCCCCGGGGACAGGCAGGAGGGGCCACTTCCAGCCCTCTCCCTCCCCCTTTCATCGCCCCTGGCCGATGGTGGCCTCTGCGGTGCCCAAGGAGGGGGCAGCGGCCGGTCCTCTGGCCAGGGACGCCCACGGGACGGTATGCCAAGCCTCGTTTTTCTGTGCATCACCTATAAAACGGGGAGCATCACTCGCGGTTTTCGGCCGCCATCTTGACTTTTTTGACCACACTGAAGTTGATCCCCTCGGAGGAAGGAAAGCCCACCCTGGACCAAACCGCAGGATGCAGAGGGCAGTGGGCAGAATCCACAGACCCCCCAGAACATTTTAGCTTGAAAGTCAGCCTTCTGTGGGGTCTGCCAGATTTGGAGGTGGGTGGGTGTTTTTTTTATTGCAGCTGGGCTGCCTCTCCACAGGCAAGGAAAGCTCAGGCTTGGTTGGGGGTGGGTACGAAGACCCAAGGCTGCCCCTCCTCCTTCGATGCCCTCCACCCCTTCACATTCCTTTCGTCTTTTCTCCTTCTTCCTCTTGTGCCATAGTCATCATCAGATGCTGGCAATCCCATTTTTATCAGCAGCCGCACAAAGAAGTGCTGCTGAGTTTTGTCCAAACCGGTCCCTTAGATTTTGAAGCCATGATCATCTTCCTCTGCCTGGACCTCGTTTGCCTTCAGTCTTTCTCTGCAGGATTAAGTATTTTTCTGGGTGTCGCCTCCCATGTCCAAAATATTCTAACTTTCTCTTTTTTATGGTTTTGATGATTTCCCTTGGCTTTCCCAGGCAGTTTATCACCACTTCATTTCTGGTTTTGTCAACCTAGCTGATACATAACAGCCCTCTGTAATTCCCATTTCTTTTGTCTTTTGGCCACTGTAAAAAACCAAGGCAATCCCTGGATAATCCAGAGGTGCTAATCTCGACATCCTTCCTAACTCTCACTTGGCACAGTGTCCTAAAATCTGGATAAAACAGAAGGGAAGGCCCCCCATCCTTCGCTTTTTTCTTTCAACCTTTCTCCAGAAGCGTGGGGAGGGGGATAAAGCCCCGTGGGTCCCCTGCTCCTGCCCAGGGTTCCCTCAAACATCCACAGGTCTGCAAAGCATAACTTGGGCTTGTCCCTGACTGAACCAGGGAGTGAAGGAAGCCAGATGCTGGAATGGTGGTGGGAGGAGTCTTCTCCCCAGTTCGAACCTGATGCACAGGGCAGCCCCAGTGCTGGTGGGGTGCAGGCACAGCCCTCCTTGCCACAGCACAGCTTCTTCAGCGGGCGGTGGGTACACTGGCCCAGGAAAATCAATTGGATACTGTAAATCAGCAGCCAGGCCTGGGAAGGGGCTCGGTGACCCTCATCCATCTCTGTCTCTCAGGCTTTGGGGAGGAAGGCTGCTGTTCCTTCACCTGCAGGAACCAGGACAGATGTTCCGCCTCCCTGACTGACAGGTTTCTTAGGCTGCAAACCAAAGTTAAAGAATGAGGATCTGCTGAATTAGAAGATGGTTCTTTGGTCTCCAGGCTGCTGCTTTTGAGCTGATGGGAACCAGGCAAATTACAAGGTTCCTGAACTCTAGTTGCAAGTGGCATCTAAGCGTGCAAGATGTTTTTTTGAAAATAGAGAAGCATCTGGCAGGACTCCAGTACAGGTAAGTCCTCAACTTTGTTTAGTGACCTTTTGAAGTTACGGCACTGAAAAAGGTGACTTATGAGCATGTTTTACACTTCCAGCTATTGAAGAAGCTCTATAGCCAAGGGATCAAAATTCAGACGGCTGGCATATGACTCATATTTAGAAAGGAGAATATTTGCAGCTCTGAGTTGAAATGTGTGCTCTGGTGATGTCACCTAGTTTGGGTAATGAAATGTCTGCAAGAAACTGACCAAGCTCAGAGAGCACCAAGGAGCCCTTCCTCACCCTTATGATGTTGCAGTGTCCCCTTCTGCAACCTTCGGACAAGCAGAGTCAATGGGAAAGACACGTAACGATGATATCACTAACTGAACGACAGCAGGGTTTCACTTAGCAACTGTGGCAAGAAAGGTCATGAAATGGGGCCAGACTCATTTAACTGTCTCGCTTAAGAACAGAAATTTTGGGCTCAATTGTTGTTGTAAATCGAGGGCTGCCTGTTCATGAAGACCCAAGAGGGTGGGTGAGGAACACCAACCCCCACTCCCAAAATTGCCCACCAACGTGGTTTTTGGGGCACGGCCGTGGCCCCCTTTCCTGGGCTGTTCAGGCCATGCCGTCCAGCCTCTTTTCCCCTGTTCAGCAGGGACAGGGAAGGGCAGGAAGCTGTGGAAATCCATCTCTGCTGCCGGCCAGGAGGTTTCACATCATCTCACCAGATGTTCCTGGCCTCCCTGCAAACTCTGGGAACATCTGACGGCAACATTTTCCTAGCTAGGTTGAGAGGAGAGTTTGAGATTTCCTGAGATCAGAGTGAGTCCCATTCTTCAGATTTCCAGCTGTTTCCTTGGAACAAGGTGGAAGCAGGAAAAATGAGACCAAAGCCCAGGCAGGAGAGGAAGAAAATGAGGGATGACCGTTGATTATTCTGATCTGCTTCTGGAGCAGAGGTGGGTCCACTTACCTTTACTACCAGTTCGCAGCAGGAGCATACACACTTCTGCGCATGCACAGATCGCCCGTGATGACGTCATGGCAGGTGAGCGGAGCCTCCCGCCGGTTTTACTACCGGTTCTATAGAACCGGACCAAACCAGGAGCAACCCACCACTGTTCTGGAGGCTCTCTGAGGTTTGGAAGGGATTCAACACACACAAACGCCCCTGGATTGTATCACTCAAAGCAGTTCAGGCAAACTGGGAACCAGCCAGGGCTTTTCCTGGCAGGCATCGGATCCCTGGTGGAGCGGGCACAGGAGGCAGAGCCGTGATTGGCCCCCATGAACCCCCAGGAGGAAAAAGAGGGGGGTCTGGACTGTTCATGGCTGCAGGTTTTGGGTCTGGCTAATCTAAAGAAAAGAAGAAATAGGGGTGACGTCATAGCAGTATTTCACTATTTGAGAGGCTGCCACAAAGAAGAGGGGGTCAAATTGTTCTCCAAAGCACCAGGGGCAGGAAAAGAAATAATGGTTGGAAGCGAATCAAGGAGAGAAGCAACCTGGAATTAAGGAGAAACTTCCTAAGAGGAAGGACAATTAACCAGTGGAACGGCCTGCCTCCAGAAATTGTGGGCATTCCATCACTGGAGGGTTTTAAGAAGAGAGTGGACAGCCACTTGTCTGAAATAGTATAGGTTCTCCTGCTTGAGCAGGGGCTGGACTAGAAGACCTCCAAGGTCCCTTCCAGCTCTATTCCATTCTGATTCTGTTGCTGGCAATCAATTCTGGGGGTCTCTGAGGCAGGGCAATCTGTGAACCCCACTCTTACTAATGTGGCCTGTGGTACAAAGAGAGAAAATGGGTTTTTAGGCAGCAGGTTGGAGCCTATGAACGTGGTCACTAAGAACCCAGGGCTGGGGGAGGGCAATGGACATTCTGGCACTTTGGGGGGTGGGACATTCCTGCTTATCTGGTAGGCTAAACTGAAGACCCACGCAGGGTGGGTGGAGCTGGTGGCAGAGGAAGCTCAGCGTCCCTTTGGCTGTGCCAGATCCCTTCCACACCAGCCTGTTGAGGTGCCACAACTCCAGGCCCACTCAGGATTTGTCCCCATTATGAATCACCCTCAGCCATGTCCTCAGATTCCCCCCACTCCCTCTGCCTGGCCCGGGACTCTTGTCTCCAGAACAGTCCAGCCCCCCCTCCCCCATTCTCTCTTTCCTCCTGGGAGTCCGTGGTGGCCCAGAGGAAGTCACTCATGGCTCTGCCTTCTCTCCTAAGGAGAGACTCTTCTGCCCTGAGGCTGGACCCCCCCCCCCCTTGGCACAAACAGGGTGAGGGTCCTCTCCCTGCACCAAGGATTTTTTTCTATTCCCCACCCCCCACCCCCTGCTCCCCAGCTGAGCATAAAGGCTCTTTGCTCCAACAGGGGTTCCACCGGGCTGAAAAGTCTTTCGGATTACATTGTCCAGAGCAGCAGGCAACCGTCAGCAGGGGGATTCTGCAGCTGGCTCAGCCCAGAGCTGGGTTGGGGTATCCCGTCCTTTACAAACAGCACAAATGGGGGGGGCAGGGATGGGGGAGGGCAGAGTTTGGCTGCCAGGCAGTGAGGAAACTGCGGGGGAAGTGGGGGAACTGCCTTTTTCTGTAGCCAGCAGGGGAAGGTTAATTCTCCAGTGGGGCAGTTGGCCCAGCCAGAGCACCCCAACATCACAAAGCACAGGGGGCACCCATGGCCCAGGAAGACCTCTTGGCCTCAGCACAGAGGGGGTGACTCTCCCCAAAGCCAGACTGGCGCCTCCCTTGCCTTAACCCCCTACCATGTCCAATCCCCCCACACACCCAAAGCTCCCTCCTGCAGTCAGATGAGGCTGCAGGCCTCCAACACCGACTTCCCCACTGATGTTGGAGGGAGGGGGTCTTGGCACTTTCCTCCAAGCCCCAAATAGCAGTCCCAAATAGTCAGGAGCCCCCCGCTTCTGCTGATATCTCTTTCCAGCAGAGTTTTCAGGTGAGTTTTCAGCAGAGGTGAAAGGGCTTCCAAGCTGAGATTGGATGCCTCTAAATAAAACGGCAGTCACGGAGAGGAGAGAGCCTCGTGATCAGAGGAGGATGGGACTCCCTGACATCTTTGGGTTGGAGTGGGGCCAGCCTGGCAAAGCTTTGGGCATAGCCTGCCCTGGAAGAGAGGGGGGATCCTGGCTCTCCTTCCCCACTGCCCGGACTGCTCCCCCTTACCTTCCCCACCCACGGGACAGGTGCAGCTGGTTTCCTAGAATTGGCCCCGGCAGGAGCTCCTGCCCTTTGCAGCAGTGGCAGCCTCACCCATCGCCCACTGGAAATGTTTCAGCCAGAGGCAGCTCCTGAAATGCCCCCCTGGCTTTCTGTGCCAAGATTGAGAGCGTGACTTGATTTCTGTCCTGCCTTTATTTTGTGCATCTCCAGGCGGTGCAAACAACGCTCCCTCCTCTTTGCCCCACACCAAAACTCTGGGCAGAGAGACGGGGCCAGCACTCAGACCCCCAGAAAGGAGGGGAGGATTAGCCAGCCCAATGAAGAGCTGCTGGAATCAAGACAGGGAGCCTCAGCCCCCTCCCACTCAGCCTCTAGGCCTGAATGGGGCATTTTGTCCCCTCTTCACCCCATGGGGAGCTCAGGGCCTGTTGACACAGCCACTTCCTTTGTCTCAGCCAGCAGGTTGACACGGTTGCATGCTTGGTAAACAGATTCTGGGCTAAGGTGTCTTTGCCCCCACTGATCATCAGATTAGCCCAGCAGAGGTAGAAGGGGACAATTCAAAATTGGTAAGTGGCAGAAGGAAGGCTGGAGCTGTTTGCCAGCAACCCTCCTGCCCCTCCCCAATAGGTGCCATCCCCTCCCCCCCCCCCCCCCCCCGCTGCATTCCAAGAGCCTCACAATGCCCTGAGCCCTGCAGTTAATGAGTGCTGAGATAAAGGGGGGATTTCACCCAGACATTACAAGCAATGATCCCCCTGCCAGACAAGGCTGCCCTCGACAATGGGGGTGTCCAGGGAGAAATCCAGATAGGGAGGAGGAGATCCACCCTTCTCTGGCCAGCCCAGACCCCCATCTGCTCCCTGCAGCGGCCAGGCCAGAGGGAGGGAGATATGCCTGGCCATACTAGAAGAGGGATAACTTGTTAATGATTTTACAGCAGTCTAAATGAAATGGCTCCCCTTGTCCAACAGCCCTGAAAGTGTATTGTCGTCCCCCCCTCAGCAATTAGGGCCTTTTAGCAGTGAAGGACTTGGGCTCGCTGGGGTTTCCCTCCTGCAGCTAATGAGCCTGGCCCAAGGGAGGGAAAGGCCCACTTAGCTCAGGTGACCTTTGCAGAGCATTCAAGTGGGGGGCTCTGTGTGGAGATGGCAGGGAATAAAGACCCCCCATCCTCTACCCCAGTCGGCGGTGGTCAGTAAGAGCAGCTCCTGCAGTGGCGTCTCCCAAGGAAGGGCTCCCTTCACTCCAAGGGCCCACCATTCCCTGGCCCAGAGAACTGGGAGGTTCTGCCTGCCAACTCCTTGGTGCTCTCTGGGCTTGGTGCTTTTCCTGCAGACCTTTCATGGCCCAAATTAGACAACAACATCACCAGCACTGGAAAACCATGCAGTCCTCCTCCTCCCCCATTCTCCTCTCCCTTCATTCCGCAGCCCTGCCCTCCCTCCTAGCACTGAGGATGTTCCCTAGTTGGGTTATGAGAGGTCTGCATGAAAGCCACCAAGCTCAGAGAGCCCCACGGACCCCACGGTCCTCCCCCTCCTCCCTTCTAGCACGGATAATATGACACAATCGTTTTGTCTTTTGAAACATCTGCATGAGAACCACCAAGCTCGGAGAGCCCCACGGACCCCTCATTTCAACCCTGAGCTACAAAGATTCCCCCTTACTAGTTGTATCTGCTGCCTCCTCCTTGGTGTGTGTCATCCATGTCACACTCTGGGCAGTGGAGGTGATTCCGGCTCGTGATCAGGACTTCCTTGGAAATGATGTTAAGTCCGGAAGGGAGTGCAAAGGCCTGCAGGTGGCCTCCCCCTCCCCCTCCCCTTTAAGCTCTTGGCCTGAATTCTGGGCTGCAGGGGCAGAGGCCCCTCCCTCAGTGCTGCCTTTGGTCCTCTGGGCTCCTGGGGGCTCCAGAGCAGCCTCCCCTCCCTCCCTCCAGCCCTCCTCTGAACAACCTCTTCACATTTCCAGTTGTCAAGCGGAGGAAATAATGGGAAAAGCATCCGGATTTGGTTAGAGCCTGGAAGAGGCCTTGAAGCCCGAAGTTGTGAGGGGCGCTTAACTCACCGTGAAGCTGACTTGCTGTGAGGACACATCTGGGAGACATATTTCCAGTGGCCAGCCAGATGTGCGCCTGTTCCACTCTTGAATTCCTAACTTGCAGTGTGGGAATTTCTTTGGGGCTGCCCCTCCCCCGCAAAGTCTGCTGGAGGAAGAGGGTCTGGAAAACCCCCAAGGCTCCTCTGGGCGGCCCCCTCCCAAGAAGAGCTAAGGGACCGTCTTTCCTTCCAACTGAGTGAAGCAACCTTTTGCCCTCTCCCCTTCTTGCAGTCTGGAAAATGTTCTGGTGAAGGGGAGATCTCTGTGAGATGTAAACCAGCAGGGAGTGATGGGTCTCCAGTCTGAGGGGCTGTCCTCAATGTCCCGTTTCCCCCCCACACACACACGGCCTTTGGCATCACAGAGGACAGGGCACCAAGTGCAGCTGCTTATGGCAGGAGCAGAGGGGTTTCTCTCTCCTGGCCAGGAACATGGTGGGCTTCCTGTGGCTCAACATGGTGGCGGAAGGAACCCAGGGCTCTTGAATCCAGGAGGAGCCGGGCAGCCCCTTTCCAGGCCAAGAAAGAGGATTCAGGGTAGAAGAACTGGAGCCTGCTTGGTCAGAGATTCCCATCATGGGTCAGAAGCGCCAGCTCTTCTCCTTGGGGGGGGAGGGGGCAGGAAAGAGATGGAAGGTTTCATTCCAAGCTGTGCTGGAGACAGGCAGCTCCCGGCTACTGAATTCACACAAGGCCAAAGGGGCTGAATTCACTCAGCTTGACCAGAGCACATGACCCCACCATAAAGCCTCTGGGCGAAGGGGGGTCGGCCTGAGGCATGTTGTGGGGATGGATTCCAAGCAAGGCCCCACTGGCCATCCTGGTCCTCTGCAGAAGCCCCACCCCCACCCCGACCTGGCAGGGGGGCAGAGGGGAGCAAAGTGGGGGACATAAACAAGGCAGCCAGGGGCCAACTTGAAGGCAGGGAGTGAAAGCCCTCCTGCTGTGGGGCTGCTGGGTGTGTGGAAGACTCTCTTTGAAGCCTAGGGCAGTCCATGGGTCTGAAGCAATCGTTCCCTCCTCCCTTTCGCAGGAGGAAGTGGCTCTAAATAATCCTGGCATTGTTAGGGGGACAAAATGGCTTTTCATGTGCAGCAAACAAGCCGGCTTCTCCCTTCTTGGCCTTTGATGTTCATTGTCTGGATGGCCTGGAAAATGTGAGGGGCTGCCTGTCCCCATGACGCAGCCACTTCCTCTGCGGCTGAGCTCATCTGTGGATCCCGAATCCACCCTCCCTGGCGCTCTCTCCCCCTGGGGTCTTTCCAAGCAAAGGATGCTGGGCCTGGCCCTCAGAGCCCTCCGGGACTGCCCTGGGGATGGGCACCACGAGGAGGCCATGGACATTGGCCAGAGCCAGTGCAGGGCAGTTCCCAGCCCACAGAGAGCCCGAGGGAAGGGAGCCGAGGCCTTTCGAGGCAAGGTCCCAGGAGGGGCAGGGGAGCCTATGCATCTGGAAGTGGGCAAAGGAAGAGCCCCCCTCCCTTCCATTTTCTAAGATTTCTGGGCTAGCTTTGAAAAGAAGAATGGAGGAGGGCTGCTGCATGATCTGGGGTCAGACCCATCCAGCCTCAGTTCACACAACCAGAGGAGACCAAGAAACAAAATCCTTCACCAATTTCCTCAGAGCAGCAGGGAGGCTGCACTTTCTGAAGGGCGGGGGGGGGGGGTCTTCATGGGGCTTTAAAGCCTCACTGCCATTGGCTCCTGTCTCTCTGGCCAGGGGCTGCTGTTCCTCTGCCCTCTACTCGTAGGACCACAGTTGAGGCCAAAATTTCCATTGCTAAGCAACACACTTAACAAATGTTTTATCCCATTTTATGACCTTCAGTTCTTAAAAGAATCACTGCAGTTGTTAAGTGAGTAACATGTTGTTAAGTGAATCCGGCTTCCCCATTGACTTGGCTTGTCCAAAGGTTACATACTCAGTTTCCAAGGGTCTGAATTTTGATCACGTGACCATGGGGAGGCTGCTATGGTCATAAGTGTGAAAAATGGTCATAAATCACTTTTTCAGTGCCATTGTAACTTCAAAGGGTCACTAAAGGAACTCGCAAGTTGAGAACTACCTGCATTGACCTCCCTCCCTCAACAGAACCGGCACCTGCCAGAGGGCAGCTGCTCTTCGATGCCAGCCCTGGGCTTTTGCTGCCACCAATGGAGGCCCGAGGCCCTGGCTGTGGCCCCGGGTGGACCTGCTGGGGCCCCCTTTGGCTGGGGAGCCTGAGATTCCCAGATGCCCTCAAGACCCCCGGCCCTTCAGGTGCACAGGAGGGAAGGGAGGGAAGCTGCCCTCTAATGGCATCTTCCAGCCACCTCTGCGCATTGCCCTTCAGGGCACCATTTGGCTCCACAGAGGCTTTCCGGGGACCAAAGTTGGGGAGCGCATTTCAGCCCCGGCACTGGCTGCCCCCTCCCTCCCGGCATTGCTCTATCTGGCCTGTGGTGACTCTCTGGGACAAGAACCAGCCGTGATAAGCTCACCTGGGAAGCCATCAGGCATTTGTGTTGGTTTTCCAGATCATTTGCTTTTTACTTAGTTATTTATCAAATTTGCGTAGTTGCCCTTCTCCCTAAGACATAATAGTGCTGAACGGTTGCAAAATGAAGGAGACGACTTTTGATGCCATCTGTCAGAAATGGTGTAGGGTCTGCTTGGGGGGGGGGAGGGGTTGAGCTAGGCGACCTACAAGGTCCCTTCCAACTCTGTTAATCTGTATCTGATATTTGAGCTTAATACTGCTTACTTTATCATAAAATCTCCACTGTGTTATTTATTTATATTGTTACTTATAAAAGTGACAAAGGAGAAAACGTATCCAGGAGAGGGGAAGAATGAAGTGAAGCTCCCCACTGGCCAGGGAGGGGGGGCGCTGCTCCCTGTGGGGAGATGGACCAGCATGACTGAGGGGAGGCCAAGCTGCAACACACACCCCTCAATCAGCCCTACGCAGTGGGAGAGGTGAGTAAGTAACCACTTGCTCAGCTCATTCAGGCCTCTGCCTGCCTTTCATTTGCTTGGGGTCCTTGTTAAAAACCCCTTCCTGAAAATTGAACTGGATTGATTGGGGGAAGCAGCTGAACCCCCACCCCATCTTTCAGCAAGAAATGTTTTGCGTTTATAGACATAGTTGGCTAATTTAGGGGAAGAAAGATACTAACAAATCAGTGTTTACCAATAAAGGAGAATATTCATAGCTCAGGGTTGAAATCAGAGGTCCTCTGAGCTTGGAGGTTTTCTTGCAGACATTTGTACCTCCTAGCACTGATGAAGTTAGCTAGTTGGATAATGAAACGTCCTCAAGAAAACAACAAAATTTCACAAGAAAGCACCAAGGACCTCCGAAACTACTATTTCTAAGGTTTGGTTTCCTCAAACCTGCTCTGAGCAGGTATCTGAGATTAAGCTGCTAAATGCAAGGTTTGAGGAACCTTGTGACTGGCACTTGCGACTGGAGGGATGGGAGATGGGGAAGGGTCATCTTTGGTTCCAGATTCCTGGAGTTCCCTTGCTCTCCCTTCCCTCCCCCACCCAGGAAGGCCACCCTCCGTGGCTTCCCTGCCTTCTTCCAAGCAAGCTTCCTGAATGCCATGGGCTTTGGGAGGAGAGGTGGCTCCCCACCATTGAGGGTCTCCCGCCCCAAATGCTCTTCCAGTTGCAAGGCTGGTCACTCCAGTGTCTGACCAGATTGGAGGACCGGTGCCCCTTCCTCCTCAGGACCTCCACTGCCCTCCCTTGGCGGCCAGCAAGGCAGTTGGTTGCGGAAACCAATGCAGCCAACCATCAGCCCTGAATGCCAGTGGCCAGAAGGCTCAGACGCAGCCTAGTCCAGTGTGGCCCTGGCCCTCAGCAGGCCCTTTGCTGCCCTCCTCAAGGCCCTGGAGGGAGCTGGGGCACCGCCTGGCAGGGTTACCACTCAGCCTGTGATTGGACAGGAAGGGGACGGTTCGGGCTCAGGCCACGGGCATCAGGCATCGGCAGGGAAGGAAGGCAGCCGTGTCCACAGGCATTCCTGGGCTCTGCCTGTGAACAAAACGAAGGCCTCTGGCCTAGGGGTGCAGGTGCAGCCCTCCCCACTGACCCACCCTCCTGCAAAGCCAAAGAAGCCAGCAGAGCCAGAAATCCTGGTTTTATTTGCACACCAAAATTGGCTCGACCCGCCCGGGCATAAATTCTCTACCTGGGATGTCAGAGGGTGAAGCAGGAGCCATCTGAGGAATGAAGTGTTTCCACCTGAGTTCCCCTTCATTGTTCTCTCCCCTTTGATTGCGCTGGAAGTGGCTCCGCGACTTTTGATGTGTGGCCAAGAGGCCACACCTGCCAAGGGATTATGGGAGCATCGGGGCGCTCCCACGTTACACCTCTCCTGTGAGCTGCATTGGTTGCCGGTGGAGTTCCGGGTGCGTTTCAAGGTGTTGGTAATGACCTTTAAAGCGCTCCATGGCTTAGGACCAGGGTACTTACGGGACCGCCTTCTGCCGCCAATTGCCTCCCACCGGCCGGTTCGCTCCCACAGAGTGGGCCTCCTCAGGGTGCCGTCAGCCAGGCAATGTCGGCTGGCGACCCCCAGGAGGAGAGCCTTCTCTGTGGCAGCCCCTACCCTCTGGAATGATCTTCCTCCAGAATTGAGAATTATCTCCGACCTCCGGACGTTTCGTCGGGCCCTGAAAACGCATCTTTTTCAACTTGTCGGTCTAGCCTGATCCCTGCTGCATTTTTAGAATTTTTTTAAATTTTTAAATTTTTAAAATTTTTAATGTTTGTAGCGTTGCTGCATTTTAATATCTATTTGGTTTTTAATTCTCAGCCTAACGTATATGTGTTTTAATTTTTAACTTGTATGTATTGAATTTTTATTTCGGCTGTTCACCGCCCTGAGTCCGTAAGGAGAAGGGCGGTATACAAATCTAATTAATAAATAAATAAATAATAAGCGCAGGCAAGGGAAACGGGCCGGGCATCCCAGCAGGGCCTGCGAAGGGACACCTGCTGCTGAGTCCTGATAAAGTCTCAGGACCCGAGGCTCCAGCTGTTGTTATGCAATGCGAGGTCCGTTGTAAATAAGGCCCCCCTCATATGTGACCTTCTTCAAGAGGGGGGTGCGGACCTGGCTGGTATCACCGAGACCTGGTTGGGCCACGAGGGGGGGGTTCCCCTCGTGGAGATGTGCCCACTAGGTTTCCTTGCATTCCACCAGCCGAGAGCCCAGGGCAGGGGTGGGGGAGTAGCGGTCATTATTAAGGAAGGTCTGGGTCTGAGGGAGGCCACTGTACCTCAGATAGCCGGATGTGAATCCATCTTTGTGAGGTGGGGTCCTGGTGGGCAGATGGGTCTGTTAGTCACGTACCTGGCTCCCTGCCACGTGGCAACGACCCTGCCCGAGCTTCTCAATGTTGTAGCCGAGGTGGCGGTTGATACCCCCAGGCTTATGGTCATGGGGGATTTCAATCTGCCATCTATCGGCGAAACATCTGAGATGGCTCGGGAGTTCATGGCTTCCATGACGGCCATGGACCTGACCCAGGTAATTCAGGGCCCGACTCACATTGGTGGACACACCCTGGATCTAGTTTTCGTCTCTGGTCAGTGGTTGAGTGGTCTTGATATTGGGGCTATAGGTGTGGAACCCTTGTCATGGACTGACCACTCGCTCCTTCGACTCGACTTTCTGAGCGCTGCACCTCACCGCAGGGAGGGGGAACCGACCAGGTGGTTCCGCCCCAGGCACCTGATGGATCCTGATAGGTTCCAGATGGAGCTTGGGCCATTTCCTGAGACACTGACACACGACTCGGCTGAGGATCTGGTGGCTGCCTGGGACAGGGCAGCCGGTGGGGCCTTGGACCGCGTCGTGCCTTTGCGGCCTCTGACCCGGCGCCGAACTCACTTATCTCCTTGGTTTACTGAGGAGCTGAGGGAGATGAAGCGCCGGAAAAGACGCCTAGAGAGCGGTTGGAGGGCCAGTCGCTCTGAATCTGACTTGACACTAGTAAGACTTTCTTACTAGTAAGTAAGAAAGTAAGACACTAGTAAGACTTTCATATTAAGACTTTCTTAGTGGCGATAAAAGCGGCAAAATCTAATTATTTCGCCGCTCTTATCGCGTCATCAGATAGTCACCCAGCCACCCTGTTTAGGGTGACCCGCTCCCTCCTCCATCTGGGAGCGTGGGAGGATCCCTTGCAGGGACGTGCTGAGGACTTTGTTCAATATCTGGATGATAAAATAACTCAGATTCAGGATGATTTGGCCGCTGACTGGGTTAGTTCAGGCGAGATGACTGAGCCCGGTCTTGCGAGTGTTATCTGGGCTGAGTTCGATCCTATGGCTCCCGAGGACGTGGACAGGATTCTGGGAAGACTGAACGCTACCACATGTTTATTGGACCCGTGTCCCTCCTGGTTGGTGCTGGCCTCCCGGGAGGTTACATGAGGCTGGCTCCAGGAGATTATAAACGCTTCTTTGAGTGAGGGTGCCCTACCGACCGCTTTGAAGGAGGCGGTGGTGAGGCCCCTCCTCAAGAAGCCCTCCCTGGACCCAGCTGTTTTGGCAAATTATCGTCCAGTCTCCAACCTTCCTTTTCTAGCGAAGGTTGTTGAGAATGTGGTGGCGTGGCAGCTCCCCCGGTACCTGGATGAAGCTGTCTATTTAGACCCGCTCCAGTCCGGCTTCAGGTCTGGTTACGGCACTGAAACGGCATTGGTCGCGTTGGTGGATGATCTCTGGAGGGCCCGGGGTAGGGGGTACTCCTCTATCCTGGTGTTGTTAGACCTCTCAGCGGCTTTTGATACCATCGACCATGGTATCATGTTGCACCGGTTGGAGGGATTGGGGGTGGGGGGTACTGTTTTACGGTGGTTCTCCTCCTACCTCTCCGACCGGTCGCAATCTGTGTTGACAGGGGGGCAGCGGTCGACCCCGAGGCGCCTAGTGTGTGGGGTGCCACAAGGGTCGGTCCTCTCGCCCCTTCTGTTCAACATTTATGTAAAGCCGTTGGGTGAATACTCAGCTGTACATCTCCACCCCAGACCACCCCAATGATGCCGTGGAAGTGATGTCCCAGTGCCTTGAAGCTGTGCAGGTCTGGATGGGGAGAAACAGGCTTCGACTCAACCCCTCCAAGACCGAGTGGCTGTGGCTGCCGGCATCCCGATATAGTCAACTGACTCCATCGTTGGTTATTGGGAGCGAATCATTGGCCCCCACTGAAAGGGTGCGCAACTTGGGCGTCCTCCTGGACCCACGGCTGTCTTTAGAGGATCATACGACAGCTGTAGCCAGGGGGGCTTTCTATCAGGTTCGCCTGATACGCCAGTTGCGGCCCTTTCTAGATTGGGACACCCTACGCACAGTCACTCAGGCACTCGTCACGTCTCGCTTGGACTACTGCAATGCTCTCTACATGGGGCTCCCCTTGGGATGCACCCGGAGGCTCCAGCTGGTACAGAATGCAGCCGCGCGGGGGATTATGGGAGCGACGGGGCGCTCCCACGTGACACCTCTCCTGCGTGAGCTGCATTGGTTGCCAGTTGACTTCCGGGTGCGTTTCAAGGTGTTGGTAATCACCTTTAAAGCACTCCATGGCTTAGGACCAGGGTACTTACGGGACCGCCTTCTGCTGCCAATTGCCTCCCACCGGCCGGTTCGCTCCCACAGAGAGGGCCTCCTCAGGGTGCCGTCAGCCAGACAATGCTGGCTGGCGACCCCCAGGGGGAGAGCGTTCTCTGTGGTGCCCCCACCGTCTGGAACGATCTTCCTCCAGAACTGAGAACAATTGCCGACCTCCTGACTTTTCGTCGGGCTTTGAAGACTTATCTCTTCCAACTTGCTGAACTTGCCTGATCCCTTCTACTTTTTAAAATTTTTAGAGTTTTATTCTGTTTTAAATTCTCAGCCTAATTTATATTTGTTTTTAGTACGATTTTAACTTTTTTGTGTTGGTTTTTTAGTCGGCTGTTCACCGCCCTGAGTCCTTCAGGAGAAGGGCAGTATATAAATCTAATTAATTAATTAATTAATTAATTAATTAATTAATAAAAAATTTAAATAAATAAATAAATAAATAAATAAATAAAAAATAAATAAATGATAGATAGATGATAGATAGATAGATAGATAGATAGATAGATAGATAGATAGATAGATAGATAGGACCAGGAGCAGGGCTGGCTCTCTCTCTGGGGCAGTTGTCCTGAGGGAGCTGATCTTCCAGGGGTCAAGGGGCACCAGCAGTTTTGTTTGTCTCCTTCAGTTCCTGAGAGGTCCAGGGAGGACTTGATGCTCTCCAGATGTGGAGACTTTCCTCCAAATGTTTGGCCAGCAGGACTTCTGAGCCCTCCCAAAAAGCCTTAGCAGCAACTCCCAGCAGCCATTATTATTGCAATTATAGCACTTCTCGGTCTCTGATGGCTCAGGGCTCTTTTATTGGTTGGCTTATTCATAAGGTCTGAAAATCGGCTGGATCCCAAAACGGCCTCGGGTGCCTGTTGCCCTTTCGGCTGCATTAGGACCCCTGGGGATCTGCATAGCTCAGAACACCCATGGGAATACAGCCAGTCCTCAAATTATGGCCACAATTGAACCCAAAACTTTTGTTGCTAAGCGAGACAGTTGTTAAGTGAATTTTGCCCCATTTTATGGCCTTTCATGCCACAGCTGTTAAGCGAATCCCTGCAGTCGTTACATGGGTAGCCCGGTTGTTAAGTGAATCCGGCTTCCCCATTAGAGTCATATGTCACTTTTTTCAGTGATCTTGTAACTTTGAACAGTCACTAAGTGAACTGTCATGAGTTGAAGCCTGCCTGCCCTGAGAGGCTGCATTAGAGCCCCGGGGTCTGGGGAAAGGAAGAAGAGTCTAGCCATGCCGAGCTTTAACCCAGGAGGGGCCCTTCGCCAGCCAGCCAACCAGCCAGCCAGCCAAGGGCTGCTCCCCCTGGAAGAAGCAGCCCACCCAGGGCCTTCTGCCAGGGGCCCCTGCAGAGGGCCAGGGGCCAGAGGGGCGCTGGATCAGTGTTAGCCGGTTAGGAGGATGCGGCCCTGGGCAGCTGAGCCTCCAGGAGGGCAGAGCCGAGGTGTCCATGGCTTTTCTCCCAGCCGAAGAGAACAGAAGCCGCCCAGCCGCAAGGGCTGGAAAGGGGAACCACCGGAGGGAGGCAGGAGAGGGGGCACAGGCAGCACCCGTAGCAGGCTGGGCGGCTCCCGCTCCGAGCAGGGATCAGGGCGCCTGGGATTACAGGCCAAACCATACAGCCAGCCCCGTCCAGGGAGTCTCTGGAGCTAAGAATCAAAGGTAGCAGCGCCCCATAACATGGGTCTCCCCCCAAGGGTGGGAAATGCTCCCCACACAAGTCCCCCTCCCCTTTTCTCATGTTAAAATATAAATGAAGGCTGCTCCCCTCTCTCCCCCGCTTTCTCTTTCTCTCCCTCCCTCGGCTGAAGAGGAAAGGGAAATGGGGAGGGGATCTCTGCTGCCACAGGAACCCCAGAAAATTCCAGGGAGAGCCTGGCAATCCCATGTCAAGCAAAGCCTCTGTCACTTCTGGGGGGGCTACAGCCTCCACAGGATCCTTCTGGAAGGGCTTGCTTCTCCATCTCCCCACAGATGGTGTCTGAGGGCTGTCCAGGCCCTTCCTGAGACCCGCCTGGGGCCAGCCTCCCAGGGCAGAAAGGCACCATGTGGCCAGGACCAGGTGTGCCTCAGGACCTGGGGCAGAGAGGAGCGTGCCCACCCTCTACAAATGGAGAGGTGGGGAACTGGCCTCAAAGACCCCCCCCCCCATGTGGTGAAGGAGTAAATCAAGAGGGCAGCTCCAGGGCAAGGGGACTCCTGGCAAAATCTTGGACTGCTGGCCACTGCTGCCTTCCTCTTCAGGGATGGGGGATGCCCAGGCTGAGCTGCCCCACAGGGGTTGCTTGCTCCAGCCTGGTCTACTCCCAGCCTGCCAGCCATAGGTTGCTGCCCCATGTCTGTGCAGAGACCCCTAGCAATGGGGGAGGGGGAGTCCTGGACCCACCTCTGGGCATCCTCCAAGCGAGGAAGCTGCTTGGTAACATTTTCTCCTCCTCCCCTAATTTTGGGTTTGGGGTGGGGTGCTTAAGGCAAATCCACATTGGGCCCTTCCTTCAGGAACAGCTGGAGCTGGCTGCATCTGGGCTCCCTTCTGGATTCCTGGGATGGGGAAGGCAGGTTAATGCAGGGTATGCAGCTCTTGAGAAAGGGGGCCCTTCCTGAATCACCGCCTTCTGCCCCCCTCCCCCCCACCCCCGGCTCTGTGGAGGGAAGCTGGGCTGACTGGCTGGTGGGGGCTTTGGGCCTCTCTTTGATGCTCCTGCTGTGGCAGAGGCCTGCCTCCCCCCTCCCCCCCAAGCACTCCTGGAGGTGACAAATGTCTGAAGGGGTGGCTTGCTGGGGCGAGGGGGAGAGAGACATCCCATGGTCTTGCATATGGGCACCCGCTCCTCTGACTCCTGGTCTGAAGGTGGGGGCTGCCCTGCTCTTGCCACATGCCCCAAAACAAAGAGTGGGGGGAGAGGCCAGGGGGAAGGATGGGCGGATAGTGGCCTCTTTGCAAAGCTGGGCAGACAGAGCCTTTAGCAAACAACCTATCCCGCTTTTTCTTAATTGCTGTTTTATCTAACAATTAACACCACCCAGAATCAAGGCTGGAGAGGGAGTGGTGTTTTGTAGAAGCCCCTTCAAATCATGCACACACACAAACACACACACACCTTTCCTCCTCCCCCACCCCCACTTCTCTGATAAGGGCTGGCAGAGGGAATGTTAATGGGTGGGTGGGCAGGAGGTAGGAGTAGTGCCTTGAGTTGCACAAACAAAGCATCTGATAAGCAGCCCCTTCTTATCTCCCCCCAGCTGAGCCCCTAGCTCACCCCCCCATCCATAGCAGCCCCTCTCCCCCACTCCCACCCCAGGCCTGGGTTACCTCCTGGTCTTGAGAAGAATGCCTCCCCCCTTCAGCTCCTGAAT
The DNA here is from genome assembly GCA_030761175.1 of Masticophis lateralis. Taxonomy (NCBI): domain Eukaryota; kingdom Metazoa; phylum Chordata; class Lepidosauria; order Squamata; family Colubridae; genus Masticophis; species Masticophis lateralis. The sequence continues at coordinate 435,590 of JAUDYJ010000005.1, read as the reverse complement.
TCTTCCTGGAGGGCCGGGGGGTGGGGGAGTGGTTGATCTGGTCCAGGATCAAGTCAGATTCCAATGATCTCCACTTCCAAACACTGAGGCGGGTGTTTCCTGACTCCCACCAAGCCAGAGAGCCCCTGCTTTGCAAGGGAATGCAATTTAGGAGCTGCTTTCACATGTGCCAACTGGCACCCCATAGTTAACTGTGTTAATCCATGGTCCAGTTGACACAACCTGCTGAACCAAGAAAAGAACCAAGTTGGGCATGTTGTAGGAACCCACCCTCTGTTCTTTGCCTGCCCTAGTCAAGCGCATTGTAAAAACACCAGCTCTCCCTGCAAGTTTTGCATGTCTGAAAACTCCCTGCACTTCATCCAAGAACAGGAGCTGATGCAGACGAGCCCCCCAGATCGGCCACGGTTCACCCCCAGACCAGCTTGGGATCGCCCCTGTGGATGTAGAGATCAGCCAATGCCCACTTAACTGGCCTTGGTTACGCTTTCTTCGGGCATTCTGATGCTTGGCAGTGCCAGGACTCCCCAGAAACCAGTCCCAGAAGCCAATAGGACTTCCAGATGGGGGGCGGGGGGCTTGGCCTTTAAGTTAAGGCAAGTAAGAAAAGTGCCAGGCATGTTTGAGTGCACACACACACGCAGTCTTTGGCAGCCTTTGGTAAGAGGACAGCTCTGGGCCATTCTCCTCCCACCTCCAATCATGGGGGAGGTCCCCCCCCCCCCCGATTTCTGTTCCTGAGCACCCACCCTGGAAGCCCAGGAGAGTGACCTTGAGCAGATGCCATGTTGGCAGGACAGACAAGGAGTGCCCACTGACCCCTAGAACTGAGACGGAAGTCTTGGACCTGGCTGTGGGCACCTCTCTTCCCCCTTCCTCCCCCCACATCTCGCAAAGTCTCCCTCCTCCTTCCTGGACTGTAAAAGGGGTTTTCCAGGCAAGGCTGTATTGAGTGATTAAGGGCCCATCATGATTGCTTTGCAATCTCTCCTTCTTTGGCACCCCAGTTGACAAGGTGTTTGTGGCTGCCTTGCTATTCTTCCCCTCTTGTGTAGATGATGACACAACCCCACCACCCACCCCCACGCAGGAGGCATCCTTTTGAGAGCTACCAGCTGTCTGTACAGAGTGCACAACAGTTGTCTTCCACAGTGAAGAAATTTCTTCCTTCGGCACAAGCTCCCTCCAGAGTGGGCAACCGGGAAGGTGGTGAAGCAGAGGGCAGAGGAAATGCCACAACAGGGCACCAGCTGGGGAGAAAATCACCCCATTTACCCAAGAGGTGTGGCATTCCTGCTGTGGTGTCTGTGGCTTCTTTTTAATCCAGGGAAGAGCCTAAGGTCTCCTCACCTGGGGAGTCCGCATGCTGGCCTTGGGATCCCACCAGGGGCCCGGCTAAGGAGCTAGATTGGTGGAACCCATAGAAGGAAGGGAGCTGGCAAGGAGAAACCCTGCCTGTCCAGTGCCAGTGCCGGACACCAGACGGGGGAGAACAGCTGGATATCCACTCCCTCCTCCGCTGCTGCTGGCTGCCCCCTACATCCTCCCAACCCTCCTGAAAGATTAGCAGGTGTCCTGCTCAGTGCAGCCGAGTGCCCCCCAAGCAGCAGCAGCCGCAGCAGCTGTCAAAGAGGACCTTCCTGCAGTGTGCAGGCAAGTCAAGCCTCCGGCTGGAGGACTGTAGTCATCCTCCCGCCAGCTTCAGTTCAGAGCCACTGCCACACCTGTCGGGATCCTGGCCCTGGAACGGCCCGATGCTCCACTGTGGGACCCTCCAGCTTTTCCTGGGGAGCCTGCAACGGAGGCTGCCAGCCAGACAGAGACCCCAGAGCTCGCCTTCCCCCACTCGGCCCCGGCGCCTCCTCAACTCTCCTCCCTCCCTCTCCGCCTCCTCGAACCGAGCCAAGGCAGCCGCGGCGAGGGCAGCGGAGCAGCACTTTCCCACCGTCTGCGGCGCCCGCTTGGGCCGCGGCCAGGCAAAAGACGGCCCGGGCGCCTTTCCCAGAGCAGCCAGGCTGGCGAGGAAGGCGGCGCTGCAGGCGCTCCCGGGCGGTTCGCGCGGAGGCGGCGGTTGGTCGGCAGAGTCCGGCCTTCCCCATCCCCGCGCCCGCGGGGGCCTCTCCCACCCTGCCCCAAAGTTCACCCATCCCTTCTTGCCAGGCCAAATGCTGCTTCCAGGAAGACTCCAGGCTTGAAGCTGGGAAACCACCGCCCACAGCTGGAAACACACACACACACACACACACAAGCAAGTGGAGCAGCGGCTCTGCAAGACTGGAGAGGCTGGGCAGGGGCTCCTCCATTTGCTCTTCAAGTGCCTCCCTGAGCAACAGGTGGCAGCCTCACAGCCTGCCTGGGCTGCCATTTAAGCAACTTCCCAATTGCTGTCCCTTGGGGCCCTCCTATTGGTTTGGGGGTGGTGTGTGGCATCCAAGGTCCCAGGACTGAATAGTCCTCTGTATTTCCCCCAGGTCAGGCCCACCATGGGAGGAGCTTCTGGCCATCTGCCCTAAAGATACCTATGGGCAAGACAGCTGACTTGGCACACCTTCACCAAGAAGTTCCACCTGACCTATTCCATCTTCCAAGTTTGCACAATTGCCTGGGGGTTAAACCCATGACTACTGATGTTTGCACAACTCAGGAAATCCCCCCCCCAAAAAAATATTTACCAAGTTTAGAACATGATCAGCCAAGACCACTGAAGTGTTCAGCCTCCCTAGGAATTGTGTTATCCCTCTTTCCTCAGGGAGGGATTCTCCAGAGCTATTGGATTACCATTCCCATCATCCCCAAACAGTGGCATTGGGTGGCCATTTTTTCTGCAGAACTTTTGAAACCCTTTTTTCAACTGCTCAGAGTGATGACTGAGAGCCACTCCATGTGCGTGTGTGTTCCCCAGCCCAGTGCCTGCTGAGACCCCCACCCACATTCCTTACCATTTCCTTTGTCTGGGCCTGGACTACTTTGAGGATAAATTGTAAATTGTTCCCCAGTCCCCAATTATTCTCCTGGCTCAGAAGCTGTGCTGGGAACAGCCCTCTAAGGTAGCTGGGCAGCCCAGACCCTGCTGGTGAGGGGGGAGCAACAGAATGAAGCTCTGAGGAGTGGCCAGGAGCAGCTTCCTGGCAGCCCTTGCAAGCTGACACCTGTAGCATTATGGGTCACACGCCTGAGGTCACCAGGGCATAGGACCCCCACATGCCCCCCTTAACACTTAGTCCTCCCCAGCTAGGCTAGGCAGAACTCAGGAGGAGGGGCTGCAGAAAGCCCTGGTGCAGGGCACAGGAGGTTCTCTCAAGGCCCCTGTGGGCAAAGAGGGTTGTGCGTCCCAGGACTAGAATGGGTGAGCAGGAGGTAGGAACTGGCACTTGCTGCCCCACTGAAGTTGCCTGGAAAGGGATGGGGTAGGCCTTGAGGGAGGCAGAGGGATCTGTCCGGGAACAGGAGGGCAGCTCTGACACACACACACACCCATAGCACTCATAGGGGAGTGGTCTCTGGAAGACTGAGCCAAAGCCCAGCTCAGCCAGCTCACCTTGGAAAGGTCTAGATCTTCAAAGCTTTCCCAGCCCAGCTGGCCATGGGTGTCAGGAAGAAGGGGCTGGGCTCCAGGTGGGCAAAAGAGAGGCAGCAGGAGGCCAAGACATGGCTGGGGGTCCCCCAGCTCAATCAGCAGTCTGGCCAATGGCCTACAGGAGCACCTGCTACCGACTGATCTGGAAAGGGAACCCTTGGGCTGGTTCCTGCCAACCATTGGCCTCACAACACTTACCAACTGCCGCTCTTAGGGGGGTTGCATAGATGCGCTGCTGGGTCTTAGGCGGATGCGGTTCTGAAGGTGGGGCAGTAGGCAGGAGTTGACCCAGGTCCCCTTAGGGGAGACACACACACACACACACACACACACAGAGTTTCCCCTTAGGCAAGGCATCAGCCTGTGATTCACAGCAGGGTTGCTGCTGCTTGGGCAATATGCCCCCTCCCAACAGGTGTGGCAGCAAACAGGAAGACAGGCAGCCTGTTCCCCTCACCACCTCCCCCCCTCCAAGAGAAGAGCCCTTTACTGGGGCCTCTTCTCTCAGGAAGCCAAGGCTCAGGAAGGCAGGCAGAGCAGAGGCCTTCTCTCTGCTGGGAAACCTTATCCGAAAAGCTTCTTCAGAGCTACAGATTGAAGAAGCCTCTTGGAGGAGAAGCAAAATGTCTTCAAAGAAAAACCAGAAAGTCCAGTTGCCTCTTGAAAAGCGCCTTTGGGACAACCATGACCTGGATGACTGAGAAGCCCCATAGACATTGACCTCTTGAGCAGGGGTTGGGCTAGAAGACCTCCAACAGCTATAATTTTACCTGAAACAACATAACAACATAACAGCAGTAAAAATATACTCTACCAAAGTTGTTCCAGAAAGAAAAATCCAACGCTTGACGGGGAGATTTGCATTTGGCCCTGACTTCCCATACAATGCACAACCGCAGAAGGCAAACCCACAGCAACCTTGCCCTGCGTTACAACTCAAGCAGAAAAAATAGAAACTGGCTGTCCCTGAGGCAGGGGGGCTTCTCAGACCCTTCTGGTTCCCCACTTCTGCCCGCCCCCATGAACAGGCAGGAATGAACCCTCCACCAGGCACTGCCCACTCTGTGTCCTGAAAGAACGCAGAACACATCTGGAAACACCCTTGGTGCAGAGCGCCAAACACCTGGGTTATGTTCCAAGTCTGAGCTCAAAAAGGTGGGGCAGCCTTTTGATGCTGAGAAAACGTTGCACCTCCTGCTGAATTCATCCCTTCTGCTCCCAGGGCAGGAGTTACTCTCCCTGACTGCTTCTGGGGTGGATGGTTGGGTTGGCTTTCCCTTCGGATTTTTCCAAACACAGGCCAGTTCCAAGCCTGAGCTAGACAGGCAATCAGGCACAACATGGCCCGCCTGCTGGCCTGCCTGCCTTCCTCCCTCCCTCCCTCCCTCCTTTCTTTTCTCCTTCCTTCTGTCCTTTTTCCCTCCCTCGTCTGCTTCGCAGGTCCAGCAAAAGTCCAGTTCCCGGCCTGCATATCCGTATTCCCGGGGCACGCGCCGAAGTCCTGGCCGGCCCCTGACCGGGCCCCCCGCGGGCGCTCTCTGCTCGCCCCTTCCCGCCTCCCTGTTTCTCACGGTCTGGGCAGGGGCCGTCAGGTGATACGGCGGGGGTGGGCCAGGTGCGGAGGGGATCGCGCTGAGCCTCGCCTCGCCTCGCCTCGCCTGCAGAGGAGGAGGGGGGAGGGGTCTGCACTCGAGCAAGGCGGCGTTTGGCAGGCGGCGGACTGAGCCTAAGCCGGCGGAGCGGCGGTGGGAATGCGAGTGTGAGAAAGTCAGTCAAGCGAAGGAAGAGAGGAGAAAGGCCTTCAGGGCCGCCGGCAAAACGGCCCCCTCCTCGCCCCCTCGAACTCAGCAGCGCGGGAGTCGGCCGAGGGAGGGAGGGAGGGAGGGAAGGGAGCTGGCCGCTTCTCCGTCGAGCAGCAGCCTCTGTCGGCACAGAATTGGCCGCAAAGACGGAGGCGGCTGCGAAGGGACCCGGCCGGAGCGGCCCCGGACCAGGCCTGCTGCCTCCGACTCTCCGCTGAGCTTGGGGCCAGCTCAGACACTCGCCCCCGCCCTGCCCTGCCGCGTGGCGGGATCCTGGGGCTCAAATCCAAGCCCCCCCCCGGGGGCTCCCAAGGAGCTGTCGCTCACTCAGCAAGGAGGGAACCATAGACCCGTATTTCCGCGGTCGGCCATCCTTTGACAGACCTCAAAGCAACTGCAGTTGGGGCTCGCGGGCTCTGCCGCACCTTTGGGCCACATTCTTGACCAGCCATGAGACGCTTCGCCTCTCTAGACGGGAGGGTAGCAGTTTGTAGATGCTCCAAAGCAGGTCGCCTCCCCCCACCCCGCACCCTTCCAGGCAGTAGCCAAAAGGCAGGCTGGGCTTTTTGCCCTTTCAGGAGCAAGGCGGCCCCCTTTTCCCCATGAACTGTGAAGGAGAAAAGCGAAGCGTAGACATCAGCCTGGCTGACCTGGAGTTTCCTTCCAACGGGCTGGGGGTCTTCAAGGGCATTTCAATCAGATGCCCCGTTTCTTGGCTCCAAAGCAAACCTAGGGAAGGCTTGAATTCATTCCTGGCATGTGGGTAGCAAAGGGGCTCAGACTCCTTTGCTACCCAGTTAACTGGGGCTGAAAGGCAGAGCAGGAAAGAGCAAGGCCTCCATTCAGGCCAATTAACTGGAAAGGGGCTGACGGGAGGAGCGCTGGTGAGATTCCAAGGCCTGCCAGAGGAGCTGGAGGGCAGATCCTACGAGCTCCCGGTGGGTCCACCCTTACAGCTTGGGGGGGTAGGGCAGTGGGCTGGATCCTGACTGCTGGCTTGGCTTTCTCTCCGGAACCTCAACAGGAAGCCTCGGCCGCGAGAGAGCAGCCCCCTCCCCGCATTATGATTTCAGCCTCCAGTGGGCAGGACTGCATTTCTGCAGCTCGGAGAGGCAAACCTCCCAAGAGCCAGAAGGGGGATGGGATGGTGTGAACGAGATCAGGCACCGTCCCTGTTTTGAGCACCCTCTAGTATCCGTTGAAGATGGGAACTGGCCACACCAGACTGGCCTTAGTGCAGTTGGAGGGAGGAGAGCTGCCTCCTTGCAGCCCCTTTCAGGAAGTGCAAGGGACTGACTCAGCGCCCCTCCCCCCAGCAGCCCCTCCTTTCGACCTGGACTAAGAAGGAGCCGCACCCGAGCCCTGCCTCTGCCACGCCACGCCACGCCTGTAACCAAGAGTTCTGGGATTTTTCAGAAGTAGGCTGGGCAGCCATTTGTCCGGGACAGTGCAAGGCTCCTGCCTCGGCAGGAGGCGGGGTAGGACTAGAAGATCTCCAAGGACCCTTCCAGCCCTAGGACTCTATGCTTCCATTTCGCTTACCAGGCTTAATTAGGACTGGACTCCCCAGCCCCAAAGCTTTCTAGCTGGCTGCCCTTCCGCTGTTTTTTGTCCGCTGAAGTCAACAGCTCAGGAATTACACGTGAAAGTCGGCATATTATTTTAATTACTTTTGCTGCCTTGAATGAAAACACATTCATCCGTTGATCGTTTCGAACATTGAGCTGGTGGAGAGGAGGCCGTGTCAACTTAAACCGCCGAGGTCCAGAAGCTCGAGGCCAGCCGCCGAACCGGGGCCTGTCATTTCGAGGGAACGAGAGCGACTCTGACCCACTTCTCGCCCCTTCCCTTCCTGGAGAGTCCAGCGCCGCCGCCGCCGCCGCCAGACTGCGTTCCTCGCTTCCCTCCCCGGAAGGCGGGGTTTTCCCAGGCTCTGGCGGCGGCTGCGGCTGCGGCGGCTTGCCCGGCTTCTCTCCCCGGCCGCCAAGTTGCACAGCGCCCGCCCGCCTCGCCCTTGGCGGCGGCGGCGGCGGCTGCAGGAGACCTTCCGGCACGCGTTCTGGGGCAGCGCCTGCGGGCAGCCAGGCGGCTGGAGCCGAGGAGGGAGGCCCGCCGCCCGGATTCCACCCTAGATTGGAGGAAAGTCTCCTGCCTGCCACTCTGCCCACGGCCTTCCACGCGTGGCCCCCCCCCCGGGCCCAGCTGCGGGGGCCAAACCCGCAGCTGGGCGCGACCCTTGGTCTGGGCGCGACCCTCGGGGCGGAGCTGGAAGCGCCCCGGCCGGTCTTCCCAGCCGCGCGCGCTCAAAAAAGCCGCCGCCCTCAAAACCCAGCGACCTGCGCCCCATCCTCGGCCGGGCGGGCCGGCGGCGCCGCGAGGGTTAAAGCGGGCGCGTGATTGACAGGGCGGCTCCTGGTGCCCGGGGGGCCAGGCGTGCGCCATTGGCCACCGGTCGGTGCGCCGAGCAGCCAATGGGTGGGCACCGTCCACGAGCGGGGCCGCGTGCCTCCCGCTCCCATTGGCTGAAAGTCACTGTGGGAAAGAAAGTTTGGCAAGTTTCACACGAGCCGTTCGCGTGCAGGGCAGTTTATAAATAGCGGCCGCCAGTCAGGGAGCCGGCCGGGATTGCGCAGGGCTGGGGGCGGCTCGCTAGGCCGGCAGCTCCGACCGCAGGAAAGCGTAGAGGGGGTGCCGTACTGGGAAGGGCCGGCAGTCGCCGCCGCCGGCGGAGAGGGTCACGCCATCACATCGACGCCCGCCGCCCGCCCGCTTCGTTGCAGGAGACGCTGCGCCGGATCCCGAGTCGCGCCGGCTCTCCCGCGGCCACGATGCCCGCCGACCTGATGGAGAAGAGCTCCTCCTCTCCCGCGGCGGCCACCCCGGCCAGCGGGCACGCCACCCCGGACAAGCCCCGCACCGCCGCCGAGCAGCGGAAGGTAAAAGAGGGGTCCGGGCGGGGGAGCGGGGCGGGGGCGCCTCTCCGCGGCTCGGCCCACCGCTGCACTCGCCTTCTCCCCACAGTCGTCCAAGCCGATCATGGAGAAACGGCGTCGCGCCCGGATCAACGAGAGCCTGGGGCAGCTGAAGACGCTCATCCTGGACGCCCTCAAGAAGGACGTGAGTGGCGGGGGGCACGAAAGGGCTTGGCGAAACGGGGGAATGCCCTCTGGATGTCCCAACTCCTCAGCGACTAGACTTTTTTCAGACGTGCGGTGGGGCTGGGAGGGCGCAGCGACGAGCTTCCGTGGTCCTCCCCCCCCCCCGTCCCCAACGTCTGAGATCCTCTATAGACCTGTGGAATGGGAGACACACACACCCTGCTAACCCCCAGGCGTGATTCTTCCTTTTGAGGGTGGGGCGTGTCATTTCCCCCCAGGCAGAAAAGGAGGCTGTTCTTGGCGTCCAGCTGAGCTAAAGCTCCCCCCACCTCTCCCCCCACCGGGGCTCATGTCCCTCCTGCTCCTGTTTGCCCCCAGAGCTCCCGGCACTCCAAGCTGGAGAAGGCTGATATCTTGGAAATGACGGTGAAGCACTTGCGCAGCCTGCAGCGGGCCCAGATGACCGGTGAGTGGCCGGGCGGGTGGACCCCTCCCTCTCCAGGGGTGACTTCTTCCAGACTTCCGCCTGTGGTTTTGAATGCCATCCAAGCTGCCTTTCACTGCCTTGGCTCAGGCGCGCGTTCCCACGGTCTGGCTCTCGCAATATTTATAGCCCCAGGTCCAAGTCGCTCCCGTTCCGGAAAGGAGCCTGCGGTGGGGCCGAAGAAGAAGGCGGAGTGGCCTCTCACAGCCCCTGGGGGGGGGGGGGCAGCCTCCTGTTGCTCGCGGGTGTCCGGTTCCCAGAGGCCCAGATGCCTGCAGCCTGGCCGGATTCAGACCTTCCTCCTGGGCGGAGGGCAGTTCCCCCTCACAGGGTCCTGTGCTTAGCAGCGAGGGGGAGGCGGAGGGGCCCAGAGTTGCTGCTGCCTGCCTGCACGGCCGCAGACCCCCTCCCCTGACTGCTGCCGCTTCTTTTCCTGCCATCAGCCGCGCTCAACACGGACCCCTCCGTCTTGTGCAAGTACCGAGCAGGTTTCAACGAGTGCATGACCGAGGTGACTCGCTTCCTCTCCTCCTGCGAGACCGTGAACACGGAGGTCCGGAACCGGCTGCTTGGACACCTGGCCGGCTGCCTGAGTCAGATCAGCGCCCTGAACTACCCCGCCCCGCAGTCTGCAGCTTTGCCCCCGACACCCGGCACCCAGCATGGAGCCTCTTTGGGGCAGCCTCTGGTACAAATGCCCGCCGGCACGACGCCCCCTTCTGGCAGCGTGGCTTCCTGCAAACTCGGCAGTCCGACAGGCGAGAGTGCCAAGGTGTGTGGCGGCTTCCAGCTGGTTCCCGCTTCCGACGGGCAGTTCGCCTTCCTCATTCCCAACACAGCCTTTGCACCCCACGGCAGCGCTGTCATCCCCCTCTACACCAGTGGGGGTCTGAGCTCAGGCCCTCCCACAGCCAGCATCTCATCAGGATCGGGTGCCCCATCGCTCCCGGCAGACTCACTCTGGAGACCCTGGTGAGCCCTGGGGACCACACCTTGGCCCCGGACTCAGGGAGCAGGGCCGTTGGTGGCCGCCCATGACCACCCGCTTGGATTCCGCTCCATGGCCCCCTCAGAGGCAGCCTGTCTCTGCCTGTCCATAGGATCTACCTTTCATGTTGGATTGTGCCTTCCCCGAGACTGGCCCTGTCCTCTCTCTGTGTGGGTGTGGGGGCTACGGGGGTCCGAGTGTACTTTCCCTCCTTGTCTTTCTGCCTTTTTTTATTTCTAAGCAATACCAAAGATTGATTTGTTCTTATACAAAAAGCCTCCCCTTCCTTTTTTGGAAGCTTTGATAGAAATAAAGACTTTGACTATCACTCAAGCTGGGGATGGGAGCAGGAATGTTGCAGGGGGTACAGGCAGGGTCTGGATGGGGGGGCTCATCTGCAGACCCCGGCCTCTGGCCTAAATGCTGACAGACCCGCACTGGGAGTACTAATGGTGCTGGGGGGGGGGGGGGGCTGGGCTGCCATCTCCTGGCTTTTTCTCAGAGGAACCTCTGACTCTGGCCAGGCTCAGGAAAAGGGGGTCTAGGGTGCAAGAGGGGATCTCTCTTAACTGAGCAGGACCCCAGGGATCGTCCACATGGCATCCTTGGCATTCCTACTGCCAGGTAAACCCATGGAGGTCTCTTCCAGATGCTCAGCAGGCTGACCTCCCTGATAAGAAGGACCATCAGCAGCCAATGGATTAAGAGGGGGAGGAGGAGGAGGAGGAGGGTTCAGGGCAAGACATCTGGACCCCCTGGGAGAGACACCCTCCCCCCACACTTCCATGCCTGCCACCTTGGGGGAGCAACTTGAGGCTCCTGAGGAAGACCCTGACCAGCCACTTCAACTAGGCAGCTCCTGATGGGCAGGGGGAGTCCAGGAGGACCCTTTCTCCTAATGGTGAATGGAGTCTCCCTGATCAGACCAAGCCTAGTTCACATGACTCTCTTGACTCACGCTTGCTCCCAGGATGTGTGAATCCAGCCTACTTGAGAAAAGGGTCAGCGAGAGAGATTCTTCGGGCAGCTGTTGCATGGCAAGGGCTTCTGGCACCGGAGAAAGAGGCTGGCCCCAAATCCTGTCACTGGAGGCCTAAGCAGGAACTTCTAAGGAGCCATTATTGACAGCTGGCACAAGGAGGTTCTTTGGCTTACAAAGTGGGAAATGACTGAGCAACTGAACAGTCACCCCTGTGGGAAAGAACAGAGTGGGGTGTCACCAAGAGGAAGAGAATGCCAAGGTGGGGCTCCTTGTAAGTTCCTTGGGAGGAAGGCCTTTGGCAGGAAACAGCAGAGTTTGAGCTCAGCTGGAAGGTGGGGAAGCAGCTGGCTACTCTTGGAGGGATGTGGGCCCAGCCAGCTCTCCCTTGGCCTAGCACAGAATGACTTCTTGGGCTTCCCTGAGCACAAAAGTTACCCCACATCAAGGCTAATTTTAGCGGAGATTAGTGTACACAGGTGCAGTCTGCTGAAGCTGATGGCCTGAGCTGGGCAGGGAGCCAGGCTGGCTGCAGGAGGAAAATGCTGCCACCAGGTCAGAGGCCAGGCCAACCATTTTGCCTATGCGGCAGAGCCCTGATAGTTCCTCCCTCCCCTCCTGCCAGTACAAGAGCTGCTTTCTGCCCGGAGGGGAGTCTGCGGGGGGCGGGGGGGGGAGGAAGGCCGTGCTCTATAGCCCCGCCTGGCCTGTTTCCTGGCCCGGTGCCTCTCTGGAAGCGGGGAAATCCGGGCCCCGCTCTCCTTTGCCAGCGCGCTTCCTGCACGCCCGTCCTGGCCCGGCTGTGATGATTTAACACCCGCAGCATCTGGTTGTGATCAGCCTCCGCCTTTCCTCTGCTAACTCAGACAAGATGCGGCTGCGGAAGCGCGGGGGGCAGCCAGCACTCGCCGCATCTCCCCGGGAGCCGCTCCGCCTGCCCCCTGCCCCCTGCCCGGCTGGTCACGGCCCATTTGCAAAGGAGATGGGCGAGCCCGGCAAAGGGCCGGCTCCGATTTCCGATCGCGGGGCCCGTCTCCGTCCCCAAAATCTGCTCTTCAAATTCCCGCTCTCCCCTGGCCTGCGGAACGGCCAGGTGCCTGCCGGCATTCAGGTGTTGGAAGAGGAATGCTGAGGAGGGGGCGAGTGGAAGGAGCTCTGGCCCTGTCTGCACAAGCCCACGCCTCCCGAGGACATCCACTAGCGGGGGCTCTCGAGGGACCCTTCCTGGCAGGGCTCGCCCACTTTCCTCCCACAAACTGCTGCATTCCGTCAATCACTGTCAGGGAGCGGAGGGGCGCCCTGGAGACCTCTCCCACTTTACCCCGCGGGGATTCAGGGTTGCTCCACCCGACGCTCCCCAACCCCGCCCTTCCCTCCATCCCCCCTTTAGCGTTCGTGGGGCCAGGAGATGCTCGGGGCTCAGGAAGGCAGGTTTGCCTGTCTCCTCCCGGTGGGGCGCTGATTCCTTGTCGTGCAGACGGCCCAACACAGGGAGCGATCCATCCGTCCCGCTGCGAAAAAGAGACTGAATTCCATAATGGAACAATCTGTTCCCGTCCAACGGGGGCACATGAGGAAGAATCGTTCTCTACCCTCCCCGAATCTGGGAGCCTCCAGAATAATTGGCCCCAATCACCAGGCCCAAGCCCAGATCCTAGAGGGATCCAACCTGGCACCCTGCAGCTGTTGCTCAGGCACAAGAGCCCTTGACAGGAAGAAGGCAGCCAGAGTTTGACCAAGGCAGTCAACGCACCAACCCCTCTCTCCTGCAGCCCAAGTGAGGGATGTGTCTCCAGGTGGGGCAGAGGAGGCCCTCAGAGGGATCAGCCCAGCTTGGCTTCCCAGTCTCTTGCAGCTCTGGGGAACGCCTGGTCACAGTGCCTCCCACCAGTGGGTCAATTCCCTCCAGGACCAGCCCCTCTGCTCTGAACTGCTGGCTGGACCTTTGCACGCGCGCACACACACACACACACACACACACACACCCTGCAGCCGACCTCTTGGCAGGAAACAAGGACTCCCAGTGACCTCCGGAAGAGGCGAGGTCGTGAGAAAGGGGCTGCAGGCAGTCTGCCAAGCAAAGACACCCACCCACCCACACACACACACACACACACACACAGAGGAAAGTTGAAGGGGAAGGGCTGTGAAAAGAGGGAAGCAAGTGGAAGAGGGGGGGCAGACAGGGGGGCTCAAGTGGAATCAAGGAAACATCTCAAACATTATAAGGAAGTCCCACTGAGCTTCTCAACCTGCCTCTGCAAGGAAGAAAGTGGGATCTTCCCTGAAGAAGCCCCCTCTGAGCTCCACCTCTGAGGACCTGAGTCAGCTGGTGGGTCCTTCCCTTCCATCCATCTGAACACAGGTGGTCCTCAATTTACAATGTTTCATTTAGTGTCTGTTTGAAGTTACAACAGCATTGAAAAAGTGACATGACCATTTTTCAGACTTAATGGCTGTTGCAGCATCCCCGGGGTCACACGATCAAAATTTGGACGCTTAGCAACTGACTCATCTTTATGACGGTCGCAGTGTCCCGTGAAGTGAAGTGAAGTGAAGCCAGATTCACTTAACAAGTGCGTTGCTCCCTTAACAACTGCAGTGATTCTCTTAACTGTGGCAAGAAAGGTCATAAAATGGGGCAAAACTCAAGTAACAACTCTCTTGCTTCGTAACAGACAACTTGGTCTCAACTGTGGTTGTAAATCGAGGACCACCTATAATGCATTTTTCAAGGAAGGACTTTGCCAGGAAAGGTGAAAGGAAGTATGGCAACCCCCAAGTCGCAGCTTTCTTCTGGAATCTCAGCTGCCCACACTCTTTGTTTCCATGGTGACCTGTCCTCTCCTACTGCCCAGTTAAAGCACATTTAACAGGAAGGCACCTTCCTTATTGCTCCTCTTTTGCTTGTTAGGACCAGAGCACCCACCCACCCCCCACCACCACTGCCCCCCAGCACAGGACAAAGCTGGCACCTTCCCCGGGGCCTGCCCCAGGAGTCCACTTTGCCCTTGGCAGCCCAGCAGGGCCTGGCAGGGCAATCCTCCTTTCGCACCTTCAATCAGCCAGCAGGGTTATCTGGCTGGCAATCTGCCAGAACACCCCCCCTCCTCCTCCCCAGGGACTTATTGGCAGGATGTTTACAGAAGGAGGCTCAGGTTATCTGGAGAGGAGGGGGAGTGGAGGAGGGGGAGGGGCGTTGCAGTTTTTACACAATGTATGGAGGAGGGGACAGGAGCAGAGCCAAGGGAGTGGAGTCTGGTGTGACCCAAAGTTTTCCCACTTGCAAAACTCACTCTGCACCCAAAACTGATTCAGGAAACACAAACACAAAACCTGGGCTCACATTCCCACTCAAACACACACGGCTTTGTGATCTCCAAAGCCATCAAAGGCAGGAGAAGCAGCAATCTGGAACTAAAGGAGAAATTTCCTGACAGTGAGAACAAATAACCAGTGGAAGGGAAATTGCCTCCAGGAGTTGTGGGCGCTCCATCACTGGAGGTCTTTAAGAAAAGACTGAAGGGCCATTTGTCTGAAGTGGTATATGGGGTTTCCTGCTTGAGCAGGGGGTTGGACTAGAAGACCTCCACTATCCCTTCCAACTCTGTTATTCTGCCAGCAGAGAGGACAACAGCACACCTTATGGGATGGATCTGGTCAGGCAGCTGTTTGGGATTAGCACAATATAGGCTCATTCTTGTAATCCTTCCCTTATCTTCCTCTTCCTCCTGTCTTTCCTTTCCTTTCTTTTTCTTTTTCTTTCTTTTCTTTTCTTTTCTTTTTTTTTGCATCTTAGTACAGTGTATGAGCCAGCCTGTGTGCTGAATGTACATTGTGTTAACTCAGATAATGAGGAATGATGCAGAACTGCAAAGGAGCCAAAATGGACAAGAGACTGCCATCACACACAAGCACACTCAAGTACACGCTGCGTTTATGGTGCTCAATGGGGACTCCAGAGAGATCCAAGAGGAACTGTAAGTGTGGAAGATGATGGGAGAAGGCTGCACTGGGTTCAAGGCCCGTTTTCTCAGCCTTTGATCCCAGGAGGGACTCAGCCCAGCTCTGGAATCCTGAAAGCAGAAAACAGCAGCGCTGGGTGGCTCAGAAGGAGAAGTGGGGGCGGGGCTGCCTCCCAAGAGCTGCTGAAGCCCACCAGCACATGAGGCTGGGGAGGGGCGCTCAGGAGGCTGCAGATTGTCTAGTGTATTTGCACAGGGTTGTGTTAGGTGGAGTTTATTACAGACACATGCATGACAACGGATTAAAACAGCCTGTGGGGGAAGGGAGGGGAGGGGCAAGAGACCCCCCCCCCCAAGTTGCACAATTCACCGAGGAGAGGCTGCTGTGGGTTTGTTTAGTACAATCATTTAGGAACTTTGATTCTGGCCATTTGCAAAGGATGGACTCCAGCTTGTGGGACAATAGCAGCCACTCTGCAGGCCACACAACATGGACTTTGTAGTACTAACAGGGACTTAGTAGTATTATTGGACTTGATAAACAGCATGGGCTTTTTACATTTTGATTCATTTTCAAATGACATTAATAGTATCAATAGTATCAATTGAGGACCCAGTTTGTGGGGGCAATAAACTGACTTTGTATAAATATACAAAAGTATGAAGGCTATTGCTTAACGCATTGTAAGCCGCCCTGAGTCTCCGGAGAAGGGCGGCATATAAATCAAATTTAAAAAAAATAAATAAATAAAGGAGAAGAGTTTATCAAATCATTGCAGACTGTAATGTAGAAAGCAATAACCCAAAAGCATAGGTGGGCACAGTTGGGCACCCCAGCTCATCCACTTCGCCCATGAGAAAATCACAGCCTGATTACAGATTGAGCAGGCGGTGGTCCAAAAACAGCATCCAGAATCAGGCCAATGAGGAGCCAGTAACCCTCGGGGCCTGAGGGTTAAACCTGGGGCCAATCAATGGTACATCTTGCAAACAGTGGGCCCCTGTCCTTAAACATAGGCCCACACCACTCCCTTAGCAGCCGAAGTGACCCCTGGTTGAGCTCCTGGCCCTGAGATGAGGCTGTTGTGGGAGTGGGGCTCTGCTTGGAATGGGGTTGTCAATCCTGCCTCTGCACATTTGGGAAGAGGGCCGTTTCTATTGGGGAGAAGCAGATCCCAAAACTCAACTCTCATAGGGGAGGCCTTTGTGCAGAGAGCGATTTTCCAAAGCCCCTGAAGGCCAGACAAGGAACAATGGATGGAAACTGAACAAGAAGAGATTCAACCTGGAAATAAGGAGACATTTCCTGACAGTGAGAACAATCAACCCATGGAACAGAAGTTGCCTTCAGAAGTTGTGGGAGCTTCACCACTGGAAGCTTTCAAGAAGTGACTGGACTGCCATCTGTCAGAAATGGTATAGGGTCTTCTGCTTGGGCGGGGTGGAGTTGGACTAGATGATCTACAAGGTTCCTTTCAACTCTGTTATTCCATTCTAAGGATTGGGGTCTGCTGGGCACAAAGTCTACTTTCTCCTCCCATTCATAATGGGAAAGCAGTAACTCTCTCCTTAATGGGGCCCCAATCTTCTCTTCACTGGGGTTTTATCTGCCAGTTGTCAGGTCGTATTTTAGGCTGATAATGGCTGGGAAGACTCGTCCTGCCCTTCTGAGCTGCCGCCTGCCAGATCCGTTTTCTGCACAGCTCCTGCTGGGTGTCTTTCTCCCAGCCACTCAAGGAGGGTTCCTGGCACTCGGCCAGTGAGCCACCCTCAACCACCCTCAGAGAGGAAAGCCAGGGACAGGAGAGGAACCTCATGTGCTACCTAAGTACACAAATGAACATTGTTTGGGGTTTTAGCACATTGTGTGAAAGAGCTGAGATGGCACCTTCGGATGCCAAGACCCCCTGCTGTGGAAGTCACACGCTCACTTTTACAGGAGTGCTTGCGGGTTTTAAAGGCGTGAATGTGGAGCTTTGCACATGTCAGGTCCCCTGACGATGATAATGCTGTTCGAATTACGGAAGAAGCAGACTTCTATGACCCAGCTGGTTACTGACCGGTTCTTTGGGTTTTCAAGAACTCTCAAGCCAGAAATGAGCCAACCAGGTTTAATACTAACTGGGCTTCTCCAACTCATATGATTCGGCACATTGTGAGGATTCAGCCAGTGAAGTTGCAGAGGGACAGGTCCATATTCTAAATTCCTTATTATAAGGAATAGCCATCTTAAGGGCATGTCATCTTTGGAGCTTGAGCTCTTTTCCTTGGGGGGGGGTGTTTTGTGTTTTGTTCCAGGAGCCCTGGTGGTGGGAGAACAGGAGGTGGCCCCCAGGGCTGACCCGACCAAAGAGCTTGCTGCTCTTAATCCTCTTCCTGGCTGCATTCACACAACCCTCTTGACCTGGAGCTGATTTAATTCACTTTCTGGGTTCGCATAATGCAGATAAAGTGACCCAACAGACCAGGTTCAACAGAAGGCTAAGCCACAGAAAACCTGTTCTATGAATTAACCAAGTTTAGCAGGGTGTAGGAACATCTTTGCCAGCTCTGCATGGCCAGGCCGAGTGCCGGGTGAGCGCAGCTGATGGCTCTCCAGAAGCCAAAGAGCCTCAGAGCCTGGGACACTTTGAGCCTCAAACCCTCTTCCCCAGTGGCAGCAGGTGGCACCTAATTTAGTGGCATCAGGGTGGCACCGTGCTGTTCCTGGGATCGGAAGCCTTTCTTCGGCTGGAGCCTTTCTTCCGGCAGAAGCGGCTGCGGAAGGGGGTGCATCACTTATTCATGGTGGATCAAATGGCCACCGGAGGCCCTTCTTGACACAGCCCATCTTCGCATTGTTTCCGGCCTCTCTCTTCACATCCTCAGCGCACAAGCCTCGGCCTCCATTGTGCCAGAGCAGCAGGCAAAATCCTTTCCCATCCAGCGCCCGGCTCCCTTTGTGCAGCTGTTTGTGATACGCTTTCTCTCTGGCTGCTCGCAAAGGTCACTCCCTGCCAGCACACCGTACCTGGGCCTTTGTGGCAGAGGGCCGAGGGCCGGCCGGAGTGACCTTTATTTCCAGATTAGCAGTGTGTGCTTTTTGTAGCAAGAGCCCTTTAATGGTGGAGGCTCAGAAGATGAGATGGACAATGCCTTTATTAGCTGGGGAGGAGAGGGCCAGGCTCTATGGGGTGAGGGGGGGGCTTCTCCATTCAGAGCAAATAATGCAAGGGGCCTCCTTTGCAGATCTAGCTGCAAGGAGCACAGATTAATTTCCAGGGGATCAGCGAAGCTCTTGGGCTACTCGGCCTCCCAAATCCTCATGCCTCTGTAGAACCAAAGAAGATTCTCTTGGTATTTTCTGGGCAGGCCAGACCTTCCTTCCCTCCCTCTTTCCTTCTTTCTTCCTTTCCCTCCCTCCCTCTCTTCCTTCCTTCCTTCCTTTCCTTCCTCTCTCCTTTCAGAAGGGACGCAAAGACACCGGCAAAATGCTGCCTTCAGATAAGCCTGGGCTTGAGGTTGAGGCCAACCAGTGTTTCCTTCTCAGATTATGCTGGCCATGGCCAAGGGCTCTGGGGGAGGCTGAGGAGAGGGACCACACCTAATCACTCAGGAGCTTAGAGGAGGAGGAAGCAAAGCCCCAGGAACTGGCCTTGGTCCTGCATTTCAGGTTTCCTGGCTGTTTAGACTTACCCATCAGAGGGTTTCTTCTGGTCCAGCTTCTGAAGGAGTGTGAAACTGAGACCTTCAAGAGACACCCATTTGCTGGGCAGTTCACACAATGACCCAACCCAGGCTAACAAAAGAGCATGGCTGTGTTCACTACTCCCTGACTTAACTGGCACTTCACAGCATTGGCTCTGTCAAGGACTGATGCCCACATCCCACCAGCCCCTTTTGAGCCTAGACTGGCATTCTGTGTGAATTAAACCCAATCCCTCCCCACAATAACCATGAATTCCCTCTTGTGGGGGAGGAGACAGGGTGAGGCATCTTCTTCTTCTGTGCAGTTTGCTTGGGACTTTACGGCAGAAAATTCTGAAGAAAGCAGGCAGTCAATGTCCTTAAGAAGGGACCAACAACCCTGAATAAACCCAGTCAAAGGCCCCACTGCCCAAGTCTGCCCACCCACCCCGGGGCTGGCCAGTTGCCTTCAGGGAAGCCCAAGGACTCCTCTGCCTGGGTGAATAGCAGAAGTTTCTCCTTGGAAGAAAACTCAGCCCTTGCTCAGCGTCTTAGAAATCAGGAGGGGGGGCTCCTCTCTCTTTGCAAAGGACCATCCAGGAGGAAGCAAAGGGCAATGGAGGCCTCTGCGCCCACTTCGCCTCCTCCCCGCCCCGAGTCACACTGGGCCGTCCCCAGCCGCCTGGCCCCTATAGGCGCGCCTGCCCAAGCGTGAGGCAGCCCCGAGGCCGCGCGGAGGCGGCAGGTCCCTTTCAAGGCGCCAGGTGGAGAGCGGCCGCGCCAGCGGCTCGGAATTGGTCGGCCCAGTTTGGTCTTGACAAGCGCCGCCCCGCATAACCTCATTAAGGCCGCGGCCGCGTTGAAAGACCTCGGGGAGCAGCAATTAGCGGGTAACAGGGAAGCCCCCCCCCCCCCGCCTCTCCCTCCGGAGAAGGCGCCTGCGCAGGTGCGCCACGTACTGGGGTGGGTCCGTCTGGCTTCCCCTGGCCACACAGACCCTCGCCTGGCCTGCGCGCTCACGGGGCCCGGCTACTCTGGGTCCCAAAGTGGGGGTGCTGCCGCCTTGCCTAAAGGGTCATGCTGGGTGCACCGCAAGGCCTCCTTCCTCTCAACTTCGGCGTTGTATTTTCTTTCTAGAGTGACAGTCAAAAGAAAAGACCTTGAGGAAAGGGGGGTGCAATTCCCCTCCTTTCAGGGAACCCGGCCAGGCTGGCTGCAGCATCTGCAGAGCGAACGAAGATGCCCTCCCTCTTGGCAACTGCTGGGACCCCCGAAGGGAACTGAACTGCCAGAAGGGGGACCCTGTGGATTCAGACTCTCGCCCTGTGACCACCATCCAACAAACCCTCTGCAGTGCCAAAGCCTTGCCTAGGTCAGCTGGAAAAGACGGAGCTTCCCTATGTTGCACAACACACACACACACACAACACACCCTGCGCGCAAAGATGCCAAGGCATCCCCTCTCCCCTCCCTCGGGTGAGGCATTTTTGAAGGTTCAAAGGGACAGCAGATGGAAGGGCCCACTGCAGCTGCTTCCCTCTCCACCATTGCTCCCTTCCAATGGATGCAGCTACTGTATGGGGGGGGGGGGGGTAGCTTTTAATTGTTCCCTGGAAGCACCGGGGCTTGCAGGGGGGAGGGGGCTGGCTCATTCGAGGAAAGGCTCCTGGGGAAGAATTCTCAGGGATTCCCAAAGCCCAGGCCAGAGGAATGCTCTTTGGACATGGACCAGGTTGCTGGTATCACTGCCTAGATTGTTGGGGGGGGGGGAACTCCCCCCAGGACAGCCAGTCATTCACATGCTGGAACCCCAATTCACCTTGAGGACATATGGGATGGAGCAAGGAGAGGGGTGGCTCTCCCCCACAAACTCAGCCGCTCTCCCAAGAGACGGAGCCTGCCCTCCTGCTTCACACGGAGGCCAAGAGCTGGGAGGCTTTTGTCTGTCTGTGATGCCGTCTCCTTCCTCTGGCAACTCTGAGATTTGAAAAGGGGAGGTTGAAATGCTCTTAAATGCTCTTGGTGTTATTTTGTTATTTTGTTATTCTAGTCTAATACACATATATCCCATTTCCTCTCCTCCTGTTTACAGACTTAGGGTCTTATTTACTAATGCCAAATCCTGCCTACGTACAAGTAACTTTCCTTATCTGTGGTTTACCATCCAAGATAGGAAAATTCTTGCACATATGCAGACTGCAGACTCTTACACACCAAGCCCTGGAGAAAGGCTCAGGGGTTTTATCGGCAGACCCATCTAAGTCAGGAATACTGCTACCTGGATGCCTGCATTGGCCAAGGTTCGGATTTGATGGCTGAACTCTATTCAGAATTCTGGGAATCGACAAACAGTCACTGTGCACTTTTGCTTTGTCAGGGAAGGCTGAGAAAAATGAGGAAGTGGGATAGAAATAACGATGAGAAATAATGAAACCGTCTTCATGTTTTCCTACGCAATCCAGGGCATTTGACAAGGCTAATCTGCATGACAGGCTGATTAGCAAAGCAGTTAACCATGGACTGGGTTGCAGGACAATTAAGCTGGCTCAAATGCCATGCAGGTAGTCCTTGGGTTATGACAGTTCAGTGACAGTTCAAAGTTATGATGGTTTTGAATGAAGGGTACTTACAGCCAATTCTCAAAGTCATCACAGCACCCCACAGTCACGTATGCGATTCAGGCGCTGGCAACTGGCTCAGGTCCCACAGTCACATGGTCACTATTTGAGACCTTCCTGTTAGCTTCTGAAAATTTGGCATTCAGCTGGGCTTTTACCTGATCAGCAAAATGTCAGTACAGGTAGTCCTTGACTTACGACCACAATTGAGCCCATTTCTATTGCTAAGTGAGACATTTGTTAAGTGAGTTTTGCCCCATTTTACAGCCTTTTTTGCCACAGTTGTTAAGCAAATCATTGCAGTTGTTAAATTAGTAACAATTGTTAAGCGAATCTGGCCTCCCTGTTGACTTTGTTTGTCAGAAGGTCACAAAAGGGGATCACGCGACCCCGGGACACTGCAACCCTCATAGCTATGAGTCACTTGCCAAGCAGCTGAATTTTGATCACAGGATGATGGAGATGCTGTAATGTGTGAAAAACATTCATAAGTCACTTTTTCAGTGACATTGTAACTTTAAACGGTCACTAAATAAACTGTTGTAAGTTGAGGACTACCTGTGCCAGCCTCCTGTACAGGTGGCCTCTCTTGCCAGGAACCGGCCTTTCCATCCTCAATGGAAAATAGCATTCTTTCCTGGTGGGTATTAAAGCAGTACTAAATTATCCGCAGTGCTCCCCGGGTGCAGCACTCAGCCTGATAAACCTTTCCTATTTGTGGCTCCTGTCTCTCCTTCTGCCCTGTTTGTTGATGCTGCAGAGCTTTGCTTTAACAACAAAAACATTTTCTAAAAAGAAAAATGTAAACCAGTAATTAAAGGTATCCACTTTAATTATTAAAGAATAAGAACAAAAATTTGAGGCAATTGGATTCCCTAGGCCTAGAACCATTCGTGTCACAGGCCTTCTCAACAGGAATTCACCCAGAGACATGGATGGCATAAAAATTAAATAATTAGGAAGGAAGGGACAATGGATGGCATAAAAATTAATTAAGAAGGAAGGAAGGAAGGAAGGAAGGAAGGAAAGTTGGTTTTAAAGAAGAGGAAAGGCTAAAATTGATGCTGCCAGATTCACTGTAAAAACAATTCCAGGATTTTTTTCCTACTTCTACCTTCCTTTCTGAATTTTTCCCATTCCCTTTTTGGCCACCCTGCAGATAGACAAACAAACCCCCCTGCTCATCCCTGCTCTTGCTGTGTTGGTGAGCCTCTCCCAGGAGGCCTGAATGCCACATCAGATCTCCAGGTGAAGCCCAGGGGGTAGGGGGGGTGGGGGGGAGGAGTGGGCTGCCTCCATCCCTAACCCAACCCTCTATGCAAGGAACTTGTTTTTTGGGAGCCCTCGCTGAGGCTGGTGGTGTGTGGAAGCCCTCTAGAGGCCTGGGCTGGGCACATTCAAGGTCACAGTCCTGGTGAGCCTATTCCCACTGACCCTCAACATGGGGCAGAAGCTCCATAAGCCTCTGATGGCCTGGACAGGGAACGCTGGTGCTCTTATACAGAGAGAACATCCCTCAACAAAGTTGTAGCCATCTTAGACTTGATACCCCCCCAGAAGACAAGAAGATCGAAAGAGCGAGGAACAAGAAATACTGGAGTTTTGGGCTTCTGCTGATGACAGCCACCTTAGATTTCAAGGGAAGAAATTTTTAATGAATTTGGAGGCAATTATTAAAAGGAGTCCATGACAGGGACAAATAAAAGGAGGATTTGTGGAACTATGGACAAGTAAATATAATGTGAAAAATCTAGAGCAGATCTCTGAGGTTGATTTTGGGCACCTTAAAATAATATAATGATTAGCAGAAGTCAGTATGGATTTGTCAAAAATCTCAACCTTACCTTATATTTGATCATGTAAGTTCTTCAGTGGATTGTGTGAATGCTGTAACATAGCTTGTTTCTAGTTGAGCATTTGACACAGCACCGCCCAATATTCTGATGCAAAGCTAGTTAAGGATGGACTAACAGCAGGGATTTCACCTCAAACTGGAGAGAGAGAGAGAGAGAGTTCAAGTCGACTTCTATTCAGTTCTGGGCACTATACCTTTAAAACACGGGTGTCCAACTCGATTTCATTGAGGGTGCATCAGAGTTGTGTTTGACCTCGGGGGGCTGGGGCCGGAGTGGCCAGCTCAATGTCACTCGTGTGGTGGCCCGAGTGCTCTGCCAGCGAAAATGGGCTCCCGAGCTCCGTTCTTGGCTGCCACAGCCTGCTGCAACCCTCTGCCAGTGAAAATGGAGCTCTGTTTTCACTGGCAGAAGCACTACGGGCTGGTCCTTTGCTGTTTCCAGGACAGCCCTGCGGGGCAGATCTAAGCACCCCCTGGGCTGGAAGTGGCCCACGGGGTTAAGTTTGACACCCCTGTTTTAAAAGACTGAAAGAAGCCAGAAGAGGTTCGGGTGAAAATGAAAATGCCTCGCTTGTTCTAGATTAGCTCCAGTCCAGACCTCCTCAAGGTAAGCCTTGAGCCTTTACCAGCCACGTTTCTCTGTGCTGTGGCTACCTTCAAAGAAAACTATGCTCTATTGACCCATTGGAGATCCACCTGACCTAAGTATCTTCCAATGTTCCTGTGGCTTAAAAGGGACATTTGGTCCTGGTTGCTGTAGGCCAGCTGCAGGATCCCCACAGTGGCCGGTCTAGCTGAAGGGATGTCCTGTCTTCACCAGAAATCCAGCAGCTTCCTCTATCTGTAGACCTCTCTCTTCCTCTCTACCTTTGGTAATCATTGGTCCTGCATCTCCATCCTAGACTTGAAGGCAGCTCACAACATGCTCAACGAACAACAAATACAATAACCTAAACTACCCTCTCAGTGGCACCGGTTGCTGTTCACTGGCAGTGGAGTTGCTTCACTTTGTAACTTCCAGGCAGTCTTAAAAGGGCATCTGCCTGTGGAGTACAGATTGCGGCACTTCACCTGTGAAAAGGGAAGGACTGCAGAGCCTCCTTCTATAGGCATGGATGCAATTAGTGCATTACCTGAGCAAAGTCTTTCCTGGCTGTAGTCTTTACGGTACTGACGCAGCAGAAGAAACCCCACATTATGACCTGGTCCTTTAGAGGAACTGAAACCTCATCTACATCATTCATGGATGGATGGATGGACAGATGGGACAAACCAAGCCAGAGGGCTTCCATACACAGAGCAATTCAATCTTGTTGAGATTCCATCTGAACTTTGTCCAATGCAGTTTCCCCACTGCGTCTGGACATCAGGACAGGAATCCCAGCTTGGCTCATGGCAGAGAGATGCAATCAGGTGTCATGGGCACCTGATCTGACAGGTGACCTGTTTCAGAAGTTTCATACAGGTGTTGAAAGCACACGGGAAATGGATGAACCCGCCTTGATGAGACTCAACCTGTTCTACACACACACACACAACTGGATCCACCCACTCAGAAAGAGTAGAGCTGCCACCAAAGAGTTCCCTAACACCCAACCTCTCAGGCAGCCCAGAAAGGCAACCTGGCGAGGGGTACCAGGTGCCACTGTGATGCTCAGCAGAATTCCTATCTTCCCATCCAGGCCTTGCGGCATTGGACACCTGTTTGTGAGAAATGGTACCAGGTCTCCTACTTGAGTAGGGGGCTGGGTGTTGTGGTCCGCCACCAGCATGTGGAGTTGGCAGCAGAATTAGACAGTGAGGAGGCTGGGGAGGAACATGGGCCAGTCCTGGAGTCTGGGGAAGGCTTGGATGAGGGCTCTGCATCGGAGGCAGAGAAAGGGCCATCTGGGAGGTACGTGCTGCCTCCGGAGCCTCCAGAGTCGGACCTTAGCGAGGCAGAGGAACAGGGGGAGCCTGTTCCCAGTGTGCGCATGTGCAGAGCTGCCAGAGGGCATAAGCAGTTAAAACAAAAGGGACGACAGTAGAAGAACAGGCAGGTCTTCCAACTGTCCTGTCCCCCCCAAGCAGCCTCCCCACAGTCCCCAGGATTTGGGGGCCGACTCCTGCTGGACCTTCTTTCCTAAAGACCCCTTGGCCAAGTATGGAAATGGGAGGGATGGCTCAGAATCAAGGTCATCTCGGAAGAAACGATTGGCCCAAACTGACCCCTGACCTCTCAGCTGATCATCAGAACTTTTTTTATATTCTTTTACTACCAGTTTGGCGAACCAGTAGCATTTCTTACTACCGGTTTGGGAGAACCGGCCCAAAATGGTAGCATTTCACCCCTGGGTAGTGGGATTGCGTGGCCCTTTGGTGGCTCCTTTCTGCCCACCCAAATCCCCTCCACTTCTCAGTCCTTCAACGTCTGTGTGTGTGGGGGGGGGCTTTGACAGCCCTTTCCCAATGGCACAGGAGACAGATGGGGCTCAATCTGGGTCTTTCAGCTGAGCACATCAATGCTGCTCGCCTTTTGAAATGAATCCAGCCAGCTGTTGCTCTGACATCCAGATGTTGGCCTTTCCCTCATGCAGGAGGGTTTGTCTGCTCCCCTGGAGGAGTCATCATGGGGGCTCTTTCTCCTGCTCTGTGTTGTGGTGAAGCAGTGGGTAGAAATGGTCGGCAAGGTCAGCGTTTCCTCCCTCCCTTTGTGCTGGCTCTCACTCAGGCGGTCTATTTGTCCAACACTGGAAAAGTCAGTGGCAGCCCAGCCCCTCCCCCCCCATACCTGGGCCTTTGTGCCTGGAACTGGATTCTCCTACAGCCAGAACTGGCTGCAAAGGGGTCGCTGGGCCACAAGAGAGAAGGGAAGGGTGGCAACCTCTGCATGGAAACAGGGAAGGGAGACCCAGCTGGTGCTTTCCTGTGGGAAAGGAGGGAGGGGTCCTCTGCTCAGTTCCCAGGATGTCCAACTGGGTGGGATCATGGACCAGGGCAGTTCAGGCCCTTCTCCCGGCTGAGGCAGGCCTGCCCAGCAGCCTTTTTGGAGCAGACTTTCTCCCACCTGTTTTTTCTGGAGCTTCTGTCTGGGAGAGCCCCGTCAAAGGGGTTTCCTCCGGTGGTGTCCCAAAGGTGCTTTCCAAAAGGCAACTGGACTTTCTTGTGGGTTTTTTCCCCCTTGAAGACTTTTCACTTCTCATCCAAGAAGCTTCTTCAGTTCTGGCTGAATGGTGGAGAATGGAAGGGTTATATTCCTTAGCAGTCCTCTGGTCATTAGTACTCCCTCTGAGAGTTGTTGATGCCATTTGGGGGTTTATCTGTATTCTCGTGGTCACCTGAATCCGAGTGCAAGAGGGCCATTGATTTTTAATACATGTGGCCTCTCTGACCCCTCTTTCAAGCCCCAACACTCAGCTAGAACTGAAGAAGCTTTTCGAAAGAAAAGCAAAATATTTTCAAGGAAAAAAGTAAGAAAGACCAGTTGCCTTTTGAAAAGCACCCTTGAGACAACCAGGACCTGCATGATTGAGAATCCCCAGAGACATGTTGGTGTGGCCCAGCACCGTGCTTTGCTGGGTAGGTCAGGATGTGGCCTGGCCTTTCCATTCCTGGATTTCAGACTGCACCTTCTGAGCAGGACTCTGTGTGAAGCCCCAGACCCTTTTTGGAGCCACGTTCCCTGGCAGAAATCCACAATCACAGCCTCACGCTTTATGAACTAAGCTTGACCAGGTGACACGGGGAGATGCTGGGAGCATGTGCTGCAGGGAAAGTGCCCATGAAGTAGGCTGCAAGAACTGGGGTGCACTGATAGGCAGAGCCTCCTCTGGATTTAAGGCACCCCCAGTAAGGTCCATGGGCCACATCCTGCCCATGCTGAAGTGATGAGTAAATGGCCTGTCTCAGATTTCTGTTGGCCAAGATGGACCTGCTCTTGAAATTTCTCACCACCTCACTTTTAGCCACCCTGAAGAATCCTGGGTCTTCCTGAGCAGCCCAGTTCTTATGAAGAACTTCATAATCTGGTCCAAAGACAAAGCGTTGCTTCTCCCCAATTGGGACAATTGGTCATCTCTCCCTCTCTTCTATTTCCATTGGTTGTTGTGGCCTTTTAGCTCCTGGCCAGAAAGTTTAGAGCTCTCAAAGAGCTTCTTGGTCCTAAATCTCTCCATTTAATTCAGGAGCCACTCTGAAGCCCCTCACGCTTCCCAAGCTCCTCTGCCCCAGGGAGGCCCTGGTTCCTCTCCCAGGACTAGTAAGTAAGATCTCTCAGATCCAGGGTTAAAAATTGGATCCCCTCCCTCATGCATCCTCCTTTTGGCTCCCATCTCACATCTTCAGATTTCACTTCAAGGAGGGAGCTCCATCTCCAACTCTGGGAAGGGGGAAACATCCCTTTCCTAGGAGACGGAACAATCGTCAGCTGCAGCAGGAGTGCCCAGCCTTGGCAACCTTAAAGTTTGTGGACTTCAATTCCCAGAATCCCATGTGCTAGCTGGGGAATTCTGGGAGTTGAAATCCACAAGTCTTAAAGTTGCCAAGGTTGGAGACCTCCTTGGCCCTAAAGGCACTTTTGTTCGGTTCCCTTAACCTGTTTGTTCTTCTGCACGAATCCTGCAAGTCTTTAATAGCAACCAGAGGTGGGGGGGGAGGACTTGAGTCTTCCACCCTGCACAGGGTGGGAATCCATTGAAGGCACCCAGGACAGAAGAAAAGTTTGGGCAGGTCCCCCTCCAGGTCCTTCATTGATTGATTAATTGCATGCCCATCTTACCTTTCCTCCAAGGAAATCTTCTGAATCTTCCTCCCCATCTTGGCCAATGTTATTCTTGCAGCTGGGGGGGAAGGGAGGCTTAGAAGAAGAGCTGGACCAGAGTCATCCAAGGGCGTCAGAGCTCCAGGGGAGGGAGCTAAACACTGGTTTCCCCACCATCAACCAATCAAGTCATGCAGCTCATTGTGCACGCTCTCTCTCTCTCTCTCTCTCTCTCTCTCTCTCTCTCTCTCTCTCACACACACACACACACACACACACACACACACACACACACACACACACGTGTCACCATTTATCTGGTCCACAAGTCAGAAGGGAGGAGATGATCAAAATCCCTCTGATCTCAGCAGGTTTTCATTCTGTCAGAAAGGAGGGAGGGGGGAGGGGGCAGAGGGAGGGAGCGAGCCTCCTCTGGAGCTGCTGCTTTAGCGGCTGTTTTTTCTCTCCTCCTGGAGAATGAAAAAGCATTCCCGTTTTATTATTTTGGAGACTCCTTTCAGTACAACCTTCTCCTTAAAAGATCCAGGCATTCTTGTCCAAAACTCACTCCCAGGTTATATTCCAGGGGGAAAGAAGGGGAGGAGAGTTCTGGCTTGAGCCCAGGAGGTGTTGCCTGGAGGAAGGGCCTCCCCTCGGCAGGGGGGCTTTTAATAAGGGCCACCTCAGCCAGCGGCCTCCCCATTGAGGGAGGAATTCCAAGATAAGCAGCTAAGGGACAATGCAAGCCCGCCTCCCGGGGTCATCTCTTGGTGGGTCTTCTTGCCTCTGCAGCCTCTTCTCCAAGGCCCGGAGGCTCTGAGCATCTCCTTGCCTTGCGGGAGGACAGGGAGGTCAAGCAAAGGCAGAGCCCCAGGAGAAGAGGGGCTGGGGGCAGGACCCTGGACAGCTCCAAGGAGGCCTCCTGGATGGAGCCTCTTCTCTGGGTCCATACCCAACACAAAATTAGAACTGTGTCAGTCGGGGTTTCTTGAACTACTAGACAGTGGCCAGTTCTGCACATCAGGCTAAGCAAGATGTTTGTGAGCCTAGGGTGGCCCACTTCCCTGGCTGAGGGGGAAATCCCTGATCTCCACTGGAGAACCTTCACAGAAGAGCCAGCAAACTCTGGGGACCGCTCTGGGGAGGCAGGAAGGGGGAGTCTCCCAAACAGGGAAGTCCTGGCTCTCCCCCACAGGCCACAGAGTGTGTGGCTGGGGGTTGCACCTCACCATTCAGGGGGACACGGCAGGGTCTCTGCCTCCGCAGCCAGCCCAGAGATTTGCTGGAGCCGAGACGGAGCTCTTTCCTGGCAGGAGGGACTCCAGGGTTGCAGAGCAGTGGCAGGTACCTTTCAGCCCCCACACAGGGGAGTCCCCCATGCTGCTGCTTGGAATTTGTCTGGGCATTTTTCTCCGGAGACAAGCCTGCTGATCCAGATGCCTCTGATGGAATGACTCAATTACAGCTCTGTGCTCCCGGACCTTAACCTTTCCTATGGCGCTTGCAAATTGATGTCCCTGCATGCCCTTTGACCTCCTCTCCCTCCAGATGGCCCCCCACACCCAGCCCTGTTCAGGGACTGGAGGCTCTGGACCGCTCTGCAGGGATTTGGCAAATTCCAAGCGGTAAAAACATACACGCAGTAATTGTAAATGCAGACTCCAAGGAGGGGTTGTCTCCAGATTTCAGCCAGGTTTTTTTCCATATTTGTCATCCAGGGAATATTTTGCTCTGAAATGTTATTTTGAATCATTTACAGCAATAGATTCTATCTGCCGCCGGGCTACGGAAGATCCTCGAAAGCTGATTAAACATGGAAATAGTAAACCTGGTTAAATTTGGGGGTGGGGTAGTGCTTTGCCTTTGCTTGAAGCAGATCTTCTGGAGGGTCTTGACAGACCAGCTGAAACTTAAGCCCCTTAAATCCACTGCAAGGTCTCAGCTGGAAGGTGGAGGAGCCTCAGGGAACAAACCGAAATCCCTGCTCCAGGACCACGTGCCTGGCTGAAGCCAGAGACTCTGCTCTCTGCTATGCTGCGATTCGTGGCATATGCCAGGTGAGGGACCATGTGTTCCAAAGGGGCAAGAGGATGGAGGAATCCAAGGCAGGTCTCCAGGGGAAGCCAGACAAGAAAGTCTGAATGCCCCACATCCCAGGACTGTGGGAGGCCCCATACTACAAAAAGGCATCCTTGGCAGTCAAGCAGTTAGCCAGGGTTAAAGTTAGCCAGGAATGGCAGATCTTGTGCCTCAATGGCTGGGGCTTTATCTGGCCTGCTTAAGCCAAGCCATGGCCAGGGAGAATAGATTCATGTGAAGCAACTTTATTTCTTACAGAAAAGAGCTTTGGACATGACAGCTTCTCTGGCACGCTAGCCTAAGGTGGACCACCCATGACTTTCCAGAGCCCTTCCCTCGGTCACCCAGAAATGGCTTCTTTTAAAGAGGTCTTTTACCCATGAAAAAAATAGCTCTTAAACTTCTTTTTCTTCTTCTTCCTAACTTATTCCCACAGGTGCAGAGTCCGCTTTTTGGATCATTCAATGTGTTAAGAGTTTGCAGGAATCTAACCAGCACACAATTAAAGAATTCAGCACGATTCATGTATAAAAGGAACTTCTTTATATACAGTAATATAAAGCATGATGCATGTAAACAATACCCATGTAGTAGAAGCCAGAACCAGAACTCAGAATCCAGAAGCACAGAATCAATATAATCACAGAAGCACTCATATATATACAGATCAGTGAACCAAAGCCATGCCCAGGCTCCGAGTCGTCTGGGTCATCAAACAGTCTCCATTGGCTGACCTGTTACCAGGTCTATTCCAATTCATGAACCCTTATACACTGACAGAATGCCACTTGGTACAGTCAGCTGCATCTTCAGGGCACAAGCCCACAGCTTGTATATCTTTCTTGATGGTGTCTTGCCATCTCTGTTTTGGATGCCCGCAAGGTCGTCGGCCATTAACTTCTAGTTGGAAGGCAGTCTTGGCAAGGATGGAAGGTGCTGCTCTCTGGATGTGTCCATACCAATGGAGTCGGCTTTCTCTCTTCTACTCTGTAATTGGTGCCATACTAAAGTGTTGGCAAATGGTGTCATTTGTGATATGGTCAAGAAGGGAGATGCCCGTGTCCAAATGCCAGGAAATATTGGCTCAAAATTAAGAAATGGCTGGAAGAAATCATGGAACATAAGATAGAATTGAAACCAGAATTATGTCTATTAGGAATACTAGATCCAAAAATGGGTAAGAATTATCAATACATAATATTACACATACTAACTGCTGCTAGGATCGTTTTTGCACAAAACTGGAAAAAATAAATACCCCCTCAGATGAAATGGTAATTAGAAAGATACTGAAATGGATAGGATGACCATGGAGTTAAAAGAAAGAGAAGAATCAGAATATTATAAAACTTGGAGTAGACTGTACAAGTGGCTAGAGAATAGAAGCCAGAACAAGAAATAAAAGTTCTAAAACCATTGACTATAATATAAAGATAAATGTATATATGCATAATCAGAACGGTTATACGGTTCTAATCTAATAACGGTTATAATTTGTATTATATTATTATAATATATTTATTATACTATTACTAGAATTGTTAAAATCTATGAGAAGGCAAATATTGACTAGCGAATTACAAAAGCAGAATACGCATGCTGAGACGGAAAGCTGTAAAACTGTATTACACTGTTGTGTTGTTTGTTTTTTCTATTTGTTTGTATTTGCCTTATTTTTTTTCTTTTTCTTTTTTTATTACTTGTGGTTTTTAAAGTTAGAAAATGTTCAATAAAGACTATTTAAATTAAAAAAAAAGGGAGATGCCCACTATCCAATGGAGCATACACATTTCCATGGCACGCAGATACCTTTTGGTCCCTGTTGTTGCTGTCCAGCATTCAGTGCAACAGGATGAATAGTTGTCTTGTGATTGGTTTTTTTTTTTTTTTTGGCAACCAGTTTAAGAGCTATAAAAAAATAGTCCTTAAACTGTGGTTGCCAAAAAGGAAAGAAAAAGTCCCCACTTAAAAGGAGAACATCTTAACTGGCAGCATTTTGGAAAAAGTGGAGCTGAAACATCAAAGAGGATTTCCTGGTCTGTCTCCATGGCAACCTTCTCCCACCAGAAGACCAAGAGAGATAGGTGGATGGTGAGCTAATTCCTCCCCCTCCATCCATGCCAGACTTGCTGAGTACTTGAGACTCTCTGGGAAGGTTATGGGCAAAGGACAAGATGCCAGCTGCAGCTCTGCCTGCAAGGTAGGCCAGCCTGGCCCTCCTGGAGCCCCCAGCGCTGCCCATCTCTCCAGCCAGGAGCATCCAGCTTGCCTTGTTATGCTCGCTCCCAGGGCGGAAGGAGCAACCCAGGGAAGAGCTCCCTGCTTGGCCAACGCGAAGCCAAAAGACGCAGGAGAAGTGATGGTGTGGAGATTCTCGTGGGGGTGAGGAGGGTTGCAAAGGCCCTTTTTTTAGCATTCCAATATTTGGGTTTCCACAATATGCCAAAGTACAAGAAATAACAAGACTCAAAGTCTGTACTGAATTGGCCAAACGAAGTCATGTTCTTCAGAAACCTTCAAAGCAGCAGAACTCCTGATGAGAAAGAGCCCCCTCCTCCCTAAAATGTGACTCCCCCTGGCCTGGCTGCTTTATGGCCGGAGCTTTGGAGAGCATCCTGGCTCCTGACATGGCAGTTCCTCTGGCAGAGCCCAGGAGGCCTAGCAAACAGTAGCTGGTGAATGCCAAGGCTGGACTTCAGCCCCCTTGGATGGTGTCCCTTCTTCCAGCCACACTAGAAAGCCTGCTGAGCCCAGATGGGGCAGGCAGTCCAAGCAGCTGGGTCTACGGCCAGCTGGCCGGCAGGGGCAGTGGGACCCAATATAGAGATCATCAAACCAACCAGGCCAGATTCCACCTGCAGGCCCAGTGCAGGAGAGGGCAGGTGGTTCGGAGAACCGGTAGCAAAAATCCTTTTGCCCCACCACCACCACCACCATGCCCAGCTGAGCCGCACAATCGTCAGAGGTTTTTCTTTTTTTTAACTTTTCAAAGCATTTTTTCTACAACCTCTTCTGACGAAAAAAATGCTTTTAAAAGTAAAAAAAAAAAGCCTCTGATAATCGTGCGGCTCAACTGGGATCGTCAGAGGCTTTTCAAAGCATTTTTTTCCTGCAACCTCTTGGCTGAAGAGGTGGTAAAAATATGCTTTGAAAAGATCCCAGCTCAGTTAGAAAAAAATGCTTTGAAAAGTTAAAAAAAACAGTTGGCCACGCCCACCCAGTCACATTACACCTCCCCCACCAAGCCACGCCCACAGAACCGGTAGTAACAAATTTTACAGTTCACCCCTGCTTTGGGCCTTTGGCCGAGTGATCACCTTCGCCTTTCTTTTTACGTGGATATCGCAAGCTTCCAGTCCTCATGAATTTCAGTGCAGTCGGGGCCCCATTAACTCTCTAGCTCAAACCCCAGGCGGAACCAGCGCTTTCAGGACTTCGCAGGAGAGGAGGTGGGGGGTGTACTCCTTTTCTCGCGGAGCCGAGCGACCCCTGCCACTGCCCTCTTCTGATGCCCGTTACACGACGCTGCCCTGCCTTAGCGCGGCTCCCCTTCTGCGCGTGGACAGAGCCGCATCCAGCCCGGGGGTGGGAGCAGGCATCATCTGGGCCCGCGGGGAAATCCTCCCGACACCCTCGCAGTGGGCGTGGCGGGTATCCACCCCTGCCGCGCCCTCGAGCAGCCAGCAGAGCTGTACTCCGGCGCCATCTGCCGGCTGCTTGCAAGAGGAGTTCGGCGGAGGAGCCTTCGGCGGGGCAGCGACGGGACCCAGGCGAGTTGAAGGCCGCAAATGTGAAGGTGGCCACGGGCGAGAAAGACATAGATCAAGGCGCCCCAACCGCCCCCCCACCCCCCCCACCCCCACTCCAGCTTGGTTTGCTGAAGAATGGACGTGCGCCCTTCGCTCCTTCGCGGAGAAGCGTTCGGGTTTCGGCTCAGACGGTCCACGGTTGGCGGCGGCCCTTCGCCCTCCCCAGGTCAGGCCAGTCCGGAGAAAGAGCGGCAGCCTCCCCCCACCCGCAAGCCCTTCGGGGCAGGCAAGCGCTCCGTCTGAAGGCCGGGAGGGGCTCCGCCCGACGCCGTCTTGAGCGAGGCCGCCGCAGCCGGAGGAGCGAGCGAGCCCGGGACGGACGCTCCGGTGAGCAGCCAGAGGGAGGCGCTGTTGCCGCGAGGCCCAAGGCTCGCCGTGCGGAGGGTCGCAGCGGTGAATTCTGCTCGCAAGGAAGGAAAGGCTGGAGGGGAAGCGCCGTGGCTCAGTTCGCCTCTCCCGCCCTGAAGACCGGGGGGCGGGGGTGAGTGAAGCCTGATTCACCAGCAGCGGATTACAGCGCTGGGCTGCCCCGCTCTCCTCTCCGGCCACGCTCGCCCCGACTGCATTCCGCAACTTGGCCAGGCCGACGCCGGCAGCGCCCCGCAAGGCCGAGCCTCCCGCAACGCTCGCAGCGGCTTCCTGCGCTGGTCTTGAACCACTCCTAAGTAAGGGCGGGACTCTCGCCGCCTTGGCCCACGGCCTTACCCGGTGGCTGGTCCGGCGGGGACTTTTCCTCCCCAGGAGGCTGCGTCTCCAGGCAAAGTTTCTGCAAGAAGTCCTGGGCTCTGCCCCGGTTCCACTCTTCGGGAAAGACGGGAAAGGGGCCCGGAAGAGGTTTCAGGCTGGTTCTCCAGGGCTAAGTAGGATCTGCAAAACCAGCCACCCTGGGATGCTTAGAAATTGGTTTTATTATCCATCAATCTATCTGTTATCTATCTATCTATCTATCTATCTATCTATCTATCTATCTATCTATCTATCTATCTATCTATCTATCATCTATCATCTTATTTTACATAACAAATACACTCCCAATATCTCTGGGTGCTTATGTTATTAAAAAACAGATTAAAGGAGCAAAGGATGAGTGTCTAGAAAAACTATAGAAAGCACCTAGAGCTCACCTGCTTTCCTAACCCAAACAGTTGGCCAAATAAAATATTCTATTCTGCTCCATTTTCTGTTCTACTCTATATTTTCTATTCTACCTTATTCTGTTTTCTCTTCCGTTCCGTTCTGTTTCAGCCTTTCAGAACAGCTTCAGGGTGGGAATCACACACAGAGCAGCAGAAAACACCCAGATGGGATTAATCCCAGGCACTTGCTCAGTGTATTTCTGCACTCCCAACACTCTCGGTGGTTTCCAGCAATAAAATGCAGGAAGCAGAAAAAGCAACACAGAGGAAACATAAACTGCTACCATCCAAAGGAGAGGGTAGCCTTGAGGGTACTGCACCTCAACCCACACAGGTGATCCTCCAGCACTTGGGACTGCCCTCTGTTGGACACCTTCACCTTTTGGACACCAGTGGGGGCTCAGGGCGCAGGGATCCTACATTTGGATTGGCCAATAATTAGGTGGGTGCATTTTGGACCAACTGAAGCTTTTCAGTGCTCTTCAAGCCCATCTCCACAGTCAGTGGGCTGCAGCCACTCTAAACAACCAAGTCACTTTGAAGATCTAATACTCTTTTTTTATTAGCATGCATGCAGTGGGCCCTCCACACAGTTTTGGCGCTTGCCGAGAGCCTTGATCCAAAAGGGGATCAAAAGGCTGCACGGCAAAGGAAGGGCCCGTGGAATTACAGTCTGGGCTTGGACGGTTTTAGATAAACCCACCCTTGTGACTTTGTCCTTAGGAAGGCTCCGAGATACACCTGGCCAGTGAATAGAAGCAGTCTGCTTCCCTGGGCCCCCAATGCCTGGCCGGGTCTTCCTCCTGTCACCACACAAGGTTAATCCAGCCAGCTGTAAAGGTTTCCTGATGGGGAGGGGTGTTCATAGGTCCTGGGATGGAGGGCATCTCAAGTTCT
The DNA here is from genome assembly GCA_030761175.1 of Masticophis lateralis. Taxonomy (NCBI): domain Eukaryota; kingdom Metazoa; phylum Chordata; class Lepidosauria; order Squamata; family Colubridae; genus Masticophis; species Masticophis lateralis. The sequence continues at coordinate 399,899 of JAUDYJ010000005.1, read as the reverse complement.
ATGTCTGTGGTATGGGAGATCTTTTACTACTACGGGTGCATTATAATAGCACCACCACATCTTGGAGAGGATAAGGTAGGGCTACAGCTGGTAGACTCAGTTTTCCTACCTGCCCCCTCCCTTGGAGTCCAGGAGGTGGCAGTATTAAGAAGCAGCCCAGTGCAGGGCATGTCAGTGGGTGTTCCAGGAGGCAAGAGCTGAGATGGCAGGGCTGCTTTTCTGCCACCACCCTTCACTCACTCCCTCGCCTAATCTTGACGTGCACCAGCCTCACTGGCCTGGAATGCAACTGGACCGACTCCGTGACTTTGTGGAGCACGTATGCCAGGCGCCCTAAGACGACTGCACAGAAGATGGCCACAGAGAGCATGGAGAGATACAGCAAGAGGAACACTTGGCAATACCAGGAGTTGGAGCTCAGCAGGGAGCCCCAGGCTCCCTGTGGCAGAAGGGCAGGGTGGTTGGGGAAAAGGGGGCTCCCATCACTCTGGGGCAAAGAAGGGAGAGCAGAGGAAGGGCCGAAGGGGAGCTCTGCTGCAGATGGAAGTGCTGGGGCTGAGCCTGCAACAGGCGTCTGTGCCAGCGTCACCCTGGGGGCTTTGGGGCCGGGCATGGTCATCGCTTGCCTGGTGGATGGGTCTGGCGTGGAGTGTCTGGAGCTACACACGAATGATGTGATCGCAGGACTGCCAGTGGGGGAATCCTGGCTTTCTGTGGATCTCTTTGGGACTGTAAACTCTTCATAGATTGTTGCTGAGCTGAGGTTAGTTAGAGCAGTGGGGGGTACCTTGGTGGGAGTGCCCCAGGGCACAGAGGCTTCCGTGGTTCGGGTACCCGGTTCATTGTCTGTGGTCAGAGTATCTGTATGAGAGGGGAACTGGTGGTTTATGGAAGGAATCTCAGAGACAGCTGTGGCATTTTGGGTTGTGGTTGGAGAACTCGTGGAAGTTGTGGCTTGAAGCAGTGGGGAAGGCAATTCAGTGACAGTTGCGTCTTTGGTTGTGGCTGGAGTATTTGTGGAAATTATTTCAGGAGTTGTGGAGGAAATCTCAGAGACAGTTGTGGCGTCTTTAGTTATGGTTGGAGAAGTCGTGGAAGTTGGGTGTTGAAGGGTTGTAAAAGGCAATTCAGTGAGAGTTGTGGCTTCTTTGGTTGTGGCTGGAGTATTTGTGGAAATTATTTCAGGAGTTGTGGAAGAAATCTCAAAGACAGTTGTGGTATCTTTGTTTGTGGTTGAAGAACTTATGGAAGTTGTGGCTTGATGACTTGTGATTTCAGGACTTGTCCTGGCTGAGGTGGAACTCTGAGGGGGAGTGAGGGGGGAGCTTGAAGTTGAGGTTTGAGTGCTCATGGGGGGGGTTGTAGGCCTGCTGGTAATGATTTGTGTGCTTTTTGTAAGATGGGTCTGAGGAACTGTGGCTGAGGCCTGAGACGTGGTGGTGGCCTCCTGCAGCGTGGGGGACTGAGCTGAGGCACCGGCTGTACTTCTCCTTGCTGGGGTGGGAGAAACGGAGGTTGGCAACGGGCTGGTTTTGAAGGTGGCTAAAATAGGTGTGACTGTTAAACAGACCAGCTGGTCTGTTGACAGTGAGCTCACTTCCTTGCCAGCCAGGTCTCCTGGGCTTCTACAGGTTAACTTTTTGGCATCCTTTATTCTTTTGGCATTAAAGTTTATCCACTGATGAAGATAAAGAAGGTGACAGTCACACTTCCACGGATTGTCTCCAAGATACAGGGAAGAGAGTTTTCCCAAATGGTCCAACTGACCTGTGGGGATGGTCTCCAGGAGGTTTCCTTGAAGCTTAAGATTTGTCAGGGACGGGAGAGAAGCCGCCGCCAAATTCTCCAGGGAGGAGATCTTGTTCCTGCTCAGGTCCAGCTCCTTCAGCAGCTGTAGGGCCCCCAAGGGCGGGAAGGCTTTCAAGTGGTTGGAAGCCAACTTCAGCTGTTTCACTTTTCTCAGTCCAAGGAAGATCTCATCTGGGAGAACTTCAATTGAGTTCTTGCCCAGAAAAAGTTTCTCCAGATTGACCAGCTGTCTTAGCAAGTTGGGTGGGAGGGTCTGGAGCCTGTTGTTCTCAAGATTGAGCTCCACCAGCTCCCTCAGGCTGTCCAGACTCCCCTCCCCTAGACTCCCAATCTGGTTATTCTGCAAGCGGAGAGTCTTCAGCTGGGTCAGTTGCTGGAAAATATCCTGTGAGAAGTTGGAAATCTGGTTCCACCCCAAATGTAACAAGGAGAGTTTAGGGAGCCCATCAAAAACTCCATCGGGGAGACACGCAATTTCATTCCGATGCAGATAAATTTCTTCCAAATCCCCAAGACTATCGAAGAGTCCTTTTTCAATCCTTCTTATCTGGGAGTCCCTCAGGCTCACTTTCCGCAAGCGACCCAGGGACCGGAAGGTGCCCAAAGGGAGATCCCCTAACTCAGCCCCAGTGATTTCCAAATCCATCAATTTCTCCAAGTTATCAAATGCTCCTGCTTCAACTCTTTTAATCTTGCTGTTTATAAATTCAATTTTCACTAGGTTAGACATGTTCAGGAAGGCTCCCTGTCTGATTTCTACAATGCTGGTCTCCACAAAGAACATTTCGGTGATAATGGGAGCTACTGACTTGGGGATCTCTGTGACATCTCGGGACCTCATGTAGACATCTTGATAGGGGCAGCTCTTGTTCAAAGTGCCACCGCAACCCTGGCTCCCTTGGCTGGTCCGGAAGAGGAGGAGGAGGATGGTGGCCTTGAGCCACATGCTGGAAGAGACCAACAGCCCTGAGCCTTTTTCAAAGTATTCCCTGGGCCTACCAACTTTCTCTGCAATGCAGTGTCCTAATTTCTAGGACCCCTTGAATCAATTCTTCCACCCTTCTGACAGATTCTCAACCTGCCATTTTAATTCTTGCAAGTCATTGGTCAATGGATTTATACCCGGAGGAACACTGCAGGGCTTCCCTCTGAATAAATTTGTGAAGGCAAGCAAGTCGGCCACTGGCACGTGCCCAGGTCCCCGTCCTCCCTCTTGCTCTCTGCTGCTGCAGCCACAGCCAGACCAGAAGGGAGCATTTGGCCCTGCAAAGGGGACACAGACTGCCCACCCTTCCCTCCAGGGCCTCCCCGCAGGTCTCCGATGTGGCGGCTAAAAAGACGCACCTGTTTGCTGAGCAGACCCTGGAAATCCTTGCTGGCTAGGATAGCAGGAGGTCTTGAGAATGTGCCACTCACCTCCCTGGAGAATCTGCCCCTGATCCAGATGGGCTGCCGAGGGATAGGTGGCCCTTATCTCCAGGAGACGTCCCAGAAGGGTGGAGGAGATCTGGGTGCAACCCAAGGCACCTGTTGCTCTCTGGTTTGGTCTGATAAGCTGCAAAAAACACTTGGTTCTCTTCCCGAGTGGCACATTGGGGCTCAGCTGCCCGTCCCTTGGGAGAGGAGTGACCTGCCCTTTGCACCCACTCTCCACAGCACAGAGACTCCTTGAGCTGGCAGGAGCCTGGAGCTGCCAAAGCTGACCAGAAGGAAGAGAGACACCCCCTAGTCAAGGGTGCCCCCATCTTCCCAGAAGCAGGGCAGCACCCTGACACACTCCCTGCATTCATGTCTATGGAGACTCTCAGTCCTTCAGGTCACGGTTTCCCAAAGGTGCGTTTTTCAAGAGGCAACTGGACTTTTGGTTTTTTCTTTGAAGACGCTTCGCTTCTCACCCAAGAACCTTCTTCAGCTCTGAGTGGATGGTGGGGAAATGGAAGGATTTATACTCTTGGCAGGCAGCTGGTCATTGCGCTCTTGTAGAGCAGGGCTGTCAAAGTCCATTTGAGGGCCACGTCAGGATTGGGCTTGACCTTGGAGGGCCTGTGGGGGGTGGGCGGGACACGGGACTGCGCCTCCGCAGACATAAAAATAGAAAGGTGTACATTTCTGTGATTTTGTTTTTTTAATGCTTACTTGATCACCTTATGAGAGAGAGACCAGATCAAGAAACTGACTCCATAGGAAGTCTAGAACTGTAAATTGTTGACATAGGCTATAGGAGCAGAATCCTGCAAGCCGGAAAGGTAAAATATTTTACTTTTCCTCCCTTTTATAACCTCCTGACCACTGGACCACTGCAGAGGCCAAAAGGGGTTGCGGGGGGTGCTTGCACCCCACCTGTGCCCCATTTTTGGTAGCAGAGGCACTGCTGGCCGGTCCTTTGCTGTTTCCAGATTGGCCCCGTGGGCCAGTTCTAAGTACCCTGTGGGCCAGATCTGCCCCGCCGGCCTTGAGGTTGACACCCCTGTTTTAGAGGGTCCTTAAGGCTCCAGGTGGCTTTAAAGAGAACCAGAAAGTCCAGTTGCCTCTTGAAAAAGCACCCTGCACTCTGGAAGGAGAGAGAGGCAGGAACAGGGACTCCCTTCCTTAAGGGGTTCCCTAGCTGGGGGCCCTCAGCAACCCCATGGGGCTAAAGTGGAGAGAGCCACTTTGGGGGGAATCAGTGACCAGGACTAGTTTATGGGAAAGGCCATCCCTGCCCAAGGGACATAATGGTCAGTGTAAGGGAGACCAAGGGCAGGTCTGTCTGTACCCACTGCCTTTTGGAAGCCCCCTGGGTGCCCCTCAGCATGCTTGAGGGGGAAGGGAGAGATGCGGATTTTTGGAGGGGGGAACAGATAATAACTGACTATAATGATTTATTGGTTTAGGCAAGATGTGTTACCTGTACTTTGGTTGCAAAAAGTACACAACAATCACAAAAATATCAAAGTCCTCAAATATCATAACACCAACCATAATAGCAACATATAAATATGTGTGAAACCTGCAAAAAGCAAAAAGAAATATAAATGGAACAGGAGGAGGACAGGGGAGGGAAAGGAAAGGAGGAGGAAGGGGAGGGGAAGGAAAAGGAAAGAAAGGAGGCAGGAGGAGGAGGGGAAGGAAAAGGAGAGGAGGGGAAGGAAAAGGAAAGAGAGGAGGAGGGGGGAGGGGAAAGGAAATGAGAAGGGAAAGGGGAGGAGGTGGAGGAAAAGGAAAGAAAGGAGGCAGGAGGGGAAGGGAAAGGAATGAAGGAGGAGGAGGAGGGGAAGGAAAAGGAGAGGAGGGGAAGGAAAAGGAAAGAAAAGAGGGGGGAGGGGGAAGGAAAGGAAAGGAGGAGGGAAAGGGGAGGAGGAGATAAAACAAGTCTAGCTCGAATCTACAGGTCTTCAGAGCTGTCCCAAAAGGAATGAGGCACACATTGGGGGTGTGGTGTGGTATGGTCACGTGCTGTTGCAGAAAGTGGTGCAGGAACCCCGGGGCTCTTCTCTAACAGCCTTCACCAATGATGAGGGACGAGAATCCCGGCCGGCTGGCAGACGCAGCACAGAATTCCTGGGATCCAGCGATCTGCTCTGTAGAAGGAGCCCCGAGGACCGGGGCCTGGCGTGGGAGTGGAGCGAGGCTGCCTCTGTAGCAGGAGCTGGTCCAGGATGCCCCCCGCCCACCCACCCCCGCGAGCAACCTCAGCCCCCCTGGTGGCTCCCAGGCTGGATCTTGCAGCACTTGGGATCGGCGCTGCCTGCTCCCCGCCTCTCCTTTGTCACGCTCAGAGGCGGGCATTGTCAGAATGTATCCGGTTGTCCAGCACAAGACCAGCAGGCCGGGGTTTCTTTCTCCCCCAAGCCCATCCCGTTCGTGGCCCTCCCCTGCCCGGGGGAGCTCTGCCTTGAATGGTGCCGGCAGCCTCTAAGCAACCCGGTCCAGGGCGCCTGTCTCTTTCGCGGGAGTCGGCGCTTCCCTCGGGCAGCGGGCACTGCCAGGCTGGCAGGGGCAAAGGAGCTGCTCCTCCCTGGCAGCCAGGAGAGTCCTGCCCTCCAAGGGGGCGGGGGCCCGGCAGAAGACGCGGCCGCCGAGCGGGTGGTCCAGAGAGCTCAGCCAGTCGGCCAGGGGGATCAGGCGGCAGTCGCAGCGCCAGGGGTTGCCCTCCAGCGCCAGGCTGACCAAGGCCTCGTTGGCGTCGAAGAGCCCCTCGGGCAGGCTCTCCAGCCGGTTGTGCGCCACGTCCAAGGCCTCCAGGCTGCTGAGGTTGGCGAAGGCCTCCCCGGGGAGGACCGCGAGGCAGTTGTGGCGCAGCTGCAGCCGGCTCAGCCCGGCCAAGCCCTGGAAGGTCCCGGCAGCCACGCGGCCCAGCCGGTTGTGGGCGAGGCTGAGGACGGACAGCTCGGAGAGGTTGCCGAAGAGCCCCGCGGGCAGCTCCCGGAGCCGGTTGCGGGCCAGGGAGAGCTCCACCAGGCGAGGCGTCCCCCGGAAGAGCCCCGCGGGCAGCGCCGCCAGCCGGTTGCCCTGCAGCTGCAGGAAAGCCAGGTTGGGCAGCCCCGCCAAGAGCCCCGGGGGCTCCAGGCGGCCCAGGGCGTTGTGCTGCAGGTGCAGCCGCCGCAGCCGGGCCAGCCCCGCGAAGAGCCCCCGGGGCAGCTCGGCCAGCCGGTTCCCGTCCAGGAAGAGCTCCCGCAGCGCCGCCAGGGGCCGGAAGAGCCGCGGCGGCAGGCGCGTCAGGAGGTTGTCGCTCAGGCGGAGCTCGCGCAGGCGCAGCAGCGGCTGGAAGGTCTCGGCGGGCAGCTCGGCCAGCCGGTTCTGAGCCAAGGAGAGCGCCTGGAGGCCGGGCAGCGGCTGGAAGAGGCGCGGGGGCAGCGCCGCCAGCCGGTTGCCCTGCAGCTGCAGCGCTTGGAGCGCCGGGGTGCCGTCGAAGAGCCCCTCTTCCAGGGCTTCCAGCCGGCTGAAGCGGACGGCCAGCTTGTTCAGGCGGCCCAAGCCCAGCAGGGCCCCGCGCGGGAGGCCGCTCAACTGGGCCAGGGCCACGTCCAGCTCCCGCAGCCGCGGCAGCCCCGCCAAGGCGCAGCCCGGGAGCGTCCGGAGTGGGCAGTCCAGGAAGGAGAGCTGGCGCAGGGCGCCGCCGCTGCTACGGTTGCCGCGCGGGGCGAAGGCGCGGCAGGGAACGGAGCTCAGCGAGGCGCCCACGAAGAGCAGCCGGGTGGCCCCTGGCGGCAGCTCCTCCGGGACGCCCGAAACGTTTCGCCCCGAGCAGAAGACGGTGGCGCCGCCGAAGCACCGGCACGGGGACAGGCGGGCGCAGGCGGCGCTCCCCGGCGGGGCCATCCCCGAGAAGGCCAGCAGCAGCAGGAGGAGGCCAGGCCGGGAGGGCATCGTTTCTGCCTGCGGAGAAAAGGCAGAAGCGCCGCGGTCAGACGGCTGGAAGTGGGCGAGGGGTCTCGAGGAAGACTCTGCCCTCGCTCTTTCCCACCCTTGGCGGCATCCAGATAGGTCACCCAGCTCCAATGCCCAAGGCGGAGAAAGCCTTCCTTAGCTGCCCAGGGGAGGGGGAGTCATAGGGCAGAGAGGTGGGGGACTGTGAGCGCCTCCACTCGTGGCAGCAGTGCCCCCCTCGGATGGATCACCCACCCACAGGACTCTCGGGGCTTTGCAGGAATGCAAAAGTCATCCAGACACCCACAGCCCAAGTGAAAACCGGAAGCATACAAAAACCGGACATGAACATCCGAAAACCAGTCTCCAAAAGAAGATCCCTGGAGATGCTGCATCTACAACAGCTTCCAGAAAAATGGCCAAGGGGGCGACTCAGATAAAAGCAGGCAGGTGGGCATTGCAAGAGCCAATGTTGGCAAATGTAAAGGTGACTCAGTGCTGGAAGATGCGCCTGGAAGGCTCTGGGCCCCAGAAGGGTCATCTGCTCCCACCCACAGCTGCTGGCTAAGGCCCTCCCCGTTACATTCTCAAGTGCTCTTTAAAGGCAGCCACCTGAGCATGTTTAGCATGGTGTGAATGTGCCTAGATTGTAAATTCTAGGTCATCCCTTGGCATGGAAGCCAACTGGCTGACCTGGGGCCAGTACCCTATCTCTCAGCCCAGCCCACCTCACAGGGTGGTTGTTGCAGAAAAAAATGGAGGTAAAAAGGGGGGCGGGATTAGGCTTGTTCTCCCCTTTGAATTATATACAAAAGTGACAGGATAAAACATAATATTGCTGTCATCTTTCTAGGCGAGGGTTGAGAAGGCCATGCGATGATGTGGCCAGGTCCAGGTAGGTAGGGCTACCACTGCTGCCTCAGCCAGTGTGACCCACCAGTGAGTTTTCAATATGTTGCTTATCAAAGAGGAGGCAAGCAAGGCTGCCTGTCCCTTCTGTTCCCCCCCCCCCCACCCACCCAAGGCTGAAGGGACTTCTAGACAAATTTCACTGCAGTGGAGATCCAGCCAATCAGCTGGAAAGTCTCGAGAGAGGAGGTGTCCTGAGGCTCAGCAGGAGAGGGCAATGGGGCTGGGCCCATTGAGAATGCTGGCAGGGGATGCAGGGACCCCCAAGGAGGTGCCCCCAGAGGGAGGGCAAGGTCCCTTCTCCCATCTTCCAAAGGCAAGGAGCCAAACAATGGAACTTATCTGAGGGTCCCGAAGGCTGGAATGGGACACCGGATGAGTTACTGCCAGCTGGGCAAGTTGTCCTAGCTCCCTTCCCCTTCTACCCCACCAGGCTTCCTGAGCTGAAAGAGCAGTTGGACAAGGGCTTGCAAAACGTTTGTTTGGAAGCCAATATGTGAAGAGCCCTTGCTCCCCTCCCCTCTGCCCTGGCCAGGCCCTGCTGGGAATGCAGGTTCTGTTCTGGGCAAAGGGCACCAGCCAAGGGGTGCCAGTTTAGAGGAAGTCTACCAAGACGTATCTAGGAATGCTCAGCCCACCCAAGGTGTGGGGGAAATGGGATCCCACCCTGAAGGGAATGGACGGACTCCCAGTGGCTGCAAAGGGCAGAGCCAGAACGAGTGGATCCAAGGGCCCAGGAGATTCCAAGTGCTCGGGGGAATTTTCTGACTCTTCCAGTGGAACAGGCTGCCTCAGGACAGGCTTCTCTGCTGGAGGATTTCAGGGGCCAGAGAGCCCCTGTGGATTCTGAACAGAGCTAGCAGTTGGTTTAGGTGGCTTTTAAAGTCCCTTCCAACTCCATGGTGTTTGTTTATTTAGGCACTTAATGAAACAGATTCAGTCATTAAGCCCTTGACCACAAATGTGCCTTCTTGCAGACTTCCACATGTTCAGGATGCCCCCTTTATAATGGCATCCTTTCTCCTTTGGTTGGCTCTCGGGCCAAAGCCCCTCTTGGAAAACCTTCCTCACTCCAGTGAGCAGAAAGGAAGCCAAGGATGCACACACACATACACATACACACACACACACCCTCATCCTCGTCCTTCCCAGCATGCAGACAGGCATCCCTGGCCCAGGGTGGATTGCCCTCTGAAACAGATGTGGTTTGGGGATAGATCCTGTACAGAGGACTTGGGTTGGGGGGAATGACAGGGGTGACTGGAAGTTGCACTGAATGCCGGACAAGGAGCATCAGTCTGTCTCCCCTCCCTGCTCCAAGCAAGGCAGCGATGCACAAGGAGAGCGGCTGAAGGGCCCAAAGGAGGCCAGCTGGGGTGGAGGGGTGTTCTTTTTTCTTTCTGCTTTGCTAATGCTGCATTTGTGAGCTTCGCAGATACTTTCCTGCATTTTCTTATTTCAGAATTCTGGAAATGGGACTGCCAATTCGCAGTAGAACGCCCCCCCCCAATGCACAGCCCAGGCCCCGCTCCCCAGATACTTACCTTCTGGGCAACCAGGTGGCCAAGGAAGCCCCCCGCCTCCACCAGCAGCCTTGGTCAACAGGGTGGGTGAGTCAATGACCCAAGGGGCAGAGGCGGCTGCAGGACTTTGCTTTCCAGAGATTGGGGCAAAGGCTGGTAGCCTTGGAAGGGGAGCAGGGCGGGCACTGGCCTCTCAGTCAATAGCTGCAGCAGCAAGGGGCACTCCCCTTGGGGAAGGGAGGGGGAGAGGTGCTGAGGCCTGGCCTCCAATCGCACCTGAACACTTTGGGGGCAGCTGCATGGCCTTTGGGCAGCCCTCACTGGAGAGAAGGCCCAGGTTCACCAGGCACCCACAAAGCCCCAGCAGTAGCTTCCCCGGTTCCTTAAGTCCCCGAGTGCTTGGGGACCCCAGAGGGGCAGGGGGCTGGCCCCCTGAGCCCAGGAAGGGAGCAGGTAGCCAGGCATCCTAGTAGCCTTGGGTCCGTGTCCCTTCTGCTTCAGGAATCAGGAATGCCTCTTCTCTTACCTGGCCAAACACCACCCAGGGCCAGAAACAAGAATAGGTGGGTGTAGTTATTTCCCCGTTTTCTTTCTTGCTGGAAGAGTGGCACCACACCTCTTCTTCCTGGGTTTGGAACTCTGTGCTGGCCTGCCTGCATTGCAGGAGGCTCTCCTCTTCCTGGAATTGCGGTGGACCCCCCACCTCAGGGATGGAGGGCAGCCCCAGAGCCATCCGTGAGGGGTGGGCGAGTGGATACTCCCAGGCACTCTTCCCCTTCCCCCGCTCTGTCCAGAGGCCGTTCTGGCTGGGCAGCGCTAGTCATGCTGTGAAGCGGGTGGAGGTGGCACTGCTCTTCATAGGGAAAAGAGCCGCTGCTGGGGACTCACGTGACCTAGCGTTTATGCCCTGCGAACCAGGTGAGGCTGCAGCTGAGATGGATTGGATGGCGGGGGCGGGGCAGGTGGGCTTGTACACACCAAGACCTCAAGTTTGAGGCCGAACTCCCAGCCAGGCTTGGCAGCCATGGGGAGGGGGGCATAAGTGCATCTCCTGGTATTTGCCCTGTGCTGGACGAAGACGTTCAAGCTGACCCCGGGGAGTGGGAAAATGGGGTGCTTGCTATCTGAACCCCCTCACACTCACCCCGCAGTCTAACTTAATGCTGGGCTGACCTTCCTCCCTCCTCTTGTTTCTTGGGCGACCTCTGCGCCCCTTTCATCCCACACCTGGGCTCAGGGGAAGGGGCCATTTTTAACGCGCGGGGCTAGGCCGGGGAAGGCACTGCAGAAAAAAAAGAGTGGGGGCATGAGATGAAGCGAGAAGAGCAGCTTTAATAGGCCAGGCACTAGTCCACAGCCGCTCCACGAGGCTCGTCTGCTCCCTCCCAGAGCTACCCCCGCGCCCCCTCCCCGAACCAAGTCTTCTCTACCGCGAAGGCGCTACAGTCGTTGCGGGCCACTCTTCGCCGGCGGAACTGCCAGGCTGGGTCGCCGGAGAAGGTGCATCCCGCCTGTCTCTGCCTCTCCGGGCTCACTCGCGAAGTCTCTGCCCGATTCCGTGGTCCCCAAAAACGCAAAACGTATTCGAGCGCCTCGGACCGCTGCTGGGGAACCTCCCCGCTCCCCGAAGCCGGCCATGTTCACAGTAGCAGCGCCCGGGATCCTTTCCGTCCTCGGCTCCTGGGGAACCGGTCTGCTCTAGCGCAACATCCAATCACTCGGGCGTTGCCGGTTCGAGACGCAGCCTGGTCCTCTTCCAGTGGATGCCAGATGCGTCTGGGGCGCCGTCCTGGCCTGAGAAGCAGCGGCAGAGCGTCGGGCCTTTCTCAACCAGGGCGACACCAATAATTGCCAGGCGGGTTCCCATTTGGCCAGCCACGGGGCTTCCGGAGTCCGGGGGGGGGGGGGGAGTCTTCCTCCCTAGATGGAATCTGCCCACCTCTGTGCGCCTCTATAGGGAACGTACAAGTCGCGCCACCCCCGGGGCTTCCCAGCTCGCCCCAGAAGCCCTTTTCCGGCCTTTGGTGGTTGGTGATCCGCGTAAGTTCCGACCGCTTGGGATCGACGATTCAGGAGTCAAGCGCCTTTTTGGAGACGGGAGGGCTTGCGTGGGAGGTCCTGCCCCTTCGAACAGCCCAGACTTTCGGCCTGCATAAAGAAAGTGCGGACCCGGATTGGCGCGTCTTCCTAGGTGTCTCAAACTGTCCCGACTTCCCAATGCGGGGACCGGGCACCGCCCGGCCTTGCTAGGCGTCCTGCTGCGAATCCGGCCCTGGGCGTCCCTCGGCCGAAGGTGCGCAATCTGCCTCAAAGAAGCGCCCAACGAAAGAGCGCCAGCGTCCGTCTGGGCACAGATCCCCGGGGCAAAAGTCGGCTAGGAGCGCCTAGAGCTGTCCGCTGCTGAGCCCGTGCAGGAGCCGGCGTGGTGGAGCGGGTGAAGGCGTGAGTGCTGGAAGAAAGGGCGCGAACCGGGCCGGGCCCATGGCGGACCTAGGCTTTGGCCTGGACGGAGCGCTTCCGCCTGGAGCCGTAGACGCCCGCTGCCAGCACCATCCCCAGGAGCAAGGCGGAGCCCACCACGAGGCAGGTGACTACGACCCCCGTCTGGGTGCGGGTCAGGCCCCAAATCCCGCCTCCCCCTTGCCCCGCTTCGGGGAACTCCTCCAGGAACTCGTGCGTGATCTCTGCGCTGCCCGCCTCGCTATCCAGCGGCGGCTGCCAGCGTTCAGGCGACAGCGTCTCCGGCGTCGGCTCGCTCTCCGAAGGGGCTTCCGTGCGGCTCCAGACGGTTCCCCAGCCCTCCGGCAGTGCGGAAGTCCCGGGACCGAAGGTTGTGGCCTCCGGCTCCAGCAGGGACCGGTCCAGCTGCCAAGGCGGGGAGGCGCAGCGAGGGTGGCGGCTTTCTCCGCCGAGGCTGGATCTGTTCTCCCGCAGCCAGCGCCGGAGCGACCGCAGGGCGGGGTCGCAATGCCAGGGGTTGTCCTGCAATTGGAGGTCCCGCAGCTCCGGCAGCCCGTCGAAGATGCCTGCCGGAAGCTCCTCCAGCGAGTTGTTCTGCAGCTGAAGGGCGCGCAGGCCTGGGGTCCCCTGGAAGAGGCGCCCGGGCAAGGCGGCCAGCCGGTTGCTGTGCAAGGAGAGGTTCCGCAGCGAGGTCAGGCCGCGCAAGAGCTCCCCGTCCAGCGTGGCCAGCCGGTTGGAGTGCAGGGCGAGCTCCTCGAGGCCCCAGAGACCAGCGAAGGCGGCGGACGCGAGCGAGACGAGGCGGTTCTTGCTCAGGACTAGGATCTGCAGCGCGGTGAGGTTGGCCAGGGCGCGGCCGGGCAGCGAGGCCAGCTGGTTGTCGGCCAGCCGGAGCTCTCGTAGTTGCGGCATCGGGCCGAAGGTCCCCGGGCGCAGCTCGCGCAGGGCGTTTCCGAAGAGCGAGAGCCGCGAGAGCTCGGGCAGGCCCAGCAGGAGCCCTTCGGGCAGCACCTCCAGGAGGTTGCCGGACAGCAGCAGCTTCTGCAGCCTGCGCGGGCCGGCGAAGAGGCCGGAGGGGAGCTGGCGGAGCCGGTTCTGATAGAGGGCCAGTTCCTGCAGCTCTCCCAGGCTGCCGAAGGCGCGGGGCGCCAGTTCACTCAGCTGGTTCTCGTAGAGGCGTAGCACCTGCAGGCGCGCCAGGGGCGTGAAGAGGCGGGGCGGCAGGCGCACCAGCTGGTTGCGGGCCAGGTTGAGGCGGGCCAGGTTGGGCAGCTGGTCGAAGGCGCCCGGGGGCACGGCCTGCAGGCGGTTCCCGTGCAACTGCAGCTCCTTGAGCGCGTTCAGGCCGGCGAAGTGGGCCGGCTGGATGCGGCGCAGCTGATTCCCCGACAGCAGTAGCGCCTCCAGCCGAGCCAGCGGCCGGAAGACGTCGGGCGGCAGCTCCTGCAGCCGGTTGCTCGCCAGGCTCAGGTAACGCAGCGCCCCCAGGGCCCAGAAGGCGCGAGGACTGAGGCGCTCCAGCAGGTTCTTCTCCATCCGCAGGGCGAGCAGCTGCGAGGCGTTGCCGAAGGCCGCGGGGCCCAGAGCGGCCAGGCGTGTGTTGACCACCTGCAGGCTCATGGCCTTGCCGGGCAGCGGCGCGGGCATCTCCGTGACCTCAGCGCCCGAGCACTCCACCTGGGCCGTCCTAAAGCAGGAGCACCAGCGGGGGCAGCCACCGCCCGCCAGGACCGACGGCAGGAAGCTCAGGAGCAGGACGGAGCGGAGCGCCATGTTGCCTGTGGAGAAAGAGAAACCAGCGTGAGACTCGACTCTGGGCTGTCCCGCACGGACCGGGTACCCTCTCGTCTCGCTCCCTCCCGGCAGAGAGGCAGCCTGGAGCCTTCTGGGGAGCTGGGGCATCTGGCGGGGCAGTTCCGGGCTGCCCACCCCGTCCACGCCTGATGCTGCTAAATGGTAGCAAAAGTGCAGGGAGAGGATTTCTTGTGCCCCCCCTCCTAGTCCAGTTTCCGGGAACTCGGCCTCCAAGGCCCCTCCTGCCTATATATCCCTCACCTGTCTGCCCCTCACTATGGAAGACTCTGGATTAGTCCGGCCGGCTGAGCGAGGGAAGGAGAGTGGATTTCAGCCGAGCGAGGTTGGTTTGTGGAACACAGCTTGGTTGCTGAAGCCTTTCGTTACCCCTGGCTCGGAGGGGGGCGGGGGCGGGGGGGCTTGAATCTATTAAAGGCAGCAAGTGGAGAAGATCCACGACCCTTCTCTGTGGGCCGGAGATCTCTGTCCATAAAAGCCGAATGGCTAAAAAGTAGAGCGGTCGCAAAGAAGAGCTAATATTGGACAGGGATGGAGGCCTGCTGGCAGCTCCTGCAGCGCTGATGCTCCCGTCTTTTGGGCCCAGAATGAGAGGTCGGAGCCCCAGGGAACATCGGTGGCCCGGAAGAACCACGCCCGGTGGCAGACCGGGGCCAAATATGCTCACGTGGGCAGCGATTGCGCCAACCCAAGGAACTGCCTATCAGCAGAACGGAGCAGGAAAGTTGGCCCCAGTGCTGCGGAAGGGGCTGAGGGGTCCAGGCCGCCTCGCATGCAAATGCAAATAAATGGGGACCACTTCGGTGGGAAGGTACAGTGCGCCTTGACATATAACCATGCTGGCCATATGACCACGGAAAGGGGCTTTCGGGACAACAGAAGCTCCCTTGGGCAAGAAACGGAGATAAGCAGCACCCTCTGGAGTCAGATACGACTGGACAAGGGAAACCTTCATCTTTACCGCAGAATGAGGGCCGTTAGAAGATCAGATTGCCTGATTTCACGCAACACAAACAGGAGGGAACAGTTAGAGGACAGATTCGAGATTCAGACGGACCCAGTCAACCTGGAATCACAAGCAGAAATCAGTAAGAGGGATTTCAGCAGACATCCCACCCTGCTCTCTGCCGACAGGAGGGGCTCCTGAGCTTTGGGCAAGGGAGGGGATCCCCTTTACTCTCTGGGAAACGGCCAAGCTCAGCCGGCCTCCTTAAGTCACTGCAGGCTGCTTGGCCGAAACTTCTCCGAACCTCTGCTCGGACAGGATCTGTCCTTGTCATATGATGCGCGGGTCTGGCAGCAGAATCTGGGCGGAGGGACCGCGGCTGGTCTCTGGCGGGTGCTCCTGAGGGTCGTTGGCTGCCTCCTCCCGGAGCGCATAACAAGGGGGGGGGCGACGGAGATCGAAGCCCCCATCTCAGAGGCCTGGCCGTGCCCACCTTTCCCGTCAGGCTGTCCTTTTCACCGCCACTTCCCCGCCAGCCTATAATCGCCTCTCGATAGAAATGCTGAGCGAAGCCTTTGCGGCCACCATAATTACACCCCATCATGCCGAGCTTGGACTAGGCTCTAGTCCGGGGAGGGACGGAGGGAGGGAGGGAGGGAGGGAGCAAGCGGACCGGGGAGGCATCGGAGCAGTACCCCCCCCACACACACACACCAGGGAGCGTATTCGCGACTGGTGAGGTCATGGGAACTGCTGAGCGCAGAGCCAACCCGCAAAAAAAGCAGCCCCCGGGCCCGCCTGTGGTTCAGACGGTCCTGCCGCCCCGAGAGGGAAGGAGGGAGGGAGGGAGAGGCAGGGTACCCCGCCTGGACCTTCGCAGCCGCTCCGTCGCGTTCGCCCGCGATGCTGTAGAGTCGCTGTCCTTTGGCTGCATTCGCAGGAACCGCTTTACCTGGTTCCTGAATCCACTCACTCTCCCGGGACATAAACATTTTGAACCCGAATCCATCAAACTACGTTTCCCACAGCAGACCTCTAATCCAAGTGGAGAGGAACCAAGTTTACCTGTGGTGCGAACCCACTTGCGAAGTCTGTATGTGATCAGGGAGTGTGTTGTGCGAACACGGCCAGCGCGAGGCTTTGAACGCGCTGAACACCCAGAGTCCTTTCCCTGAGCCGAGCGTTGGACCCCAACCAAGCCTGCACTCCCATCCCCAGCTCTGCCTGTGTTTGTGTGTGAGTGTGGAATCGAATCGCGGGGAGAAAGCCCCCATCTGGGAACTACTCCGTGGGAAGCGGACGTCGGCCGAAGGGCGGAGGGACCTGAGGCACTCAGCTCCCCGGGCCGCCGAGGCCGCCGGCGGCTGCTTGTGCTCTCGGCTAGGGCATCTCCAGCACGCCCTTCCTTTCCCGGAGAGCTCCGAGGGAGAGGCGTTTCCAGGTCGCCCGCCCACCCCCGGCCGCGCTCTCGAGAGCATCTCTCTGGGAGGAATCCCGAGCTGCCCCTCCCTCCCTCCCTCCCTCCCTCCCTCCCCGACCCTCAGGCTCCGGACGTGCGTGCGTCCTCCAAGCCAGAACTTTCCCTGCGGCGGCAGCTGGGCCAGATCAGCCCCCCGCCGGTTCCCCGAGGAAAGAATCTGGCCACGCCGCAGCCTTGCCTCGGCCATATGGAAGCAGTTGGCGGTACGGGACGGGCTTGTCTCCGGGTCCCGCCCTCCTCGGCACTGCAGGAGCGCTTCGGGGGGGGGGGGGTCTCGTTTGCAGAAGGAATTTTAGCATCTCTCTCCCTCCCACGCCCACCCCCGCGCCCAGCAACTCGGAGAGGGAGGCTTCCGATCACTTTTTTCCTCTTTGTTTGAACCGTTTTCTCCGTTTGGCGTCTGGCCTGCAGTCTAACGGTTCGGTTCCCCGCCAGCAGCGAAGGGAAAGGAAAGGAAAGGCGAAAGGGAGAATCCCCACCGTCCCGTCCCGCAGCCAGCCCTGGGAACAGGCAGCCGTCATTGCAGAAGCACCGGGAGGCACTTACCCCGAGACCAAGGAAAGGCGAAGCCGCCGTGCCGAGAGTTGCCGGGCTTTGGCTCCGCTGCGACCCTCCACTTTCCTCCTCTCTGTATTTAAAGACCAGCGAGGGGAAGCGTCAAAGGTTGCTGCAACCGAGCAGGGAGCGGGAGGAGCGGGGAAAGAGACCCGCCCGAGAGCCAGCCTCCCTCCCTCCCTCCGCCCCTCCTCCCTCCGTCCTGGATCTCTTAAAATGCCGACCTGGGACTTGGATTCACAGACCCGTACTAAGGAAGGAGGGGAAGCTGCAGCAATGACTCTCTTGAGCCTCTGTGCACCAGAGGGAATGTAGGCAACCAAGGTGGGAGAGTCTGCCTGCCTGCCAACATAGTTCTTCCTAAAGTCATGGGTCTTTAGAGGTCATCTAGTCTGATGCTCAGGCTTTGCAGCCCCCCCTGTGATCCCTAGGCCAGTCTCTGGGCCAGTTCAGTCTTAGTGGGCCACTTTGCTTGTCTGAGCACCCCAGTGAAGTGCTGGGGCTGCCTGTGTTCAACAGGTGGGGCTTCAGTAGTTTTGACCTTGGTTTGATTTTATCGCTTAATATGGTAACCTGTTTCTGGATCTATCCCTTTGCAAGTGAGCATGTGCTGTGGACCCAGCCAGGATCCTGCTGAATCCCCTGCTGTGTCCTATAGGAAAAGAACTTTGGATCTCCCACCTGTGCACCCTTTTGCTGGGGGCTCTGCTGAGTGGCCTGCCAGAGTCCTTTCCTGATAAAGCCATTTCCCTTCTGCCCATCTTCTCCACCCTGTGCTCTTCCCCACACCCCACCCCTCTGGGAGACTTTCCCTGGAATCCATGCTCTGATTCCACCAAGCTGAAGCGCCAGCTGCCCCCCTCATCTGGGTGCTCTGCTCTGCAGAAACCTCCCCCCAAAGTGTCCCCCAAGTGGAGCTTTTCTCTCCCTCGTGGAAGGCAGCATCCTTTGGGGTGCCCTAGGCATCACATGGGGTAGATGCTGGGGGAGGGGTGTAGTTCTGTAGGGGAAAAGGTGGCACTTGAAAGGGGAGACCGCAAAGAGACAGCAGAAGGAGACATCTTCATGGGCGCCATCAGGCCCTTCCCTGCTTCTCCGGCCTCCTTCCTGAAGGGAGGCTGCAGATTGCTTGCAGTGTCAGCATTTCATCCAGGCGGCTCCTCCAGGCCTCCAAAAATGAGTCCACAGGCAGCTTCCTGACCAAACTCCTGGGCTCAGCAGTTCCCATGTCAGAGTCTGCAGTGGAAGAGTTGGGGGGGGGGATAATACTGTCCCAGGACTTGCTCAAAATCTGGCAGCCCCCCACGGTTCCTGGTAATGACTTCCAAGCCTGATTCTCCTCACTGGCAGCCAATAGCTCCCACAGAGCCTGCGATAATCAGCCAAATCCACATACAGCCAGTCAAAATCAACACCATAAAACCAGAGATGAAAGCAGCATTAACATGACATAAAGCGAACAACAACAGGATGTCCCAAAGACCTTGTGGAGTTCAAAATTCCTTTAAATGAGAATAAAGCCACAGAAAGAGGCAGAGGATAAAAAGAGAAGGAAAGGGATTTTGTGTGACTCCCAGGCAGTACAGCGGGCCCCAAGCGATCCCCTTTTTTGGGGGGGGAGCAAAGGAAAAAGAGCCCCTCTCCTCCTTCCTCCAAGGAAAGCAGATTTCCACGGGCCCCAAATGGCATTTTGGATGCAGTCTAGAAGCAATCTTTTCCTGGTTACTCTAAATTGCCCAAATCAGTTGGGCTGGTGTGAGGGCCTCCTCAGCAAAAGCAACCATGATATTTGAAGGCTGTGCTGGGCAACTGGTTGATCTGCACCTGACTGTGCCAGTCTGGCCAGCGCCTGATGCCCCAGTCCTGCTGGAGCAGAGTTTGCAGCAGCCTCCCCACGGACAGGGCCAGCAGTAGGAGCAGGAGCCAAACAGGGCCACGGAGTAAGGCTCTGTCTGTCCTTGCAGGCAACACCCCCTTCCCTGTTTCATATAGGCTGGCAGCAGGCGGGCTGCCCTGTGGATGAGAAGGAACCCTCTGCCTCTCATCTGGAGGGCTGAATCTTCTGCCACACCGCCCAGTGGCTCTCACAGCCTGACCTCCTGAGGTGCTCCAAGGAGCCTCGCGTGAGACTTTCGCTCTCTCTGAGTAGCAAAGCCCCAGGCTCAAAGAGGACCATCCTGCCAGGGAAGAGGAATAGAAGCAGCTACCCTCCCCTTTGGGGGTCCTGCAGGCTCCCCCTTGACAGGGACAGATGGTGCTCAGCACCCACTCCTGCCTTGGTGGGAGAAGCAGCATCCTGGGCCATGTGTTCCCTGGCAGGGAAACTGCTGCGGTTGGGCTGCTGCTATTCAGTCCTCTTTGACTGGATTCCTCCCCGGGCGGGCGCTGCTGCCGCTGCTGCGGCCTGGAGCATCTCCCTCCTCCCCCTCTGTTAGCCGCATGGAGCCTTTCCAGGCAGGGATCCTTCTGGAAGCTCCACGTCACCACTTCCTCCATCCAGATTTCAAGGCCCCTCTGCCGTTGACACCACTGGGAAAGTGCCTGTCCACATCACCAAGCCGGACTCTTCTTCTAAGCCGCTGCCGAAGGGCCCTGCTGACTTGGCATGGGCTGGGCCAGGTTTTTGCCTCTGGCTTGGCTGCCCTTTCAGCAGGTTGCCAGCTGGGGGCAGCAGGAGCTGGGACGGTCTGTATTGGACCGGCCAGAGTCAGGCACCCCCATCCCACCAAGTGAAGCATCTCCAAGTGGAAATGAACATAGCCATGCATGCCTGCCTGCCCCAAAATAGTAACCTCAGAAATTGGAGGCAGGAAATAAGGAAATGACACTCAGGCCCAAGCCAGACAGCCATGTTACATGTAATCATCCCCAAACAGCTCAGTCCTGCCGTCCAGTATAGACTTGCAGTTGTTAATCTTTCCTGTTAAACATAACTTGGAAGTCCATCCTATATAACTTTATATAATTATATAATCCTACATAACTTTGAATTCCTATCCATTTTTCTTGTTGCCTCATATAATCTCTCCAACATTTGCTGCAGATTACTTGGCTTCTCAGCCAAATAGAAAGAACTCCATATTAATGTACATTCACTTACTGTCTTTGTCACGAGTTTCCTTCTTCTTGTTGTGCCATATTTGTCATTGGACATTGGTGATCATGTTGGTGATCCCATTTTTATGAACAGCCGCACAAAAAAGTGCTGCTGAGTTTTGTCCAAACCAGCCCTTAGATCTCGAAGTCATGATGTTCTTCTGCCTAGACATCGTTTGCCTTCAATCTTTCCCTGGAGGATTAAGTGAAGGATGCTGTATTTTTCGGGTGTGACGTCACATGTCTGAAATATTCTAACTTTCACTTTTTTATGGTTTTGATAATTTCCCTTGATTTACCCAGGCGGTTTATTATGAGTTTCCTTACAACTTTTAAAATGACAGACCAGATTTGGCTGGATCCTGCATAGTTAAGCAGACTAACCTAGTTCTTCTCCCAGTCCTTTATCCTAAACAATCCAATAAATCATGTTTTTGGACTCTATGCATCCTCCCACCTTTCTGTATGTGTGTGAGAGAAGTGGGGGGGAGGGAGACGGAGACAGTAGCATATGGAAAGTTGCCAAAGCAGGAACAGCCTTCCAGATGAGGGAACAGAGCCTGCCAGCTTGGCTCTGATGCTATAGAGTAGGAGGACAATTGAAGCTGATGGGCAACCCCTGGAGTGGAGGGGCTGGAAGGATACCAAAACTGACAAAGCCCACAAAACTGGCTGGCTAACAAACATTTCTTCAGCCTTTCTGACTCTCTGGCCCTTGAAATGAGAAAACATGGGGCTCAAGGACACATTTCAGAACTTAACAGAACAGAGTAAGAGTTGAAAGGGACCTTGGAGATCTTCTAGTCCAACCCCCAGCACAAGCAGGAGATAATATACCACTCTGTCCAATTTCTTCTTAAAAACCTCCAGCAATGGAGCACTCACAACTTCTGGTGGCAAGCCGTTCCACTGGTTAATTGTTCTCACTGTCTGGAAATTCCTCCTTAGTTCCAGGCTGCTTCTCCCCTTGATTAATTTCCATCCATTGCTTCTTGTTCTGCCTTCAGGGGCTTTGGAGAATAGTCGACCTCTCCATGACTTCTCCTCAAATCTTGGAAGTCTCTTATCATGTTACCCTTCTTTTGATTGAACTATACCTGCCCAATTCTTGCAACTGTTCTTCCTATGTTTTAGCCTCCAGTCCTCTTTGTTGCTCTTTTCTGCACTCTTTCCAGAATCTCAACATCTTTTTTATGACATGGTGACCAAAACTAGATACTGCGGGATGAAGCCTGGAGCATTAGAAAACGCGACCAGGTGATGATGATCTGTTATAGAGGAAGGAGGAAGCCGCCCAACACTTCTCAGGTCCCATTTGGCCAGACGGTCGGTCCTCGCCTCCAAGGAAACCTGAGGCAAAGCGAGTTTATAGCGGGTTTCCTCCAGATGGAAACTTGGGATGGGGGTGGCGGGGGGGGGGGGGAGACGGGAGAAAGGCCGATTTGCTTCTCTGCAGGAAGCGGCGCTCCGGGCCGACTGCCGCTTGCGCCTGGAAGCGCCGCCCATCCTAACCCTCCTTTTACCCGGCTGGCCCGGGAGGCGGAACTGGATCCCCGAGGAGGACAGAGATGCGCCCTGAGCAAAGCAGCGGGGAAAGCCTCTCGGGGCTCTCCTGGCAGGCGGAGAGGCTTCTCCAAGCACATGGGCGAGGAAGGCGCATGTTTTGCGTCCGGGAGGAGGACGCTGCCAGCCCCGGCAGAGGCTGGGATGAGACGCGTCCGAGGCGAGCATCCTTTCTTCTCCTATTTTCCCGCACAACAACCCTCGGAGGTGGGTTGGGCTGAGAGCGGGTGACTGGATTAGAGTCGCCCAGACGGCTTCCCTGCTGAGGCTCCAGCGCAGCCGGCCTCCTGCCCTTGCTCCAAAAGGACCCCTGCTCGATTCCGGTTGAACTCAGGTCACGGGGCAGATGCCCCGACTTTTGCCGGCAACGGTGGCTGGCATCTCTGGGAAAGGGACTGAGCAGGGATTGCCTGGGCTCCCGACTGCCACCACCTCCTTCGCAAAGGGAAGCCCCAAAGCTCTCCCCCCTCCTGCCCAGCTTCTGTTCCTCCTTCCCTCTGCTTGCCCAGCCCCATGGTGTGCGTGGTCCTTGCAAGATGCCAGCTTCTAAGACGTTTGGGAGCGAGGGAGATTTGCCTTAGTGGCTCTGAACAGGTGGTCTCCCTCCCGACTGCCCCATCCAAGCAAGATAGGTGTGTGTGGGCCAACTTCCACTCAAGAAGCAGAGAGCTCCTTTGGGGCAGAACGGACCCTTACTGTAATTTTTCCAAAGCCTTGGAAATGAGCTCCCAGGGATGGGGGTGTGGGCTGAAGGTTCCCCAGGGCAGCAGTGGGGCAGGTGATAGCATCCCCTGCCAAGTCCTCCACTATGGAGGCTCCTCCACCTCCAGAGATGAGAGCTTGTGGAAACCCCACCCGCACAATTTTTTAGCTGGACCTTTGCTAATGGTCTCCTCCTCACCTGGCTGAATTTTTCACCCTGTCAGGTGACTCCACTCCGTCATGGGGCCTTCGTGTCATTATCAGGTCCCCTAACACAGAATTTCCCTGCCGTATGTCCAGTTATTGTCCATTGCTTTTCAGGGCTAGGGGCTCTGCTTCCTCCACAAGGGCCGGTCCTTCTGCGGGATGCCTGACCCATTGAAAGCAGAAGCCAGAGAGAGAACACAGCCAGCGTGGTTAATAGCCACAGCAGCCCAGGAACGTCGAAAGGGCACATCAGATTTACTCCAATAGTAGTGGGATTTTACAAGGCTATTTACTACAATTACATAAAATGTCTTTATTACAACTGGGTACCATTATAAAAAACAGCAAAAAAATTTTTTTCTGTGGAGCCACTTGTTAAAACAAAAGTATTCTTCAAACGTTTTAAGATGATGGGATCTTGCCAATCCTGACCTGAGGTACTGGTGGCAGAGAATACATAATTTATCCAAATGTTTGCATATTTATAGAGTTTTAAAAAATTGGACATTTCTATGCCCTAAAATTATCATATCTGAACCTTTAAATCAATTTTTCCATCATATATACAAACATTTGATTTTAGAATTTAATCTTTGCAAGCTAAAGAAGCCCTTTTAAGTCTGTGACAATCAAGGAAAGCTTTTGAGAATAAGATCATTTGCAGCATTAACAATTATTTTTCACCTCGTAACTACTGATATGCAGCCATAATATATTACAGTAGATAAAATCACCCAACGAAGGAAAACCGTTTCTCCGCTGGAAAAATAAATAAAAATGAAGAGGGAAAGTTCTCAAAATGGCCGAATGGCAGAGGGAAAGACTGCCAGAGGGAATTGGGTGGCAGTCTTTACCCCTTTGAGGCGGCCATTTTTCCACCAGCAGAACACGAAGACCCCCATATTGGAGAGGATTCCTGCCCCCTCCCCATTCACTCTGGAGTCAGTGGGAGGGGGAGGGCTGCCCTGTAGCTGGGTGGGTGGGGGCTGCTGTGTGTCAGCTGCAGAGAAGCACTGGGGGTACAAGCAGCTTTCAGGGAAAGGAGGGGTATCCCCTGCCCACGTGTCCCATGACACCCAGCAGTCTTATAATTACCGTTATTCGGGAAGAAATAAAAGCATTAATAAAAAAATAACCCTGAGGGATGGAGGTGCGTGTGTCTGTGTATATATATTATTTTAAAATCTGGATATTTTAAAAAGTATAATTTAAGAGTTGCTCTTTTCTTGAGCAAATCTTTTAGAGCTATGCATAAATAATAAAATAATATTTAATTGGCCATATATACAATCTTAACAGCTTTAGGGGTAAGTCTGTCTCAAATAATTTACGAACCACTCTGAATCCAAGTTAGCAAAGTAATCTTTCTTCACCTGAATTCACAAGCCTTCAAGGAACTATAAGAAAATAATTATTTAAAAACACCCAACTTCGGAATTTTAAGCCTCCTTGGAACAATTGAAGATGCATCACATCCCTTCCAGAGAGGAGACCAGCTTGCTCTGAGGGGGTCCCCACAACTGCTCCCCAAAGGGTGGATTTAACAGTATTGCTTTTAGTCTGATGACCCTGTGCAGACGCTGTACGGGCGGTCCCTACGAGTCTCTCAAAGCCTGCTGACCAGCCCACTTTTCTTTGCCTAGTGGGGCGGGCGAGGGGGGAGAGCTGGTAGGTGCAGCTGGCAGTCATGGTGGCCCCTTACCAGAAAAGAGTCCCCCGTCCTCTGGCAGCCACCGCTTCCCAGCAGCGGGAGGTGCTTGCAAGCAACAGTTTCAGGGTCAAATAAGCCTCGCAGGTTCTTTCATCACCACCGTCAGACCCTTGTGAAATTCAAATGCAGAAGGGGGAAACACCACGTGGGCCGCCTTCCTTTGCATGTGGTATAGGGCTGAAGGCCTGACTGCGGTGGGCTTCTCCGGCATCCTTTCCTGGTTGTTGCTACCGTCCAACTATTAGCACCGTTGTGGAGGAGTTGCGATCTTGGCACAGCCACTGTTTCAACAGGCCTGCAGTTTGAGAGGTCGTTTTGCTCAGCCTAAAGCTCGGGCCTCTGGGTCGCCTTCAAAAGACTGTGCAGCTGGAGTTGCTCCGGCCTTCTTCTCGGCAGGTGATCTTGAGGGGCAGCTGGTGATGCCCCGAGCAACGAGGTCACAGTGAAAGGCTTTGGCTCCACTGACGGAGCCGCCACGGCTGTTCTGAACCAGGGTTCTGCCAAGCGCTCCCACGTTAAGGCAACACGCTCCAGCTGGCCAGGGGCTCCCAGAGGGACAGGCCTGGGGAGGAGCCCAGAGCTGTTCCAGAGGGCAGAAGGCAGTCTGCCTGCGCCTGCGTAGAACTCTTGCAGAAAGAAGATGAGGATGGGAAGCTGCCGGCTCCTCCCGCTTCCTGGGACCGGCCCCTGGGCTTTGCAAAGCACCTTCAAGTCCAGAGGGGGAGGGGGTTGTATCTCCTGGTGTGGTGAGAGTTTTTTGGGGGGGAAGGGAGGCTCACCATCTGGCAACTAGCAGCCTGAGAAGCCCCCAAACAGGTCCAGCAGCTTTCCTGGAGGCCAGGTCGAGAGCGAGCAGCAGAGAGCGTCCCATACAGCCAGGCAGGGAGGGGCAGATCTAACCCTCCCAGGGTCGGGGGAGGACAGAGGGACCAAACCTCCACGCCCCGGGAGACCAGCCAGAGTGTCCCCCATGTTTCAGGTGGGGCCGAGTGCCCTTTTCCATGCGTAGTTCGAGATGGAGAAGCACTTCTGGCCGTTGGGAAATGCAGAGGGTCCTTTGCTGGACACCGAGAGTGGCCAGGAGTGCCAGGCAGGCACCATCCCTTCGGATGGCTAAGCCTTGGGAGAGGGAAAGTCCTTCCAGGTGCTCAACCCAGGAGGCTGGTGGGAGGAAGACTGGCATCAGCAGGGCGGGAGGGGAGTGGAGCCCGTCCGTCCGTCCATCCAGTCAGCAGCAGAGAGGCCAGGCCATGCGCCAGGGGGGCTCTCTGCTACGTCATGGTGACCACTTGGCAGGAGCCGTTCTGGCAGGAGGAGCCGGGGGCTTCCGTGGTGGTGCGGCCCTTGGGCGGCCACTCCGGGTCCACCAGCAGCTCTTGGGCCAGGTGCACGTAGCGGGCCTTGGGCGGCCTCTTCTTCAGGCCCAGCAGCCCCGGCAGGGCGCATCCATGGCAACGGTGCAGCCCCTCCTAGAAAGAGACAGAGGGGGTGAGAAGCTGGGCAGCCCCGCTGGCCTGACCCTTGGCCCCCCAAACAAGGCAAAAGGGGGAGCATTCCTGAGCTGTCTATCTCTACTTCCTAAACCTCCCCACTGCCCCCCCCCCGCTTCCCCAGGGCGCTCTAGTTCAGCTGCAGACCAACTGAGCATCGTCCCCTGCCCACAGGGGAGCCAAGAGGGAAATGCTGTTGCCCAACCTGCCAGTCCTCTAAGCTGGGGGAGAAGACCTAGAGACGACCCCCCCCCACTCACCATCTGGCCCACTTTGCCACCCCCTTTCTCTACCCCCTGGAGCTTCTGGGGGTGGGGGACTGCAGCAAAGCCAAGACCCTAACTCTGCCCTGCTCTCCACATCGCAACGTGCCCCCCCACTGCCCGCCAAGACCTCCACAGGCAAGCACAAGCCCTTCTTCATCGGCAGCTGAGCCCCCCCACCCCCACCAACCACCTTCGAAGGGGGCCGCTGCATGTTTGAAGAGGGGGGAAACATGCAGAGTTCCAACCTGAGACGGGTGGGAGGAGGAGGAAGAGGAGGAGGAGGAGGAAGAGGAAGCTAGGCGGTCCTCCCCTTGCTTGTCTCGACTGAAGAGGACCTTCCAAAGGACCATGTCAAGGAGAAAGTTCTGTGATTTGATCCAAGAAGCAGGGAGAATCGAGAAGGCACAATCAGGAGGGGCTCCAGAACCAAAGCAAAGTCGGGGCCGTTAAGTCAGTGCAGAAAAGGACAGCTGGGGAGGGGGCTCCCAGGAGGAGGAGGGGGGGGCAGCAGACAGGCGCATGCAGAGGGCAACCATTCCCGCCCAGCACATCCGGTGCCTGGATCGAGGGTCCCTCGTGCTCTCAGCGCCAGGGGGGCCTCCGGAGCTCCCCCTTAGGAGAGACTCAACTAAGTCTTAACTACAGCCAGGCCTGAAGAAGCCCACCTGTTTTGGAAGGGAATCCCACCCCTTTTCGGGTCTGGCAGGGCCAGTCGTGGGGCTGCCTGCTCGGTCTCCCCTCCAGCAGAAAGACCGGCTCCCATGGCTTACCTCCACCACCATGGACACCGCAGCATTGGCCATGACCAGGAGAAGCACTGTGACACGCCACGCGTGTGGCACGCAGACAAGCTGTGGAGCAACCACACACTTAGAGGCTGGGCGGCTGCACCTCCTGGGCGGGAGCCTCAAAGGGCCATGCTGGGACAGGGGAGAAGCCCACCCCAGGCGGGTTCCCGGGAATGCCTCCCTCGAGGCTCCCCCAACCGCCCCCCTTGCCTGGCCCCTCCCCCAGATGGGTGTTGGCTCTAGAGCCAGAGGGGCCACTGCCGCAAAGCCTACCCCAAGGTGGGTGGGGGGAAGGGCTCAGCTCCCAGGGAGGGGACCGAGGCCCCCCTCGCCTACCTCCAAGGAGGATTCAATGGCTGCCACCGGGTGCAGCAGGATGGTCAGAGCAAAGGCGTAAAGGGCCACCACGGAGACCACGAACAGATCTGGGGAGGGAAGAGGGGTCAGCAGACGACAGAACAACCCTGCCTGCTCCACCCCCGCCCTGATGGGGTCCAGCGTTGATACATTTTGCATACCAGCGCCTCCCTCTGGTGGGGGCCCCAAGACCTTCCCTGCCAACCAGTCTCTGCTCAGGGTTGTGTGTGTGTGTGTGTGCGTATGCAGCCTTTGCAAGGCTCCCGGCCTCCCCCCAAGCCAAGTGGCTCTTCTCCCCAGGGCCACGTACAGTTCCTGTAGCAGGGCTGGCGGAAGGGCCGGCCCTTGGAGAAGACCACGGCCACGATGAGGTACTGGAAGCTGGAGATGAAGAAGAGAGTGGTGTTCTCGTAGTTTCGGATGTTGTGCTCGTCGTGATGGGAGACGTTACTTGGCTGGGAAGCGTTGGCCACGGCCGAGAGGTTGCAGGCGCTGGAAGACAAGCGGAAGGGAGGATTAGGCTCTGCTATCAGCTTCCTCCGCAGGCATCCAGCAGAGCCAGGCTCAGGGCGGGAGGGACCCTGGACTCAGCAACAGACAGACCCTAAACAAGCCTTTGGGAGGACTCAGGTGCCTCCCTCTCCTTGCCAGGCTTTCTGCAGGCTAAGCAGGGAAGCATTGTCTTCATTGGAGGGGGGATAGAACAGACCCAATCCTGCTCCGCAGCACCCGGTCCCAGCCCAGCTGCAGTGGCCCCCGGGCCCCACCCCCCTGTCCTGAGCAGCCTTCCCGTTCACACTGTAGGAGGTGCCCGTGTTCCCACTCTTGGCCCCAGAGCCTGAGCTGGGCAAGGTCTGTAAAGGGGAAAGGAAGCTGGGTGGCTTTACCTGTCTCCCTCCAGAGGCTCACTTTAAACTGCAGCCGGGATTGAACTGGGCTATTCTGACCCCCGGCCACACTGGCAGCAAAAACTCAGGCAGAATCTGATCAGATGCTCGGAACGGCTAGGCTGAGGCACCACTGAGCGAGAAATGGCGCAAGCCACATAAAATGTTTAACTAAGCAGGAAAATCCTCTCACAGGTCTGCAATCTGCGTGGCCAACCTCCCTTCCCCTTCCCTTCCCTTCCCTTCTCACTCCAATCTAAGTTTCTGCCTCGTAATAAAATTGGCTGAAAAAGTGCTATTAGACTCCTTATTTTTGCTAGGAAGCCTTGTTCCAAAAGAACAATACGGTGAAGAAGAAAATATTTAGATCAGTGATGGCTAAGCTTTTTGCTGTCGCGTGCCAAAAGCAGGGGGAGAGGGGGGGATCGTGCATGTGCGTGCCCACACCCATAATTCAATGCCCACCCATGCTCCGCCCTCCCGCTCACGTGTGCGTGCTCCCCCCCGCGCTCCCCCTGCTTTTGACACGTGATGGCACAGTTGGCTCGTTTTTCACTCTCCCCAGGCTCCAGAGGCTTTCTAGGGGCCTGGGGAAGGCAAAAACGGCCTTCCTCAACCCCCCTGGAGGCCCTCTGGAGGCCGGAAACAGCCCATTTCCCAAATTCAGGTGGGCCCGGAAGGCCCGAAAATCAGTTGGCCAGTGGGCACATGTATGCTGGAGCTGAGCTAGGGCAACGCTTATGTGCCCTCAGATATGGCTCTGTGTGCTGCCTGTGGCACCCATGCAATAGGTTCGCCATCACAGATTTAGATCCTAAACCGGCTAGTCTCCTCCCAGCATCCAAAGTGCAGAAAATGTTCTGCCTTTGAAAAAAAAGAAGGCAGAAAAGCTGGTCCTGATTTTTTGGCCACGCAGACGAGGGCGGCGCTCTTCTCACCAGAGGTCTCCCCTTCCTCTGCTGGAGGAAGAGGGTGAAACTGGCAGGGGGCGGGAGGGGAGAAGCCCATTTTATGAACCCAGCTGGGGTTGGGGAAGGGGAGGAGGGTTTTGGTTGCCCTTGAACTGCAGAGACCAGCAGCCATCAGGATCTGCTGCTCCTGCTGCTGTTAGGTCTCAATTGGAACGCGTCTCCCCACTCCCCCACACCTACCCACGGCTTGTAAGATTCTTGGCAGAGACCTTGGTGGCAAAGACGCCACCCTACTAGCCGCAGCTTTTTAGGGCAAGAGCCTGGATTAGCTCTGCAGACTAAAGCACCGTAATTAACATTCAGCTGCCTGCAGTTACTGCAAGTTCAAATCTCAGCAGGCTCAAGGTTGACTCAGACTTCCATCCTTTCTAAGGTAGGTCAATTGAGGACCCAGTTTGTGGGGGCAATAAGCTGACTTTGTATAAATATACAAAAGTATGAAGGCTCTTGCTTAGCGCATTGTAAGCCGCCCTGAGTCTTCGGAGAAGGGCGGCATATAAATCAAATTTTTTTTTTAAAAAAGGAAGGAGCGCTGGCTCATAGGCTCCACGGCCCCTCCTCTCAGAGCAACTCTTCCCATCTTCTCTGAACTTGGAAGGGAAACAGAACATGACCGACATCCCGTCACAGTGAGTGCGAACAGGGTTTCCGTGGGGCCACACAGCAGCACCTCAGTCTTAGGCACCGAGGCTTTGGGCTCTGCTGAGACAGCTGGAAACAAGGCAAGAGCCATTCTGCTGTGTCAGGTCAAGGCCTGCCTTAGCCCAGCACCTGGATTCTCCTGGGGTCCAACCGGGCGCCTCTCTTCTGCAATTGGGGTTGGGGGCAGGTGCCACACGGAGGAGGAAACCAGCCTCTCCTGTGTTTTGTCAGTACTCAAAGCAGAAAAATGCTGAGGAAAGGGGATGACCAAGCAACCGCTTGCCAAGCTGGACAGTTTCACAGGGTGCAGAAGTCCTGACGGCTGCTAGGTGACAGCAAAATGCTCAACTGGCTATAACACCCTGTTGCCATCTAGTGGGGGAAGGCTCAGAATGCATATTTCCTGAATCCCAGCTCAGGACTCCAGTAGTGAGAAATACATGCGTACCCTGCTCTGTGGCCTCTTGTCATGCACGCTTTCTCTATGCCACGGCTGGGGAACAGTTACCCACTCCTGAAGTCGTGGCAACTGAAACGATTTCTGAAGAGGTACGGAAGCAGCTGGAAAAGCTTGCTCGCCAGGGCCACTGGGTGACCTCAAGCGCGCCGGATTAGCATGCTGGCCACTTACTCTGAGAAGGGGCTCCAAGTCTCGTACCAGGGCTGCTGCTTGACCCACAGGAAGCCCAGAACCTGGAAGCCCAGGCAGATGAGGATTTGGGACAGGACGGAGAAGAGGAGGGCCCCTGAGATGAGGCCGGAAGGCGGCCGCTGGGCCACAAGTTCTTTCCACGCAGGGTTCAGGCTCACTGCAGGGAGAGGAGAGGGGGGACGGGCAGTCAAGGAAATCTGTCCACACGCCGCCAGAAGGCCCAAGCCACACAAAGGACAGCAAAAGTTTTGACACAAATAAAGGTCTTTGGGAGAGGCTGGCTAAGTTCATACACAATGACAAATTAGATTGCAAAGGAGGTGGTTAGCCTGTTGGGGGCCTTCCTCTCCTGCCCACTTGGGGGGCAAAATGGCACAGAAATCTTTGCAATGGAGAAAAGCCTTTGGCTGGGCCTGGGCCCCTCAA
This sequence comes from Masticophis lateralis, assembly GCA_030761175.1. Taxonomy (NCBI): domain Eukaryota; kingdom Metazoa; phylum Chordata; class Lepidosauria; order Squamata; family Colubridae; genus Masticophis; species Masticophis lateralis. The sequence continues at coordinate 369,298 of JAUDYJ010000005.1, read as the reverse complement.
GGAAGCCACCAGGCTGGGAGGGGGAGGATAAGCAGGCTCGGGACCAAGAGCCTCCTCCTTCATCTCTCTGCAGCCAGGTGGGATCCCAGAGCTCCAGATTCTCCTCCAGCGGAGTGGGGGGAGAGACCGCTTGCTCCCCCAGCACAAGCCCCAATCCAGAGGCCCCAGCCTGTCCTACTCACTGGTGAAGACCAGCACCAAAATGATGGCCAGGTCAATGAAGAGGAACTGGAAGTCTCCCAAGTTGCTCTGGACCTGCAGAAGAAAGTTTGCACCTTCATCAGGGGGTGTGAGTGCAGCTACTCCTGCCTCCCCTCCCCACCAGGCTGAGCTTCATGCTCCCCCTTCACAGCCCTTCCAGAGTCCTCTCCATGGGGCCAGTCCTGGGAACCCCTGCCAGCTGGCTGCTAGGGAAAGCATCCTGCGGCTGTCTCTTCTGGGCAAAGGCACAGGGGCAGGGATGGAAAGGAGCACCTGCCCCTCCCCTCTGAGTGCCTGGAAGTGGCAGCCCTTCCCCGCTAAAGCACCCTGCAGCTGCTTCTCCCCAGGACAAGAAGGGAAGGGAAGGGAAGAACCGTTTCTGCTTTTCATTCCTGAAATCCGGATGGCCGGATTTTAAAGTAGGGACTTTGTAAAGGCGATTCTGCCCACCTGGAAGGACCCTTCTGTCCTGCCCTCTCAGTGGGGGGAACCTCTGTCATCCCAGCAGCACCCTGGCTTGTCATTACATTTTCCTTAAGATTAATAGCAAGTGTACATATACTGATTTCCTTGACTGTTCCATCTTCCAGAGTAGAGAGGGGGATGCCTCACTTTCTTCTTGTGGTTGCTGAGTATCTCTGCTAACCAGATCCTCCTAAACCTCCCTCTGAGGCTTGTACCAATCTGTGTCCTCCCCTCCCTCCCTTTTGCTGGTAGTCCAGGGCCTGCACTTCCCCGTCTCTCTCTCCAGCCCTGGGCAATCCTGGCCTCTGCACTCTCAAAGGGGGCATGGCGTCCTGAACACTTCCTCCTCCTCCTCCTGAAGCGCCCAGATTCCGACCTTCACGAAACAGAATCGGCTCAGCTTCCTGCTCACCCAGGCTGACTTTCTCTCCCCTGGAAAGCCGCTTCACTCGCTGGGTGCCTATTTGCTGCAGCCCAGGTGCAAATTTCCTCTCCCCCTGCTCTATTAAACCTGCTTGGCTCCACAGTAGATTCTAGTTCCCTGGGTGCGTTTTGAACGGGTCTGAGGCCCACCTTAAGCGGCAAGCACATCACACAGAACACACTCGTGGCCCCTGAAGCCTCCCCTGGGACGGTGCAACAGGAGCTCGGGGAAGGTGCCCAGGGACATCCTGCCTCCCCCAGAATGGCCAGAGACTCACGGAGTACAGCAGAGTCACGCTGAGGTACTGGATGATGCTATATAAAGCCATGAATTTGAACACGCAGAAGGAAGTCATTAGGGCGGCCCGGCCTTCCCTGCAAAAGCAAAGCAGCAGGCATGGAGACAACCACAATCCCGCCCGTCTCCACTTTTCCTCGGGGGGGGGGGGGGGGGAGCCAAGAGTTCCTGCTCAGCCCATCTCATAAGGGAGGGGGCTTGTGTGGCCGGGGAGACCCACCCGTTGTTCGCCCATGCACACCTTGTGCAAAAGGGAAGCACCACGCCTCAGGACACCCCAGGCCCACCTGGGAAAAGGTTTCGGCTCTTGCAATGTGGGGGCCAAAGCAGGAAGCAGCCTGGTTGACTCCGTGCCCCCCTGGAACAGAAGACCCCCAACCCTCCCAGGGAAGGAAGCGGCTGCTCTGGCATGACATCCACTTGGGCGATAGAGCCTCGGCTCTGTGGCCTGAGTACCACGTCCAGAGAGGCTTAGCCAGTGGCCGCCATGTCTCTCCTTCCAGCAGACCTCAGCATGGTCTCCTTAAAGGCCATCAGGCCAAGCTGTCCTGGCGCTTGGCCTGATGGAGGAGGGCCCTTTACCTGATCAGGTTCGGCACGCAGGAGATGCTGGCTGTCCTGGAAGTGAAGGGAGACGCAACGGAGGCTTCCAGCTCGGAGAGTGAAATGCCGCCATGGGCCCTCTTCAGAGCCTGTCCAGGAAGAGGAGACATTGAGAGGGCCCAACTGAGCAACTGCAAGGGGGAGGGGGAGGGGGAGGGGGGATACTCACGCCACAGTCGTTCGCTCCATCCCCGCACATCCCCACATGGTAGCTGCAAGAGACAGCAGAGAGGGTGAGCAGGGCGGGTGGGGAGGGGGCGTTCCAGGAATCCTCCAGGAGAGTCATCCAGCAAAGGTTCCCACAAACTGCTCTCTGGATATACCTGTCCAGCCCCCTTGGATGACCAGCCTTCAAGGGGTCAACAGAAGCAAAAGCCCTCCTTGGCATCCCCTCCCCCACTTTAGGGAAAGGTGACCCCAGAGGCTGATGGGCAGGAGGGGATGCTTCTTATGTGTCCTCCCCACCCCCCCCAGCAGCAGCAGAGTTGAAGGCCAGGCAGCAGCCCGCTCCCTGTTCCAGTCTCTCTTGTGTCTGGTGACCTTGGCAGCTCTGCCCCCCTCCAAAAGGGAAGAGATCCTGCTTGTCGCCAGCTGCCAAGCAGCAGCAGCAGCGAAGTTCTGCCTGTTCTTGGAGAGGAAGTGGGCGGGAGGGGGGGGGCTGCCATCTTGTACTTACTCCACATTTTGCAGGGCCTCCACCAGCTGCGTCTTTTGATCCGGGGCCATGCGGGCGAAGACCGTGCCGTGCAGAACAAGCTGGAAGACAAGGGGAGGAATCTCTTAGCAGTTGGGGGTTGGGTTGGGGGAAGGAAAGGTGGAAAGGACAACAGTTGCCGCATTGTGTGCGTGTGTGTGTGTGTTTGGCAAAAGGGAGAAAAGTTCAAGGCATCATTCTTTTCCTTTAGAATGCACCTTTAACTGTGAGGAAACATTTAGCATCTTTTCATTCTGCAGTATTTCTCGGGGGGGGGGCGCCTCTCTAAAATTGCTGCTGTGGCCCCCCCACCCCCTTCCCTGCTCCCCCAGGGGGAAAAGCCTCAGAAAGGCCAAAGGAAGTGCAGGCTCAGTCGTTGCTCTTTCAAGGCTGGGAAAAGCCAGAGGGGAGAAGCTCTGTTGAAGGGAGGATGCAGGCGTGGGGGCCTGGGGGCTCTCCCCACAGGACTGCATAGGCCCTCCCTGGAGGCGCACTCAGAGGCGGAGCTGCTCCACGGGCAGAGCGAGACCCCCAAAGCCAGGGAGAGACAGACCTTGGGCACTAGGTCCTGGAAGTGCTCCTGGATGACAGCGAAGGACTTTCCGTTCATTGCAAAATGGAACCTGGTTTTGTGGGAATCTTCGTAGTTCTGTTGGGCAATTTTAATAGGAATATCCTGCAAGAGAAGAGAAGCGACATCCCTGTTTCAATTTAGGACCTCTAAATTTCCAGTGAATAGTTAAGTGCAGCTGCTAAAAGCAGCACCTATTGAACAGGTGTTTGACTTGTAAAGTCAACAAAATTTGTCACTGCCACCTAGACCTGACAAAGACGGGGGCGGCGGGGGGGGGGGAGAGTGTTGACTCAACATTGCCGCAGATCTAATATCTGATCTGCAAATTTAGCACTGATTAGGCGTCTTATCTAAGGGAGACCAATTACTTATTTTATTCATTAAATTTTTATGTTGCCGATCTCTCTTACAAGTGATTCTGGGCAGCTTACAACTTGTAAGGGCCCGAGCCTTAGGCTGATGTTATGCAACGTCAGGTCCGTGGCTAACAAAGTCCCCTCATTTGTGAACTAATTCAGGAGGGGAGAGCGGACCTGGTTGGGCCATGAAAGGGGAGTCCCCCTCGTAGAGATGTGCCCACCAGGTTTCCGCGCATTCCATCAGCCAAGGGCTCAGGATAGGGGTGGAGGGGTGGCGGTTATCATAAAGGAGAGTCTTGATCCTAGAGAAGCCACTGTTCCTCAGACAGCCGGATGTGAGTCCCTCCTCGTGAAGTGGGGCCATGGGTTACAGATGGGCCTGCTGATTGCGTACCTGGCTCCTTGCCACGTAGCAGCAGCCCTGCCTGATCTCCTCAATGTAATAGCCGGGGTGGCGGTTGAGACTCCTAGGCTTCTTGTCATGGGAGATTTTAATCTGCCGTCCATCGGTGAAACATCTGAAGTAGCTCGGGAGTTCATAGCTTCCATGACGGCCATGGACCTAACCCAGTTAGTTCATGGCCCTACTCACACGGGGGAACACACTCTGGACTTGATTTTTGTATCTGACCAGTGGTTGAATGGCCTAGATATAGGGGATATAGTCATCGAACCCTTGTCATGGTCAGACCATTCTCTTCTTAGGCTTGACTTTCTGTCCGCTAGACCCCACCGCAGGGAGGCGGAACCGATTAAATGGTTCTGCCCCAGGCGCCTGATGGATCCTGACAGATTCCAGATGGAGCTTGGGCCATTTCCGGAGACTCTAGCTCACAACTCGATTGAAGATCTGGTGGCAACCTGGGATAGGATGGCCGCTGGTGCCTTGGATTGGGTTGTTCCTTTGCAGCCTCTGACCCGGCGTCAAAGTTGCCCGGCTCCTTGGTTTTCCAAGGAGTTGAGGGAAATGAAACGCCGGAAAAGACGCCTAGAGAGTAGTTGGAGAGCCAGTCGTTCCGAATCTGACCGAACATTAGTGAGATCATATATTAAGACCTACTTAGTGACGATAACTATTTTTCCGCTATTATTGCGTCGGCAGATAATCGCCCAGCCGCCCTGTTTAGGGTGACCCGCTCCCTCCTCCATCTGGGAGCTCGGGAAGACCCCTTGCAAGGTCGAGCTGAGGATTTTGCACAATATCTACACAATAAAATCGCTCTAATTCAGGAAGGCTTGGACTCTGACTGGGTAAGTCCAGATGAAGTGATGGAGGCGAGTCTTGAGGATATTATTTGGGATGAGTTTGACCCTGTGACTCCTGAAGACGTGGACAGGTTACTGGGGAAGTTGAATGCAACCACGTTTATTGGACCCGTGTCCCTCCTGGTTGGTACTGGCTTCCCGAGAGGTTACACGAGGCTGGCTCCAGAGGATTATAAACACTTCTCTGTGTGAGGGTTTCTTGCCTTCCACCTTGAAAGAGGCGTGGTGAGGCCCCTCCTCAAGAAGCCCTCTCTGGACCCGGCTGTTCTAGCAAACTACCGTCCTGTCTCCAACCTTCGTTTTGTGGCAAAGGTTGTTGAGAGTGTGGTGACACAGCAACTCCCGCAGTACTTGGATGAAACTGTCTACTTAGATCCGTTCCAGTCCGGCTTCAGGCCTGGTTACAGCACTGAAACGGCATTGGTCGCATTGGTTGATGATCTCTGGAGAGCTCGAGATAGGGGTTGCTCCTTTATCCTGGTTCTATTAGATCTCTCAGCGGCTTTTGACACCATTGACCATGGTATCTTGCTGCGCCTGCTGGAGGGGCTAGGAGTAGAAGGCCCTGTTCTACAGTGGTTCTCTTCCTATCTCTCTGACCGGTCACAGTCTGTGTTGGCAGGAGGGCAGAGGTCGACTTTAAGACACCTTATTTGTGGGGTGCTGCAGGGGTCGGTCCTTTCACCTCTTCTGTTCAACATTTATGTGAAGCCGCTGGGTGAGCTCATCCGTGGTTTTGGGGTGCAATGCCATCTTTATGCTGATGATACTCAGCTGTACATCTCCACCCCAGACCACCCCAATCACGCCCTTGCAGTGATGTCCCAGTGCCTCGAAGCCATGCGGATCTGGATGGGGAGAAACAGGCTCCGACTCAACCCTTCCAAGACCAAATGGCAGTGGCTGCCGGCATCCCGATATAGCCAGCTGATACCATCACTGACTATTGGGTTGAGTCATTGGCCCCCACGGAGAGGGCTCACAACTTGGGTGTCCTCCTGGACACGTGGCTGTCTTTAGAAGAGCATATGACAGCCGTGGCCAGGGGGGCTTTTTATCAGGTTTGCCTGATACGCCAGTTGCGCCTCTTTCTAGATCGGGACTCCTTGCGCACAGTCACTCATGCCCTCATCACTTCCCATCTGGACTACTGTAATGCTCTCTACATGGGGCTCCCCTTGAGGTGCACGCAGAGGCTCCAACTGGTCCAGAATGCAGCTGCGTGGGTGATATCGAGAGTGACATGGCGCTCACATGTAACACCTCTCCCACATGAACTGCACTGGCTCCAGGTGGTCTTCCAAGTGCGCTTCAAGGTGTTGGTTCTTACCTTTAAAGCGCTCCATGGCTTAGCACCTGGGTACCTACGAGACCACCTTCTGCAACCGATAACCTCCCACCAACCAGCACGCTCCCACAGGGTGGGCCTCCTCAAGGTGCCATCACTAAAGCAATGTCGACTAGTGGTTCCCAGAGAAAGAGCCTTTTCTGTGGGGGCACCTACCCTTTGGAACAGGTTACCCCCCAGGGATACAAATGATCCCAGATCTTCGTACTTTCCGTCATGCACTTAAGACCTTTCTGTTTCACCAAGCCGGGCTGGCATAAATCTCTTCTAATTGTTCTAAATCTTTATGCTGAAGATTCTTAACTGATGAGCCAAATTGACTTAATCATCTTATATTCACATTTTATTTGTATGTTATTTTAACTGTTCACCGCCCTGAGTCCTTCGGGAGAAGGGCAGTATAATAAATAAAATAAAATAAATAAATAAAAATAAAACAAATAAAAATTTAAGTATCAAAACATTAAAAACTGCAGAGATTAAAATATTATTAAAATCCAGAAGGAAGGAAGGGTGTTGAGCCAATCATCATTAACGAGGCGTGTCCATAGAGCACCCAGCTTAAAAATAAATATATGAAAGTCACACCTTCCAGGCCCAGGCAGGCAACCAACTCAGGGCAGGGCCATCCAAAGTGGGGAACTGCACAGACCATCCAGGGCAGAGAGGTTCCAGAAGGTCCAGGGGATAAAAGGCTTGTTTGGGCCAAATAGGGATGTGGAATCCAGCCCGGGGGTCTTTGGAGATCCCCGGTCACCCAGGTCCCACAGTTGTCCCAGAAGGTGCTTTTTTTTGCAAGAGGCGGCTGGAGTGTCTTGGTTTTTTTCCCTCCTCCTCCCCCAGGGAGCTTCTTCAGGGAGGCCAGGGCCTTACTCCTGCCTGCCTGCCTGTCCTCCTTCCCCCAGGGCCTGTTTCCTTCCCATGGCACAACTTCCCTCCCAGCTGAAAGTGCAGATTGCGGGAAAGTGTGTGTGTGTGTGGGGGGGGGGGAGGGTGGCTCTCCCTTGAAGTGCACTTAACGGGCCAACCTGGGGTGGAAGGGTCTCTCCCTGCCCTCCGGAGGACCCCCCTCACCTCTGAGTTGATGGTGGGCGTGGCGTCGGGAGCCCTCTCGAGGGCATCTGCGTGGTGCCACTTGATCTTGGCGGGGTGCCCATCCTTGGGAGGTAGCGCTTCAGCCACAATGACCTTGTCCTGAGGTAGAATCATGCCACAGTCCCGAGCCACAGAGATGGCGGTCAGCATGTTATCACCTGCGAAGAAACAGAGTTTGGCCAGGGCTCAGCTGCTCCCTGGCAGTCCTCATGCCAGCAGCCGTTCACATAAACACACAATCACATACATGCATAAACTCCAACACACACACCTCACCACCCCCCACCCCTTTTAGCAATCTGGCCTTTTCAGTACTGGAAGGGACCTGGAGGTTCTGAATGCCTCCAGTGCTCTCCTGCTGATTTTCATCCCTTTGTGCTGATCCCTCGGCTTAAATGTTTATCTTAAGGGAACAAAGATGGGGATTTAGAACTGGAAGCAAGATTAGGTTTGGATCTGATTTAAGAATCGATCCCTATTAGGCCTTCAGGTTGCCCCCACTAGGGGAGACTGAAGAAAAACTAGAAACTTGACGGAAAGGAAGTCTAGCCTCCTTCCAGTGAGGAGCTCCCGAACCCAGCAAAGCACGTCGGGGGGAGGGGGGAGAACGGAGCACAATAGCCTCTATCTGATGGTGCCTCCGACCCTTTTCGTATCCCAGCCCAAGAGGCTTAATCACCTCAGCCACAAACGGGGGGCTAGCTGGGCCAAGATCCCTGCCACCTCCTATGCCCCCCTTCACGGGCAAAGCCGGGGAAGAGAAGTACTCCAAATGAGAGAGAAGGGCCGTGCCTCAACCATGGCTAAGCAAGCACAGACGTGGCTAAAGGAAGGCCCCTTTGGAGGAAGCGTGCAAGGGAAGGCCCCCTCACCAACCTGTGACCATGACGGTGCGGATGTTGGCTTTGTGCAAGTCATCGAGGACAGCGGGAGTTTCCGGCTTCAGCTTATTCTGCATGACAATGAGCCCCATGAAATCCAGGTTGGTCTCAATGGTGTCTCTAGGGCAGGAAAGGCGGCGCCATGAAAATCAGGCTGGGCTTTGCAACAGGATCAAGGCTAGGAAGCTGCTACGACTGCTGAGCACCAATTCCACTTGGAATTCAACCTCATCCCTTTTCACTAGAGAGACTGAGGATTCCGATCTGACCCAGGCCCAATCCCGTCAGCCTTGAAAGAACCCTGGTCTCTCTCAGGTGCTGGTAGACACCCGGGGCAGAGCCGAGGTGCAAGGAGGGAGGATGCCGCCCAGACTCGGCTGCAAAGGGGAGGAGGAGCTGCCGGAGAGGCAGGGAGGGTCACCCACTTCGGAGGCCCCTCTCTGCCCGGGGACGGAGCAGGCCAGGCAGAGAGAAGGGAGCACCTGCCGAGCGCCCCTCAGCCCTGCTCAACAGATCCCCTGTGAGGACCGGGCAAGGCTGGAGGCCACTCTGAGAGCAGAGGCTTCTAGGAGATGCTGCTCCTCGTGTGTGTGTGTGTGTGTGTCTACGTCGGAGTGCCTGGACTACCCCACCGCCACCCTCCCCCAAAGCCCCATCCACTCACCGGGCCACGTTCTGCACCTTGTGCCAGTTGAGCTTGGACTCCAGCTTCCTGTGAGCCAGAGCGATCACCCGGAAGCCCTGCCGGGTGTAGTCCTCCAACACCCGCTCAAAATCAGCCGGCACTGGGAAAGGAAGAGAGGCCACCGGCTGAGGATCTTTGCAAAGGGCAGCAGGACCCCGGCCACCCTCCCCCCTGGGAGGTGGGGCAGGGGAGCCAGAGCCAGGAGGCTTACCGGTGGCTGGCTTGCACAGCCCTGCGACCACTTCCGGGGCCCCTTTCATAAAGGCGTCCATCTTCTTCTCCCCCAGGATCCGGGCCACTACACACATCCGCTGAAGTGCGGAAGAGAAGGGGAACTGCCGCACAATCCCGATTTCGTAACTGGCCTGGTCAAGGAAGGGGCAGGTGAAGGGAGGTGCTTGATGACCATCCAGCGGGGGGGTGGGGGGCGAGGGGGGGGCGCAGCCGCCAAGGGGGTGGAGGGGAACCACTCACCGAGAGTTGAAACAGCTCCTGCAAGGGAAGAAGAGAGTTTTCTGCAGGACTTCCTGGGACAGAAGCCTCCCCAGCACTGCAGCAGGGGCAGCCCAGGGGGGTCTTGAGCCATGTGGGAGCCCCCCACCCACGATTCCACGGTAGGAACACTTGCTACGCGCACACACGCCCATGGCTGTTCTGCAGCCAGGCAGAGCCTGGGCTCTCCCAAGGTGGCCCTGGAAGAGGCAGAGGCAGCCCAACTAGAGGGTGGGAAAGGAGGAAGTGGCAGGGGACCCACCATTTCCTTGTTGTTTCCAGCGTTGAAGTCTGGAAGGAGCTGCTTAGCCGGCCGGACAACCGTGGGCATAATCCGGTTGTGAAGGGCCGTTTCCTCCTCTGTGGCCTCTTCAAGCACCTGAAGGGAATGGAGCCCCCGGGGCATCCATCAGCACAAACTCCCCCCCCCCACTCCCCCCAGGCAGCTTGTTCTCCTCCCGGAGGGATAATACGCACCCATCCGGTGGCTTCAAACATCTTCAGATCCAGCGGATCTCCGGAGAGCAGCCCTTCGATCTTGGTGAGGGAATGGCAGGTGGCCATGCAGGCCACGAAGGGCGACCGCACCAGGCTTTCCTTGCAAGCGCTCTCCTCGGGCAGCTGGAAGCTGAGTGGAGCAGAGAGAGGGAGGATGAGGAGGGCTTCACCTGCCCTTCAGTGGAAACGGCACCCAAACACCAATGAGGGGGCTGATCTGCATGGCCCACCCCAAATCCTGGACACCCGGTGGCTGAGAAGCAGCAGCCCCCCCTTCCCTCAAGGATTTTGCTCTTCTCTGACTTACCGGGCACTTTCAACCCTTTGGATGCCCCAGAGGTCCAGGCCATCCTCCGTCAGGGTCCCGGTCTAGGGGGAAGAAGGGTGCTTTATGCAGAGTGCTGGCCATGGGGGGGCCAAGGGGGACCACCCTTGACTTCACCAGCCGCTTGGCAGCCTTTGGGGGCCACAGACAGAAAGACCCGACAGCAGGCCCAGTGGAAGAGCCACAGCCCAAAGACCTGAGACAAGCCAGGCCCAGTGAAGAGCCACGGAAAGCCTCCCAAAACTGGCCAGGAAACACCAGCCCATTGGGAGATGGAGAGAAGCTGGCTCCTTCTGTGGCTGAGGCTGCATTGAGTGCTGCTTCCCCCCCCCCACAAAGCTAAGGGAGGGGCTGTGCAAAGCCCCTCCCTCCCTCCCAGGTATCCCCAAGAGGTAGGATTGCAATTACAATCCTGGAAGATGACAGAAGCCCCTGCCGCAGCTGGGAAGGCCTGTGCCTGCTCCCCCTGCAAAGCTGAGCAAAGGAAGCCCTCGGGCTCTCCTCTCCTCTCCTCCTTCCTTTGGCTGGCACCCAAGGATGCCTGCAGCCCAGAGCGGTGAAGGATGAGCAGGACAAGAGGAGCTCAGGCACCTGGCTTAGTGCAGTGGTGAAATCTAAAATTTGTTACTACCAGTTCTGTGGGTGTGGCTTGGTGGGACGGGGGGGGGGGGGGGAATGTGACTGGGTGGGCGTGGCCAATTATTATTTTCTTTTAAACCCATTTTTTCTACAACCTCTTCGGCAAAGAGGTTGTAAAAAAATGCTTTCAAAAGGCTCTGACAATCCCAGCTGAATTGCCTGATCAGCAGAGGCTTTTTTTCTTTTAAAAGCCTCTGCTGATCAGGCTTGGATCGTCAGAGGCTTTTAAAAGAAAAAAAACCTCTGCTGATTAGGCAACTCAGTTTGGATCATCAGCTAATGATCCCTTTGACGATCCCAGCTGAGCCGCCCGATCAGGGGCTTTTTTTTTTACCTTTAAAAACATTTTTTCGGCCGAAGAGGTTGTAGAAAAAATGCTTTTAAAAATTAAAAGAAAAAGCCTCTGATGATTGTGTGGCTCAGCTGGGCATGGGGCGGGGGCAGGGATTTTTGCTACCGGTTCTCCGAACCACCCGCCTCCATCACTACCAGATCAGGCGATCTGGTCCGAACCGGGAGCATTTCACCCCTGGCTTAGTGGCTTTGGTCAGGCCCCAGTTCAAGCATCTCCTCTTCACGGCCTCTGCCCCCCCCCCCATCACGCCACCACCACCCCACTTGCAGAGCTCCTAAGGGGAGGAAGGCTGGCCCAGCCAGAGCTCAATGATGGGGCTCTCGGCTTCCCCCCACATCTCCCTGGGAGCTCCCAGAGAGGCCTGGATCGGGCGGTGTCTCTGCCTGTCCTGCTCTCCCCCCCTCCCCCACCGGAGGGACCTGTTATTCCCACCCCCCTCACCCATGCCTCTCCAGATTCTGTCAACACGGCAGCAGCCGGGGCTGTATTCCTTGCCGGCCCCTGCTGTGCAGACTTCCTCCCACTCCCACTCCCACTCCCACCCCCATCTCACCTCTTCACAAATGACTCCTTTCCTTGGCTTCCCCAAGCCAAACAAGGGAGAGGCGTTCTCACCCCGTAGCCCTCCAAGTGGGGGTGGGGACACTGAGCCTTTGCAAAGCAAGACTGGCTTTTTGGCTGGGTGGGGAGGGGGCTGTGTACAGGAGGCCTCTTCCAAGTGATGAGGGGCCTCCTCCTGCTTCAGTCATGTGATGGCATTTGGGGTCTGCATTTGCAACCCTTTGCAGTCAGTAACTTAACCATGATTTCAGTGTTAGCTTACTGACTACCACAAAAAAAGGTTATAATTAGGGACCATAACTGACCCAGTTAATAGTTTAGTTTAGTTTAGTTTAGTTTTATTGCATTTATATACCGCCCTTCTCCCAAATGGGACTCAGGGCGGTTTACAGCCATGTTAAAACAATCAGATATAAAAATTAAAACGAATAAAATAATTAAACTGTTGGGCCGTAAAATTAAAACCCTACTAAAAACCCTATTAAAATTTAATGCAAATTTAAGTCAGACCCGGCTTGGTGAAACAGTAGAGTCTTCAGGACTCGTCGGAAGGCATGGAGGTCAGGAATCTTTCTTATATCCGGGGGTAGTTCATTCCATAGGGCTGGAGCTCCCACAGAGAATGCTCTCCCCCTGGGGGCCGCCCGCCGGCATTGTCTGGACACCGGCACCCTGAGGAGGCCCTCTCTATGAGAGCGTATTGGGCAGTGGGAGATATTCATTGGCATTGACGATTGTATTTCTGGAATCCATTATGGCCTAAGTCGAGGATAGCCTACCACCTGGGAGGGGTCAGGCTGGCTCTTGGAGAAAATGTTAGCGGCAGGGACCCCACCCAGCAGCCCTGCCTCCTGGACTGGATTTAGGGGCCGAGCAGGCTTGAGGCCAGAGAGGACCGGGGGGGGGGGGGCGGGGGGCAGCTCTATCAGGTCCTGCATCCCCTCCTTTCCTCTATTTCTTCAGCGGGGGCCTGAGGGCAGCAAAAGACAGCTGGGGCTGGGGGCTCCCCGCTCCCTAATTCATGAGCCCACCCCCCCCTGCAGCCCAGGAGAGTGTGGCCAGAGGCCGGACCTTGTCAAAGCACACGAGATTCAGCTGCCCGCAGATGTTGATCCTCTGGGGGCTGATGCAGAAGATGCCGACCTTCTTCAGCCGCCGCTGTGCGTAGACGATGCCGGCTGTCATGGCGGCTGGAAGAGCCGGAGGGACCGTGATGGTGATGATGTCTAGGGACTCAATGATGATGATGCGGGCGGGAACCTGGAAGGAGGGCTGGGCATCAACCTCTTTGCTGGATCTGGGGAAGGCCTCAGGGAGGGCCGTCGGCAGAGGGCAGTGCCCGTTTGCTGCTGCGGCAGGTGCTTCCGACCAGCCATCCCAGCCCTGTTGGGTGCGTCAGCAGCCAAGCCTGGCCCAGGAGGTGGCTCTGTGGCCAGCAGAGGCATCACCCGCGCCAGCCCCTCGCCCCTTGCCTAAGGGCAGACTGGCACGGTTGGTTCTGCCACAGGGGGGCATCACCAGCCAGCCCTTGACTGCCTACCTGGTGGAGAACGCTGATGACGATGGTGTACAGGAACCCGATGCCTGCCACACCCACCAGGCAGAGCAGGAAGAGGTAGGCCTCGCGGTAGAGCTGGAAGTCGGTGGGCTTTGGGTACAGGATGGAGCGCACCAGCTGCCCTTTCGAAGTGCTGAAGCCTGGATCCCCAAAGAGCGGATCAGAAGGGAGGCCTGCCTCGCATCTTGGCCAGAGCCTGGCCAGAAAGCTGCCAAGGAGGCCTGGAGGCTACCACCCCCCTAGAAGAGCCAGAGGCCCAGGCAGGCGGGTGAAGCTCGTGACTCAAGGCAGCTCCCTCCAGTGGGGGAAGAAGAGTCTTGAGGAAAGGAGGGACTTTGCCTCATCTTCCGGGGGAACAGAGGGCAGAGAAAAAAGACCTCCATTACAAAATCAAAATGGAGATTGTTTTGATTTCGTAATGGAGGTCTTTCTACTCTGCCTTCCGAGGAGCCAGGGGCTGTCTGGAGCCATTCCTTCTTTTGGGAGGGATGGAGAGTTGCACGGAGCCTCATCAAAAATGAAGGGTCAGAGGGCATGGCCTGTTTCACTTGTGCCAGCCCTCAGGAGAAGCATGTAGGTTCAGGGATGTGGCCCAGGTGACCCAGTCCCAGACAGGCTGCAGGACAGCCATTCAGCAATCTCTCCAGAGGGATTCTGCTGAATCCCCCCTCAGGGAGCCCACAGGTCTCATGCATGTCTGTGGCAGAGAAGGTCCAGAGAAGGACCCCAAAAAGGGTACCTAGACAGCCACTCAAAGGGGCCTTGCTGTGGGGCAAGCAATGGATTGGCACCGAGGGAGCTGGACCTCCTAGCAGAGGCTGGCAGAAATAGCCAACACCCCAGAAGACAAGCTTGGGATCTAAAAAGACTATCCAACTGTAAGGAAATAGATATACTGAAATATTAGAATTAGTAGAAACTTGTTATTTGTTTCCTGCAACATGTGTGTGTGTGTGTGCGTGTGCGTGTGTGTGCGATATATGATGTTTTTGTATACCTCCATGCTGTAAATATTTGTTTACAAACCAAATTCCAGGGAATACACAAATCAAAGATGCCAGAATTGGAGGTTTATGACTGTCCTAAACAATATAGAAGGGGCTCATATTCCCTCTCTTGTTTGTAGGTGTTACCTGCATGTATCTTGTATGTGTTTGTAACAGCTAATCATTTAAGCTTGATCAAAATTAAATGCTATTTTACTCAAGCCCCTGTTACTTGTTTGGCATTTATGAGTTGAACATATTATTACTGGACAATAATAAAATGAACAAAATGAAATTTACTGTGGAGAAAAGCAAGATTTTACACCTGGGCAAGAAAAACCAAAGATACAAGTAGAGATTGGGCGAAACCTGGCTCAAAAACAGTAACTGTGAGAGGGATCTTGGAGTCCTAGTGGACAATTGCTTAAACATGAGCCAACAGGGTGTGGCAGCAGCCCAAAAAGCGAATGCGACCCTTCCTTGTATACACAGAGGCATAGGATCAAGATCACATGAGGTATTAATAGCACTTTATAAAGTCTTAGTAAGGCCACACCTGGAATACTGCATCCAGTTTTGGTCACTACATTACAAAAAAGACGTTGAGACTTTGGAAAAAGTTCAGAGAAGAGCAACTAAGATGATTAAAGGCCTGGATGCCAAAACATATGAAGAACAGCTGCAGGAATTAGGTTTGGTTAGTCTAAAGAAAAGAAGAATTAGTGGTGACATGATAGCAGTATTCCAATATTTGAGGGGCTGCCCCAAAGAAGAAGAGGGGCTCAAGCTATTCTCCAAAGTCCCCGAAGGCAGGACAAGAAGCAACGGATGGAAACTAATCAAGGAGAGAAGCAACCTGGAACTAAGGAGAAACTTCCTAAGAGGGAGGACAATTAACCAGAGAAACAGTGTGCTACCACAGGTTGTGGGTGCTTCATCACTGGAGGTTTTTAAGAAGAGACTGGACAGCCACTTGTCTGAAATGGTATTAGGATCTCCTGCTTGAGCAGAGGGCTGGACTAGAAGACCTCCAAGGTGCCTTCCAGCTCTATTCTGATTGGTATTGGGGCAGCGATGGGGGAAAGAGATGGGGATGGAGATGGGAGGCCTCTTCCCCAAAGACGCATTTGGGAGACCCGGACCCTCCTTCCCACCCAGTGCTGGTGTACCTGTTCGGACGACCACGGCCTTGACGAGCTCCCCAGTGTAGAAGCGGGTCTGAATGACCGTCGTGCCACAGAAGAGGGTGTGCCTCCGGTGCCCGTCTGGGTCGTACACTTCGTCTTCCAGGGCCTGGCAGTCCTTGGACGGGTTGGGCAGGTTGGTTTTGGTGACAGGGACGCTCTCCCCTGAGGAGGAAAAGAGAGCCTCGCTCACTGCCTATGCCACCCATGGTGTTGTGGCCTGGCTCCGGGCACGGGGCAAGTGCCCCTCCGACTCACCCGTCAACATGCTTTCGTTGACGATGCAGGTGCCGCTGAGAAGCACCGCGTCGCAGGGCATGATCATTCCCCTAAGCGGGACCACAATGATGTCCCCAGGCACCAGGTCCGTGGACAGAACCTCTTCCACACCTGAAGGGCATGAGAGGGTTGAAAATAGGCAAAACCCAACCCCCACACATCTCCACCCCCCCCCCCCCGGGAGGTTGATGGTGCAGAGAGCAGTGGGCAAAGACTCTGGGAGGAGCCTGAGGCTGGCAGAGGGACCCCCACCCCAGAAAGGCCACCATTCCTCGACAGAGAAGCCTGTCCTGCAACATACTTGGCAGCAACAAGCCAAGGACTGGCCCTCTGCCCCAAGAGCAACCCCTGGTCTGAAATGTTCGCCTGTTGTTTTGGAAAGCTCCCTCACCCCCCAGCCACTTGCACCCTTCCTGCCGGCTAAACTGCCCAGCCCATCCTACCGTGGTTGGCTCTGCTGATGGAGACCCGGATGATGCTGTGAGCTGCCACCATATCATGCAGCATCGTGTATTGCTGAAGGGAGGAGAGGAAAACATTGCTAGCCAGACGCCCCAATCCTGACAGAGCAATCCCAGCCACCCCACGAGCCAAAGGGGAAGGGGGAACAGCTCCTATTAGGCAGACTACCCTGGGTGGCAGCCCCCTCTCTCCAGCCGCATGGTCCCACACTTGGCCCGTCCTGTGCTCTTTCTGAACTGGCCCAGGCTTTCTCAGGGTCCAGCCTGCCTGACTCTTCTGCCTCTTGTGGAACCCCCAGGCTTCTCTTCGGCCCAAGCAGAGCACTTCCACGGACTCTGGGCCAGCCAGTCGAGGCCTCCATGTATGGCCAAAGCACCTAACCTCTTCGTTCCCAAAACCCAAATTCAGGGATTTCATTTCATTTTCATTTTATTTGATTTATATACCGCCCTACTTCCGAAGGACTCAGGGCGGTGAACAGCCAAACAATAAAAATACATGAATACAAAATTTAAAAATAGCATAAAATCAAATTGAACACTTTGGCCCAAACAGATTAAAACACCCCAATAATTTAAAACCAATTTAAAACTGTACATATTAAAAGAGAGAAAAAGATTAGGCCAGACCCGCCTGGTGAAATAAAAAAATCTTAAGAGCGTGGCGGAAGGTACGCAGATCTGGGATCCTCCGTATCTCCGGGGGGAGCTCATTCTAGATAGTAGGTGCCCCCAAAGAGAAGGCTCTCCTCCTGGGGCTGCCAATCGGCATTGTTTGGCCGATGGCACCCGGAGGAGCCCCTCTCTATGAGAGCGTACCGGCCGGTGGGAGGCTATTGGTGGTAGTAGGCGGTTCCATAGGTAACCAGGTCCTAAGCCATGGAGCGCTTTAAAGGTGGTAACCAAAACCTTGAAGTGCACCTGGAAGACCACCAGGAGCCAGTGCAGCTTGCGCAGGAGAGATGTTACATGGGAACGCCATGTCGCTCCCATTATCACCCGCACGGCCACACTCTGCGCCAGTTGGAGCCTCCGGGTGCTCCTCAAGGAGAGCCCCATGTAGAGAGCGTTATAATAGTCCAGGCGGGAGGTGATGAGGGCATGAGTGACTGTGCGTAGAGAGTCCCGATCCAGAAAGGGACGCAACTGGCGGATTAGGCGAACCTGATGAAAAATCCTCCCGGTCACGGCTGTCAAATGCCCTTCTAAAGACAGCCGCGAATCCAGGATGACGCCCAAGTTTGCAAACCCTCTCCGTGGGGACCAATGTTTCGCCCTCAATAGTCAGTGATGGTGCCAGCTGACTATATCGGGACGTTGGAAACCACAGCCTCTCGGTCTTGGATGGATTGAGCCTGAGCCTGTTCCTCCCCATCCAGATCCGCACGGCCTCCAGGCACCGGGACATCACTTCAAGGGCATCGCTGGGGTGGTCCGGGGTGGAGATGTACAGCTGGGTGTCATCAGCGTACTGGTGGTACTTCACCCCGAAACCATGGATGATCTCACCCAGCGGCTTCACATAAATGTTGAACAGGAGGGGCGAGAGGACCGACCCTTGCGGCACCCCGCATATGAGGGGCCTCGGGGTCGACCTCTGCCCCCCTGTCAACAGACTGCGACCGGTCAGAGAGAAAGGAAGAGAACCACTGCAACACAGTGCCTCCCACCCGACTCTTCCAACCGGTGCAGCATGATACCATGGTCGATGGTAACAAAAGCCGCTGAGAGATCTAACAGGACCAGAACAGAGGAGCAACCCCTGTCCCGAGCCCTCCAGAGATCATCCACCAACGCGACCAATGCCGTTTCCGTGCTGTATCTGGGCCTGAAGCCCGACTGGAACGGCTCCAGATATGTCGTTTCATCCAGGTGCTGGGAGAACTGTTGTGCAACCACACTCTCAACAACCTTCGCCACAAAGCGAAGGTTGGAGACTGGATGATAATTTACCAACATTGCCGGGTCCAGGGAAGGCTTCTTGAGGAGCGGCCTCACCACCGCCTCTTTCAAGGCGGCTGGAAAGTTACCCTCACCCAACGAAGCATTTATAATCCCCTGGAGCCAGCCTCGTGTCACTTCCCGGGAAGCCAGCACTAACCAGGAAGGACACGGGTCCAATAAACAAGTGGTCGCGTTCAGTCTGGCCAGAATCCTGTCCATGTCCTCAGGGGTCACAGGATCAAACCCATCCCAAACAACATTCTCAAGACCTGCCCCCGTCCCTCCCCCTGAGACTACCCAGTCGGAGTTCAAATCTTCCCGAATCTGAGTGATTTTGTCATACAGATACTGAGCAAAATCCTTGGCTCTACCTTTCAAGGGGTCCTCCCGCGCTTCCTGATGAAGCAGGGAGCGGGTCACCCTAAAGAGGGCGGCCGGGCGGTTATCTGATGATACAATAAGAGCAGCAAAATAACTACATTTCGCTGGTTTTATCGCCACTAGGTAATTCCTAATATGGGATCTTACTAGTGTCCGGTCAGATTCAGAAAGACTGGCCCTCCAACTACTCTCTAGGCGTCTTTTCCGGTGCTTCAACTCCCTCAGCTCCTCAGTGAACCAAGGAGCCAATTGAGATCGGTGCCGGATCAGAGGCCACAAAGGCACGACTTGATCCAGAGCTCCAGCGGCCGCCCTATCCCAGGCGGCCACTAGGTCTCTAGTTGAAGCGTGTGCCAGAGCCTCAGGAAGTGGCCCAAGCTCCATTAGGTTCCATCAAGCGCCTGGGCCAGAACCATCTTACCGGCTCCGCCTCCCTGTGGCGGGGTGCAGCGGTTCGAAGGTCGAGACGAAGGAGAGAGTGATCTGACCATGACAAGGGCTCGGTAACTATATCCCCTATCTCAAGATCACTCAACCACTGTCCAGAGACAAAAACCACGTCCAGCATGTTTCCCCCTGTGTGGGTAGGGCCATGAATTAACTGGGTCAGGTCCACAGCCGTCATGGAAGCCATGAACTTCCAAGCCACCTCAGACATCTCACCCACAGACGGCAGGTTGAAATCCCCCATGACCATAAGCCTGGAGGTATCAACCGCCACCGTGGCGATGACGTTGAGTAGCTCGGGCAGGGCTGCAGCCACGTGGCAGGGAGCCAGGTACGTGATCAGCAAACCCATCTGAACCCCATGACCCCATTTCACAAGGAGGGACTCACAGTCGGCCGTCTGAGGAACAGTGGCCTCCCTCGGTCTCAGACCTTTTTTATGATAACCGCTACCCCCCCGCCCCTCCCCTGTGACCTCAGCTGATGAAATGCACGGAAACCTGGTGGGCACATTTCAACGAGGGGGACCCGCCCCTCCTGGCCCAACCAGGTCTCCGTAATACCTGCCAGGTCCACACACCTCTCCTGAACAAGATCCCAAATGAGGGGGGCTTTATTTACCACAGACCTGGCATTGCACAGCATCAGCCGAAGGCCCGGGACGAGAGGGTCTGTGCAACCTGGAGAACGGGTGGAACCTTGGGGGCTGGAGCCTACCACCGCTCGTAGACAATGAGTGCGCACTCCCCTAACATGATATGGCTCCCTGTTCCCGCCATATCTACCCCTCCCATCTACAGTATTGATGTTCAAGCCACTATCTGGATGACCTTTAACCCTCCTCTCGGTCCCGGGTCCCCCACCCCCCATGCCGCGCTTCATGGCCAGACCTGACCCTCCCCCTTGTGGGTTATCCCCCATACCCACAACCCGAGTTCCAATCAGACCCTCCCCCTCCCTGGGACCCCTTAAAAATTTAACTAAAAATTTTGATAAAAAACCCCTCAACCCCCTAGTTTTCACATGCCATCTCTCTGGGTCTCAAAACCTGTCATTGAGGTGGGCCCTCGATAGTGAGGAGGGCCACATCTGCGAGAGGGGGGAGTCTCGCAGGGCAAGAAGATCTGCTGACGTGTACATCTCCAGGTATGGATGAATGGGGGTGACCCAAACAGGTCCTAGCAGCAGTCCCCTGCGACCGGCACTTTCTGTTTTCAGAGCTGAAGTGATGCTTAAACGTCTGTGAACCATTTTGAATTTTCATTATTTCTGCATAAATATGACCTAAAATGTGCTCTCTTCTCCCCACAAATCCTAAAACCAGTGAATCCAATTAGTCAAAATTATTAGACCTGTTAATCTATTCCTGAAGAAAGCGATCCAAAACTATACATATTTATTTCTGACTCATTTATGCAGAAATGTTGAACATTCAAAACGGTTCATAAGCTTTTCAGCATCACAGTTATCTCCTCTGAAATGTCTCTGAGCGTTAGGAGGTTTGGTCAGCCCAAAGTAGGTGGCCAAATGATGGCAGGATCTGGGAGATCTTTCAGGCAAACTGATGCCAAGGAAAGACACCCTCCAAGACCAGACACATCCATGTTTAGGGCAGGACAACACAATGCACTGGGAACATAAAGACTGCGTTTGTACACCAACATATGTAACACAGTAACTGACTGGAGTGTTTGCTCCAGACCCAGGGTCCTAAACTAACCGAACTGCCTGGATTCCTGCAACTCACTCGATCAGTTAAAAATAACCGAAGCTTGGCCTGTTGCGCCAACCCCAGCCAGCTGATAATGTACAACAGCAGTAAAAGAATCGTCACCCCCCCCCCCCCACACACACACCTTCCGGATGTTGTAGAGAGAGCTGGCGACAGAAATCAGAGACATGATCACAATGGCAACTGCATAGTAGTAATATTCATCTGTGCACCAGAGGATCACGCTGAATAGCTGGAAAATGTAGAAAGGATTGAGGACCTGCGGGGGGAAGTGAGAAAAAAACAGAAACTAGTGTTGGAGAGAAAGTCGCTCTCTCTTTCACCTGGTTGTCCGAATGCTGAATTCCCTACTCAGGATTAACATTCAGAGTCCTCAGACCCAGCATGGAATTCAAACACACACATAAGGCAATCTACAAAGTATTTTCTAACGTTTGGTCCAACATTTCACAAACGGTTGTGGGGATTTAAATACATGCAGCTGTCTGTTGGAGGAGAGAATCTGGTTTATCGCATCTTGAATTAGGCCTTTTGCATATCTTACAGCATCAAATTGTGGATGACTCCCCTTACTGGAAACTGTTCTTGGGGGCCCTCTCAAAGGTTCGCATGGTGCATCTTAGTTGGTAGTCGTCTTGAGATCAAAACGAAAGACAGCTACTCCAGAGACAAAAGGGAACTGGGAACTCTGTCCCTGAGCGACCCGGTTGTCCGGGGCTCTGATGTCGCATGGCCGTGCTGGCTCACGCGTGGCATTTGCAGCAGTTCCAGTTGCTGCCACGAGGCGAACCTTGCATGACCGCAGCATCCAGCATCCAGGTGGTCACCACCTGGGATCTTCCACCGCTTCCCCACTGGATTTGCTTGCCAAAAGCCGACCACAGTGGAGGTCGCAGAGGGCGATCCCTGGGGCCCTGGGGACGCTACGAGCCCCCCAACCCTGAGGAGGGACTGCGGAGGTCCCTCGTCCAAGCACTATTTCTAGGAAACATGAATTCTGAGGGTGGGGAGAGCTGTCATTTGGGTGGAAGGCAGGACCCCTATTTGGAGGCTCTTGAAGGAGGAAAACAATGTTTCACTTAAATGCTGTGCGTCCCAAAAGCTGTAAGGCTCAATTTGAGACAAGATTTAATATTAGATTCTTTTGAGCTACATTCTTATTGTGTGAAAACTGGCACCTGGACAAAGAAGGATCCTCTGTATCCTACTTAAATATTCTCCAGCATGAGAAAGATAATAGAGGGCCTCAGCTATTCAATTGCTTGCAGAGTTGATGATATTAGCAATTTAGGACTGAATCAGGTATTGAAATAGATTAGTGATAGAATGATTGTAAGGAAAGACAGAGAACCTTCACTGAAATGCCTTTGGGCATGTATATTCTACTTTTGATTTTTAATTTAATTTCCTTTATCATTATTTTGCCTTCTCTTTCTTTTTTTTTAAAGTCATTCAATAAAAGTTGGAGTGCAGGGACACCCCTGCGCTACACCAACCTACAAAGGCCTCACTCAGGGTGATGATGATGGCCCTTGCCTGCCTCTTCCCATTCCAGGATCCTGGAAGCAGAGCAACCAGACTCTGCTTAAGGAGCAGGAACATTTTTAGATGACGTAGCAAATTAAAAACAGGCTGGCACACAAAGAGATGCTCCAACACAGATTTTGGAGTGTTCTTGTGCACAACCCAACCCTGTCTGCTTTTTGAGACAGCCAACTGATTCTCCCAGAAACCCACATGGGCAGCAGCCTGAGACAGGGGAGCTGAGAGATTGCTAGTTTCCCCCTGCCCCTAGTAACTCTATCTCAAGACTCAGACGGCCAACAATAGCCATTCCCCACTCCACTTCTACAGCAAAAGGCTCACCTCTTTAATCAACAGCTTAAAAATGGAAGGCACTTTAACCGCAATTTCATTCAGTCCGTAGAAAATCTTCCTGCATCCAAAAGAGATTTAAAAAAGGAAAAATGCACAAATTTAACTGGCAGCTGCTCCTCAAACCGCTACCCAGCACTTAGAGGCCAGCCAGGAGGAGGAAGAGCTGGCAGATAGGAAGGAGAGAGAGGGGGGCAGGAAGGCCGAGGGTCCTGCAGGGATTCTTGGGCACCTCTGGGTCCTCTCTGGATGATCACAAGGATGTGGAAGCCGAATGGGGAGAGGGAGGTGATATTGGTGGCCATGAGGCAGGGAAGAAGCAGCTGGTACTGGGGGGGAAGCTGGCGGGAGCCCTCCCCCATGTTCCTTGCAGTGGCTCACCTGTAGTCCTGCATCTCCTTTGTCAGCCCCATGCTGTGTTCCCGGTGGATGGAAGCGCAGGTGGTGGAGTCATCCAAACCCCTGCAGGAAAGGGAGAGGAGGGTTGTGTGAAAGGGTGGCTCAGGCGGGAGAAGCCCTCGTGCTGCCAGGGTCAGCGTCCGTCTCTTACTTTATGGAAGTGAAGTTCTGGATCGCATCATCCCAGAAATACTTCACGCTGTGGTGGGTGAAATAGCGCAGCTGGAAGGCAAGAAACACAGGCCAGGTTGCTGCTTCAGGGGGAGACTCAGCAAGTTCTGCTCATATAGGTGGACGGAGCACTGGCAGCGGCGTTATGCCTCCACACCCTTCCACTTGCTGCCCCCCTCGCCCCTGTGGGTCAGTTTACCCACAGGAGAGGCAAGCAGAGCGGGGAGCTCCTTCGCTTTTGGCCCCATCAGGGAAGCCCCTTTTCCCACAGAAACCTTCCGGAAGCTTCCCTTGTGAAATGAGGCCGAACCAGGCTGCTCTGGCCGTGCTGGGTACCTGGAGGAGCTGTGGGGCCTGGGAGAGGCTGTCCAAGGCGCTGCTACCATTCTCTTCCGAGGGAGGGACACATAGAGGAGTGCTGGAGCCATTGGCCACCTTCTCCGAGGCCAGCTCTTCGGGGGCCTGTAAGGGGTGGGAGCCTAGGGAAAAGACTGTGCGGACCTTTGCACAGAACCAGGTCTGGAATTCATCCTTTGGAGGAAGAAAAAAAGGTAGAACACATTTCTATTTCAGTTCCTGCAATCACAGGAGACCAAATGGGTCCAGCCGCCAACCCTCTGAGACCTGCTTGGGCTGCCTTAACAGATCCCTCTTCCTGCCCTCAGATCCACCTGGCCATGCAGGGCGGACTCTCTGGGGTTAGGCGGCAAAGGGGGAGCCACCCAGGACAGGCAGCAGGGGGGCCAGAGGCCAGCCCAAAGAGCCTTTCCCAGGGGCAGCCACTATGCTGCGGCCGCCAGCGGACACCCCTGGCCTGAGAAGGTCCACCGATGAAGCAGACCCAAAAGCCCAATTCCTAAAGGCCTAAACCAAAGTGAATTCTAAAGTGCTTCTGCCAAAGTTCATCCTCTTGTCTTATCCACTGCGGCTGAATTCTCTTAATGCTCCATCTGGGTATTTGCTAAGCGCCTGAGCTTTAAATTATCCTCGTGGCCAGGTTTTCTCTCCACAACCCTCCTGTTACTTGACGCACAAAATGGTTGCCACTTTCCAAAGCCAACTGCTCCTTCTCCTTCTTGTTGAACCTCTCGGTTCTCTTCTTGCTCAAAGACTCTTCAGCTCTTTAACTGGGTGGACCTAGTGACTGTTTTAGCATGTTGAGTGTTAAGCTGTTATTAACTTATGTGGCCCCACAAACTACATTTTGCTAACCCAGTTTTAGGTGCTAGCATATTGTCTAACCTAACCTCAATTTTCTTTTATGTTTTCTGCTTTTTATTATTGTACTGTCCTACGCTGACAACATTTCAGCCAGGAAAACAACATCCTCAAAAGGTGGCTCAAAAGATGAAAGACGACCAAGTCCAACCGCTTGCTGGCTCTTGAAGCAGAAAGGCCTCAGGGGCAATCCAGACGGCGCTAAGAACCATTCCTGAATCCAGAGGAGTAGACGGGGGCAGCCCCGACCAAAAAGCCATCCAAGACGCTGAGCCCATCCCCCCACAGCTTCCCAGGGCCCAGACGTACGGTTGTTCTCAGCAGGACCACCTGGCAATGTCTCAGCGAAGCCCTTTGGCAGGTGGTCTTCACTCGCCACTCCGGCATCCAGTAGAGGAGGAGGAGGAGGAGGCCGCCCGAGCATAGCACCCCTCCGGCCACAAAGACCAGCTTCCACCGGCAAAAGTTGTACCCGTAGATTTTCTGCACAGAAAGAGAGGAGGCTGAGCCTGGCAGTCCAGCATCTCTTGGACCAGATGCCACCAGCCCAAAGAGCTTTTGTGGCCCTGGCACAGGAGTGGTGGTCTTACTGCCCCCCCCAAACACCATTTTGGCATCAGTAGAACACGGAGAAAGCAAGGCAGGAGCCCTAAGTGCCCCCACCCCAGGCATCCCATCCACGAATACCCCAAAAAGAGGTGCCTAGCTGAAAGGGACAGCTAGAGCATCAATGGGAGAAAGCAGTCTACAATGAGTCACCTAGTGACACCCTTTGGATCTGTGGGGCACGGCCATAATCAAAGGTGGTACAAGGAGAGGGCTGTGATAAGACGAGCCTTAGCAGCCCTGTGTCCCAAAGCGGCAGCCCTGGGCCACGCATAAGAGGGTCTGGCCCGGAACTTCCGGTTGGCGCCGTGGGGACACAGTCGGAGAAATGGCAAGCTCCGTGGAGCCCTGCCAAAACCCCGTCTGCCAAGCTGCTGCCGACAGGTCTTCGGACCTCCCCTGTCTTGAAGGGACAGGGGGACAAGAAGGGATCCCTTGGGTGGCCGAGAGGAACGGGCAGGTTCCTCAGAGGCTTTCCCTTCACGCCAGCGGCAGTGGAACGACAGCCATGGCGGCTGTCCCGAAACCGCAGCAACCAGAACAAAAGGATGTATGGGAGGAGAAGTGGAGAGCAGAGCAGAGAATTTAAAAGCTGGGTGAGTGGATTTCTGCCCAGGCAGGAACTGCCCATAAACTCTGGATTATAAAAAGTGTGCCCTAGCCTTAACAGCGGGTGAGAATTACTGGGGCAAACAGACTCAAAGAAATGCTGGAAGGAAAAGACATAATAATAATAATAATAATAATAATAATAATAATAATAATAATAATAATAATAATAATAATAATAATAATAATAATAATTTTATTTCTATACCGCCCCTCTCCCGAAGGACTCGGGGCGGTGCACAGCTTAATTAAAAGCACAAGACAAATAACAATTTAAAAATTAAAAATATTAAATAATTTGGCTCAATATAAAACCCCAAATTTAAAAATCCCAGATTAAAAGCAATTTAAAAATCTTCACATCGATAGCCCGGCCTGGTGGAACAAAAAGCTTTTGAGGGCACAGTGGAATACACTATCCATGTTGATGGATAGTGTTGAATACTGACTTTTTGGAAATGATTTTACTACAGATTTTACTTTTTTTTTTCTTTCTTTTTTTGTGGCTAAATGAGAATGGATTATGTTTGAGAGAGAGAAAAGAGAAGAGGAAATAAACATGCTTTTTAAAGCAAAGACAAAAGACTAACCAGGCGGAGAAAATGGCTGACAGCTGAGAAGTGAAAGTGTAAATTCCAGAGTACTTGTTACTGATTGAAAGACTGCCTGAAAGAGAAACTTTGTTCCTTGCTACTTAAAGTGGATTATATTGAGAAAAAATTCAGGAGGCTTGACTTTGGATATATAATCTGTTTATTGGAGGATTTACTGAAGATCAGAAAGAAGAAACTAAATGGAATAATGAAAACTGAACTAATAAGCGTGGCAACAAGAGAAAAAGGGTATGGCAACAAAAGAAGGACATGATGATACTATATATGAAGTAGCCAACTTGGAACTAATTTTATAGAATTTATAACTTTGATGATATTGAAATATTTGGACAGATTGGAGAAAGAAAAAAAGGACTATATTATGTAACAAGATAACAAAATATCATAGTTTTCTTTAAAGGAATGTAATGTTTGGTGTTTAAATAATGTTAGGAGATACTTTCCTTCTTCTCTTTGTTCTTTCTCTATTTCTTTCTTTTTCTTATTTTTTTGTTTTTCCCCTCTCTACTTTTTCTAAAAAATTCTTTTTTAATCTCTTTTGATATATTTCTATTCTCTTTTCTTTCTTTATTTTTACTTCTTTTTTTCTCTTATCCCAATTATTATTAATATTGTTATTTTCTATCTCTTTTTTCACTATTATTTTTATTGAAGTTGACCTTATAAATATACAATTAATTTGACTAGAAAATAAGAGTACAAATGACTGACAAACATGATTTCTGGATGTCTTAATGTCTTTTTAAATTTGGAATCTTTAATAAGCTTTACTTATAGCCTTAATGATTTAGAAGAAAATGTTTTTCAAGGTGTTGGATATTAAAAAGAACTATTTACAATTTAACAATTATAGAAAATTGATTTTAAACTGACTTGAAATATTGTTACTTATAGAAAATAAGAAATAAGCATGAAATGGGAGAAAGTCTAGGAGAGAATAGGAGTTAAGAGATTTGTTGATATACATTTTTATTTTAAATTAGTAAAAGATACGGAGGAGAATGGAATGGAAAATAAATATGGGTAATACATTGTGAATTAATTTAAAGTTAAATAACTGAATAGCTGGATGATAACTAAAATAATGCTATGAACCAGCTAAACAAATGAAGTTAGTAGTGGAGGGAAGCATGATTCTGGAGAACAGTGAAAGCAAAGCTGTGATCCAATCTTACAAATAAGGTAGGAGTGGAAGAAAGCATCTTACTGGAGAACAGTTAAAGTAAAGCTGTGAACCAGCTAATAAATAGGCTAGGAGTGGAGGAAAGCATACGCTGGGTAACAGTTAAAGCAAAACTGTGAACTAGCCAAAAAATAAAAAGTTAGGAGTCGAGGAAAATATATCTGGAGATCAACTGAAATAAAGTTGTGAACCAGTTAAAAATAGTGGTTGGAGCGGAGGAAAGCACTGCTGGAAAGCAACTATTTGAGTTGTGAACCAGTTATATAATAGATTTAGGAGGAGTGAAGGAGATAACATTGGCGTGCAGTTAAAATTATACTGTGAACCAGCCTATATAAGTAGGGTTAGGAGTGGAGAAAAGCACAGCTGGAAAGCAACTGATTAAGATGTGAACTAGCCAAAAAATAAACCTAGGAAGAAGTGGAGGAGATAATACTGGAGAATAGTTAAGCCAAACTGTGAACCAGTTAAACAAATAGAGATAGAAGTGGTAGAAAACACTGCTGGGAAATAGCTATTTAAATTATGAATCAGCTAAATATCAGACCTAAATAGTATTAAAGAATAAGTCTGAAGCAAACAAAATAAAGTATATTTAATAGATGGAAATGCTGATTGATTTTATGACTTCAAGAGAGGAGGGAAATATTTTTTGTTAAGATCATGGATATGAGTTGCTACTTAAGAAGAGGTAAAATATAGATTTGATATAATGGGTCTTAGGAACGAGGAATATATATGAAATATTGTTAAAATGATAGATTTAAGGGTGTTTATTTGGAAATAATTTGGAAATAATTGTTTAGAATTTTGGGTGATATATTAGAATGATAAATGTTTAGAACAAGTTTTTTTTCTTTTTTTCTTTTCTTTTCTTTTTTTTAAAGATGTTAATGGATAAAGTTTGGCACAAAATTGGTAGAGGGAATGTGAGCAATTGTACTTATTTTATACCGGATCAAATCCTTGCTCTAAAAAGATGTATTTTATGTTTTATGTTTTAAAAAAATAAAAAAACTTTTTGGAAAAAAAGAAAAAAGAGGGCCTGGCCCCTCACCCCAGCTGCAAGGCCACGTCCACTGCAGGGTGGGGTCAGGAAGGGCCCAGTGGGGGCAACAAGGAAGGTGGCAGGTGAATGATGGATTGGGCACCTGCAGCAGTGGGGGGTGGGGGAGGGAGGCTTGGACAACCCAAAGACTTCCAGAGATTGAAGAGTCCCAAACTGGATGGGGAGTGGGGGGAGGGATGAAAGTTCAAGGTTAATACCCTAGAATCTCTCCAGATAGATTTAGTGGCTTAGAAAGTTATAGCTTCACTCTGCCAAGATTCTGTCTATTAGATACAAGTAAAAGAAGGATTGAACTCTACTGGATTTCAGGATCTGGTTCTGCTAAGGAAATTCAGGGTATCCAGAAGTGGCAATGCAACAGTCTGCACCACAGATCTCTGGGAAGAAGGCCAAAGAAGGCAGGGATCTGCATGGGGCTCTAAAGGCCCTGAGGCCATCCCAGACCCCCTACCCCTGGGTGCTCCCTCACTTTTTCTGGGGTCAGCCTGCCACGCTGTGGGTGGGCTCAGAATGACTGCAGGAAGCCTTTAATCTCTGCTCAACTATTTCCTGCAGTTGAGTGTGTGTGTGTGTGTGTGTGTGATGCCATGCAGTTAATTGGGGTGGGGGGTGGAGAAAGAGATCAGGATTAAGGAATTACCAGCTCCTCTTCTTCACCTTCCTGGAGCATGTTTTCTTCATTGTCCATGATGCTGAATTCTTAGCTCAGTCCCAGGAAACCTAGGATTGGGATAGAAAAGGGAAGCAGCTTTAAAAACTGTGTTTCTCAACCTTAGCCACTTTAAGAGCTCTGGACTTCAACTGCCAGAATTCCCCAGCACTGTTTTAAAGCACATTTACTAAGAGTGGTTCTGCCTTGGCCTTCCTCAAGCGAAGCACCTCAGGGCCATGCCAAGTGGGCCACCTGGAGAAAACCCCACAACCCTCTCTCATGCCACCCGCAGTGCAGGTGAGAAGGAACAAGCCTTCACGGGGGGGGGGGGGGGAGGAGGAGGGGGGCACCATCTCTGTGGCAACAGCCCGGAAGAAATTCCTGACCTAGACTCAACTATGGAGCTCTTAAAAGTATACAAAGACTTTGCTCCTCATCACCCTTCTGCTACAAAAGGTGGTGCAGGTAGCCCTCAACTTACAACCACTTGGTGACGGGGTTAAAGTTTCAATACTTTATGGATTAACCCGAGTTGGAAGGGACCTTGTAGGTCATCTAATCCAACCACTCATCCAAGAAGGAGATCCTACACCATTTATGACAAATGGCAGTCCAATCTGCTCTTGACAGACCCTCGGCAACTGGCATGGCTGCAGGACGGCCGCAGCCTTCTGAGATCCCGTGGTCCCCTCGTGTGGCCTTCTCAGCAGGCTTCCAGCAAGCAAAGTCAATGGGGAAGCCAGATTTGCTTAACTCCCCCCCTCTTCACTTAACAGCTGCAGGGATTCACTTGAATTGTGGCAAAAAGAGATCATAAAATGGGGTACAACTCATTTAGCAATGGAAATTCAGCTTCAGTGGAGGATTATCTGTGTATAATTCCTGTTCAAGAAATAAGGGCCTCTTGAAGTAAACAGAAAGCAAACCTGTCAACTGTGGAAGGCAGCTCCACCTGAAGAGCCACACCTGGCCACTCCTTCCCCCCCTCCTTGGCATTATCTCTGCCCCACCCCCCGGTTTCTGTTCCTCTCCTGAAGACATGAAATGATGGTTGTTAAGGGTGTTTATCCCATTATTTCGCCATCCTGGATTCCCCATACCAGGAAATAAGGTAATATTGCCAACGATACTGGACGCCTCCCTCAGAGGTTTGATTTGCTTTTGAAACGGATGAGCTCAAACCAACCCCTGGTTCTACCTGCGTGCAGGAGAAGCCCTGGGCCATGTGCAGTGGCAGCACCAACAGCAGGAAGTCCTGGGCTCTTCCCCCCGGTAGGGAAATGGCAGAATTGTCCTTCATGAGGGCTCCCGAGTGGACCTTTGCTCTCTTCTCTCCCTGCCAAAGGGCTCCACCTTGTTTCCAAGCCTCTTGGAGGAAAAAGACCATTTTTCCAGAAGACAAATAGAGACTAACAAGAGTTGGAAGGGACATCTTCTTCTCCAAGTCCCTGCCCATAGCAAGAGACCCTATATACTATGCTGGTCAAATGGCTGCCCAGTCTTTTCTTGAAAACCTCCACTGATGGAGTAAGCACAACCCCTGGAGGAAAGCATTCCACTGCTTAATTGTTCTGTCAGGAAATTTCTTGTTAGTTCTAGGTTGCGTCTCTCATTAATGATCTTCCACCTGTCACTTCTAGTCCTGCCACCAGGTGCTTTGGAGAAAAGAGCTAAGCCCTCTTCGCTGGGACAGTCCCCAGAATGGATTTGATTTAAATCACTAGCAAAAAGGCTTGATTTAAATCAACTCAATTTAAATCATAATTTTTAAAGAACAACCGTTATCGCTGTCCCATAGCAGCTTCTCCTCTGACCCACTGCTGACTCACCAACAGTCCCAATATTGCAGAATATACAGCCTCGTGCTACATAACTAAACTCCATTTCATGCTGAATAAACTAAATTATTAATGTAACTTAAATAAAAATCTTTAGATAGAGTTTTTACTCCAAAAAGTTTTTATTAAAATAAATTTGATAACAATCACAGATTTTTATCCACCCTGACTGGGAGACATGTCACCCCTAATCCTTCTCTTCAACAGACTAAACGTACCTAGTCCCTTAACCATTCATTATACCATTTAGCCTCCAGCCCTCTAAATCATCTTTGCTGCTCTTCTCTGCACTCTTTCTAGAATCTCAACATCTTTTTTGCATTGTGCTGACCAGATCTGGATGCAATGTTCCAGGTTTTACCAAAGCAGTGGCATAAAGCAGCACTATCACTTTCCCTGATCTTGATTCCATTCCTGTTAATGCAGCCTAGAACTGTGTTGGCTTTTTTGGCAGCTGCAGCACACGGCTGCATATTCCGCCCACGTCACACGCCCTCATGCACACACCCTCATCACTTCCCGTCTGGACTATTGTAATGCTCTCTACATGGGGCTCCCCTTGAGGAGCACCCGGAGGCTCCAACTGGTCCAGAATGCGGCCACGCAAGTGATAATGGGGGCGACTCATCGCTCCCATGTAACACCCCTCTTGCGTGAGCTGCACTGGCTCCCGGTGGTCTTCCGGGTGCATTTCAAGGTGCTGGTCACCACCTTTAAAGCGCTCCATGGCTTAGGACCTGGATATCTGCAGGACCACCTTCTGCCACCGATGGCCTCCCACCGACCGATACGCTCCCACAGAGAGGGCCTCAGGATGCTGTCGGCCAAATAATGTCGACTGGCGACCCCCAGGGGGAGAGCCTTCTCTGTGGGGGCTCCTACCCTATAGAACGAATTGCCTCCGGATATACGAAGGATCCTTGACCTCCGCGCCTTCCGTCGTGCTCTGAAGACCCTATTATTTCAGCAAACAGTCTGATGGGACAATGATTTTAATTGGGTTTTAAAACAGTTTTAAAATGGTTTTTAGCTGGGAGTTTTAAATTCTGCCAAAATGATGGAATTATTTTAATGATTTTTAAAATTTTTATCTCATTATAGTTTTAATATGGCTGTACACCACCCTAAATCCTTCAGGAGAAGGGCAGTATAAAAATACAACAAAATAAAAATAAATAAATAAATAAATAAATAAATAAATAAATTCATTCATTCAAGTGATTGTCCACTAGGATTCCAAGATCCCTCTCACCGTTACTACGGTTGAGCCAGGTCCCACCTATTCTATACCTGTGCATTTGTTTTTTCTTGCCTATTTTGGCCTGCATTCCTATTCTGTCTTTTATGGCACAGCTTTTGATAGGTCGGCCTGTTTTTTTCCCTTTTGTCTAAAGACAAATGCAAAGACTGAATTTAGCAGTTCTGCTTTCTCCCTGAAAGCTGTCACCTCCTTGCCATCTTCTCCCATTAGTGGGCCAATCATTTCCTTCACTTTTTTCTTGTTTTTTACATGGTGAAACTGTTCAAATTGCTATTTTTGACATTTGTTGCAAGTCTTAGTTCACACTGAGCCTTAGCTTTCCTGACTTTGTCTTTGCAGATTGTGGCTACTTGCTGGTATTTGGGTTTAGTTATGTGTCCTTCTTTTCATTTTTTATACTTGTCTTTTTTGTCTTTCAGATTATCTGAGAGTTCTTTATGCGACCACACTAGTTTCCTCTTGGATCTCTTATTTTTCTTTTTTCTTTGTTTAGTGTAGTATTGGACTGGACTTTAATCATCTCATTTTTCAGAGTTTCCCAAGCTCCTTGAGATGAAGATTTTCATCCAAGCTCTAAGTTTGTTGGAATCAGTCCTCTTAAAGTCCAAGACACTCATTTGATTTTGCTCTATTGCTTGTGTCTGCATTATACTGAATTCCAGTGTGACATGGTCACTCACATCCAAAGTTCCCACTTTGGAGCTTCAACCCCATCTATCATTTCCATCTCTGTCAATAAGAATTAAGCCTAGTATAACTGGCCTTTTAGTCCTCTTCTTTACTTTTTGGGAGGCAAAGTTGTCAGCCTGGCTCGTCAGGAATCTGATCTCCCACTCACTGCAAAGTTTGTCTCCCAGTTGATAGTGGTTAACGTCTCCATTATGATTGTGGTGGTGTTTCCCACACACTTTAGCTAACTGGTTAGTAAAAAGTTCACCTATTTCCTCTGGTTGAGTGGCCTGTAGTATACACCTATGATAATGTCATCCCCTCCCCCTTTGATGATGTTAATTCAAATGTATTCAAGAAGGTTTTCATCCTTTTTTTTTTTTTTGGCAGAAGTGTAGTTTCTGTAAAGGTGTAGTTATTTCTTACATGCTACTCTACTTCCTCCTTTGTTAGGTCTGTTTCCTTTGAACAATTTAAATCCCTCTAGCTGTACATTCCAGTCTTGCATTTCATCCCACCAAGTTTCATGAAAGGCAGCAATGTGCCAGGACTTCAAATTTCCCCAAAGTCTGTTCCTCATACTTTGAGGATTAGTGTCTAGGGCATCTGGGTCCCTTTGGACTGACCCCGTGTTTGCTTCCTCCATCTCCCATTTTGTATGTAGCGTTCCCCTTCCTTCTTACCACTCAGGCAACTTGCCTTGGGGTCAGATGCTACAAACTGGTTTCCCTCCCCCTCCAGTTTTTAGTTTAAAACCTTTCAATAAATCTAAATCAACCTAAGTTAAGGGGGGGAGGGTTGCCGGTGGAGTCTAGAAGGTTTGGACTTCACTCCAATTGCAGGGAACAGGGATGGAGGCAAAGGACCACAGGGCTGGGCTGGGCTACGAGGGATACCCAGAGGCTTTACAGCCAAAACAAATGGGAGGCCTTTTAAACGTTGAAAACTTTGCCCAGTGGGCTTTCCCACCCTGCTCTGCTCTGCTCTGCCTGCACTATCTATTGTCCTTGCGAGGACACTCATTTCGCCCAGCACCATCTGTATCCAGCTGGCGATTAGCACGACCTCCAAAGGGCCGGAGGGTTACCCCCTATGCTGCTGGGCCTAGGCTGCCTCCTCTGAGAAACAAGCAGCCAGCCTCGGCCTCCCCGTTTCTTCCAGAGCCAGTAGAGAACGGGGGCCTATGGCAGTCCCACAGTAAAGGTGGGACTGATGCTCCCTGAGAGAATAAGACCGAGTTATTCAAACTCGCAGGAGACCCCCGGAAGAGAGAGGCCAGGATCTGTTCCCAAAGGGATAACCGGCCCCCAAGAAGGCCACGAGGCAACCATTCTTTCCCCACAAGCATAGCCCCAGATGTTGTTACTGGATGGGAGAAAATGCCACCTCAAGCTGAGCAGCTCTTAAAACTCACTTTTTTACTATACTAGTAAAGCCAACTTCAGACCTGACTCCGAGTAAGTTAGAAGTCTGTCATTTAGATTTGGACCCCAAAATAAAGCATCTTCCAGAATCCATGCTACTGTCCGAGCAGATCTAAGAATGTCTCCTTGGAAAAAGAAGGAAAAAAAAAAGATCCACCTTATTCTTACCTGTTCTGGGAGGAAAGGAGGAATAAGAGGATATAGATAGTGAAGACACTGCAGTGGAGTTTGGGCTGGATGAAGGTGCCACCTTTAGCATCAACAGGAGAAAACAATAACGCTGAAGGAATCCAGAGGCCCTCTGCAAATAACACCACGTCTGTCTGGATGAAGACAGCCACTAAAAACACCTGGGCATCCTTCAAACCGACAACACCAAGCACACGGAAGTCAAGAAGGTGGTGAGAAGTGAAGGCATCGGGAGAGTGAAAAATATTTTGAGGTCCAAACTCAGAGGAGGAAATAGCATCACGGCAATCAACACCTGGGCAATTCCAGTCATAATAGTGAGCTGGACTCAAGCAGAACAAAACGCCCTGGATAGGAAGATCAGAAAAATAATGACAATGAATCCACACAGCAACGTTGACAGGCTCTACCTCCCAAGGAAAACAGATGGGCAGGAGAAGCGAAAAGGGCATTGGAAGACTATCTGAAGGACAGTGAGGAAGATGCACTGAAGCTTATTGAGTACTGGAGAGACCAAAATGGCCTACAAGAAAGACCAAATGAAGAACATGAAAGAGACAGGGGAAGACAAAGTATCACATGGCCACTACATTAAAAAAGAAATAGCAGACAAAGCAGCTAACAAGAAGATGTGGCAATGGCTAAGAGCAGGAAAGTTGAAGAAAGTGGCTAATTCTGGCTGCACAAGACCAAGCTTTGAGAACCAATGCACTGAGAAGATCACGACAAACAGCAAATGTTGCCTCTGCAAAGAAGGTGAAGAAACAGTGGACCTCTTGATTAGCTGCTGCAAGAAGATCACAAGGACCAACTACCAGCAACGGCATGACAAGGTAGCAACAATGATCTTCAAGAAATACTATTTGCCTACAAGCAAGAACTGGTAAGATCATAAAATAGAGAAAGTCATAGAAAACAAAGAAGCTCTAAAGTGCTCTGGACTTTAGAATGCAAACCGACACAGATCATTCCAGACTTTACAACTTTTGATAAGAAAGACAAAAAGAAAAGAAGAATTTGAATAATGGATGTTGCAATACCTGGAGACAGAATAGAAAAACGGGAGAAAATCCAATTTACAAAGACCTGCAAACGGAAGTTGAATGACCGTGGCCAAAGAAAGCAAGGATCAGACCAATAGTAAGGATAGACGCTTTGAGTGCAATCAAAAGACACCTGGAGCACCGCGTGAACACCGACGGCATTGACAAAATCAAAAAGCAAAATTGGCAAAAAGCAGCTTGGCTCCAAAGCGTTTACCTTTTGGGACAATACCTTTAATACCATCAAACACCACCACCTGACCATTCCAGGTTCCTATAAGTGGATAAGAAGGCCAGATCCTTTCTAAACATCTTGCTGATCAACCATAATTAATAATAATAATGTTGCTGCTCTCAATGTGTTATTCCATTGAAGGGCTGGCTCTGCCCCTCGGAAAGGGCGACTGATACCCATTTCTTTGCCAGATTGGGAGATATAAGAAATGATAACCAGGCACAGAACTTATTTTATAATCCATAACGCTAAGCTTGGTCCTCAAAATTATTTTTCCTTTGCAAGCAATGCAGCTTGACTGTCAGCCACGTTTGGCAGCCGAAGGGAGAAAAGCCACCCAGTCGACAACAGAAAGCTGGAGAGTGTCAACTCCAGCAGAAAGCGAGCCCCCCCACCCCAGAGCAAGTCCTGCCTTCTGCAGCTTGGCACCCCCCCCCCTTGCAGGGCAGGACACCAAAGCTGAAAGGATCCAAGGAGACCCTGGTGGGTGAAGCACTCCCTTTCCTCCCTTCCGCTGCCACCTCTGTCTGTCCTGTTCCCCTCTGCTGCTGCTTCTGCCAGACTGCCAAGCAGTCCTGGCCCCCAGGTCCCTCACTCACCCCCAGGGATGAAAGCCTGGA
Organism: Masticophis lateralis; assembly: GCA_030761175.1. Lineage (NCBI taxonomy): Eukaryota > Metazoa > Chordata > Lepidosauria > Squamata > Colubridae > Masticophis > Masticophis lateralis. The sequence goes on along the minus strand of JAUDYJ010000005.1, from coordinate 332,889 downwards.
AAAGCACCACATCAGAAGGGCAAGCTGGCCCTTTGTGAGACTCAGACAGACCACGGCCCTGCTCCCTCAGCGCCAGCAGTAGCTCCCCTCCATCCTCTCCGCTGCCTGGCCAGCTTTTATCGCTGCGGCCGGTCCTTAATAGCCATCTTGCTATCTGAGAGGAAGTCCTGCCAATGAACTGTTTTGTCAAAACCTTTAAAAAACAAAGTCTCCAAAGTGCTTAAACTCTTTTATCAAGAAAGCTCTTGGCACAGCTCGCCTTGGAGCGCAACCACCAAAAAACCCAACAATGGCTGGCTTGAATGGGGGGCCTGGGCCGGAGGATGTGCCGGCAGCCCCCAGACAGAGGGAGCAGCGCACTCTATTCAAAGCACACAAATGGGCAGTTGGGGCCGAGGGCCGTGCGGGCAGGAGTCCTGATGTTATCTGCAGTGCTAAAAGCACGGAGGATATTATGCCTCCGACCAAACCCTTCCTTACTTCCACAATGGGTGGCTTTGTGCTCAGAGCTGGGGCGAGCACGAGACCCCAAAACAGGGGAAAAGGCGCCGACACTCTGGCACTGAAGTATGGCAGTCACTGCTTGCCCTGAGGAGTCAGCCATGCAGGGAAGGCACCCTAGACGTGCCGCCCAAAGACACCCAGCCCACAAAGAAGCACCCAACAAGACTGGGAGGCTGCCCAGGAGGGAGGCTTTGTTGTCAGAGGGCAGGATGGGGACGGGGGTTGGGCCCAGGCTCACAAACTGCCTGCATGACTGGTGCAATTCATCCAACAAATAGGACATACCTGCATACACACAAACACACAACTATCCCACTCTTCCCTTTCGGGGTGGGGGTGGAGGTGGGGACAGCCAAGAACAGCAGATGAGTAAGAAAGGCAAGAAAAAGGAAGGGAGGGCTCAACGCCAGCATTGCTCACTAACAGAATTACAGAGTAACGGAGCTGGACGGGGCCTTGGAAATCTTCTAGTCCAACTCCTTGCTTAGGCAGGAGACCCTTTACTTGGTTATCCAGTCTCTTCTTAAAGACTTCCAATGTTGGAGCATTCACTTCAACTTCAACACTGGAAGTTTTAAAGAAGAGACTGGACAACCCTTTGTCTGAAATGCCTTCCATCCCTTTATCCGATAGGTCCTCAAACTACGGCCCACGGACCACATGCGGCCCACTGAAGAATTAATCCGGCCAAGAGTTTGCCCCGCCCACCCTTCAGCAGAGCCCAGATTTGCCTTCTGGAGACCTGCGGGCTGGAACCAAAAGGTATACTCAACAATTTTAGCCTGCAGAATGCTTGTGGAGGTGGGGTGCGTGTGTGAAAAGGCAAAAAAAACAGCCCATTTTTCACCTTCCCCGCCTCCACAGGAGAGAGAGAGAGAGGGAGAGAGAGAGAAAGAAAAAGAGAGAAAGAGGGAGAGAAAGAGGGAGAGAGAAGGGGAGAGGGGGGGAGAGAGACAAAGAGAGAGAAAAAGAAAGAGAGAGAAAGGAGGGGAGAGAGAGAGAAGGAGAGAGAGAGAGGGAGAGAGATAAAGAAAGAGACAGACAGAGAGACAGAAAGAGAGAGGGAGACAGAGAGAGAATGAAATAGAGAGAGGGAGAGAGAGAGAGACAAAGAAAGAGAGACAGAGAGAAAAAGAGAAAGAGAAGGAGAGAGAAAGGGAGAGAGAGGGGGGAGGAGATAGAGAAAGAGAGAAAAAAGAAAAAGAGAAGGAGAGAGAAAAGGAAAGAGAGAGAGAGACAAAGAGATAAAGAGAAACAGAGAGAGATTTCTCAAGCTCCCTGGGGCTGAGAAGAATTGCTGCAAAACTGAGTTTCTTGAAGTGGACCACTAGACTCCAAGGCAACCAAAAGAGCAACATGCAAACAAAAGCAAATAAAACACCCCCAGGAGCAAAACAAATTAAATTTTAATTTGTGTGCATTGTTCAATGGACTGTTAAATTGGCCACCCCACCCAGTCACATGACCACCTAGCCACGCCCTCCCAGCCAATCTGGCCCCCCAACAGTCTGAGGGACTGTGAATTGGCCCCATTTAAAAAGTTTGAGGACCCCTGCTTTATCCAACCATCTGCACTCCCACACCTCTTCTTTCATCTTCTCTCTTTAGGGAGGGTCTCAGAAATGCCTGTCTCCCCTCCCTCCAGCTTCTCCGTCCTGGCTGTGCCTGCCCTGCCCCCGTGACTGCCAGAGACCCAGATGGCTGCCTTTGAAAGGGCCTTGAAGACCTGGCCTTGCCCAAGCCCCGGGTTGGAGTTGGTAGGCGAGCGGCTTCAATTGCCGGTGTGCGTGAACTGTCCTTGGCACAGCAAGTTGTGTATTTTTTTTCTGTTTTTGTTAGCCAAAACGAATCATGTGGCAAGTGGGCAGTCATAGAAATGGGCTGATCTCTTCTTCCTGTATTGATTATTAGTAAAAATAATAAAGGTGGGATACAAACAAACACTTTTTCTTCTCTCCAAATGACTACTTCCACCTATCACTCCCTTTTGCACTCATTCGTTCAACACCCGTTCATTCCTGACTCTGTTATATCTTATTTTACCAGACATCTTTATTAAGACCTCCATTTGCATGTTTTGAACTGGCCTTTGCTTACCCAACTCTTATTTCTGCATGAGAAAATAGGCAGATGCACCTGAATCCAGGCCTCTGGGGTGGTAGCTATTCGGAAAAGTAGGCCGGCTTATAAGGTCATCTTTAGCTTCTGTAGCACAGAAAGACAATTTGGGCGGAAACTGGGCTTCGGCTGGACGTGTGTCAGACTGGTCAAACTGTGGCAGGAATAAGGGGGTCTTGCCTGCTCCCCATCAGCAGGGAAGTCTGCATGCAGATCTGGCTACGGCCTCTCGCCACCCCTGCAAAGCGTTGTCTCTCATCTGCTCTGTTAGCCGGCTGAAGAGCACAGAAGAGTCTGTCTCAACCTTGGCAACTTTAAGTCAGATGGACTTCCACTCAAAGCTTTGCTGGCTGGGGAATTCTGGGAATTGAAGTCTGCATGACTTAAAGTCTCCAAGGTTGAGAAACACTGGCACAGAAGACACCCCTACTCAGGATTCAAACTTGAAAGGCTTCCCAAGAATGTATTTCCTGGTTTACAGAACAACTTCCTACAAGGAAGAAACAGAGGTGCCTACAGACCAGGTGCATTTCAAAGGGGGCCGCCTGCCTCAGAAGCATGAGGTCAGACCCCCCCAACTTCCGTTTCACGGCTTCGGATGAGAAAAACTGTGACATGTGCACAAATCCGGAAATGCTGCCAGTGCAGAAGGGAAAGCATGCACAGAATTCAACCGGATTGCATCCCTCACTGATGCAATTGTTTATTCATTCATTCACTCATTCATTCATTCAATTTGTATGGATGCTCACTCACTAAGCAGCTAAGCCACTGACAACATGAAAAGCAACAACTCAATCATCGCTGTCCAACCAAAATAAGACAAAGCCACAAACAAACACCAACAGCTTCAGGATGAAAATTCATCACATGCCTATCCTGGCAACTGCCTCAGTGCCCGAGGGAAGAGCCAGGTCTTCAGGGCAATCCAGACCTCTGAGGGGGCTGGAAAGGTACCCCACCGGGCAGGAACAGCAGCAGCCTTCACCAAGGAATTCTGAAGGAAGTTTGTAACTTTGCACAGGGCTGCATGGGCCTTTTTAGAAGAGGCAAAGCTATGAAAGTGAGACAATAACATTTGCACACTGATGATGGTGTGGGATCATCATGTGGGCATCACACCACCCTCAAGTAGAAGTGATGATCTGTCTGGATTTCAGAATGACTTGATGCTCGTTCAATCTGTTTCTGAAGCAGAGAATGGTTTATTTACAGTTCATTTTCTTTGGGGCTCCCATCATCGGAACAGAGGGTAAAGCTGCACCCCCAGTGTCTCCATGCTTTACTAGCCAAGAGGCCAATAATCTTGCTGGACCCGGGAAGCAGCTCCCCTCAGATCCCACGGAAGTTCTCTCTCTCTCTCTCTCTCTCTCCTCCCCCCTCCCACCCCTGAAAAGCAGAAACGGCTCAGGAAGGGCAGCTCTATGCATGCTTTGTTTCATAGGCATCATTCAGACCTCAGGACAGCAGCTCTGGAGTGTCCAGGCGCATTCCGAGAAAAGCACCACCCAGAGTGGCCCGTATGACCCACAGCTCGCCAGAGAGTTGGGAGGCCAGATGAAATCACAGAGGAAGTTGGCAAGAGCTATTTGGAGGTACCTAAAAATAGTGTATATTTTGCTTAAACAATACCTGAACTATGTCATGCAACAGCAGCCGCCCTGTCTGTCCTTGTTCCTATCTTCTGAGCGATAACATTTCTAAGGATACACATTCCTGGAGGTTTCGTTAGAGAAGCCCCAGCCTTGACTTCCAAAATCTGACATCACCCTCCCCTCGGTTCAAGAGCCTTCCCCACGACCAGGTGCCTGTTTTGCGCTCAGCTCAAAGAAAAACTGAAAAAGCAGCCTTCTGTATGAGAGGAGAAGGACCACACTTTTATTCCCCCACAAAATAAATAAATAAATAAAAACACGCCAGCAAACTCTGGGTCAAGAGAGCTAATGCCATTAAGGTATTAATGGATCAGTAGTCCGGTCTGGCCGTTGCAGTCACACCTCCCAGCGGCAGGCATTGTGCCCTTGGTCTAAGAGAGTGCGCAACTGTAAAGCAGATCTACAGCTTCTCCTCCCTCAGTGGCCCATAGGAGGGTCATCTCCTGTTGAAAAATGGACAATGGCTCCCTCACATTTCTGCCTCTTCTTCTGAGGTATTCTCCGTGAAGAGACAAGAAGGCAGAGGCTACACAATGGCCTTCTTTTTTAAAAAAAGCCCCGGCCCTGATTTTCCTCCTGCCCCTTTGCAGCCACTCTAGCCCTCCAAGGAGCTTCTGTGCAGCCAGAAGGACTCCGCAGCTGAATGGCAAGTCAAGCTGCCCCCTTGATGCCACTTGGAAATCTGCATGACATCATTGCTGGATGAATACCTGGAAATTTTACAAGTATACCAGCAACTTTTTAACAAAGCTCTCTCTTTTATCGTTTCCCATCTTGGGATTTGCAGCATAATGTAAGCTTTTGTTTCAAAGTTTAGGCCTAAGGAAGACCATTGTATCTAGCACCCATCAAACTAAAACAATATTTACATTCCTGAAAAATGCATTCTTTACAGAATTATGGGTTTTGCCATCTGTAAAAAATATATTTCATTTGGACAGTGAGACTTAAGGCCAAAGGTACCTTATGCTAACAAATCAGACAAGCAAAACCTTACATCACAGCTAAGGTTCAATGTACGCCCGAGAGGTGGGCTCTAGATATGCCCAGGCAGAGTAGTTCGTTCTTTCGTAAGACGGCAGGTGTGGAGAGCAGATCTGCTGTGTCAAGACATTCTGACCTGCATTCCAATTAAGATAGGGATTTGCATCACCAGCACAAGATACCATTCAGGTCCAAGCTGGAAGTTCAATTTTAATTGGCTGCCAGACTAAACTCTAGGCCTGAGTCAGAAATGAAATCCCTACTTATCAGAGTTCTGACTAAAGCAACAGTTAAAGAACTTTGATGAACCCTGCTATTAAAGGACAGAAGTTTTTTTTTTTTCCTTTTCAAATCTGGCCCTTTATTCTTGCCTGTATTGACCAAGATTACTGCTGTCTCTTCTAATGAAATTCTAGGAATATTGAATATGTAACTCCAACTGTGGGCCTTTCTCCTTAAGACTGTCTATGTAATGTAAATAACACACATATGCCTTTCTGGTTTCTTTGGCTGGGTTTTAGTTCTCTATTTTCTTTTTTAAAAGTTCTGAATTTTTTAGTGCCATATTAAACAAAGAAGGAATAAAATTGATGAAAACAACCTATCTCAAATGTCATTGCCCTTTCAGAGCACCGCCCCCAAGAGCTGTAAAGTTTTATTTTCTGAAGGGATTGAACTCAGCAGACACAATATGGGCTTCTAAGAAAATGCTGCCTTAAGTCACAAGGACAGGGGGAAATTTTCATTATTTTCTGCTTTTTTCACTCTCCTGAATGGGATATATAAATCAGTAAAATATCCACAATAAGGATTTTTTGGAAGGATATAACCACAGGCATTTTTGTGTAAAGAAATTCAAAGTTATTTAAAAAGATGTGTTCTTGGGAGAACAATGACATGAAATCAACAAATGGTGCAAGTTTCTTTTGGTAGGGAATCCATCAAACTATTTATTATATTTATTTATTTATTTATTTATTTATTTATTTATTTATTTATTTATTTATTATTTATTTATTTATTTATTTATTTATTTATTTATTTATTATCGCGGCCTCTGACCCGGCGCCGAACTCACTTATCTCCTTGGTTTACCGAGGAGCTGAGGGAGATGAAACGCCGGAGAAGACGCCTAGAGAGCGGTTGGAGGGCCAGTCGCTCTGAATCTGACTTGACACTAGTAAGAGCTCACATTAAGACTTACTTAGTGGCGATAAAAGCGGCAAAATCTAACTATTTTGCCGCCCTTATCGCATCATCAGATAATCGCCCAGCCGCCCTGTTTAGGGTGACCCGCTCCCTCCTTCATTCGGGAGCGCGGGAGGATCCCTTGCAGGGTCGTGCTGAGGATTTTGTTCAATATCTGGATGACAAAATAACTCAGATTCGGGATGACTTGGCCGCCGACTGGGTTAGTTCGGGCGAGGTGACTGAGGCAGGTCTTGAGTGTGTTATCTGGGCTGAGTTCGATCCTGTGGCTCCCGAGGACGTGGACAGGACCTTGGGGAGACTGAATGCAACCACATGTTTATTGGACCCATGTCCCTCCTGGTTGGTGCTGGCCTCCCGGGAGGTTACACGAGGCTGGCTCCAGGAGATCATAAATGCTTCTTTGCATGAGGGTGCCCTACCGGCCGCCTTGAAGGAGGCGGTGGTGAGGCCCCTCCTCAAGAAGCCCTCCCTGGACCCGGCTATTTTGGCTAATTACCGTCCAGTCTCCAACCTTCCCTTTTTAGCGAAGGTTGTTGAGAGTGTGGTTGCATGGCAGCTCCCTCGGTACCTGGATGAAGCTGTCTATTTAGACCCACTCCAGTCCGGCTTCAGGCCTGGATACAGCACTGAAACGGCATTGGTCGCGTTGGTGGATGATCTCTGGCGGGCCCGGGGTAGGGGTTATTCCTCTATCCTGGTGTTATTAGACCTCTCAGCGGCTTTTGATACCATCGACCATGGTATCATGTTGCGCCGATTGGAGGGACTGGGGGTGGGAGGCACCGTTTTACGGTGGTTCTCCTCCTACCTCTCCGACCGGTCGCAATCTGTGTTGACAGGGGGGCAGCGGTCGACCCCGAGGCGCCTAGTGTGTGGGGTGCCGCAGGGATCGGTCCTCTCGCCCCTCCTGTTCAACATTTATGTAAAGCCGCTGGGTGAGATCATCCGTGGTTTTGGGGTGGAGTTCCATCAGTACGCTGATGATACGCAGCTGTACATTTCCACCCCAGACCACCCCAACGATGCCGTGGAAGTGATATCCCAGTGCCTTGAAGCCGTGCGGGTCTGGATGGGGAGAAACAGGCTTCGACTCAACCCCTCCAAGACCGGCAGCCACAGTGGCTGTGGCTGCCGGCGTCCCGATATAGCCAGCTGACACCATCACTGGTTATTGGGGGCGAATCATTGGCCCCCCACGGAAAGGGTGCGCAACTTGGGCGTCCTCCTGGACCCACGGCTGTCTTTGGAAGATCACACGACAGCTGTGGCCAGGGGAGCTTTCTATCAGGTTCGCCTGATACGCCAGTTGCGGCCCTTTCTAGATCGGGACTCCCTACGCACAGTCACTCAGGCACTCGTCACCTCTCGCCTGGACTACTGCAATGCTCTCTACATGGGGCTCCCCTTGGGATGCACCCGGAGGCTCCAACTAGTGCAGAATGCGGCTGCGCGGGGGATTATGGGAGCGATGGGACGCTCCCATGTGACACCTCTCCTGCGCGAGCTGCATTGGCTACCTGTGGACTTCCGGGTGCGTTTCAAGGTGTTGGTGACCACCTTTAAAGCGCTCCATGGCTTAGGACCAGGGTACTTACGGGACCGCCTTCTGCCGCCAATAGCCTCCCACCGGCCGGTGCGTTCCCACAGAGAGGGTCTCCTCAGGGTGCCGTCAGCCAGACAATGCCGGCTGGCGACCCCCAGGGGGAGGGCCTTCTCTGTGGCAGCCCCTACCCTCTGGAACGATCTTTCTCCAAAACTGAGAACAATTGCTGACCTCCGGACTTTTCGTCGGGCCCTGAAAACTCATCTCTTTCAGCTTGCTGGTCTAGCCTGACCCCGCTGAATTTTTAAGATCGGTATTATAGGGTTGGGTATTTTAAATATTTAATGGTTAATGGTTTTAATTTTTAGCCAAAGTTATATGCTTTTTTTAAAGAAATTGTTTAACTTTTGTGTACTATTTTTATTTGGCTGTTCACCGCCCTGAGTCCGCAAGGAGAAGGGCGGTATACAAATCTAAACAAATAAATAAATAAATTTATTTATTTATTTATTATTGATTGATTGATTGATTGATTGATTTGATTTGATTTGATTTGTATATCGCCCTTCTCCAACAGGACTCAGGAAGGTGAACAGCCAAGGTAAAACATAGTGTACAAAATTTAAAATAATTTTAAGAAATATTAAATAATTTCGGCCCACAATTTAAAACAACCCAATTAAAATCAATTACAATTAAAACAGAAGAATAGGATCAAGCCAGCCTGGCTAGATGAAATAAGTGAGTTTTAAGGGCCCGATGAAAAGTCCGGAGGTCAGGTATCCTACGTATCTCCGGGGGTAGGTCATTCCAGAGGGCAGGTGTTGCCACAGAGAAGGCTCTCCCCCTGTGGGTCGCCAGCCGACATTGTCTAGCCGACGGCACTCTGAGGAGGCCGTCTCTGTGTGAGCGTACTGGCTGGTGGGAGGCTATTGGCGGCAGAAGGGGGTCTCGCAATGCAGTGGTTGGAATTAAGCTACTTTAAATCTACACACTAATAAAAGTCTGATGCCTGTAACCTTTAACTTGGCAAAACGGTGCATTATAGGGCAAAATGTTTTGAACCAAGGTATCTCAAAAAGCTAACTTACAGAATACATTCAAAATGCACGATTCCCACAGAATTGAAATTTGGCAATTTTTAAAGAACATTTGGGGGACTTCCAGTGGCTCCGTGATTGCCGACGGAGCTCCTTTTTGGAGCTGCAGCCCCGAAATCCGTAAAGCCGCTAGAACAGCGCAAATCAGCTGTCTAGCGGCTAAAAATTATCCCCCTGGGAAAAGGGGGGAGAGAAGAGCAGAGGGTTTGGGTAAAGCTCCCCAAGACCCCCAGGCTTTCCTCTTTTTTAAGCCTGGGGGCTGAAGGGTGAGAGCTCCCTGGAAACCCCTCAGCGCTCCAGATTAGGGACATGTCTGCCTGGCTTGGCAGAACGGGGCGTCGCAACCACACCAGCAGCATAGGAAAAAGACTCAAAGAATTTTTCTTAAAGATTTCAAGAAATTTGGATTCCAGATGCTGGCAGAGCGAAATCAGGACAGCGGAATTTGCAAGTATGCAAGTATAAGCTTTAACTCCATATGAAAAGGGAAGGGAAAGATGGCGCTAAGGAAAACGAAATTTACCAGTGAAAGTGCTTGTTAGCCCCTGCTACATTTTTAAAGGTATTGGACTATATAATAAGAAGATTTAAAGGAGAAGTGGAAGAAGACAGGAAAGACTATGATGGGGATTTTAACTAACATATATTCCTAAAGATAGTGGAAAACAATTGGACTCTGATCTGACAGTTGAATAAATATAAAATAAAAATTGAAATATGGCTGCCATTAAGGAAAGAGGGGGTGAATCAGTAAACACACAAATTGGGACTTTAAAGGATTCACAAGAAACTTTTGATCTCTTTATTTTGGACATAGTGGACATAGTTAAAAATACTATGCAGGAGTGGAAGTTGGAATATTTCAAGGATCTGCTGGCTGGGAAAGAGGAAGAAATCATACAGCCTAATGTGATTTTGGAGAACAAAGAAGAGGCCAGAGAAAGATGGAGTCTAGCATTTTGGAAACAGAAGTTTTGGTAGAGGCTTCCACACAATTAGTTGGAGAGTATCAAAAAGACTCATTACTGCAGACTGCAAAATACTATGTAAATTTTTGTTTTTATGGACAGAGTCAATTCTTAGAGAATGAAGTGACTGATTTTACAAGCAGGAAAAGTAGAGATGGGGGTTTTAAAGCGAAGGAAACAACTTTGAAAGGGGAATGGACTCTCAAGAGTCACCAGTTGCAATTTCAACCTCAAAATTTCTTGAAAATAAAAGCAGGGGGACGAGCCATGCTTAAGAAGAAACTGTCATCTAAAAAGAAGGATTGGAAGAAATACAGAAAGAAAGGAAGAATGTGTGATGAACTCTTTGAAGGTCGTACTTGGCAGATTATGGATGTTTGATATAAATGTTTAACTAAAAAGGGATAGTTTCTTAAGAGTTATTGAGTTATTAAATTGATCAACTAAAAACTCAAGTGATACTTTATTGAAAACTTTGGAATTTATATAGATTTTCTATGATTATATTTGATTGATATTTTATTGAAGTTAAAGATTTATTAAGAAATTTTAAATGTTTAAGATGACACAACAGAATTTCTAAAAGGTTTATATGTATTGAGGGATAAGGTTTAATTAAAACGGGATAGCTTTTTAAAACTTATTGCAGTTCTAAAGTGGCTAGCTTGAAAATAAAGGGATGGGTTTTTAGTATTAAGAAATTTTACATGCTTAAGGTGAGATATTAGAAGTTTTAAAGGCTATATATGGCGAAATGTTTATGTTTGAGGTTATTCAGTTCAATGGTTAATAATACTGTCTCAAAGACATGTTTTAAAGAACTTCTTTTAAGTTAATGCTATGAGAGAACTTATAAATGAAATGTTGAAGAATGTTAATTAGGGGAGTTAAAGGATGTGTGGGATTTTTCTGGAATTTATAGTAAGGTAGTATATCTTAGCTTAGGTTTGTTAGATGTTATGTCCTGTTGTTGCTCTGGGAAGTGGGGAGGGGGGTTGCGAGGGGTAGGCAGGACATCAGAAGCTCTGCCACTGTTGACAGCCTTGAGGAATCCGGCAGGGAAATGTCTTGGAAAGGATGACCCTGCAGGGCCCAGGTTGTTGGTGTTTTCAAAAGCAAGATGCAAAGGTGTTTGTTTCCTCTGAGGAGGATTCCTTTTGTACAGAATTATTGCATTGTGCCCACCTCTCCTTCACCTTTAGAGGGAACCTTTGAAAAATTGGTTTAGCTCCAACTTCACCAATCCCAAAGCCTCGCTCTTATTTTTATGAACATAAAACATATCTTCTGTTGGTTTACTCATAAAATCACACTCGGTGTGTTAAATGTAAATTACAGCCCTTTCAAAGTCACCACCAGGTTAAGAGCTCCAGGGAGGCAAGAAAGGCCAGGGAGCGGGGGAGCGAGCGAGCGAGCGAGGCACGTCTCTTGAACCCAGAGCCTTACCTTGGCCCGGGGCGGGGGGGAGAGAGCCCTTTGGGGCCGCGGGGTCCTTTCCTCCTCCGACCGGGAAGGGCAGGTCCTTCCACCCCAAAGCCCTCCAGCCCTGCCTGGGTCCCGGTCCCGGACTCCCGGCCCAACCTTGCCAGGGAGGACAGGACCGAGGCCCGGCCACGAAACTCAGCCCCGCCAGGAGGGAACCAGCCGGGGAAAGGAGCCGGGTCAGCCGGGAGAGCCTCGGCTTGCCGCTCCAAGCCCACCGAGGGGCTCCCGGCCACGGGGGAGGGGCGATGGGGGCAGCCCCGAAGGCAGCAAAGGCGGCTCCTCCCGCGGGGGGTCGCTGGGGGGGAAGGGAGGGAGACGGAGGGGGATCTGAGAGCCCCCCGCTTTCCCCTCCTGACTGGACGGGGGATGGACCCCTTGGCGGCTCCCCCTTCCTTGGAGCGGCCTCCTGGGCAGACGCGCTCCGAGGGGAGCCTCCCCCGAAGGGGACCCCGCACTTTGCCACCGGCGCCGCCTCTTCCCTCCGAGCGGCCCGGGAACCTCTGGGGAACCGGCCTGGTCCCGAGCCAGAGATTTCCCCGCACGGGCCCCGCTCCCACCACCCACCCGGCCCCGCGGCTCCCCCGAGGGAAGCGCCCCCCACCCCGGACTTACCTGCCGAGGCCGCCCCGCCTGCCCGCCCGGCCAGGCTAGGCTGCACGCGTCCAACCGGCTCCTCGGCCCCCTCCGCGCCGGCGATGGGAAGTGACGTCATGGCCGCGCCAGCCGGGCCTCCCGACCGGCCCACGTGCCTCTGCGGGAGGGGCGCTCGCCGCCGTCCCCGCCCCCCGGGGGAGCCCCGCCCCCACGGCCCCCAAAGGCCGGGTTCCCCTCTCACCTCTCGGAAGCCCCCCTCCCCCCCGGGGCCTTTGGCGACCCCCACCCGGCGTCCAAGGGGCGGCGGCCAACCTCGCCAACCCGCAAACGGGCCCTGCGGGAGCCGCTTCCTTTCCGCCCGCGGCTCCGAAGCTCCAGGGCCGCAGCCGCAATTCAAGACGTTCCTCCCGTCGGGGGGGGGGCTTTTGCCCTCCGGCCAGCCCTCCAGCGCCCCTTCAGCCCCTCGGCCAGCAGGACCGCCAGAGCTCTTGGGGGGGGGAGCGTCCGGGCAGCCCCCTGATCGACCAGGCCGAGGTCGCCCCCTGCCCGGGGCTGAAGCTGCAGTGAAAGGGTTAGGGTTAGGGTTAGGACGGGGCGAACCTCCCGCAGGCTTTCCTCCTGGACGTGACCCAGGGCCCTGGAGCAGCCCCCTCCCCCCGCCCCAGCGGGCAGAAAGCGTAAGGGGTGTTGTCCCGGGAGGCGGTTATCCGGGCCTTATCAGGAGGGGAGCCAGTGGAGCCTCGGCCAATGCAAGCCCCCATTGTCCTGGGAACAGGCTCCCCGTTCCTTTGCCTTGCTGATGTCCGACTCTGGAGGCTCCGGAGGCAGCACGTAACTCCCAGATGGTTCTGGCCCCTCTCTGCCTCCAATGCAGAGCCCTCGTCCGAGCCTTCCCCAGACTCTAGGACTGGCCCATGTTCCTCCCCAACCTCCTCATTGTCTGCTGCCAGTTCCGCAGGCTGCTAGTGGACCACAAAACTTGCAACATGACATTGGTCCTCCACATACCAATAAATTCACCAAAGCAGAGCTGAGAAAAAGAAATGGAGGGTTTGGGGATGGCCAAGTCAAGCCCACCTCTAAATCCCATCATCTTGACTTGGCCATCTCCAAATTCTCCCCGGCTGTGCACGTAACAATACCTCAAGTGTTGGAAACACGCTGCATGGAGGTGTGGGAAAAATCCCCCCCTGCTTGGATGTCAGAGGTGGGAGGCAGATACAAAAATTCCCGGTGAGGTTGCTTCTGCCAAAGGGGGAAATAAAGGGGTGGTGCTGGTACTTTTTCCACAGAATGGAATGGAAACACACATCTGTTAATTTCTTCTTGTACAAATATTGCCAGCTAATTTTTCATGTTTTTTTTGTTCCATTACATCACCCCTATATGTTGCTAGAATAAAGATAAAATATTAAGATGTCCACATATGTAAAAAAAAAAAAAACCTTACATGGGGTGTTTTTTCAATGACTTTCCAAGGTTGCTCCCTTCCCCTTAAGGGGAAGCAGGCTTGTTTCTTGCTGCAATTTCCTGCAGGTAATCCAGGGGGAAGAGCGCCCCCGTGTGGGAGAGAAAGGGAAAGAGCTGCAAGGGATGCCAACAAGGACATTTCTGGCAGTTCCACCCCCCCTGCTGAGTCTTCCACCTGCTGAGAATCCCCGCAAGAGGACCAGGCAATCCTCACCCCCACCCAAACTGGGCACGGAAGAGGGGCAGCTGTAGTGCCATCAGGCTCCAAGCTGGCCAAAGCCAAAGCCAAGGCCAGCAGGACAGCCCATAGATCCAGCCCCCTTGAGGAATCTAAGGGCAACCTTGTCAGATCAGACCAGGGCCCATCAGTCCAGCATTTTGTCTTCCATGGAGGCCAACCAGATGGCTTAGGGGTGCTCTTCAGCAGGAAACTGAGACCCTCCCATCCCCCACCCTTGAGCCTTCTCCTTGGCCTTATAGCAACAATGGGCTTCAGGGGCTGTTAAGGTGCTCATGGCTTCTACACCTAACTTGGTTACCACCATACACCTGCCAGGCCAGAGTGGGAAGTGAACTGAGACAGGGCTTGAAAAAGGAAAAGGCACCACTTGGGGAGTAGATTCTGCTGACAGGTAGTTCTCAACATTTCATTTATTTTATTTAACAAAGTTATATTAGTTTGGCTCCTGGCAGCTTAAAAAATTGATAAATTAAAAAAAAACCATAAAAAACCCATCCTACCCACCCCTCTGGCAGAACCACCCAATCCTGTCAGCCATCCAATCGATGTCCATCTCCTTTCGTGATGATTCAGGAGATGATGAAGCCCAAGTGATTAGGAGATGCCATTAAAAAATGTCTTTTATTTCTGAAGGCTCCGGCTGAGCCCCTTCCCTCCGGGCACCAGGCAGCCCCTTCCCTCAGGAGTCTCCACCCATCAGGCCTCTAGGTGCCTGGTGAGACGGCGCAGCTTCTGCTTCTTGTTCCTGTTCCCGTGTCTCTTCCATGGCTTCCCGGCTCCATCGGCCAAGTCAGGACCAGAAGGCGGGTGGGCAGCTGTCCCTGCTGGATAGCCCAGTCTGGCCCTGTTGCCTCTGGTCAGGGCCTGGACATTCTCCTGGAAGACAGGCACAGCATTGAAGCCCTGTCCAGGGACAGGCAAATGTTAGCCCGAAGGGGAAGGGGCTCCTGGATATTGGATGGTGGAGGTCCTCATCCAATATCTGCAAAGCCAGCACTCTAAAGTGAGCTTCCGGCTCAACAGATTGTGGAAGCCCAATCCATGTTGGGAGGAGGAGAGGTGGGACTGGGTAGGGGGATGGAGGCACGTAGGAGGGCAAATGCCGGGGCAGAAGGTTCATCTGGGTCAGTCCAGCAACTCTCCCCTCTCCTATCTGGAGACTGAGTCTGTTTTGAACCCCATTAGGGCAGGAAGATGAGGGGGCACCGGGCACGTCAGTCGTCTTGGCCATTTGCAGTGCTCCAAATCCTGAAAGCTGCTCTGTTCAGGGGTGCACCCCCCACCACCACTGCAGGGAGGAGCAAGACCAGGACCACTGACCGCCTGAGGCCTCCCTGCCTCACCTGGTGGAAGAAGGCCAGGTCCATTGGGTCTTCCATCTGCTTTGCCTTGGGGCCCCTGCCAGGCAGCTGCTGCCTGTTACCCTGTGCTGCTGCCCCTTTGTTGGGATGAAGCTGCTCGAGCCCCCGCTGGAAGAGCTTAGCATCTGTGCCCGGAGGTGGGTGGCAATAGAGCAGCTTGCCCTGCAGGGAAGGCCAGGAGAAGAAACATTCAGGAGCCGGCTGCCACCTGGGGGAGCAAGGCTGTGCCCACAGGACCCAAAGCAGCCCTGGCGACCCCAGGTCCCTGCCCAGGCAGCCAGCGTTCCACTAATCCTTGGCCTTCCCATTCCCGGGTATTCCTTGCTCTCTGGCCAGGTTCACACATTGGGTTAAACCACCCGCAGTTTGGTTTGGGCTTGGGATAAAAGTGGAAAGCAGGTAGAGTGGTTTCTCCAACAGCCCCAAGTAAAAGCAGCCAAGCCCGGTCTGTGGGCTACATCAACAGTTGAAGTCTTGCTGGGCAGTTGCTGCATACGGTACATCCGGCTTCTACTTGTCTGTTCTAGGATGGGTCTTCCCATTTGGATCAGAAATCCTAGAGTAAAGGAGGCTTCTCCCTCCTCCTTCATGGGGGTGGGGTGGTGGTGCTCTGGGGGGCTTTGCCTCCTCCAAGGCCAGAGACTGGCTGGGGTCAAGCAGAACTGCAAGCCCCTGGGACAAAAGATGCATCCTCCGCGCCCGCCACTTTTGAAAGCGGTTCTGCCCCAAGGCTGGCCCTGCAGCTCAGATACCGGAAAACGTACCGTGACAAAGTCCTTCAGCACCAGACGGGCTGAGCGGGACTGGTCGGGCTGCCCATGGTCCGTCATGAAGCCCCTCATGTCTGTGTAGAGGGGAGGGAGAAAGTCAGAGGCCAGGGGTCACCACACCTGCAGGACAAGCATTGTGGGGGGGAAGCAAGCCCAGGCCCCAAAGGCCTTTGCTGGGGAGACAAGAGGACCACCCAGAGCTTAGCCTACCCACAGGTAGGGCCTCCCGGGGGGGGGGGGGTGTTTACTCACAGCCCAGGGCCGAGAGAAACTCTTCTGGTGTGGGTGTCCGGTCAGGATCTTCATCCTCGCGTGGCCGGAGGATGCTGATCCCATAAGTGGCTTCCAAGACTGGCCGAGGGATCCTTTGGCAGATGTGGGGGAGTTAAGGAACTGCCTTTGGAGTGGGTCCCTCTTTCCCTCTTGAGACCCACCCCACCCGCCTCCCCTCCTCACTCTAGAACAGCTGAGCCCCAGCTGGGTGGACCAGCCCCTCCCCTTCTGCCTCCCAGTTATTTCCAAACATAG
The DNA here is from genome assembly GCA_030761175.1 of Masticophis lateralis. Taxonomy (NCBI): domain Eukaryota; kingdom Metazoa; phylum Chordata; class Lepidosauria; order Squamata; family Colubridae; genus Masticophis; species Masticophis lateralis. The sequence continues at coordinate 316,356 of JAUDYJ010000005.1, read as the reverse complement.
GGGACCTGAAGGACCTGCCCTCTCCAGCCAGAGGCCCACCACCAGCCTGCCTTATTCAGGAAACTGGCTTTTATGTCCAGCACCAATTCTCTAGGGGGAAGACCACCCCACCCCACCCCACCCCACAGGAAAGGCTGTGAAGAATATTGGCAGAGTCATTCACAAGTTCTTTCCTCCCCCTCTACCCACAGCAGGCTTCTCCCTTCCCTACCCACCCTCAATACACCTCCCCTGCCCAGCCATGGTGCACCCCGAGAAAGGATATGAGAGTCATGGGGGGGACGTGGTCGCGCAGCTGATCGATGGGCAAGATGCCACTGCAAACCATTTCAGCTTTGGTGGAGACGAAGGAGGGCATCACCAGGCCAGGGCAGTCGCAAAGGCAAAGGGAGGGCTCCACGAACAGCGTCTGCAAAGCCGCCACCCCCCGCAGCTCAGGACAAGCCTCTCCCTCCTGCAGGGGAGGAGGGGGCAGGCCGGCCCAGGGCAGGGCTTCCTTCACAGCAGAGCCAGGGGAGCTCCATGGGCCTTCCCATCCCAGGGCCTCTGTACCCCCCGTCTTTGTGTTCACAGGAGAATCGGCAAGGGCCCTTTGCCACCTCCCGGGCTCTCCAAAGAAAAGAACAAGGCAGACAACAGGGCACCCCTTGGTTGGGCCAGATGCCAGGCCTTTCCCAGATGGAGATTCAAAAGGGGGGAGGGCTCACTGCCAGGGAGTGACCAAGCAGGAGGGAGGGAGGGGTCTCTGACCATCAGCCCACAGAGCTGCTCGTAGTACCTGGAAGTGCTTTGTGCGTCCTGGCGTGGCAGAGACAGACACCTTCTTCTTTCCGAGAATGGTGTTGATGGTTGAGCTCTTCCCCACGTTGGGATAGCCCACCTGGGGAGGGAGGGAGGGGCCGGAGCAGATACTGGTCACTTCAAGGAGCTTGGCTGAATCATGTCTGTGTGAGCTGGCTGCTTTTGAAAAGGGGGGTTCTTGGGAAAGGGCCAGGTGGGCTTCCTCCCAGTAAGAGATGGAAGCTACAGGAAGGCACTCCCTGAAGACGAGACGCCTGACAAGCCCTTGGTGACCCAGAGGGGCCAGGAGTCCCACTCAAGGAGGGGCTGCACAGCCACCTCTCAGGGAGGTCTGGACTGGGATTTCGGACCCAAGCAGGAGCCCTTCCTGAAGCCCCTCTTCGGGCTCTAAGAGTCCAGGAATTTAAGGGCACAGAGTAGCATGTTTTTTTCAACAGGCTGTGAGGAAAAATTAGGTGTGCTAGAAGAAATAAGCCAAAATGGAGGTCTGACTGCAAACAATGAAAAAGCTGCTTGTAAAAGTGATATAAATAGAGGAGCCTGACTCCAAGACCCAGCAGCCCATCCCTCTCTGGGCCTCCCCTCCTCAGCCTGGCCATCGCTGGTCACTACAACTCAGCAATGAGGAAAAGTGCTCTGTCTCCCCCGCCCCCCACTCCCGAAGAAGCCTTCTCACATAGTCCACACTTCCCCCAGCACAACCTTTGGCCATCCAAGTGGGGACCAGGAAGGAGCCCCACTTCATCTCTCATGGCAGCAGCCCTGGATGTGTGTGTGTGTGTGTGTGTGTTTGTTCCCTTGCCCAAGCCCCCCCTTCCCCGCCTGCTCTGCAGGGAAGGAGGATGGGAGTGAAGCCCAAGGAGAACCTGACGGCCACCGTGTCCCCAGGGCAACCATGAACTCACCAAGCCAACGGTCAGCTCTCCTTCTCTGACCTTCTTCCTCCCAGCATGAATGGCTTTAAATATCTCCAGGAGCTCATCTCTTTGTACCAGGCGGCTGCTGTTTCTGACGGGGGGATCCTGGGGGGGCAGTGCTGGTTGTGAGAGCTCAGCCCTGCTACTCCCCAAGGGCACAACAGGGGTCTCATGCTCCCCATCTTCAGAGCAGGTCAGCCAGGCTTCCTCTTCCTCTTCTTCACAGTCCTCATACACGTCACCGTCTTCCTCCGTGTCGCTCTCCTGCTGGGTGCCAGGGGGGCTCCCTCGGTGGGTGGTCTGCTCCTCCCTTGGACTGGCACCCTGGCCAACCGGCTCTGCCGCTTCCATGGTTTCCAGCTCCTGAGCAAAGGAAAGGAGATGCCTGTGGCCAAAAGCCGCAGAAGGGACCCGCTTTCCCCCCGAACAGACTCCATGCATCCCCTCCTTGCCAGAGAGGGTGTGGCTGGAAAGGTCTCAACCACCGAGGGGGCACAGCTGCCAAGTGAAGCGGATGTAACACAAACAGCACTCCCCAGCCAAAGAGGAACCAAAGAAAAGCCAGAGAAGGGGTGGGGAGCCTGAGTGACGTAGGAGGCTAATGCCTCCTACTAAGGCAGCATTTAACATCCAGCTGCCTGCAATTACTGCGAGTTCAATTCTCACCAAGCCCAAGGTTGACTCAGCCTTCCATCCTTTCTAAGGTGGGTAAATTGAGGACCCAGTTTGTAGGGGCAATAAGCTGACTTTGTATAAATATATAAAAGTATGAAGGCTATTGCTTAGCGCATTGTAAGCCGCCCTGAGTCTCCGGAGAAGGGTGGCATATAAATCAAATAAAAAAAAAAAGACCACACCAGTCAAGATGGTCCATGCAAGGCACTCATGGGGCAGGAAGTTCAAGGCGGCCACTTGAAGCAGCTGAAAGTTTGGGTGCCACGTAGCCCTCTGGTCTTTGGAAGGCCAAGCAGGGCTTCTTCATCCACCAACCAACCCCCGGTTTCCTCTTACCCCAGGATTGGCCCCCAGCCGGTTCCCCTCTGCCAAGGCCGACCAGAAGACCACGCGGGCCCCTTCCCGCTCGAAGAACCGGGCCCAGGCCAAGCGCTGCTCCTCCCCCAGCAGGTCCGCTTTGTTGAGCAGGATGAGGTTCTCCTTCTCCGGGCTGATTTCCTTAGCGTAGCATTCCTGCAAGACAGGCCAAGCGACGGGAGACTGAAGTGAGGGGATCCCCTCCCTTTAAAAGAGGCTGTGGAAGAGAACCCGGCAGTTGGACTTCACAGGAAGGATCCCTCTGGAGGAGGAGAAGAGTGGAGACCCAAGAAGGTGAAGGTGGGAGTCCAGCCGAGAACACTCGGGCAGGAAGGAGATGAGACAAAGCTAACACCAGCCAGGTGGCAGAAGGTCTGGACCAGTGATGGCTAACCTTTTTGCCATTGCGTGCCAAAAGCGGGGGGAGCGCAGGGAGGTTGCATACATGCGTGCCCACACCCATAATTCTATGCGCCCCGCTTCTGAGCATGTGACCCCTGTGCTCCCCCCACTCTTGGCACGTGATGGCATGGTGGGCCCGGTAGGCCCATTTTTTGCTCTCTCCAGGCTCCAGAGCCTTTCTAGGAGCTTGGGGAGGGTGAAAACAGCCTTCCCACCCGACTCCCCCCAGAGACCCTCTGGAGGTTGGAAACAGCCCATTTGACAACTTCCGGTGGGACCTCGTGTGCCCACTGATATGGCTCCGCGTGCCACTTGTGGCACTCGTGCCATAGGTTTGCCATCATGGGTCTAGACCTTCCTGGGTCTGATTGAGTCTTCAGAACCTTCAGGGAGGAGGGGCACAATAAAGATCAACTTAGTCAGGAGAGCAAGATCCCAAAACTTCCTCAGAAATTTCTAGTTTTGGAGAGACAATCAAAGGCAGCTCAGAGAAGTACTAGCAGAGTTCTTGTGGCCAGAAACCACCAAGTCAAAGGAAGCACAGGAGAACCGGGAGCCATGCGAAAATACGACCGTGGAAGCGCAAATACAACACAAGAAGAGCCACACTGAGGGCTTTCTGGCTCTATCGATGGAGGGAAAGGATGGGACGGACCCATGGCTCGGACGGGAACAGGTGGGGAGGACGATGCTCACCTCCAGCTTTGTTTCCAATTATTCCTTAAAGGGGATCTGGGTTTAAGTGGACGTAACAAAAAAACCAGACAAAAGAAAGGAACAGTAACCCAACATGGCTGCCCAAGGAATAGACACCAGCGATTTGGGTCAAGCTGAAAAGAAGTGAACAGAAGCAGAGCATGAGACTCAAGCCGACTCCATAAGGGGCAGGACGATTATCCGATCTGGGGGGGGGTGGCCATCGGGGACGCTCCTAAGGCTTAGGAGGGTCTTGCAGGCTGCAGTCATTGGGGGAATTAAGCCCAAGAAAGATGTTTGGTTGCATGCAGTTTTGGTTTCCTTCAAGAAATCCAGTGCTGGTGAGTCCCATTCCTCCAGCGTTTCCACTATTCCAGTCTTTGCATTAAATTTCCCCTGGTGGTTAGTATGGGATAGCAGATCACCTTCTATCAGGAGAAAATTCTCAGCAGACAGTTGAGGAATTCCCTGGGAAGACTCTGCTTGGTGACATTCATCGTCCAACTGATGCCGTCACAGAGCAACAATGTTTATAAATATAAGCTGGAAAATTTCATGTGAATGAACAGAGGCGGCTCCTCTACCAGAAACAAGAAGAAAGTTCTTGTGGCTGTGACTTCCTGCCTGAAGACAACTCATCCTTTCATGACCATGACTACAGAACCATTCAGTTCTGGGGATAATTTAGTCTAGGCATCTCCAAGCTTGGCAACTTTAAGGCTTGTGGACTTCAACTCCCAGATTTCCTCAGCCAGCGTTCTGGGAGTTGAAGTCCACAAGCCGTAAAGTTGCCAAAGTTGGAGACGCCTGAATTCTAGTCCAGCACCTTGTCCAGTGCAGAGTTCCTCCACTGTCTAGCATCCCCAACAGGCGGCCTTTCGAAATGCCTCCAACAGAGGGAACCTCATGAAGTTTCTCTCCTGTTGCTGAACAGCTGTTACAAAATATTACAAAACATTTCCTGAGCTCCAGCCAAAATCAACATCCTTGTAATGGAAACTCATTGATGCTTGTTCTGTCTTCTTACCTAACCCTGTCTTCTTCATAATGGCCCTTCAAATATTTAAGGACAGCTTTCTTGTTTCTCGAACAAACCCTGCATTTCCTATTGTCCCTCCTAAATTTTCCCTTTAGGCCCATTTTGGTTGCTCTCTGGACATGTCCCAGATGGACAACCTAGAAACGTAGAAAACAGATGGTAGAAAGAGAGCTAGTGGTCCATGGAGTCTGCCCTTTAGATTTTGTTGTTGCTGTTTGTTTGTTTGTTTTTAAATTTTTGTCGGATGATAGACGTGTTTTTCCCCCAGGGATGTTTAAACTCAGTTTCTGACAATTGGCCTCTACCTCTGCTGGAAGTTGGCACCAAGCTTCCACAACTCTGTGAAGTCATCCCTTCTGAAATGACTTTTCTCAGTTTGCCCCCACCCCCACCCCCACGGTCTTGATTTTCACTTGACTTCTGATGTCTTTCCTAGAAGGTGCTCAGAACTGGATTTGGATGCAATCTGAGCAACACAGGTTAGAGAGGAGCAAGAGATCCTCTTGATCTTGACCATCTTCCCTTTTGTTTATATTGGCATCACACTCTTGGCTCACATTTGGATTGGGATCCACTGAAGCACTGAGAGCCTTTCCACTGAGATCCTTGTTGCTCAGAATGTTCCCATCCGGGGATTTTCCCCCACCCCACCCAACCAGGTGTAGCACTTGGTGTTTGTCCTTGTGGAGGCTCAAGAGCCGCAGTGGTGCAGTGGTTAGAACGCAGTACTGCAGGCTACTTCTGCTGCCTGCCGGCTGCCTGCAGTTTGACAGATCAAATCTCACCAGGCTCAAGGTTGACTCAGCCTTCTGTCTTTCTGAAGTCGGTAAAATGAGGACCCAGATTGCAGGGGCAAGAGGCTGACTCTGTATAACCGCTTAGAGGGCTGTAAAAGCACCATGAAGCAGTATATAAGTCTTAAGGGCTATTGCTATTGCTATCTTGTGGATTTCTGCTCATGACTGTAGCTTGCAAGACCCCCAGCCTTAGGAGCGCCCTGATGCCCACCCGACTCCCGATTTGATAATCGTCCAGTCCCTTACAGAGTCTGGGCCGGAGCCTGGCACTCTGCTTCTGGTCACTTCTTTTCAGCTTGACCCAAATCATTGGCGTCTATTCCCTGGGCAGCCAAAAACTTTTTCTTTCTTTCTTTTTGTTACATCCACTTAAAACGCAGTTCCCCCTTCAAGGAATAAATGGAAACAAAGCTGGAGATGAGCACCGTCCTCCTTACCTGTTGCTGGGCTAGCAATGGTTAGTAGGATCTCTTGGCAAGAGAGGATAAGAGGTCAAGTACAGTTCAGGTGGCAAAGGAAGAGGATGGATAGGTATGTCAGAACTATGAAAACAAAGCTCAAAATGAAGATCGATTTAGTTATCAAATATGTAAGCCATCCGTCTTGCTGGAGGCAATTCTAAGGATGGTAAGAATAAAAAAGGGTTTCTGTGCCCAAAAGAAACACCAACTCTGCTCAATTAGGAAAGCCCAAAGACCAACATTAACAAAGAAAAGGCAGACCTGTTCAAGGCCCATTTTGATTCACCCTTCACCTCAAAAAAAAAAAAAAAAAAAAAAAAAAAAGCCACCAGGAGCTGGACTGAAGGTTGAAATGGAGAGAAACACGGTCAGGGAAGGCCTCTTTCAATCTCCAGAAGCAGAGAAACTGCACCGTATGCTGCCAAAGGAAGAAGGTGAGGGATCGGAGGCTCCTCTTAACTGAAGTGTGGCTAATAGGTGGAGAAAAGCCAAGTTGCCTCTCTCTTCGAAGGCATGGAAGACATGGCAGACTAAAGACCGGGCGATCTGACACGGATCTCCCTGAGAGAGCAGATGACAAACGGACCCGATACCTGAAGAAAGGGCCTCAGGAGACAGATGGGCCACAGTTGGAGGAGGGGCAGCTCAGGCCACCTCAGGGACAGGTGGGACAAGCACGGGAAGACTTTCCCAAGGGACCTTCCTCTCTCTTTAGTCCCCAAAAAACTAGGGAGGGGCCCTTGGAAAACACTTTTTGCCAACCTGCAGACCAAGCTGCTTCCTATCAAGGTCACCTAAGCTGTGGACCCTCCTCCCGTCCCCCAAGGTCCTTCCCACAGCACAGCATCTTGCAGAATGATCTGAAAGCACTCTGAAAAAATGTAATTGCCAGAAACTGTCATGGGTCTCTCAAAGAATTTTTTTTTTGCTAGACTAATCCTTTCATTTTTGATTTGCTAATGTACATAACAGGTTATTAAGAATACTATAACTTAATATATCATCATTGGAAACATAATCCTAAAAATAAGAGGAGTTGGAAAATGGAACCACGTAACCCATTATGATGATTTAGATTTTCTTTCACTGGGCATCTTAGGGCAAAGGCTAAACAGGCATCTGCAGGAAGCCAGGACTTTGTTCCAGTGGTCTAAACAGCCCCCTTGAGCTCCGTCGTGCTGTGAATCATGCTCTTTACTAACTACAAGCACGTCCATTACTAAACAACACATCATCAGACCCCAATCGAACTACCCTTCATTGCATGTAGAGTTGATTGAGCAATCTAGCATGAGTGAGAAAGCGCAAGTCACAGCAAATTTTGGTATTCAGAGCTGGAGCCAGAAGGGCCTGAAGGCAAACGAGGACCTCATGACAATGCATTAATGTGCACCAGAAAGCACCACAGACTCTCTTTCCTCATCACTATCAGGTCTATCACAATCTGGTGCTCTTAGGACATCTGGGACTCTTGGCTGTTTTATATTTATTATTTATTTATTAATTTATATACATATATATTTTATACTGCCCTTCTCCCGCAGGACTCAGGGCAGTGTACAGCCAGAGTAAAAAGACAATCAAAACACAATACCACAAATTTTAAAAGTATTAAATAGTTTGGCCAGCTTTAATAAAAACCCCAAAATTAAAATACCCAGTTAAAAATCACTAATTGGTCAGCCCTGCCTATTGGAATAGTAGGGTCTTGAGGGCACGGCGAAAGGTATGGAGGATCCCCGACCTCCAGTTTTATCCTGGAGGCAACCTCAAGAGATCAGAGGAACGAGGCAGGAGAGCTTTGGAGATGCCAGAGATGAACTTTTCCATTGTAAGAGGAAACCCTGAACCTGAAATGATACAGGGCTTGCTGCATGAGCAGGGGGTTGGACTAGAAGACCTCCAAGGCCCCTTCCAACTTTGTTACTCTGTTAAGAGGCTGAAAACCCCCAGGCTGCACTTTCTACTCTTTTTGCACGAGCTGCTGCTAATTCAGCCATTCTGTTTTCACATTTATCAATTTATGTAAATGTTGGTTGCAACGAAATACTTTTCTGCCCATCGCAGGAGTCAAGATGTCTCTTCAAGCCCCCTGATGATTTATAGAGACTCTTGTTAAACACCATCCATTTACGGTAAACCATGCACCAATCTGTCCTGGAAGTCCCCCCAAAACAGAGGTTGGCACCTATACAGATCTGAGCAGTTGAATGGCAATCCTGATAGCAGGTTTGTGGCTTTAAGTTAGTTCGCTGTAACACCCCATAATGTTCAGTTTTCCTGCCTGAATGTGCCAAACTGCAGGGCTTGCTTGCAATTTTCCAAAACTACACCTTCTGGTTCAGGAAGGGATTTGTCATGGTCTGAATATGGCCCAGGCAGTGCAAACAGGATGTTCCTGGAACCCTGGAACATTCCATCCCTGCAAGAGTGAACTTCACCTGTCCCTGGTTCCAGAGGCCAGGGGAGCAATGGGTCACACTCCACAATTTTCAATCAAAGGCACACTTTCCTAGATGGAAGCACCATGGTGGGCATGGACGGATACAGCCCACAGCTGAAGCCATTTCATTGGGATGGCTGCCAGTCTTAATAATGTGGACTGTGAGGAAGGCAGGATTTCTTGCTCCCTGGGCATCTCGTCCATTTGTCCTTGGGACAGAACATTAATCACTTCTCTGTGGGAGGAAATCCCTGGGGGACGGAGGGTATCAGTGAGCTCAACGTGCACCCAGGCTCTATAGTGGGTTGCCTACTTGCGTAAAAATGCCTGTCACACAGTGGCTCCTCCTGGTCTTGGTGAAGACTGGAGTCTGCTTGAGTAATGGATGCTGAAGGGCAAAGAGAAGCTGCTGCAAGTGAAAGTCTGTGATGCGCAGCTGGCAAAAATGTGCAAAGTCTCAGCAAGTTTGTCCTTGGGGACAAAAGATCTCCTAGCAAATAGCTCTGCAATTCTTAGATTCTGGGCCTCCATCTGAATAACTCTGAAGTTTTAGAGTTCCTGTCTTCTCACCCTGCCATCTTCCCTTTCTTTGCTCATCTTTCTCTCCTGCGTGAGGCACCGACTGCAGCCATGGGGTTCCTCCAGGAGCTCAGCCCCACAAAGGGAGCACTTCACACCTCGGGAAGCAGCTCTTGGGAGCCTGAATGCCCACGTGTTGCTCTGCCAGGAGGGTGTGGAAGGCAGCTTTGCTACCCTCCTCAGGCCCAGATGCACAAAAACTCTGATCGGCCTGACCCAGCCTTTCCCGAGCAGAGGGACCCAACTTTCAGAGGCGTAACTGCTCTGAACAGAGGAAGCAAAGGAAGCTTCCTGCTTCTGCATAAATCACCACACTTGTGCCCAGGTCCTCCCCCCTCACCCACCTGCCTCAGCAATTCCCTGAGGTGCTTCATTCTGACCTTTATTTGTGTGAGATGCAGTCTTTGGAAGAAGCCAAAATACACAATTTCAAATTTTCCAAGGACCAAACTATTCTATTCCCACCCTAATTTTTACCAGGAGGCATTATAGCTCGCCTGGCCTGGCTTTTAACAGAAAGTGGAGCTGCTGCCTCAGTTTCTTTTACCTACCAGATCTCGGCATCTGAATAGGAGGGGGTTCCTGGCATCCACAATCTGAACCACGACATCGCTGCAAAAGAGAAGGCAAGAGGTGCTATTCCCCCAGCTTAAAGCATGCCCTGAACTCATGGCGGTCCTGACCCACAGGATCCCAGCATGGAGCCTGAGGCAGCAGCCAGCCAGCCAGCCCGCCCACCCACCCACCCATACACAAAACCCACAGGCAGGCATGTTCCTGAGGTTGTTCCTTCATGGCAGGAGCTCCTCTCACAAGGGCCACCGGGCTCAGGCTCTGCCAAGAGCATCCTGCCCACAAGGAGATCCCTGGTTCACCATCCCACCTGCTCTGACAGGCAGCTTAATCCACCAAGGAGAGAGCCCACCAGGCGGGACTGTCACAGAGGTACCTTCTCTCCAGGACTCTCCAGAGCTGACGCCAGAAATCCAAATTTCGCTCAAACGGGGTCAACAGGAGGTTCTCCTCTTCCTCCAGCCTGTAAGAATACAGGGGAAGAGTGAGTCTTGGGGATTTTAAGGAAGCATATTCAGAGATGCTTTTCTGGTTACAATCACATTTTTATTTAATGAATGAATACCAGGAACTTGAGGGGCATAAATCCTGCAGAATACAACAGATCTGAAAGAGCAATTTTGTGAGGTCCCTCATCACTGACCCTTTTGCTGCATGAGATGGCTGACCCTAAACTGAAAATTTCCTTCCTGACTCTGGCTTCTGCCAGTTTCCCCTGGAGGTGTAACGTGGAGCCCTCTCCCTCCAGACATGGCGGTGTGTGTGCGCGTGCGTGTGTCCTTTTCCTTTGCAGAAGCAATCTTCTTCATTTGTTGGTTAACTTTGTCCTCAGGGGTGTTTCTGTCATTTAATAAAAGCTTTGCTAGTATCTGAATTTTATTTAACGCTATACTTTTATTTTCAGTCTATTTCGTTTTAAGGCTGGGCCATGGCAAAACAGGAAGCAGCATAAGGGCAATTTTAAAAAATTACTTCATTCTGGATAATCTTGTTCAATGAGCGAATGTCCTCTTCCTGTCTTGGATGTTCAGAATATTGAGCGCTTCTTGACATTGGTTGAAAAACGATCTCAAAGAAGCTCCCAACATGCCCCATCAGTTTCTTTGTGGGGAGGAAACTTCTTTTGCACACTCCAGCTTCTTAAACTTGCTCATGTGCTTTGAACTCATGACTTGCCTCATTGTCTGGAAGTCTCTCATTTTTTTACACTTAAAAATTGCTCAGACTGTTGTGGCCTAAGGACATAGCTTAAAAAACAAAGATAGATCATGAAAAGCCATTGCTGCAAACCAATATCCATTAACAACAAAATACCAAATGGCATCGGCTATTATATAGGCATGAAAGCCGTCTGGGTGACCTGGGCCAAGTTTTTCTCTCAGCCCAACCCTCCACACAGGGTTGTTGTTGAGGGGATAATAGGAGGTGGCCAAATACGTATTTTAAAAGGGGCTGGGTAGGGTTTTGTGGCTTTTTCTGGCTTCACATTAAACCAGGCTAAAGATTAAGATCGACCTCAGGCTTTCTTCTATCTGCCTCCATTTTACTCTGTTTACTGACTGGGGCCTCCTACAGCAGTCATGAGGACACTTGTCTAAATCAAAGTGTTTGTCTGCCGACATTATATAATTTCTGCTGCTGATTATGTTTTTCTTTTCTGTCATGCTTGGGGGCTGAGGACCCATAGCCCTTTTGCCCAGGTAGAAGGCAACTCTCATTTTAAGTCAGTCCTTCCACCAAAAGGATTAGACAACAAAGAACTTCACCTGCCTCCATCCCTGTCTCTCCAATAGATATGAGAGAACAAAGATGAGACTTGTGGGCTCCTCTCTCCCTATCTTTCCCTCCCTCCCACCCTCTCCCTCCCTCCCCTCCTCTCTCCCTCCTTTCTTGGCAGTCTCCCCAGATTCCAGCTTTGGCTTCTTAGGGGTTGTTTGCTGACTCCCTGGGCTAACACCAGGCAAGAAGACCCACCAAGCAAGCTGTCTCCTCCATCTCAGGAAGCTGTCTCTTTCAGCCTGGTTCAATGCTGCAGGGCTTGTTTGTTCATCCCATTGTGGCCTGGAAGAACCAAGCACAAAATGAAAGAAGAGGTTTGTTAGCCTGCTGAATGCACCACAAAGAAATGCTTGCTTCAGTATAGTAGAAAATGATCTTGGGGGAGACAGTTTTGGTAATGGAAACCAAAAGGCACTTGCTAGAGCAGTGTTCCCCAACCTTTCTGGGTGGGTGGCCTGGTGCAGGTAGGGGTGGGAAGGTGGGGGAAAGGGGGATGGTTTTGTGTGCATATGTACAGCTTCATTTGTGCAAGTGGAGCTGCAAGTGCTGTCGCCCGTTGCTCGTGTAAGTTGATCTGTGCGCACGTGCACACTGGCTGACACTCACATGGCCCTCACATGGACACTCACATGGTTGAGAATAGGCCACAGCCCGGTAGTGGGCCATGGCACACAGGTTGAGGACCCTACAGGAAGGCTGAAAAGAGAGCTAGCTGGACAGGCTGGGAGGTGACTTTCTGGTTGGTGAGACATTCAGGCAGTTCTTCCTGCTCCTCAGGGAAGATGGGAACTAACTTTTTGCAAGCAGCTTCTATATCCGAGAATGGACAGTTAAAAGGAACATGGAAGGAAAAGAACAGAACTCAAAACATTTTGTATCTATCCAAAATTCATGGCAAGACAGATTTCATAGAACACTTGAAGGAGCAGGAAAGGAAAACAAATGATGGAAATTAAGCTTGAAGAGAGCTGGCTATTAGCTGCCTACAAGAGATGCAGAATTGTAGAATCTTAGAATTGGAAGGGACCCTGGAGGTCTTCTAGCCCAGCCTCTTGTCCTGCATAAAGTCCTTCCTTGGTGGCTCAGAAAAAAGGCAGGGCAAGTACAAGAACACATTCAATCCTTGTTTTCCCCAAGGGCAAAGATCCCACCAAAAGGGTTCCCTATCATTAATGCTACACAAAAGCAACAATCCATATCAAAATGTTACATACGTCAGCTGAAGAACACAAAATATCACAAACTGTCGAGTTCTCAAAAATATTTCTCTAGTGGAAGTTATGTTTTAAAAAGACAGACAAGGCAACGAAAAGATGCCGTAGTCTTGCCCCTGTCATTATTCATGACCAGAGGAGGAAACAACCCACAGAGCACGCAAGATTTCAAGGCTCAATGAGACAATGAACAGTTCACAGGCTCCGATTCTCACTATTATTGTAGTAGAAATACGAAATCTAGTTTTACACTCCGCATATTCTTCACGATTAAGCAAAGCTCAGAAAGATCTTGACAGGGTTAAAGCAAACAAAACCAGACACTTTTCAACAGAGTTTATTGATATTATCAAAGTTGCCTATAGCTTTAGCAAGCTCTCATTTAGTTGAGCAATAAAGGTGTTATCACCGTAGGGATCCAATTTGCAAACAATCACAAAGCTGGAAAGGGAGGTGAATGCTTCAGAAGAGGAAGAGAGAGAGAAGAGACAGAGAGAAGCGGAGGGGCTGAAAGTATCAGGGAAAATTTCAACTCCAGCATCCTAAGCCAAGAAAAAGGGAAGGGACCCAGCAGCGCTTCGCCCTCGGCCTGCCTGGCCTTTGCTAGGAGACCCCCCCATACATACATCCTTCCCCCGCTCCGCTCTCCGGAGCGGCCTGGTCCTTCGGGAGACGCACCTTCTGGGGATGCGCAGGACCCGCTCCTCCTCCTCCTCCTCCCGCGGCCGGCCAGCTTCCTCCGCAGCCCCGCAGCCGGGGGCCAGGCGCACGTTCAGCTTCTCTGCGGGCGGAAAACGGCGTCAGGCGGGCAGAGGCGTCGGCGTCCCCGCCGCCCGCCGCCCGCCGCCCGGCCCTCCTCACCTGCGGCGAACACGGCGCCCGCCAGCTCCGCCGCCGCCAGGAAGGCCTCCAGCGGGCTCTGCTCCGTCAGCGACTGCGGCGGGGGGCCGCGGCCCTGCTCGCTCAGCTCGCTCGTGTGGCGCTGCGGGAGGAAACGCGCCGTCACCGGGGGCCGCGGGAGCTCCCCGGCAGGCACCGCCCGCCCCGCCCCACCCCACGGGAAGGGAGTCAAAGGGGAAGGGAAGCGGCGCGGCTCACCCATCCCGCCCCGCCCGCCCGGCCTCCGCGACGGAGGGAGCGACCCAGCCCCGGCGCCTGCTTCTTGCCCATCGCGCGCCCGAAGCTTCCGGTCCACGTGGCGGGGCGCAGCCAATCAGCGGCGCGGGAGCTCCTCCGCGAAGGCTCCGGGCGGAAACCGCAAACCGGCAGTTCCGGCGAGGGCGGCCTCAGGGGGGCGCTGAAGGGCCGCCGCTCCTTCCGCTTTCCTGGGCGGAGCTTCGGAGGAGGAGGAGGAGGACTGGAAAGTCAAGGCTGAAGTGGGGGAAGCGCTGGAAGGCGGCTAATCGAGGCCGACCCTTCAGGCTTCAGGGCAAAGAACACGGAGACAAACGCGGCTCGCCTTTTCCCGGGCGCCCGCATTCGCGCCGGCTAAAGGGGGCGGCGGTGTCACGAAGGCACCACTTGGCTGCCTGTGCCGAAAACGCCCGATGCCCCGTCGTTTGCAGGGGACAGAAGGCCCGCGGCTGGCCTCCAAACTCAGGCGGAGGCGAGGAAGGGACGCCTCTGTCCGGCCGCGGAATTGGTCCGAAGGTCCGTCCGGGCACGCATTGGGGCGCAGGGGGAGACGGTGGAGAGCTGCTTGTAGTTGGCGTAAGCGCTTGCGGGAGTTTGTTGCTCCCAGGACACACCGGCTGAGCGCCAAAACGGACGGACCGAAGTCAGACTGAGCACCTGGCGGGGCTGGGTGTGTGTGTGTGAGGCCAAAGAGTGCTAAGGATCCAGCAGAGAGGAGGAGAATTGGCCGGTCTCAGGCCACTTTCATTCCACCGAGCAGGTTCTGGGATGGCTTTCAAATTGAGAATGACAATTTGGTTGGGCACAGCTTTAGGCTACCCTAAATGATCAGGTACTTCTGGACAAAGAAAGGCAAAGCCTCCAAGCTAAGATGCCCATCAGTGGCAGGAAGCACATCTTGGCCTTATCAGTTGCTAGGAAGAGTCGGTGCTTTGGGTTGGGACAGCACCAGCACCAACAGGGAAGAGGGATAACAATCTCTTTCCACTTACTGAGACTTGCCCGAGATCCTGCCCCACTCCCCAGCACTCAGATCCTGCCAGCTGAAGAATCTTTCACTGGCCTGTGACTAAGTCCACCCCCCATCTTCTCTTCTAGCACAGCATGCAAGGGGTTGTGTTTGTGTGGCACTGCCTCTCCTTCCCCTTGCCCCTCTGTCTAGATCGGTAATCCCGCCCCCTCCCATAGCAGAACCCCCTCAGCAGAAATGGAGAAAGATCTATTGCTTTATTTCTTAGATTTGATTCCCACCTTCTGTTTGGAGCTCAAGGCAGGATACATAATGCTTCCTCTTTTCCCCAGCGGTAGGGCAGACTATACATCTTAATTAGGGGGCTGATAAAGAGGGTTGGAGGCTAAAACATATGAAGGGTGGTTGCAGGAATTGGGTATGTCTGGTCTAGTGAAAAGAAGGACCAGGGCAATAGGACAGCCGTGTTCCAATATTTGAGGGGCCGCCAGAAAGAAGAAGGGGTCAATCCATGTTCCAAAGCACCTGAAGGTAGGACACGATAGAAGCAATGGGTGGAAGATCATTGAAGAGAGATCCAACCTAGAATTAAGGAGAAATTTCCTGACATGAGAACAATCAGTGGAACGGCTTTCTTCCAGAAGTTGTGGGTACTCCAAGAAGAGATTGGACAACCATTTGTTTTAAATGGTATAGGAGCTCCTCCTTCAGCAGGGGGTTGTATTAGAAGACCTCCAAGGTCCCTTCCAATTCTGTTATTCTGATTTCCATAGCTATGGGATGCTTGAACCTGTGTCTGCCCGATGCCAGTGCAGCACCTTAGTTGCAGTCCATGGGATAGTCTTTCCCCTGGGACTTCCCATGGCTAGCCAGCATCTTTGGAAAAAGGCCTGAATGCCACAGCATTTCCTGCTCAGAAGTGCCAGCTGGAGCAAGTTCATACAACTGTAGGATAAAATTGCTCCCAGCGTCTGCCTCTTCACTGTGACCAGAAAGCTGAGTAAACAGGTGCACCTGAGGACTCCCATTAAACTTGGTTTACCAGTTCTTCAATCTGTTGTGGCTTAGTGCTGTAGCAAACCCAGCTTTGTCCATTGGCCTATCAATGTATCAGTTAATTCAGTTACCAGGTTAAGTGCGCAGTCATCCACTTTTTGAGATGGTCTGTTTACCTCTGAAAATCTTCCCTTTAAACCCGAAATGTAAAATCCTCCATAACATCAACAAAGAGAAGCAAAACGGAAACAAAAATCTGCTGTTCAGGATTGGTTTATCTGGCAGCGAAAACCCCGAAAGCACCAGAAGCTTCCTGTCCCGGCATCAGCAGCCCCCCTGGTGCAATACCCGGCCTTGTCAGGCTGAGCCTGGTTGGATGAGACCGGGAGCGCTTTAAAGCCCCCCCTGCTTGTCAAAAGGGAACGCGTTGCGGTGGCCCCATCGGTGGAAGGGCTGCGACCGGCAGCCGCGGAGAGGTCGGCGGCGCGGGGAGCAAGTGACCCTAAAGCGACTCCGTAGCTGGGCGCCCCATCGCAGCCCTTTCCAGGCGCGCGGGGCGGCGAGGCTCTTTGGAGGGCTCTCCCGAGGCAAGAAGGCGCTCCGCTTCGATCTGGAGCTGAAGGCCAGGCACCCTCCGCTCGCCATTCCGGGCTGCTGGCCGCGGGGACTTCCGACTGGCCGCAAGGGCAGCGGGAGCGAGCAGGGCGGGGAGCCCCTCCTGAGCCCCCAGACCCAACGGCCACATCCTCTGCCCCTCCTGCGGCGGCTGCTTCGGCCCGCCCCCTCGGCTCGCTACCGGCATCGCGGGCGCCGCCTCCCGGCGCAGCGGCCTCCCTCGGCCGGCCTATATGTAGCGGCGCGGCCAAGCAGCGCCAGAAGAGGCGCGGCGGCGGAGCGGGGTTAGGCCGGCATGTAACGCGCGCGCGGCGGTGGCGGCGGCGGCGGCGGCGGCTGCGATGGCGACGGAGTGGCGGCGGGCGCGCGCGCGGCGGCGGCAGGCGGCGGGGCCCGGGCCAGCGGTCCCTCGGGATGCGCGGGCGGCCGGGGCGACGGCGGGCGCGTCCAGCTGAGGACCGGGAGCAGCAGCCGCAGCGCCCCGGACTGGCTGCGCCGTCGGGAGGCGGCGGGGGCGCCGCGATGCTGCCCTGGAAGAGGCACAAATTCGAGCTCCTGGCAACGGAGGAGGAGTGCCAGCCGCAGCCGCAGCCGCAGCCGCAGCAGCAGAGCCGGCGGCGAGAGCGGCAGCAGCAAGCGGGCCCGCGCGGCGCATCTCCTCAGCTGTCGGGGAAGGCCAAGGACCACTGCCAGCCGGGCGCCGGGAGCCTGCCCTGCTCCGTCGCCCTCGGCTCTCTGGCCCGCGCCTGCCCGGCCGAGAGCGCCCTCTCCAGGATGGGCAGCCTGTTCCGCTCCAAGCGCAAGAAGTTCCGCGTGAGCAGCGAGGCGCCCACCTACACGGCCCTCTACCTGGGCAACGCCACCACGCTGCAGGCCAAGGGCGAGGGCTGCACCGACGTAGCCGTGGCCAAGATCTGGGCCAAGAGCGAGGCCGGCCGCCACGGCACCAAGATGAAGCTGACCATCGGGCCGCAGGGCATCCGCCTGGCACCCGCGGTGCCAGCCGAGGCCGCCTCCCGCCCGGGCCACCTCTACCTGCTGCACCGCGTCACCTACTGCGTGGCGGATCCGCGCCTGCCGCGCCTTTTCGCCTGGATCTACCGCCACGAGGTGAAGCACAAGGCGGTGCTGCTCCGCTGCCACGCCGTGCTGGTCTCCAAGGCGGAGAAGGCCCGCGCCATGGCGCTGCTGCTGTACCAGACGTCGGCGGCGGCGCTGGCCGAGTTCCGCCGCCTCAAGAAGCGAGCCGACGCGCGGCACCAGCAGCTGCAGCAGGTGGGCCCCGGGGCCGACGGCGCCATCCCGCTGGTGCCGCTCCGCAAACTGCTCCTGCACGGGCCGGGCGGCTGCTACAAGCCGCCCGTCGAGCGAAGCCGCAGCGCGCCCAAACTGGGCTCCATCACCGAGGACTCGCTGGGCGAGGAACTGGAGGAGCGCGCCGCCAGGCCGGGCTGCGCCAATGGCGCCCAGGACGAGGACTGCGACGGTGCCCAGGACGAGGAAGACGAACTGCTGACCCCGCTGGAGGAGGAGGAGGAGGAGGACGCGGTGCCCGCGGGGTCCAGCCTGGGGCAGCTCATCTGCGGCCTGGGCGAGCTGGCCATCGGCAACGACGTGGCGCTTCTCCGCGCCGACCTGCGCGTCACCCGCCTGCTCTCCGGGGAAAGCACCGGTAGCGAGTCCTCCATCGAGAGCAACGGACACGAAGGCGGTGGCGGAGGAGGAGGGGGGGGCTCCTCACCCCCACCGCCCTTGCAGTCTTGCCACAGCCCGGAGCCTGACTGCGGCTGACCAGCCCCGCTTCCTCCCGCAGCCCTGCGGGGCCCCAGACGGCGCCAGGAAAGAGGGCGGCCCGGCGGAGAACGGCCCGGGATGGGCGCCGGAGGTCGGCCTGCCTGGCGCCCCTCCCCCCCAGCTGCGGCCAAACGTCGGTCTGTCCTCGGGGTGGGGGAGAGGCGCGTTTGTTTACAGCCGTGGAATTTGGCGTCTGAAAGGGCGGGGGCTCCTTCGTGGGTCCCGCTCTGCGGGGAGAGGGGCGTCTTTCCCTGGAAGGCTGGGGAAAGTGGGCTTTTCCCCAGGGGCTCATCTTCCCTTCCCTTCCCTCTACCCCACCCCACCCCACCCCGGATTTTTTGCTGTGCAAAAAGAAACTGGACCGTGTGGATCTTCACTGGAACCTGAGGAGTCGCTACCCCCTTTGTGGGGGGGTACCTGGATTTTGGCTGTTTCGGTTTGTCTTGCACACAATAAAAGCAACAGAAAAGCGGCAGCGCTATGCTTCCCGGGCAGGGAGGGTCCTGGTCTTGAGCCCCTCCCACAGCCCAGCTGGGCTTCGGGTGGTGGGGGGGGGGGTTGGATTGGAAAGGGGCTGCTACTGCCTGTTGGAGTCCTGCCTTAGGCGGCTCTTCTGAGGGTGGCAGGAGCTTTTTCCGTGCAAGGATTTGAACAATTGTCCCAGTTTGCAGCCTGATTCCTGGAGCTTTTTTTTTTTTTAGTTAAAGAATAAGAAGCCAGGGAATTACTTCCAGCAGGACTGGATCCTGCAACCTTTTCTGGGCAGGAAGGCAGCTAGTTACATTGACACCACACACGCACACAGACAAATGTTTGCTTTCATTTGATGGGGCAGCCTGGACCCAGCCCTGGCATCTCCCTGCTGGTGCAAGATGTGGCGGGGGAAGGGGGGGAGAGATTGTTTTTCAGCCCTCCTTGCCATGGGCGGCCTTGGAGGTTCGCCCTCTCATCCCCAGTCTGGCACCTCACAGCTTCCCCAGCATCTCACCTGCAGGGCCAGGGAGCCCACCTGTATTGCTTTTGGTTTCATTCCAAGACCTGGTTTGGGCGATGGTAGCTTCTCAGTGGCTTCTCAGTCAAGCTTCCATCTACCCCAGGCCCCAAATCACTTGGAGCTGTGGGAGCCCCTGGCCAAAAGGAACCGTTCCCAAGGGGGCATGGGTGCTGCTCTGAGGAATGTGGCCAATGGGCCGGACTGGGCCTTCTTGGACATTGGCCCCAAGGCCCACAACCAGACAGGTAGACTGCTGCCGGCTTGTGCTGGACAGAGCAGCATGGAGGCTGAGAGCTCAGTTCTCTGGGACACCTGTCTGGGTGTCATTTGAGCTATAATTAATTCAGGCTCATGGCCAGCTTGGTTTCAATCCTCCGAAGCGGTTGGATGATCAGCCTGGGAGGGACTGTAGGCTGTTGGAGGTGGGGAGTTTGCAGCAGGAACTCCAGCAGGTGGGAGCCAGCAGTGTCCTCCAATGGGCAGAGACCACCTTTGGCCCTTTCTGTCCAGGTGAGCCAGTGTGGCTGTGGCTCATGGGGTTTTGCTTTCTCCATCCAGACAGATCTCTGGACAGATCCAGGAGATTCACTGGGCCTTTAGGCAGGGAAGTAATACCATCATCCCTAGCCTCTCTGCCCCACTCCTACTAGGGCCCCAATGCACCTCTGCCTTGGAGGGGGGTGAGTTGCTAGGAAGAAGGAAATCTCCCCATTGAAGGCACCAGGAGGGCCAGAGGCTGGCCGACCAGCAGCCTTTTGAGTGGGATCCTTTCCTTTCCCTTTGCCTCTTGGCTTCACTATGCAACAAAGGCCGGCTTTGCCCCCTGGCTGGGTCCTGAAGGGGTGGCAGGGGCTCTTCTGGCCTCTCCATGTCTATTCTGCCTATCCATTGGCCACAGCAGCTTTCCATCACTTGGGATGAGGGAGAGAGGTTCCATGCAGCACAGCTGGTTTAATTAATTAGCCCACTGGGGAACTTGACCTTAAGCCAGTGGTCAGCAACCTCTGGAACCGCATGTGGCTCTTTCACCCCTCTGCTCTGGCTCCCTGTCACTCAAAATATGTGTCACAACCGCCAATGTGCGACACCTGCCAGCACGCGATTTATTGAGTTGTTCAACCCCCAGTAGGCCAACCATGGATAAATCCAAGAAAAGAAATGTTTCAGACTAATTCAACTACATATGCCAGTTTTGTGGCCGCTCAAGAAATAGTCAGGCACGGGAAGGGTTTTGTGGCTCCCGGTGTTTTCTTCTCTGTGGGAAATGGATCCAAATGGCTCTTTGAGTGTTTAAGGTTGCAGACCCCTGCCCTAAGCTATCCAAAGGAGCTGAGTGTGCAGAATATACTTTTTGGTCAGGTAGAAATGTAGCACCTGCAATCACCTAACATGCTAAACCAGTGAAAAAAGGTTTAAAGTAGCCAAACCTAGTGTATTGTGTGAATGTAGCCAAGAGGTTTTTAACCTGAGTTTCATGAATCAAACAATGGTCCCGAGAGAGGCAGCCACCATTTGTTCTGATAGGAATGTTGTGGGCAGTGCAGTTTGGTCCTGAGATGCCAGTGAAATTCTTTGCTCAGGGTTTGGAAAAAAACCCTGGGAGTTTTTAAAGGATTTTAATTTTGTTAATGGTCACCCACGGACCACTTGCTCTGCAGGAACTATGGCAGTTCTGCCTCCGGACAACAGACTGCACAGGGCACTGGATGAACCATTTCTTTTGGGTTCACACAACACCTTGGGGCAAAATCCAAAGGTACTAGAGCCCTCGAACCAAGGTTAGCAGACTGCTGGGTGAATGATTCTAGCAGCCAAGGCCTTCAGGCAGAAAACCGGCAGGAGGAAACGCAGGACTCCAGTTGCCCTTTTCAGAGATCTGCTCCGGGTGGCAAAGAAACATTTGCCCTATAACTTGGGGAAATGGTATGGTCCACTTTCTGGGCATCACCCTTGCCCAATAGGGGAGTGTGCTACCAGGGAAAGAAGGGGAGTGTGGGGGGGACTGAGAGTAGGCAATACCCAGGGTGTAAAGGTGGAGAGCAGGAAAGGGGCTTTATGCAGCAAAAGGGTGTAGACCCCCAAGAGTTCCTGGCCTGCCAGCCAGAGCAAAAGAAGATGGTGGGATTCCTGCAGGAGGAGCCCATGGACAGAGCAGCAGAGCGTGGCTGCGCCCAGTAATGCCAGACGGTTCTCTGGCACCTATGGAAAAAATAACTTTTCATGTTGCCTTTCATTTGTCATTAATTCTCCTAACATTTCCCTCTGGAGTTGAATGGGTGGTTTTAATTCAACTTTTCTATCAGGGGTTTTTTCGTTTAGAGGTAATTGTTTGCAAATATTGTTGTCTTCAGGATTTTTAAGCAAAGGAATAGAACAGAAATGTTTTTAATAAACGGATAATGAGGCACCCCCAAAGCGGAGAAGGGGCGGGGCGAGGCGAAACCGGGTCTCCCGCAGCCAGAGGGTCTTTCAGGAGCGTCGGGCGGAGCGGTGACTCACGGCGCGCGTCGCCTATGGATCCCGCCCTCAGCGAGAGAGAAGTGGCGGCCGCATCTGTCCTAACAGCCAGGCGCGCTCGGGAACCTTCCCCCCCCCTCCCAAGCCGGTGATTCACCTGCGTCAGGTGATGCCTTGCGTGACCGGAGCCGCCGAGGGCCCAGCTGCGCCCCAGCCCCGAGAAGGCGGCCGGGGACCCAGCGGGGGAACGAAAGACCGGCGCTTCCTTCTCTTTTCAGGGGACTCGCGTTCCATCCGCGCAGCTTCAGGATCCAGGCAGAGGAGCCAGTCCCGCCTCCCGGTGAAGAGTCGCCGGACGCCCCCTGTGCAGGCGAAACCCTCGGTCGCTGCCGCAAGCACTGGCCAAGGAGCAGCCCCCTCTCCCCTTCAGCCCGGCCAGGCAGGGGTACGCCTTGCAGGACCCTTAAAGCCCCAGGCCAGCTTGAGACGGGCAGAAGCCCCTGAGCTAAAAGGCTGCCCCTGGGAAGCCATAGCAAGCTCTGTTGGCGAGGGAGGAGGTGGTGAGGGGCTCTGGGCACAGGTCTTGTTCCACCCCAGTTGGGAGAGGCTGGGCAGCAGGAGCAGCTGGCTGGGCAGCTGCTGTCATCTGATCAGCCCAGGGGAAGCTCGGAGAGACTCGGCCCAGCAGAGCATCTGTGTAAAAGCAGCCGGCCATGTGAGCAGGATTGAACACACACACACACCCCGCAGAACAAAGGTTCCTCAATCCAGTCTGCTCTGGTGGAGGTGGCAGCCATGACTGGAGCAGCTGGTCCAGTTGGAACCAGCGCTGAAGAAGCCACAGGACCAGCCTGGATTGGCTCTGAGAGGAAGCACTGCCGCCACCACAGCCACCTGGCAAGAAGCATCTCTGAGGAAAGGCAAGGAAGGAAGGAGCTGCTCCTCTGCCTCGCCTCCTCCTGGCACTGGCAAAACCATCCTGCCCAAAGATGGTTGGAGCACCCTGCAGGGAGCAACCCAAAGTCCCCATGGGGTCTGAAAGGCCTGAGGACACGGTGGGGTGGGGTGGCCAGAAGAGCCTCTGGCAGGATGTCCCAAAGATGGACTCCCCCACCAGCTTTCCCAGGCCAGTGAAAGAACAAGCTGTGCCAGGAAGCAGGCCAATCCTGGAAAATCCCAGGCAGGATCCAAATGACAGAACCCCGGAAAAGCCCAACATGGAGGCTAACGGAGCTTAGTGGTTTGGCCTGGAAAAAGAGACCAGGGCAGATCAATCAGGATGGCAAGCCCCAAAGGATAGCAAATCCACAGGTGGAGGGAGTGGGGCTGAAGGCCCTGCGGTCTGACCTTGTCAAGGGCAAATGGCTGCAGCCAAATGGCTGGGGAATTCTGGGAGTTGACATCCACAAGTCTTAAAAGTTGCCAAGGTTGGACAGCCCTGATCTGACACTTAATCCTCATCCGAATGGAACCTTCTGCTAAGCACTTCTGGGGATGGGGGCCTGCCGGGCAGTGGGAAAGCAACCCTCGGTTTCTGAAGACCATTCCAGGGGTCACTGTGGTAGCTTAGCAGAGGTTCCTGGGGCTGTAAGGAGATAGTGGGATAATTTAAATAAACATAGTGATGGTTGCTTCAGTCCTGGCACCTTTAATGTCCTCCTGCTCTCATCCCGCAAATCCTAAACTAGCCAGCAACACGGGAATTTCAGAAAACGCCCCTTTTAGAATTCTACCAGAAAGCCTGGGAAACTGGGAAGAAAGTCACAACCAGCAAATGACAGGGGCCCCCGTGCCCCTCTCCCCAAATAAGGATCCACTCAGGAGGTGGCAACACGTGGATCCAAGACCAGAGCTTGGGGAAGGAAAAAAGCTCCCAGTTCCTAAGGCACAATGGTGCAATGCCTCCCTTTGGACGGACTTGAGCATCTTCCCCCCATGCAGCTATTTGGGGTGGGGGTGGACAACTGGCCTAGAGGTCTGCCAAAGGATTTTCCCATTGCTAGCCACATGGGTGTGTGTGTGTGTGTGTCCTTTGGGACCTTTGGGGTAATGTCAGCCACCTCCTAGCTTGATGGGAAGGAAAGGACCAGTGCCCTTTCTGCCCCTTCCAGGACTGCCAAGCACTGCTCATTGTTCCACTGGCTTGGGAAATCTTTGGGACGTCCTGCCAGAGGCTCTTCTGGCCACAGAGTCCCCAGGCCGTTCAGACCCCATGGGGACTTTGGGTTGCTCCCTGCAGGGTGCTTAGCAGAGGCACCAGCAAAGGAAGGTTAGATATGGATGAGGACTAAGTGTCTGGAGCAGAGTGTCCAACCTTAGGAAGTCCACAAGTCTTAAAGTTCCTAAGGCTGGGCACGAGGTTGCTCTCGGGTATCGAGCCCCTAGATGAGACAAAAGAAGGAAGTGATGATCATCTAGCTGGAGTCAGAGCAGAAAAGTATTTGCAGTTGTAAGTATTTGCAACAGTAAGTAGGAAGGGCTGGCCTTGTGTAAGCAGCCTTCTTCTGGATACTCATTAAAACACCCAGGCCAGTCATGGGACATTTGCTGGCTAGTCGGATTTGGGGATCCCCCGCCCTGCTTATGCTGAGGACTGAAAAGGAGAGCAGCAGGCCACCCTTTGTCCTGCTGAGAGAGGGAGGGAGGGAGGCAGGCAGGGAGAGGGGGGGGGAGGCTCCCTTCCCTCTCCACTGCTGTGGATGTCCCTGGATGGTCTTTGCAAGGAAGCAGCTGCAGGCGGCCTTGCCCTCCCCCCAGCAGATTCTTTCCCTTTCCTGGCTAAAACAATGGATGTTGGGCAGCTGCAGACCAACTGTGGGGCTGCCGAAGTGGGGCGGAATCAGAGGACTCCATTTTTCTGCTTGATCTGCTTCTGGACTGGTGCTTTTCTAAAATCTTAAAGCTTTTTGCTCCTAATGGTTTACAGTACAAACTGGAGTTTTACCCGTGTAAGAAAGTGGAAATGGGAATGTAAAAGGGCTGTTCTCTTCAATGGATTGATCTGGTAGTATCAATCGGGATGTGTCAGGTACAGGCAACTAGAAGGTTCAAGCTGACTACTTTATTGCAATCTGCCTGTGTTACAAGAACCTCTCTGGATGGCTCACCTTCTCTTGGGAGCAAAGAGATAAAGTCCTGAGGAGCTTGGGGACGGGGGAGGGCAGCCCAAGGTCTCTTGCAGCTGCACAGTGACTCAAGGCTGCCTGCCTGCTTGATTTCTCCTCCCTGCCTGGCTGGCAGCTTCCCAACAGGAGGAGAGGAGGGCTTGTTTTGGAAATGGCCATGACACAAAGAGCAGGCTGGGGATTTTCCTTCCTTCCTCTGGGGATTTGGATAAAAAGGCCAGATAAAACAACACGTTTGGCAGCATCTTCAAAGCCTGAGCAGTCCTGGATGAGATGCCAGGGACACTGCTGTGAAGATGGGCAGCTCTACCCCCTGCTCTGCCTGAGGAGACCGTGGGTGGCATACAGGGAATGTGTGTGTCAGTTGCCCATGGAGGTCAATAAGGGCAACGCTGAGCCAAGAAGGAGAACTTCTCTGTCCCTTGAGTTGCAAGGTTTGTGCCACCTGCCAGCTCTTTGGGCATGGGGTGGACTCTGCAGTGAATCCTAAAATCAGGGAGGGCACTGAGCAACCCCAGAGCTGCCGACTCCTTTCTCTGAACTCGCACAAGTGGAGCCTGGACACTGGATGGCATCTCACGGGGGGTGGGGTTAGGAAGCAGGATCCCTTCTGTGACCTGCACCCTTTCTGGCAGCTGCGAAGGAAAACCACTTGGCTGGCAAGCAGTGCCAGGGTGGGGGCTATGTACAGGCAGCTCCACAGCTGCCTGCTTGATTGCAGTGGGGCTGGGGGTCCAGGGTGGCATCTGGGGCGTTAATGTTAGTTGGTCCTCTGGCAAGAATTTCCTCCTGCTGATCCTTGAGTTGCCAGCCCCAGAGCCCAGATTTCGGCAGCTCTTCTGACTGTTGAGGGGGGGCTGCCTGGGTATTGCCTTGCTTCTGAAACTGCCCCCCAGCCCAGTGATTCCCCCCGCCCCACTGCTGCAGCAGCCCCTAGCGAGGCCCAGCAGGTCTGTGGCACAAAAGCTATTCTTGTTGAAGGCAATTGCCAGGCTGGGTAATTATGGGTTGCTGTTGTTCCAGAACGGAGACGCAGCTGCTCCACTGAAGGGGATGATTGCAGCCTTCCTCCCGGAAGGACTCACCCCTTCCCAGCTGCACCTTGCAGCCAGCCTGCCAGCCCACCCCCCTGCCCCCATTTTGTTCTGGCCTTAGCTGTGAAGTAGCAGCATTGCTCAGCTCCCCTGTGGCTTCTTCTGCATGGCCTCTGGTCTCGGAGGCAGCCCTCTGAGGGGGTCATATTTTAGGACCCTGGCCCCCACTGTGTGCCAGGGGCTCTGGTCCAAAGGTTGGCTCTGCTCCTCCCAGAGACACCCTGGGTCAGCAGCCAAATCGCTGAGATCTTTGCTTAAACGCCTTTGCAGCTCCCGCCTGCCCCCCACCCCCACCCCGCCGGTCCACTTGCCTTCCATAGCAGAGCCAGGCCAGCCACTTCTAGGTGCCCCTTAAGGGGTGGGGCTGCACTATCCTTCTGCACGTCCCTTCTCTTGCCGGGCTTCCTTTCCTGTAGGTCCTCCGGCATTCATCCAATGCCTGCAAGGGTGAAGCTTGTCCCTGACCTTGGTACTGCGAGGTACACTGCCCCTATTTGTAGAGGCTCCATAGATCCTTTCTTTCCCCTTTCAGATCCCAGAAAGGGAGAAAGGATTAGTTGGTTCGGTATGATTTGCCCTTGAGGAGCCCTGCTGCCTTTCCCAAATAACAGCTTCATTAACTCCCCCCCCCCACTAAACATCCCTGTCTCTCCCCCTCCTGAGGCCTCAGCCTGGATCTGGACGTACTGCCTCCTCCCAGTCTCCCCTTCCTCCCCCCCCAGGTCCTCCCCCAGCCCAGCTTGGCTTCCTGTGTTGAGGCTTCCAGGCTTTCCTGTTTTCTACCCTTACTGAGAGCTGGAATCCATGGGTCATCTGTGGGGATGGTCGGGCAGGCTTGACGTCACACCTCAGATGGAGCCAGGCACTTTTCCAGCCAGCAGGGCCATGGGCCCAGCAGATCTGTAGAAGCAAGAAAATGGTAAGAGAACACCTGTCTGGCCTTTATGAATACAAATCACTGGGACCTGACGGATTATATCCCAGACTTCTGAAGGAGCTGGCAGGTATTATCTCAGAACCAATGCACCACATCAAAAATCCTGGAGCACTGGGGGAACTACCTGAGGACTGGAAAAGAACTGACATGTTTCTCATTTTCAAAAAAAAAAGGGGGGTGGGAGGGGAAACAGACCCAGGAAGCTACAGACCAATCAGCCTAACATCAATACCTGGGAAGATCTTGGAAAAGATAATAAAAAAACAGATCTATCAACATCTAGAAGCAAGCAACACCTAGAAATTATAACCAGAAGCCAACATGGATTTGTCAAAAACAGATCGTGCCAAATCAATCTAATTTCATTCTTCAACAAAATAACTGAATTAGTGGATCAGTGAAATGCTGTAGACATAGTATACTTAGACTTCAGCAAGGCATTCACCAAAGTAAACTATAACCTGCTTCTTAGTAAGCTAGACACCATCACCATGAGATGGATTTGTAACTGGCTGACAAACAGTACTCAATGAGTAGTTCTTAATGGTACTACATCTATATGGTGGGAAGTAAGCAGGGAGGGTACCACCATCTTAGACCCAGGACTCTTCAATATCTTCATGAATTTATTTATTCATTTATTTATTTATTTTAATTTTTATACCACCCTTCTCCCAGAGGAGTCAGAGTGGTGCACAGCCAACATTAAAACACACCTATACACAAAATCTAAAAAACAATTTAAAAACATATTAAATAATTTGGCCCCAATATCATTAAAAAATAAAACAACCATTAAAATTCATGTTTAGGCCAGCCCAGCTTGTTGGAACAATAACGTCTTGAGGGCATGGCGAAAGGTGCGTAGGTCAGGAATCATCCGTTTCTCCGGGGGCAATTCATTCCAGAGGGCAGGTGCCCCCACAGAGAAAGCTCTCCCCCTGGGGGCCGCCAGTCGACACTGTTTGATTGACGGCACCCTGAAGAGTCCCTCTCTGTGGGAGCGTATTGGCCGGTGGGAGGCCATCGGTAGCAGAAGGCGGTCTCGTAAGTACCCAGGTCCTGAGCCATGACTTAGATGAGGGAATAGAAGGGGAACAAACCAGAAGACAAGCTCAGGATCCAAAAAGATCTTAACAGACAATGGACCCTATCCAACAAAATGAAATTTAATGTGGAGAAAAGCAAGGCTTTACACCTAGGCAGGAAAAACCAAAGGTTTTTAGATTAGACAAAACCTGGCTCAAAAACAGGTAATAGGGACTTTGGAGTCCTAGTGGGTGATCACTTAAATGTGAGTTAACAGTGTGCAGTAGCAGCCAAAAAAGCTAATACAATCCTTGGTTGTATAAAGAGAAGCATAGAATTAAATTCACATGAAATATTAGTACCACTTTATAAATCCTTAATAAAACCGCACCTGGAAAACCGCATCCAGTTTTGGTCACCATGTTATAAAAACGTTGTTGAGACTTTGGAAAAAGTGCAAAGAAGAGCAACTAAGATGATTAAAGGCCTGGAGACAAAAACTTTTGAAGAATGGTTGCAAGATTTGGGTCTGGCCAGTCCAGAGAAAAGAAGGACTAGCGGGGACATGATAACAGTCTTCCAGTATTTGAGGAGCTGCCACAAAGAAGAGGGGGGGGGTCAATTTATTTTCCAAAGCACCAGAAGGCAAGACAAGAACCATTGGATGGAAACTAATCAAGGAGAGAAGCAACCTGGAATAAGAGAAACTTTCCTGACAGTGAGGACAATTAACCAGTAGAACAGGTTTCCTTCAGAAGTCATATGTGCTTCATCACTGAAGGTTTTTAAGAAAAGACTGGACAGCCTCTGAAATGGTATAGGGTCTTCTGCTTGAGCAGGGGTTGGACTAGAAGACCTCCAAAGTCCCTTCCTGATCTATTCTGATTGATCGAAGAACCTCAGGGTTGAAACAGGTGCCGCTCTGGGCACCTTCTCCACTTGCCCCCTTCATTCAGGGGTAGAAGGAGACGTGGCTGGAAAGCAGAAGGCCTTTGGGGGAAAAGCTTCACAGCTAGGGCTTCTGTTGAAAGGTAGGGTGACCCTTCCCAGCACCAAGAGCCTATCATACAACCACACACCCAACCCAACATAATGGATTTAATCCTAGAAAACTTTTTTTTGGGGGGGGGGGCAGAGCACCTGTGCCAGGGAAGCTTCCCCCACCATTGGCCAACCTAAAGCCAGAGGGCAGCCACTCTTCCTCCCTGCCAGCTCTGCCCTGCCCGGGCCCAACCCCAGGCCAACCTGCCCTGTTCCCCTTCTTCCCTCCCAAGCCATGTGCCTTTCCTGGGAGTCCACCAGCAAGGCTGGGTGGGGTTTGCAAGGCTCTCCAGCCACAAGGAGGGAGATCTCTTGTGCTCCTTGTTGAGGGGACCGGGCATGAGGGAGAGGCAGGAGCTTGTGCCAGGCAAGGAGGAGGCTTCCTTCCCTCTCCTGCAGAAGTCAAGGTTGCCACTGAGCCCTGCCGGCTGCTTAAAGGGACTGCAAAGAGGCAGGCAAAGCCCCCCACCCCCCATGATGTCCCTGCAGGGCCCTGAAATGCTTGGGGGATACTTGCCACAGTCCCAAGAGTAGGCATTGTTTTTTTTTCTCCCCTCCCCTCCTTCCCCCTTAATGGGAGCCCCCCTCCCCATTTTCTGGCTCTGCACCATACTCCCAATCTCTCCAGGTGGGCTGCATTTGCACCACACGGTGATTTATCCCCCCAACCCATTACAGTGAAATTAATATCACTTTAAAAAAAATTTTTTTTTAAATTTGATTTATATGCCGCCCTTCTCTGGAGACTCAGGGCGGCTTACAATGCGTTAAGCAATAGCCTTCAAACTTTTGTGTATTTGTATAAATACAAGTCAGCTTCTTGCCCCCACAAACTGGGTCCTCAATTGACCTACCTTAGAAAGGATGGAAGGCTGAGTCAACTTGAGCCTGGGGAGATTCGAATTTACAGTCATTGCAGACAGCTGATGTTAATCACAATGCTTTAGTCTGCTGATCCACCAGGCCCTTAGATAAATAAATAAAATTATATTTTTTAAATAATAAAATTATAAATAGAATGAAAAATAAATAAAATTTTATTTTATTTATTTTTAATTCATTAAACGTGTATGCAAATGCAACTGCTCACTCTCTCGCCAACCTTGTTAAGCATGTTGTGTGAACATAGACTCCAAATTTAAAGCTCTGCTGTGACTCTGCCAGAGACGGCTAAGGAAGGTGGGCATTCCGGACAGCTGAAGCCAGCCCTTGACCCGCCTCGGCTGAGGGCAAATGAGGACACGAAGGAGAAGTGGCTCCTCGGAGAGATGTGGCCAGGCCTGAGTGAATTCAGCATTTCTGACTTAGATGAAGTGGAGGCTGGTCAGATTTGTCACAAGGGCTAGTGAGGGTAGCTAAGTATACATAGAATTCAAAGATAATTAAGCTAGAGACCTGGATTGTACTTTATTTAAAATGAAAATAAAATTGAACAGGAAGCAGAAATCATACAGAAATTCCCTACAGAACAGCAAACACACTACCTAGCCTCAAAATTGTGTGAGAAATGCTGGCAATTTGGTGCACCTGCAATAGAGGCTGGTTGAATGTCTGTGCAGATTCATTCAGACCACGGTTGCTCAAAGGCAGGAGTGAAATGCTACCAGTTTGCACTGGTTTGGGTGAACCAGTAGTAATAAAAGCTACTGGTTCATCCAAACCAGTATTTTTGACTATCAGCTGTGCCGTGCAATTTATATTTACTAGAAAGCAGGAAATCCTGCTAAATTGCGCGGCTCAGCTGTTCCCATTTTACTTGCCTTCAAATGGCTTTTTCCGCACACATGCATTTGGTGTGTGCTGCACATGCATGTGCAGGCAGCGTGCATTTGGCACGCACTGCATGTGCAGTGTGCATTTGGTGTGCACTGCACGTGTGCATGCAGTGTGCATGCACAGACAGCAAACTGGTGGCAACACACAGAGGATTTAATCACTGCCCAAAGGTGCTTTTTCAAGAGGCAAATGGACTTTCTTGGGTTCCCCCCCCCCCCCCCGCCCTTTGAGAGTCTTTACCTTCTCATCCAAGAAGTTTTCTCGGTTCAGAACGGATGAAGCTTCTTGGATGAGAAACAAAACGTCTTCTTCCTCAAGGAAAAACTAAAGTCCAGTTGCCTTTTGAAAAAGCGCCTTTGGGCCTGTTGAATTTCAGGTGGCCCAAGAGAGATTTCTTTTGCCACCCTTCTCTGCTTTTGTCAGGGCTCAGCCTGAGTCCTGCCTACAGGCTATACCCTTTAAATGGCTGAGAGAAACTGGGAGAAGTTCCCAGAAAGGCCCCAAGGACTGTCAAGGAATCAAAAGCTGAAGTCAGAGAATTTTTGGCCTCCAAAGATGGCCATGAACCATGACCGCAGATGGTGCTCTCCAAAGCCTGATCAGATGTGGCCAAGAAGGAGAGCAAGAGTTTCTCCTTCCAGGCTGCAGCATGAGGAACGATGGATCCCAGAGAGCTGGGCCTCTGCCACACGTCCCCAGCATGAAGACGTCGCCTCACCAGCTCCCCGTAGAGGCCACGTGCCCCCCCGCCATTCTGCCTCTGCTTCTTCATCCTGGAAGTGGCTTTGATTGTTCCGGTCAGCACAATCAGGGTACAAAGGGGCAGCTCCAGAAGGTGTGGGGTGGAGTCTGCAATCTGCTCTGCAAAAGCATCCCTCGGCTGCTCAGCTATGGGCACCTTGCCTGATCAAGGTAGATGGAGCTCCAGCAGAGACCCACCTTAACTGAGGAAGGAACTGGAGCAGTGACCAGGGAACCTTGGCTTGGCATATATATATATTTGTGTACCCTTGTCCTGCACAACGCACACTGCTGGGTGTCTCTGGAAGAGTGGACCTTCCATCCCACAGTCTCCACCCAACATAGTCCAAGGATTGTCCAACCTGCCTGGAGGCGGAGAGTGGGTGATGTAGGGGGCCACCATTCCAGGAAAAGGCCCTGCTGGCTTGAGGCAGCAAGTGATGGCCAAGGAGCAAGGTGAGGAGAGCTGCGGGCATAGTGAGCTCCTGCCCAATAGGAGTGTGAGAGGAGACTTGGGGCAGCAGAAGGGCCCAATTGGTGCTGGGCCGAGCTGAGGGTGAAGGTGCTGAGCCTGGAGAGGCTGACCAGTCCAGGAAACGGGGACTGTCTGGATTTCTGGAAAGACCTTCATGGTGTCGCAAATAGGATAACCAGGGTGGTGGTGGGGGGGTGGGATCCTCCGGTTCAGCACCTGCCCAGCATCTTCCAAGCCTCTCCTGCTCCAGGATTTCCCCTCAAGGTTTCCTTCTTCCCTCTCGGCTTCCCAGCCACCCTTTAGGCTCTGAAGTTACAAGATCTCCAGCAGGATCAGTTCACAAGGGAGAAAAGGCTGTGGGAGGGGGGTGGGGCAGACTTTTTCCTTTGGGGTGAATGGGGAAACCAACCTCTCCCAAGGCTGGGACCCGGGTAGGGCTGCCCCACCTTGGGTATGAAGAGAGGAAGCTGGGCACCCTGACCCCTGCCTGCCTCCCAGCAGACGGGAAGCCATCCCACAAAAATCTAACCCAGGCTAATAGTAAGGAAGCACTGCTTATCGTATGAATGTGACCATTAAGACACTGGAGGGTTTGCAGAAGAGGCTGCAATGGACAGCTACTTGTCTGAAATAATAAGGTCTCCTGATTGAGCAGGGGGTTGGACTAGAAGGCCTCCAAGGTCCCTTCCAACCCTGTTATTCTATGTTCTTCAGATGACCTGTTCCACGAACCGAGCATTAGCTGTAGTTTAATCAAATGTTTTTTTGTGGTGGTTCCTCGGATTTGACCGCTTCGTCCATACCTTTTGCATTCTCCCGGGCTACAAGGAAGATCAGGGTATTGAAGGGAAGAACTGGAAGGAGAAAGAAAGAATTGGCTGGAAGACTAAGTCTGATTGCATGGAACTTTGCTTTCCGTAGTAGTGTCAAGGGCAAAGATTAGAAAGGGGCCCAGGCCAGAAGAGGCACTTCTGAACCCTCTGAGGACACCAAGCCTGGGGTGGGATGCAGGGCCTCCCCAGCAGAGCCTCTGGCAGACCTGTGGGACACTCTGTCCCTCTCCCGGCCCTAGGATTTTCCATATTTGGTAAAGCAAACGCAAAACAGTGATTTCTTTTAAATGCACAGATTTCCTGCCTTTCCTGAACTCTCCAAAGCACCAATTTGGGGAAGTCCTGTTTGGCCTCTGAGGGCAGCTGAGCTTCTCTGGATCCAGCCAGGCCTGCTTGCTTTCCTCTCCCCCAAGGATGACCCTCCCTGGTCAGTCCAGAGGGGCAGCTGCCCCTCCCTGAGGTGGGCTCGTTGGCCCTTCTGAAGAGGCTCTTGTGGCCTAGCCAGAGAGGTCGCCTGCCTCACCTGCTGGAGGAATGCTGGCTGGGACATGAGTCGGGATCAGGAAAGCTTTTCTAGGGGTACAGCTGCTGCCGCCTTGGCCAGGGAGTCCCAGAGGCAGCAGCCCTCCTCTTTGCCCTGGTCAGGGGGGCCTGCTGGGAGGTTTCCTCCTGAAATGCAGTTTGGACAGGCTGAGGTATCGTTTCATGGCTCTGCAGATGGAAGATGAGCAGAGGGAGAGAATGTTTCCTCAGAAGTCTTTCCTTTTCCAGCTAGAGGAACGGGTGGGGAGGGGACTGGGAGGTGCCTCTTCTTTCTTCCCTGCTAAGGCTGCAATTTGCTTGCCATGAACTTCCACCGACAATGGTTCTGCTGGCAGCCCCTCCCACCGCCCCCACCCCCGCCAGGCAGAGATTTCACTGTCACCTTTGCAGGAAACAGCTGCTTCCTACACCCCTCCCCCCATCTCCACATCTCACTCTGCATCCCCAAAGGAACCACCAGCTTTCCAAGGGAGATGCTTCCTTCCCCTTTAGCCTCTTTCCTGGGTCTCTCCTGATAGCTGCACCTGCCCGGAGGGCATAGCTGGAGGAGCCCCATTCAGCTGGGCACATTGGCCAGGATTTTATTCCACCTCTCAGGGAAAAGATCCAGACTGGTCTAGTGGGGAGGGCGGCAGGCTAGAAGCCAGGAGACGGTGCCCTCTTAGCCATGAAAGCTGGACGGGTGACTCTGGACCTCCCCTCTCTCAACCCAAGTCACTTCACAGGGTTGATATTGTGGGGAAAATAGGAGGAGGAAGGAGTCCGGTGTGTGTTTGCCATCCCTGGGAGCATCTCAGAAGACGCTTGTGGGCCAGTCTAGACCTCGGGAGGCGCCTCTATTGGGGAACCAGCCCTTTGGCTGAGCCACCCTGAAGAAGGGCAGAGCCTGCCAGCTGTGGCCTGCTTGGTGTTAGTGCTGAGGTTCCCACATTTTGGGACTACTGATTTCATGGACATTTTATCACAGTGTCCTGTGCAGCTTCCTGTTGTATAATCCCCACCGTCTGATTTGGCAGCTGTAGCTATCTCTCTCTGGATTGGAAAAGTTAAGCTGGACTCCATAGGAGGAAGATGCTACCAATTAAGGCAGCCATAGGCTGAGGAGAACCAGAGCAGCCCCTTCCTGGCAGGAGAGCCTGTTCTGGCCCCCCTGAAAGGGCCAACTCCCCCCCCCCCTCCTCCCCAGCTAGCTGGCTGGTGAGGGGCCTCCAAGCCCTGGACTGCCTTCCCCTTGGGGAGGCTGCACAAAAGCAGGGGTCCCTGCGGGGGCTCTTGCCCATCAACCTCCCCATTCCCTTGGCAGCCCCCTTCACCCCAAGGCCCGTGAGAAAGCCTGAGGGCATCGCCCAGCAGTTCAGCCTTCTCTGGTCTTTCCTTAAGCCTGCTCAAGAACACACAGACACCCGCATCCCCGAGTTTGATCCCTTCTGGCTGGTTAAGGCAGTCCGGGAAGAAGCCGCTTTGCTTCGAGGGAGCCTTCCGTCCCGGGGCAGGAGGCGTCCTTTGCCTGCAACTATTCCAGGCGGAGTTGCTGCCATCTTCCGGAGGGAAAAAGCTTCCTCTCCGGAAAGACGCAGCCCGGCTCTGGCAGACGAAGCGCAGCCGGACCACCTGACTCGGCAGGCCAAGGAGGCCCTGCGACGCGCTCTGTGGGGCGGGCGGCGGTTCGCTTTCCCCGGAGATTTCTCCGCCGCTTCCCGCCCCCGCCCCACCTCCACCCTCCCCGACGCGGCCGGGCAGTTGAGAAGAGAAGCGGCGTGTTCACCGCGGAGGGTTTGACCGCTTTTGATGGGTTCATCCTGAAAGGCGCTGGCCGGACTGAAAAGGTTTCTGGTGGGAAAAGTGCCAAAGAACACAAACCTCTTCAAAAGCGCCACAGACTAACGTACCTTTGGCCAGAACGAACGTGAGGTTGGAAAAAAGAAAACACACGCGAGATGCAGCCGGCGGGAGGCAGGGGGAGGCCC
The DNA here is from genome assembly GCA_030761175.1 of Masticophis lateralis. Taxonomy (NCBI): domain Eukaryota; kingdom Metazoa; phylum Chordata; class Lepidosauria; order Squamata; family Colubridae; genus Masticophis; species Masticophis lateralis. The sequence goes on along the minus strand of JAUDYJ010000005.1, from coordinate 281,102 downwards.
GGCTCTCGGGGTCAGCAGCACTGTCGCTGACCTGGGCGAGGGATGGGGGGAGAAAGTGGGGGCCGGCCAGAAGCATTTCCTTCTGGGAGGGGCTTGGGAGAAGCCCAGGGAAATCGGGGTGGGGGTGGGGGTGGGGGTATGGGGAAGGCTGCCCCAGACGCTTTTGCTCTCCTCGGCCAAGAGCTCCCTGGTCAGTCACCCGAGAAAGGGAAGCAGTTCAGCTAGGTGACGCTGGCTCTTGCCCCTTCCTGGGGGACCCTGGCCTCCTGGCCCCAATCAGTGGGGCCGCAGAGCAAAGCCAGGCTGGGGTGCTGGGCCCTGGTTAGGGCTACAAGAAGAACAGGATTCATGCCTGGCCTCGTTTCTGCCCCCTCAAACTGTGTAGGGCTTCCTCCCGCTTCCTCTGTGGTTGCTGCTGGTTGGTGGATTGACATTCAATTTAGGATTGGCAGGAGGGAAGAAGAGTCACCCAACTCTGAAGAAAGTTTATTAAGCAATTGTGCCCAGAGATATTTATAGCATAAGGGGCTGCTTTGCCCCCTTACTGGGGGCTGCTTTCATTGGGCAGGATTTACGGCCCTGCAACCCGCATGCCCCCCCCCCCCCCCATGCTTAGTGGATCTGAGGAAGATTAGAGACTACTGACAATTACATACCTGGCAGGCACCTGGCACCTGCTGCAATGAAAGGGAAATAATGATCTAACTGGGCAAAAACAATCAACAAATGTCTTCTCCAAGTTGTGAGTGTGCAATGGAGCCTCCGGTCACAACAGCTCCCACCTCTGTTCCTTGCTGGGGAGAGAAGCTGGGATTGCAGAGAGCAAAGAGGCCAGTCACCTTGCTGGAGAGTTTCCTTAGCAGTGCGCCAGGCAGTAACTGTCCAAAGGAAGAAAGAGGTGTGGGCAAAGTCTCAGGCAGACCCCGCCCTACTCCCAGGAAGGAGGTGAAATTTTGTGATTTTAGTTTTTGTGATAATGTGGAGTGGATGTCTTGATCTTCCCTTTGCAGAGTCTCTCCTTTCCTACTCCTCAGTCCTGAAGCCTGCGGCATCTGGGTTCCCCAAATGTAATCAGCCTCAGAGTCTCCAGGTGCAACACACACACACACACACCATACAGGGAGGGTCCTTCCACTGGCTGGCTCTTCATCCAGGAGGTCTGCAGAGAGACATCCACAGGGAGGATCCATTGACCGGGATGAATAGCAATAGCACTTAGACTTATATACCACTTCATAGTGCTTTTATAGCCCTCTCTAAGCGGTTTACAGAGGCAGCATATTGCCCTCAACAATCTGGGTGGATGGAAGGCTGAGTCAACCTTGAGCCTGGTGAGATTCGACCTGCCAAACTGCTGGCAGACGGTGATCATCAGAAGTAACCTGCAGTACTGCACGCTAACCACTGCGCCCCCATGGCTCATCTGGCAGGGCAGGAAGGAAGGAAGCAGCCAGCCTGCCTGCTCTGAAGAGGGAGCCCAGAGGAGCAACAAGGAGGAAGAGACCCTCTTTTGAACCCTCTTCCTTCTGGCTAGGGGTGTGTAAGAAGCTGTGGCTAAAGCTATTTGGGTATGGGGCTTCCTAGATTTCCTGGACTCTGCAAGTTTGCTTAAGTAGTCCAATATAGTAGTCCGATATAGTCAGCTGACGCCATCACTGACTATTGGGGGCGAATCATTGACCCCCACAGAGAGGGTTCGCAACTTGGGCATCCTCCTGGACTCACGGCTGTCTTCAGACGAGCATTTGACAGCCGTGACTGGGAGGATTTTTCATCAGGTTCGCCTGATCCGCCAGTTGCGTCCCTTTCTGGATCGGGACTCGTTACGCACGGTCAGGCCCTTATCACTTCACGCCTGGATTATTGTAATGCTCTCTACATGGGGCTCCCCTTGAGGAGCACCCGGAAGCTCCAACTGGCGCAGAGTGCAGCTGCGCGGGTGGTGATGGGAGCGACTTGGCGTTCCCATACCTCTCCTGCGAGAGCTGCACTGGCTCCCGGTGGTCTTCCGGGTGCGCTTCAAGGTTTTGGTGACCACCTTTAGAGCGCTCCATGGCTTAGGACCTGGTTATCTACAGGACCGCCTACTACTACCAATAGCCTCCCACCGGCCGATACGCTCTCAGAGAGGGGCTCCTCCGGGTGCCGTCGGCCAAACAATGTCGACTGGCGGCCCCCAGGGGGAGAGCCTTCTTTGTGGGGGCACCTACCATCTGGAATGAGCTCCCCCCAGAGATGCGGACGATCCCGGATATGCGCACCTTCCGCCGCGCTCTTAAGACCTTTTTATTTCACCAGGCGGGCCTGGCCTAATTTTCTCCCTTTTATTTCTTTTAATATGTAAATTTTAAATTGGTTTAAATGATGTGGTTGTCTTAATCTGTCTGGCCAAATTATTTAATTTAATTTTATTCTGCTTTTTAAATTTTGTAATTGTGTATTTTATTGCGTGGCTGTTCACTGCCCTGAGTCCTTCGGGAGTAGAGTGGTATACAAATCAAATAAAACATAAACATAAACAATCTTGCCTCTCTCTCCCTTCTTCTAACTCCTGTGAGCTTCTGTCCTTCTGATCATCATCTCCTCCCCCAACAGCTTTATCTCCAGCCCCTTCCCCTTCCCTCGAGCAGCCAGTTCTGGTCCCCCTCCAGGGAGGAAGCAGGCACCCTGCAGGTGGGTAAAATGAGCAGATCCCCCTTCTGAGGAGGAGGAGGAAGAGGAGGAAGGCTTCCCTTGCCCTGGATAAGGAGACTGGAGTGTTTCCCTCCCCAATACACAAGGCGCACACACGCCCTCCCCCAGGGATGGCTCTGCTTAGGCCTCCAAAAGGCCCGCCAGTCACATTTCCACCATTACGTGACCTTGGCAAGGAAGAATAGTAGGAGCTCTGCTGATACTACTCTATAGGTGCCACGGAATGTGTGGGGAAGAATGGGGGAAGAGAGGCTCCTAGGAAGCAATTGGAGAAAGGAGGCAGGAGTCCCCATTTGGCTTAAGGCCAGAGGAAGAAACTTAGGAAAGTCATCAGAGCAGGAGGGAGATGGGGCTCTGCACTTAGAGCTTTGTCATCCTGACCAATGCTGCTACTCCGCGCAAGTGTGCATGCCACACCCAAGCATGCACAGAGTTTCTGGGCAGAGCCAGTTAGCCAAACCAGGCTTCCCTATCGGTGTGGCTTTGCCAGAGGGCTCTGCCAGGTGAGAGGGAGGGAGCCCCAGCAGAGACCAATTGTGCAAACAAACCTGGCAACCCATCATCCTGGGCAGATTGGCTCACCGGACTGCTGTGCCCCACCCCTCCAGTGCATTATTTCAGCCCCACAGATTCTGCTGCCAGGGAAGCGCTTGCCATGCACGGTGTTCCTGGGCAGGGCCATTTGGGCTTCTGGGGAAATATTGTTGTACTTCAGCCATAATTACTGGGTTCTGTCACCCATTGACTCTTTGGGGAACCTTCTCCCCAAACATCTAGGATGCAGAAACCAGGAACAAACGGCCTCCACAACCTTCAGGGTCAGACTTCTCCTGTAGCAGCCAAAGCTCCCTTCTGCCTGTCCCAGGATGGCCGAGAGCCGCAGCAGCTCAGCAAGCGGAGCAAGCGAAGAAGTGGTTAACTCAGCTGTTCCTTATCAGGGGAAACACACCCTCCTCTCTGGCAGCTGCCCTCAATTCAGAGACTTCCTTCCAGCAGATGCAAACATTTTTTCTTGGTGATCTGCAGAGAGAAAAAAGCCACTTCCAAATCTCAGAAGGAAGTTCAATGCTTTATTTAAATTAGCAGACACTTCTAGGATTAGACAGGGGGCCACTTTTGCGCTTGTATTTTTATAGCCAAAAGTCTTTATGCTGAGAAGATGAGTTTTATTCCATGGGCCTACTAACTTTGCCCCAAGGAGGAGGTAGAAATGGGGAAGAGAGGCTATGCTTTGATGCCCAGTCCTTCCTCGTCTTCTCCCTGGCAGAACAAGAACTAATTCAGCCAGGACTTCCAGTGGGTTGCATGAATGCAAGGGTAAAATGAGACTGCAGGTACAGTAATGGCGATTAAAGGTGGCTGCTCCGAGAGGAAAACTTTTAAAACCGCCAAAGATCCTGTGTTGCTTTCTGGCATGAGAGAGAGGACTGGGGGTGGCGGGGTGGAGTGTCCCTACTCAGCTAAGCGTGTTCTGTGCTCAGCCTGCACAGAGGCCAAAGAGCTGCTGCTGACGTGTTCCCCTGCCAGGAACAGGATCTGGAGCTGGGAGTGTCTTCACAGCTGAGCTGCAGAGGAAGCCCTCCCCCGCCCCCCCAACGGAAGGAAGCTGCTGTCCCTGGGGGGGCTCTTCCCACCCAGCCAAAACCTCTCTAGATGCGGTTAACCTCTGAAGTAAAGGCCAGCCCTTCTCTGCCACATTTCACTTTGTTTTGGTTTTGCTCTCAGGTTTGAAAGACGGCACAGAGCCAAGCACAGATGCAGGGGAGGGGGTGGGTGGGGTGGGGGTACGACGACACACATCCGGGGAGGGTGGTGGCAGCAGTGAGTGACTCACTAGCTGTCCAAGCCCTGGGATGCTCTGTTGGTGAGCAGACCCCCAACTCTCCCACAAAGCACCAGCTCTGCCAGTCCACTGGGAGGAGGAAGCTCAGTGCCCCTCTTGTTCATCCCTGGTGGCCGGGGGCCCCCGAGGCCCTGGAATTGCTGACTCCAGAGTGGGGATACTGGTGGTGGGTCTGCTGGCCGTGGGAGACTCTGCGGGGACTCCACCTCTGAAGGACCCTTCCCAATCAAAATGGGGAGGGGGCAGGGCTTCTCTTGCCGGGGTTCCACTGCTTGGGGTTTGGGGGTCCAGTTGCACTGGGACTCCCAACTGCCCCCTCCAGTTTGTTGCAGCTGCTGGCCCTCCAAAGGAAGCGAAGGGGGGGACATACCTCCAGAAGAGTGGGTTAAGTTGGCATGCAGGTGAAGCATATTTCCAAAATGGAGCCTAGACTTCCATCGTTTCTTCCCTGTAAGAGCTCAGGGTAGCCTTCAGGGTGACCTTCTTCATTGTGTACCCATAACAACAGCCCTGCAAGGCAGGTTTAGGCTGGGATAGAACAGCTGGCCCCAAGTTAGGGAACTTTCCAAGGGTCTGCCTGGTTCTTGTTTAACACTCCCATCAATGAAAGTCACCAGGGCTACCAAGAGTTTGGCACCATTTTGGGTGGGGGAGGGGCAGGTAGGTTGGAGATGTCCATAACTCTCCACAGCCCTCCCCCTCCCATGCCTGACCTACATAACACAACAGCCAAGAGGAGGCCAAGAAGTTAATCCTGGCATTTAAGATTAAGGCCAGCTGGACCATCTTCATTCTTGGTGCCGCTTCTCGGGTCGCTTTCCTTTGCGGTCGGCTGCCAGACGGGGCCTTTGGCTACCACAGACAAGCAGGGCTGCCGCTTGGCTCCAGGTTGGAGGCCATCAGTCCTGCTGGGAGGCTTAAGGGCTTAAGTTCTGGCCGGCTCCCCCCTGCAGGGCCAGAGAAGGACAGCTAGATGTTGGTTCCTCTGCAGGGCCTCAACGTAACACTCTCTTAACATCCTCAAGTGCTCCAGGCAGTGTTTCCTGCTCCAGGCTCTCAGTGCCCTCAGGGCAGGATAGGGGCACCAAGGCCAAGGGCAGGGCAGGGGAGGGCAGGAGGTGAACCATTTGGCCCTCATGCCTGGGTGTGCAAGGGTGGCTGGTGCTTCTGGGGTGAGGTGTAATGCTTAGAGGTCCTCCCTCAACCATGTAGCCCTTTAAAGTCAGGCCCATCAGGCAAGCTGAAACGGGTGCCTCTCGGTTGCTGGTCCTGAGCACAGGCTTGGGCTGGCCATGCAGAAAGCAGGCATACTAGCAAGGCCCAACTATGCCAGCAGCGCTGAGGGCAAGAGCCCAGGGCAGTCATGGAGAAAAGCTTGCCTGCCAGCCCTTTGGGGTAGAAGCAGCTCAGATGCAAGCACCTCCTCTATCTTTATGGTTAAGGTTACAATGGCAGAACCTTCTTGCAGGTCTGAATGTCCACTTCTTCACTTTCACTCTCTGGAAAATGGGGAAATTCCTTCTGATTCTCTCTCAGCTCCTTCCAGGACTCTTGCTTCCTTTCTCAGATTTGGGCTCGGCGGCTCTTCCTCCTGTCTCCCAAGGTCCTTCGCACAGACCCTCAAGTCTCTCCTGGCTGGGTCTTAGAGCAGCATCCGATTTTCTTGCCTGCTCTTATCCAAAAAAGGTTCTCCTGGACTGCGCCCAGGTCAGGGCCGGCCCCAGTCCCCCCCAGACCAGAAGTAGGTTTGGCCTGCCCATCCTGCAGTGTTGTGAGACCCAAGCCTGGGGTGGGGGGACAAGGAATAGCTGGGGTGGCAATGGGCTTCTGCAGGGAGAGCCAAGCCAGACTTGGCACGGGGGTGAGGTGGGGGGCGGAGGGAACCTGGGCGGGAGCCAGTCCCCTCCCAGCAGGAGCCAAAGGGCTGCCTGAGATGCAGATGGCTAAGTGGATGAGTTTGCTCTCTCATCCCTGCTGGCCTCGGCCTGAGTTGAGGGAAGGGAAAACTGACCCGGTTGCAGCGTGAACGGAGGAGCAGAGGACTCCCCTTGTTAAAGGCTGCCTCTTCCTTGTGCAAGAAAGGTAATCAGATGCTGGCTAAAATCTGACATCCCAGCTTGCCTGGAAGAACAGGAACATGCTCTCCTGGTCAGACCAGGGCTTGGGGGAGGCTAGTGGCAAACCATCAAAAATGTGCCCCACTTGGCCATTAGGAAGGACCACTGGCTTGGACTTGCCAAGAGCAGCAGCAGAGACTGCCCATCGCAGGGAGAGGGCATAGGTCAGGCCCACGAGGAATAGGGGTTTCCAAGCCCCCCCCCCCCCAGAACGTCTATGGGGCTTTTTCCATGTGGAGAGTATCCTGGAAGACCTTGGCACGCCCTGTGGGGCAGCTCTGCAGTTCCAGGCCTCTTCACTGAGTGCTGTCCCAGGTGGAGGGAGATGTCCAGGTTCAACCAGCCCCCAGTTACCCTGGCACAGCTTTGCACTTACCCGCCCATCTTCCGCCAATGCCAGCCAGCCTAGCAGGTTCATCCTTAGTGCAGGCGGCTTAAAGTGATTCTGTTAAATGTAGAACCTAAACTGGATGCCGTCTATGTGCTGCTCACATGGTGCGCTTAAGTAGGAGCTCAAGCCCGTTTGGAAGCATCACTTGGCACAACTTGCAGTGACCTGGAGAATCAGGGCACACTCAGTCTATTTGTGTAGCCCCAAACATGCAGCAGCTGCACTAACTGCCAGACAGTCCCTTCACAAAACTCCTGGTGTGGGAGGTCACCAGCAAAACTCTTTGAAGCCCAGTCTGCAGTTCTTCCCAAGAGCATCTTCTCTGAATGAAAGATGGCTGCAGGGCAGATGAGGGAGAGGGGGCTTGCTGTCTTCCCAGTGGCCCAGTCCCCACTGGAAGTGAAGCAGTCCCCCCTTATGTTTCCAGGGAAGGTTCATCCCAGTGTGGCTCATTTTGAGCCTACAATGGGATGAGAACGGACCACGGTGCCCCTTGATAAAGCTGCCCTGGACTGATTGTTATTAGCTCTCTTTCATTGTTTTTATGCAATTTAATTTATTGTATTGATTTGCTGTAAGCCCCTCTGGGACTAGAGCATACCATCATTATTCATGATGGTATCCATCCTTCCTAGCCAGGATGCATTGATAGTTGTTTTACAACTTTCCAGCCCAGAGCCGAGAGATGCCTGGGCCTCCGGGAGGAAGGGATCTCAGGTGTCTCTGGGTAATGGGAAAGACCTTGAAGAGAGGAAGCAATTGGTCAGAGAAGAGGCAGCTGAGTCCACAGAAAGGATGGGGCCGCAGGAAGCCTCCCCAGTTTCGCCTAATTCCTTGAGCTGTAAAAGTGAGGTGCGAGAGAAATATTTTCAGAACTGAGGTTTTGTTAATGTAACCTTACAGTCAAGATAGACTTTACTGTAAGGTTACATTATAGTCAATGTAACGCCTTCTGGGCAAGTACCTTTTTGCCTGGCAAGGCTGACCTTCTGTTTCTACTCTAGCACCGTCAGAAGCCAAAGCAATAAGTAACGACCCTGAAATTAACAGGTGTGAGATCATCAAAGCGATCATCCTGGATTCCTTGAACCCTGAACACACTTGCTGCTTGTGAAGAGTGGTCTAGCCACACCAACAGCAAAGCCTCCGAAACAGGTCATAAAACACTTCTCCCTCCACTTTTGGGGGACTAGCGGAGGTGCACAGAAATCTTTTTGGAAGCCTGGAAACTGACCAGTCACCAAAGCAGAGGCCTTAGTGCTCTCCTGCTGAGGCTGGGCAGCCAGAACAGGCACCACCCGAGACCACCAGCAGGTCGAACCCAGCCCAGCAGCCCTCCCTACCCCAGCCCAGAAGGGGTTCTTCTAGTGGTTTGAATTTGGGAAAGACCAGACCAAGCAACCACCCACCGGGGCATAACTGGCTGGCTGATTTCTCCATCCGAAGCTCTCCCGAGACGCAGCTCTCACCCACTTAGTTTTGTGCTGCTTAACAGGAGGAAGTGAAATGAGGCTGCCCCACCTTCCACCCACGGCCAAGACCTGCAGTTTGTGCCTGCACCAGCTCAGAACTGGCACATTGGGGGAGAGATGGGGCCGGGCAGGGGAATCAGTGCCCCTTGTTTGATCAGAGCTGCAAACTCTTGGAAACGATTCTGTAGAGACCTGCTGCAGATGCAGCTATTATCATGCAGCTCCTACCCAAGGATAGCTGGGTAGAAAGGACCAGGGAGGCCGAGGGTTCAAGATGTACAGCTCTATGAACCACAGAAAACAACCCAGCTGGATCAGGTGAAGGCCCGCCTGTCCCATGTGCTTTTCAGAGTTGGCACCTGGGGCCTCACGAGCCTGCAATCCCCTGGAGACCTCCCCCCCCCCAACCCTCCATTGTTTCTCTGCCCCTGGTATTTGGGGCAGGTAGTCCTGCTGAGTCTTTTTGACCAACAGCCCTTGTTTAGCCCAACCCTCCTGAAGTCATCAGAGGCCATCACTTCACCTTGTAATGAATTCCATGTGTTAATGATGCGTTTGGAATTTTCTTAGGTCTGTGCCAAACTGCTTCATCAGCTCAAGCCTGCGAGAGCTTCTGCCATAACTCACGCCCCCCAGTGCCCAAAAGGCTGCTGGTTTCCCAGACTCTCGAAAAAGACCTAGGGAAGACACCTGGTCCCATGTGGTTGGAGGGCGAGATGATGACTGACACTCAGCCGTGGGACACAAGGGGTCCACCCCCTCCCCCATTATTAGCCAAGGGGATTCTACCACCAGACCTGACAGGAGGGCCACAGTCAAATGACTCCAAGAAATGCTCACCCATCCCTCAGCTCAGTCTCTGGCAACAGCTCCCCCTCTCGGGCCCACCTATGCCACGCACTATCACAACAGTTGCTGCTGGACTGAAACCTGCAAGACCCGCCCTCTTTTCTGACATCCAGGTTTCGGTGATGCTGGCCAGGCCCGCCTGTTCTCCTGCATGACGTCAAACACGCCCAGCCTCGCCTCAGACGGAGCTGCGGAGCAGGAGCCACTGGTCCAACCAGAACTGCTGGATCCCAGGCAGAGCGGCAAAGGAGAGAGGACCCCCACCAACTTCAGTGGGACCCTTAGAGGTGGAGAGGCAATGGAATTGGGGAACCAGGTGCACAAACTAGGCACAGGGTAGCTGAGGGCCGGAACACTAGGCCCCCAATAAGGAGAGGTGGTTGAATTCTGCCAGCACTCAGGTGCCCCCCCCCCCATTCTAGTGACCAGCAAATCAAATCCACCCCCCACCCAGGCCCCCTTCAGTACTAGTCTAACTCAAACCACCCCAACCCCTTTTTTGGCCATAGAGAACTTAGACCCTGCAAAGCCCCCGCCCCACATTACCTTCCATGGGCTAACTTAAACATAGGGCAAGCTTGGATCCCATAACTCCAGGCCAGGGGTCAAAGGACAGCTCCAAGATGCAACTTCTAAACATCCACCAGCGCTGTTTCCCAGAGCCAAGGCTGCCTCTTCATTGTGCTGCCCAGACAACAGCAGCTCTGGGAACGGCCACTTCTGAGCGGAGGATGGATCTTGGATGACACTGAGAGGCAGAGAGGCAAAGTTGCCTGCCAGGCCTCCTCTTTGCCAGCCAAGTGGCTTCCACCTTCTCTACCAGCATTCTCCGCTCCCACTGAAGACGTGGGCCTTACACTTGTTACAAGAGGCCTCCACAAAGGGGTGCAAATGGCCAAAGTGTATCATTACACAAACCTGGAATTTGGCTTGAGGGTCTGGGGTTGCTACCTGACCCCTTGCATGCCTCCTCCCTGTTGGCTGCAGGGCTCTGGCGGTTTGATCCCAAGGATGCGCAAGAACCTCTCTGGGAGCAACAGCACAGTTACAGACCCTGGCTGTGGGCAGCATCCTTGGGGGTTTTCCTGCTCCACGAGCCAAGCCAAGTGGGCTGGGCAAGGGACACTCGGCTGTTCCAAGGGCTCCTTTGCTGACCACTGGAACAGCTTCTGCCCGCTCTTCCGGAAGGAGGTGCAGCGCACAAACAGCAGCTGGTCCATGGCTGGTTCTCATTCTGTGGCTCTCCTGTCTGTCTTGACTTGGATAAGCAAGGGGCTGCAGTCAGAGGGTGGTAGTGGTCCTCACAATTTTATTGCAAAAGGGGTGAGAAGCCAGAGCATCTCCTTTACTTTCTCCTCCTGCTTGGGGCTGAAGGCTAGGCTTGCAGGCCACCGATGATAACCAGACACCCCTCTCCACGCACCCAGCCCAGGAACCCAGAGGCAGCTCCAGCCAGGAGTTCAAGCCGGCAGAGGGTGACTGAGAACCATAAGGGATGGCAGCTTGGGGACTCCTCCATGGAGGCGCTCTAAGCATGAAGCCCAGCGCCTGCTTCTCCAGGCCCAATAAGCTCACTGACAGGACACTCCACCACACGGGCCCTTCTGCCTAACATCCCCCCCTCCCTGGGGGAGGGCCTAATCTCCACATGGCAGCTCTCCCTGCTGCCCCCCGAGCAGTTGCTACTCCGCCAGGATGGGCGTGTTGCAGTTCCCATGGTAGATGCGGACATGGCCTTCGCAGCGGAAGTAGTGCTCAAAGACATCGCTGTAGCCGTGGTCCCGCCACCAGGTGCAGAGCTGGCGGTTCCAGGTGCAATCCAAGATGTAGAACAGCTCGGGGTGCTCCATGCCCACCAGGGTGAAGAAGTCCTGGTCCCCCAGGTGGCCCTTGAAGTGGAACTTGCTGGCCAGCTGCTGCACCACCGCCGGCTCCAGCAGACGGTTGTAGCGCTCTGACTGGCGCATGGCCTCCAGGTCCAGCAGCAGCACCCCACTGTTGAAGCCGGGCAGCCCGTCCGGAGGGGGCTCCCCCACCTTGGTCCCGGGATGTTCCTGCCGATACTGCCAGAAGATGTGCCTGGTGGGAGGGAGGGAGCAGGAAGTCAGTCCTGCCCACAAATGAAACTCTGGGCGAGAGCCTTCCTGCCTCCACGAAGGGGCCGTTTCCAAGGTTCAAGATCTCAGGTGCCCCAAGCCACCAGTGCACCAGAGACAGTCGCTGCCCCCTTGCAAAACCATATCCTTCCCATTTCCTCCCTCTCTTGCCCGCAGGCGTGTAGGCGGCTTCATGCCACTACTTGCCAGGGCACAACACCCTTTGCCCCCAAATGGCATGCTGCCCACAGGGAGGGCAACCCAGCCTGGAGCAGCTCCAAAAAGGAAAGAAAGAGGAGCCTTGGTCCATTCACAGCAAGTTTCCTTGTGGGTTGAAGCAATGCAAAATCACTCAGATTCAGGAAGACCTGGACTCCGACTGGGTAGTTTCAGGGGGGATGACTGAGGCAGGTCTTGAGAATGTTAACTGGGATGAGTTTGGTCCTATGACTCCTGATAACATGGACAGGATTCTGGGCAGACTGAACGCGACCACGTTTGTTGGACCTGTGTCCCTCCTGCTTAGTGCTGGCTTCCTGGGAGGTGACGCGAGGCTGGCTCCAGGGGATTATAAATGCTTCACTGGGTGAGGGTGACTCCCCGCCGCCTTGAAAGAGGCGGTGGTGAGGCCTCTCCTCATGAAGCCTTCCCTGGACCTGGCAGTGTTGTCTAATTATCGTCCAATCTCCAACCTTCGCTTTGTGGTGAAGGTTGTTAGTGTGGTTGCACGACAGCTCCCCCAGCACCTGGATGAAACAGCATATCTGGATCTGTTCCAGTCGGGCTTCATGCCTGGGTATAGCACAGAAACGGCATTGGTCGCGTTGATTGATGCTCTCTGGAGGGCTCGGGACAGGGGTTGCTCCTCTGTCCTGGTCCTATTAGATCTCTTTTGATACGATCGACCATGCTATCATGCTGCACTGGTTGGAAGAGTTAGGGGTGGGGGGCATTGTGTTGCAGTGGTTCTCCTCCTTTCTCTCTGACCGGTCGCAGTCTGTGTTGGCAGGGGGGCAGAGGTCGACCCCGAGGCACCTCATATGTGGGGTGCCAGAAGGGTCAGTCCTCTCGCCCCTTTTGTTCAACATTTATGTAAAGACGCTGGGTGAGATCATCCGTGGTTTCGGGGTGAAGTACCACCAGTACGGGTGACGACACTCAGCTGTACATCTCCACCCCGGACCACCCCAACGATGCCCTTGAAGTGATGTCCCGGTGCCTGGAGGCTGTGCAGATCTGGATGGGGAGAAACAGGCTCAGGTTCAACCCATCCAAGACCGAGTGGCTGTGGTTTCCGACGTCCCGATATAGTCAGTTGGCGCCATCACTGACTATTGGGGGCGAACTGCTGGCCCCCACGGAGAGGGCTCACAACTTGGGTATCCTGGATTCATGGTTATCTTTAAAAGAGCATTTGACGGCTGTGACCGGGAGGATTTTTCTTCAGGTTCGCCTGATTCGCCAGTTGCATCCCTTTCTGGATCGGGACTCTTTAAGCCCAGTCACTCATGCCCTCGTCACTTCCTGCCTGGACTACTGTAACGCTCTCTACATGGGGCTGCCCTTGTGGAGCACCCTGAGGCTCCAACTGGCGCAGAGTGCGGCCGTGGGGGTGGTTATGGTAGCGACATGGCGCTCCCATGTAACACCTCTCCTACGCAAGCTGCACTGGCTCCCGGTGGTCTTCCGGGTGTGCTTCAAGGTTTTACCATCTTTAGAGCGCTCTATGGCTTAGGACCTGGTTATCTACGGGATCGCCTGCTGCCACCAACGGCTTCCCACCAGCCGGTACACTCTCACAGAGAGGGGCTCCTCTGGGTGCTGTCGGCCAAAGAATGTCGACTGGTGGCCCCCAGAGGGAGAGCCTTCCCTGTGGGGGCACCTACTGTCTGGAATGAGCTCCCCCAGGAGATATACCGAGCCTGTGTAGCGTAGGGGGCTAATGCCTCCTACTAAAGGCAGCAATTAACACCAGCTGCCTGTAATTTCTGTGAGTTCAATCCTAGCCGGACTCAAGGTCGACTCAGCCTTCCATTCTTTCTAAGGTGGGTAAATTGAGGACCCAGTTTGTGGGGGCAATAAGCTGACTTTGTATAAATATACAAAAGTATGAAGGCTATTGCTTAACGCATTGTAAGCCGCCCTGAGTCTCCGGAGAAGGGCGGCATATAAATCAAATTAAAAAAAAAATAAAAAAAAATACAGAGGATCCTGGATCTGCGCACCTTCCGCCGCGCTCTCAAGACCTTTTTATTCCATCAGGCTGGCCTGGCCTGGCCTAACCTTTTCCCTTTTTCCCCCTTTTAACATGTAAATTTTAATCTGTTCTTAATTATTGAGGTCTTTTAAATCTGACTTGGGCCAAATTGTTTTAATTCGATTTTATTCTGCTTTTAAATTTTGTATTTAAGTGTTTTATCTTGTGGCTGTTCACCGCCCTGAGTCCTTTGGGAGTAGGGCGGTATATAAATAAAATAAAACCTAAACCTAAAACCTAATCCTGTATCCCTCAGCAGCAATGGGCACAGAATGGCATGCAGCTCTGGCCCTAAAGATACATTGCCATGAGGACCAGGAGCTTTAGATGGCTTGTTTACCAGGACACCAAGGCTCTTTCTCGGACTAGCCCATTCCTCTATCCCAATGGTGCCTTGGAGGGGGGGGCAGGTCATTTGGGCATCCAGGGAATTACGATGTGCACCAAGAGGCCTCCGTGGGTAACAGGGCCAGTCAAGGCTTTCAGTCAAGGTCACCACAGGACCCTGCTTGGTCCAGGGAAGCAAGTGACCAAAAGCCTATGGCTACCCTAGGAGCCGGGTATTCCCCCTGGTACCTGCCTGTCTTTCCATCGCCTGGACCTGACTTCATGCAGGCTGTTCATCCAGCCTTGTCTGCAGGCTGTGAGGCAGCCTCCGCTTGTTGGGCAGGGGAGCCATCCAAGACCCCCCTGCCCTACCAGTGCCCTGTAAGACCCCCCCACAGCCCAACCTGTGCCAGTCACACAGACCGCTTGTCTGCCCCACGTAACACTAGGGTCCTTCTGCCCTGTGGGCTTCAGCTGACATCTAGCAGCTCACTCAGTGCCAGGGCTGGTCTGGTCAGCACCCTCCCCCCACCATCCTCAGGGGAACCCAGCAGCGAAGGGCCCAGGGAGAGGCACGGTGCCAGGCATGGCTACATACCGGTAGACCGGCTGCATTTCTCGGGCAATGCCGATAACTGCTCCTTCTGGGAAGTTGTCAAATTCCTGAAACAGTTCCCGGATGTTAGCCCGATACTCCACATCCAGGTCCACCTGTATGATCCGTGAAACCTCTGGAAGGGCAAAGAGAGCTGGTAAGACGGAAGCCTCTGCTGCCTTCAGTGCTCCCAGCCGTTAAGCAGGGGAGCCCCCCTCCCCCCCGCAGAAGACTGGGTCAAAAAGAAGGAGACCCTTTTTGCTGTCGCGTGCCAAAAGCAGGGGAGGGGTTGCATGTGCACGTGCCCACACCCATAATGCAATGCCCCGCGCCTGCCCCCCCATGCAGCAGCCCACCTGGCTGAGGGGAGCTCAGTGTGTGTGTGTGTGTGTGTGTTGCAAACGTGCATGCCCACACCCATAATGAAATGCCCCCTGCCTGCCCCTCCCTTGCGCCAGCCCTGCGCCAGCCCAACTCAATCCTGGCAAATTACCAGAGGAGCGGGAGCAGCTGGGCCTGGGCTGCGTGGTCCAGGCAAGTGGAGACAGCAAGCAAGCGAGGAGCAGGCGTGTGCAAGGAACCAGAGAGCAGCCAACGCAGCCAATGGTTCAGCCTCCCACGTGTGCTAAGAGGAGTTGCCCAGTGGGCATGCGGCGCCAGGAAATGAACTTTTGGTGTCCGGCACACGCACACTGGTCAGCTGGTCTGGTTACTGTCATGCACGCATGAGCGACGATCAGCTGGCTGTCTGGTCTTTGAGTTTCTGGCACTGCCATACTTGTGAAGGCAAGCTGATTGTCGCGTGCAGAAGCGCGCGAGTAACCCGGAAGAGGAATGGGCGATGCCGCTTGTGCCAGGCACACGTGCCATAGGTTCGCCATCACAGCCCAAAGGGATGGTGCTTTGGCCTCCAGATGTCCTTTCAGCAGCCAGGCCTGGACTTCTGGGGGGCAATCTCAAAGCACCTGGAGGGGCGTCCACTGGGTTGACCAACTGGGCTTCCTGAGGAAGGGGCCTGTCTTTTCTCCCACACCCCCTTGAAGGCTTGTCCTGCCCAAAGGCAAAGCCCATGTCTGCTTCGGCCATCTGGCGGCAGGCGCATTTTCTCCACCTGCAGAGGAAACACTCTGACTCTGGACCTTGAATGTCCAGTACCCTCGGCTGGGTCTCTTGAAGGGGGCAGGTGGATCGGTGGCTGCCCCTGGCTGGTCTCTCCCTGGAACAACAACCAGCGAAGTAGAAAGCACGCCAAGAACTCCTCTATGCAAAATACATTTTCCCAGGGAAAAACGAATGGTCAAAATGTGACCATTAAACATTCAAGAGGAAAAGAGGCGATTCAGATACGGAATGGAAAAAGCCCCTAGGCTCCCAGCAGCCGAGAAGGCCTTAACAGGCTCTTCCTTAGATGCCTCTGTTCAGCTCCAGTGCCTTGAGATTCCTCCCCTCAGCGACACCCTTGTGCAGGTCCTTTTTTTGGGGGGGGCGAAGGGGGGGAATCCAGCCTCAGCTGGGATGCTACAAATATTTCTTCAGGTTTATCCTTCACAGCTGGTTAATCTGCTGGGTGAGATAATTCGTGGTTTTGGGGTGAGATATCACCAATATGCGGGTGGTACCCAGCTTTATATCTCCACCCCGTATCACCCTAGGGATGCCCTTTCCGTGATGTCCTGTTGCCTGGACACGGTGCGGGTTTGGATAGGTAGGAACAGACTCAGACTCAACCCATCCAAGACTGAGTGGTTGTGGATGCCGGCATCTTGGGATCTGGAGGTACCATCTTTAGTGATAGGAGGGGAGACTCTTACCCCCTCCGCTAGGATCTGCAATCTGGATGTCCTCCTGGATTCTCGGCTGTACATGGATGATCATCTGACGGCCATAACCAGGGGGGCCTTCGCACAAATACGTCGTGTGCCAGTTGCGCCCTTTCCTAGACCAAGATGCCCTCGCCATGGTCACCCATGCCCTTGTTACTTCTCGGTTGGATTACTGCAATGCCCTCTACATGGGGCTGCCCTTGGGATGCATCCGGAGGCTCCAGCTGGTCCAGAATGCAGCTGCGCGGGCAGATACGGGAATTCCTCGTTACTCCCGTGTAACACGTCTCCTGCGCGAGCTGCACTGGCTGCCGGTTGCTCTCCGGGTCCGTTTCAAGGGGCTGGTGCTTACCTATAAAGCCCTACATGGCTTAGGCCTGGGGTATTTGCAGGACCATCTCCTGCCTTCCTCCCATCGTCCTGTGCACTCCCACAGAGCAGGCCTCCTCAGGGTGCCGTCGGCCAATGTCGACTGGTGGCCCCCAGGGGGAGAATGTTCTCTGTCGGAGCGCCGACCCTCTGGAATGAATTGCCCACCGAGCTCAGGATAGCCCCGGACCTCTCCTTTCGCAGCAAACTGAAAACGTTGCACAAACTGTAATAATTTTAAATATGGTTTTAAAGGGGTTTTTAACTTATTTTGTGATTTGTATTATTGTTATTGTAAGCTGCCCCGAGTCCTTCGGGAGAATGACGGCATATAAATTGCAAAAATAAATAAATAAATAAATAAATAATTCACAACAGTCCTCCTAGGCTCCGCCTGATTTGAGGCTCCTTCTGTGGTGGCTCCAAGAACAGAGGCCCAGGAGAGCAGCAGGCAGAAGAGGGGCAACGATGCCCCCAGTTTCCACTCACCTCTGGGCATGATGTGGTGCATGGCGACCGAGAGGAAAAAGAGTGAGTCCCCATAATAGCTGCCAGCCCCTGCACTGAAGAGCTTCTGCATGGCCTCCACCGTGGGCTGCAGCTTCTGGGCCAGCATCTCCAGGTCGTGGAAAACCACCTGCCAGGCAGAGGGACTGTCAGGGCAAAGGCGGGGGGGGGCGATTTCCCCCCAAGAAGGGCAAGAGAAGGCCACCCCCTCCCCACTGCCCACAGGCTTCTTTCGGTGCACGGCAGTTAAGTTGCACGCAACAACAGACTGAGGCAGACAGGAAGAGAGAAAGGGGGGGGGGGAGAGAAAGGGAAAGGGAGCCCAAGGAATGTGACTTGCAGAGTGGGGGAGGGGGACCCTGCCATCCCTCCGCTCTGCTCAGAGGGGGCGGCGGGCTCCTCCGGTCCCTCCAGGGAGCCGTGACCAGCTGGGGCTGCCGCTCCCTCCTTTCCTCTTCCCTCCCACCACAAAACCAAATCTCCGCCTGGCTAAGTTGCCAAGCGGAGCCGAGAGGCCGGGATTGAGGCCGAGGGCGGAGGAATCCCCGTCCCGGGGCTTCCCGAAGACAGCCGAGCTCGGCCGGCTCCCGAATCCGGGAAAAGCTGCCCCTGCGCCAGTTCACAGGGCCCCGCTGGCCGACGAAGGGGCGAGGGGAGGGGGTCCCCCCTGGCCCACCTTGTACTTGAAGGCGGCGGGGCGCAGCGCCTGCTGGAGCAGTTGCCGGGCGGGGCTCCTGCTGGGCCCGTCGCAGAGCAGGTGCAACGCCAGCGCCTCCCGCGGGCCCAGCTTGCCGAAGCGCACGAGGGAGCGCAGCGCCGCCGCCGCCTTGGCCCGCAGCGCCTCGTTGCGCTCCGCCTTGGCCAGCACCGCCAGCACGTGCAGCTCCGCCGCCTCGGCCCGCAACAGCTCCTCGCCCGCCTTGGCCTTGCTCTCCGGCGCCGGGGCGGCGGGCGACGGGGAAGGGGGCGCCGGAGGCGGCGGCAGGGCGCGCTGCGCGGGGCCGGAGCCCGCGTAGTAGAGCGCGCAGGCCAGCGCCAACGCCGCCGCCGCCGCTAAAGCGCAGGGCTGGGCGCGCAGCACCGCCGGACGACGCGCCATGGCCGCCTCGCCAGCACCGCCCCCGCCTCGCCGCGCCCCGCCCCGGAGGGAGGAGGAAGCGGCGGGCAGGGCGGAATCCCGCTGCCTAGACCGGGAGCCTCTCCGGAGGCGGCCGAAGGTCCGCCCGCCGCCGCCTTTGTGCGGCAGGGACTGAAATGCGTAAGCGAACGGAAACAATTCCCCTGCAATGGGCTTCTGACGCTTTAAGCGGGGAGCCCTCGGGTTTCCCCACTTGCCAAGACCCCGTCGCGGGTGGAGCGTGGGAAGGGAACCCGCTTCCCAGCCCACCTCCAGCCTCTCCCGGGCCTTCGCGAAGGGTCGTCTTGGCCTCCTGCTTTGTCTCCAAGGGTCCCGAGCACTGGAGCGAGGCAGGCTCTCTCGCTCCCACTCGGGGAACGGAGCGCGGTCCGGGCGGGGCCTCTCCTAGCCCAGCACCTGGACCTGCTTCGGGAAAAGGGGAGCCAGCAAGTAACAAATGCCAGTCTTGAAAGGAACTCGGGCAATGCCAGGCCCAGAAGGCTCTTGTGGGGCAGCTAGGGTGGGTGCAAAGGCCTGGGTTGCATCACCCCCCCTCGCCCATAAGATTGGAAGATCCTGGGGGCTTCACCCCCACCCCCTTTTCTAGTGACTGCTCCTTTCCAGGCTCCTGGTGCCCTAAAACCTTCACCAGACACATCTGTTTTGCAAAGATCAGCTGGGAAACCTAGAGGGAGGAGCTGCTGCCGGGAAGCCTTGGCAGAGTCCAGGAGGTCGGAGCCCCCACCCATCCCAGAAGAGGCCGTGATTGGCTCGCTCTTGCCCCGGAGGGCAGGACCAAAAGCCAGGTGGTGAAAGCACAAGGAAGGAGCCTTTAGCGGGGCCCATTGCAGTGGGGCAGGCTGCCCCAGGAGGCACTGGCTCTTTTGCTGCTTCTAACTCTGGGATGCCAGGTGTGCTCTGTGACACAGGAAGACTCCAGGGCCCCTCCCGCTCTCAGCTGCTTAGTCTTTGGGGAGCAGCCCCCTGTGAGGGCTCCCACCCTCCCAATCTCCTCCACCCAGCCCCATGGCAAAACAATGACAAGTATGCAATTGAAGCAGATTTATGTATAAAAAGGGGGAGGGGGGAATAAAGGTATATGGGGGGTGGGTGGACGTCTCATTCATTGCAGCTCTTGGGCCTTTCAGGGCTCTGGTGTGTCCGGTGGCTGGAAGCGTTTTAGCTTTTCTGGATTATTGGAGGCCATCTGGGAGAAGTCCCGAAAGATGTCCTGATAGGTTTCATCTCCTGCGAAAGAAGGGAAGACACGGCAGCATTGAAGAGACCCCGATGCCTCCTCC
This sequence comes from Masticophis lateralis, assembly GCA_030761175.1. Classification (NCBI taxonomy): domain Eukaryota; kingdom Metazoa; phylum Chordata; class Lepidosauria; order Squamata; family Colubridae; genus Masticophis; species Masticophis lateralis. The sequence continues at coordinate 261,344 of JAUDYJ010000005.1, read as the reverse complement.
GCATGGCCCTGACTAGCCGCCCAGCAGCCTGTCCTGGGGGGTCTGTCCATTCAGCTATCCCGTCATTCTCCCAGCCAGCCCGCTTCCCTATCCAGACCCCCAGGGAGGTTTCTGCAGGCCCCTGCAAGGGACCTCCAGGCCGCTCAGTACTTGCCACCAACCTCAGGCAGGAACCCCGCAGTTCCCTGCCTGAGATGCCAAGTGCTGTGGCACCCAAACTGCGGTGCTTGGAGATCAAGCATCTATTCTGGCAAATCTAGCTGGGACAAAGAAGAGCAGCAGCCAAGGCCAGAGCACGAGGTGGTCCCCAGTGGCCGGAGAGGGGCAGGTCTTTCCATTCCCAGCACTCTTGCCAGACCTCCTTCAGTTAGAACCATCAAGGTGATTGACCTTTGCTTTGGAGAATAGGTTGAGCCCGTCTTCTCTGTGGTAGCCCCTTAAATATTGGAAGACTTCAGGGTGCTCCCTCCTTCATGCATCCCCAACTGGCAAGGCCCAGAAGCCCCCGGGCTGGCTTGGGTCTAGCGATGCCCAATCCCTTGGCAGAGCTGGAATCAGTCCCAGGACATGCAAGTGTGTGGAGGGGGGGGGGGCTGCTGCTGCTGCATCATTAAGAAATGCTTTTCCCCCTCAGTACCTCAACCCCTGGCCTATCTTCCAGGGCGGCTTTTATTATGGGCCCTCAGCCTCCCCTCTCATGGGTGAGGGGGGCAGAGAAAGCACCACCCAATGAAGGAGGCCAGAGAGAAGAAAAGGATTTCAAGCCGGACTCTACCTGGGGAGAAAGTCGTGGCGGCCATACGGAGGGAGGAAGGCTCAGAGTTAGAAAGAGAACAAGGAGAGGAGAGGAAGAGGCAGCACAGACACCTCCTCCCCAAAGGCTGCCAGGAATCCCAGCCAAGGAGGGAGAGCATGAGGTGCAGCTGGACAGTGCCCCAAGAGCCAGTGGAGGGGGGGGGGCACAAGCTAACCAGGCACAGGCTGGAGGTCCCTCTGTTGGAAAGGTTTAGATTCCTGCACCTCCAGCCCCCCCCCCCCCCCCAAGCACTTAAGACTCTGCCCTGCAACTTGCTCTGTGCACTTAGAAGGGATTGCGGCAGACTCAGCCCAGGTGATGCAGTTCCACCCCTGAGGTCACGCACTGGGTGCTGACAGAGACCTGTGGTGCCCATAGTCGGCAGAAGTGATGCAGTTGCCCTGAGTTGGTGTGGGGGGGAGGACAGATGACCTGTGCGAGCTGCTCCCCCCCCCCCTCGAATTCTGTGTCAAGCAAAAATCGGCATTTATGGGAGGTAGGGGAGCTGGGGGAAAGTAGCCTGAGCATCTCCTGCTGAGCTGGGAGATCATAGCCCTTGCTGTCAACAGTGGTAGGGTTCCCCCAAACCCCGGAAACCCTACGGCTGGTCTAGCTGCCTGCTAAGGAACTCCTGAGGCACTTCCTGTACTGCCTCTCGGTGGTGGGGCTATGGCAGGCGGACCTGGCTGGCCGTAGAGGCCCTCCGACTCCCGCATCTCCTCGTTCATTCTGGCCAAGCGCAACCTGCAGAGAAAGGAAACAGAGGCTCAGGCCGCTTCCAATGTCTGCAATGCCCAAGGGTCTCGCGCACCTAGTCCTCCCCAGCCCCCCACCCGATCCTTCTCGTGAAAGGGCAGGAGCCGCTCTGGTTAGGGCTGGCCGTGTGCTGCGACCCAAGCCTCTTCCCCAGAGGTCCCCCCTGGAGAACGCAAAGCTCCATCCTTACAGGGTCACTATGTCTGCGTTGGCGGCTTCTATGGCGACGCTCAAGGGGTCCTTCCCCTCCTGGTCTCTGGCGTGCTGGTTTGCCCCCCTTTTCAGGAACAGGCACACCTGCCTGTTAAAGGAACCAACCCAGTGGTCAATTCCCTGCAGAGAAGAGCCTCCACAAGAGAAACCTGAGAAATCTGGCAAGACCCCCGAGGCCGGAAGACCTACCCGGTGTGCCCCAAAATGGTGGCATGGTGCAGTGGCCCTCGGCCCTGGGTGTCTCTCAGGTTCACGTTGGCCCCATTCTGGAGGAGGAACTCACAAGTGACCAGGGAGCCCTGTGGTGGAGACAAGGGGCATCTAGCCTAAGTTCTTGGTTGGAAGTGGCCCTCGCCCCTCCGTTCTCCAGTTCTGCAGGATGCAACCTGAATCCTGTGCCCTTGGATCTGGCTGCCAGTCTGGGCAGGGCAGGCAGGCAGGCAAAGCTCACCCCACGAACTGCCTGGATCAGTGGAGTAAAGCCGTTCTTTTCCTGGTTGCTCCAGTTGACATCTGCCCCCTGAGCCAGGGCTTCAGCCATGTGGGGAAGACTCTTCTGGTAGGCTGCCTGGTACAGCTGCAGCCCTGCGACCCACAGCCTGGCATCCTGGGAAGCAGCAGCAGAAGCGGCCTCCCCCTCCTGGCTTTCTCCCCCTGGAGAAAGAGAAGCACTTCCTGTCTTGCCACCCGGCAGCAGCTTCCCTGCTGGAGGAGAACAGGCGGCCCAGTGGCCATCTGCAGATGGGGCTCAAAGGCAGAAGCAGAACGAGCTGCTGGCCATCTTATACCTTTTACGTCGGACATTTTAACACCCCCCCCCATCCAAAACATGTTTCTGCTGATGCTCTCGGGCAAGCCTGTGGGGGAGGGAAGGGGATCCCACCCAGGGAAAGAAGACCAGGGTCCCCACACAACACCCCCAGCAGGAGCTCCTACCTGGTTCATGCAAGATGCTGGCTGGGACGACAGCTGACAAAAGCTCTCTGCTGTCCTCCCTGCTGGGCTGGGGGGCCTGGTCGCTGCTTGAGGCTGTTTTAAGGAAAGGCAGTCTTAGCGATGCCGGCAGCCACAGGTGGGGGATACCTGTCTTCGCAGACTGGTGAGCACTGGGCCTGCAGCACGGGCCCTCGTCCTTGGCTCGCCCACCCCCAGAGCCTGGCTGGAGGCCCCAGGGAGGCTTTGATGCTGGTTCTTCCTCCGCAAGGCAGAGGGCAAAGCTGATGCCAACCCTGGAAGTCGCAAAGAAGCCCAAAGCAGCAGCCATGGTGGCCATGCAGTGCACCAGAGCAACACACCCAGAGCAGACTGTGCAGATTTGAGGAGGAATCAGAGTAGGAGAAGAACAAATCTAATTCATTGAGACAGAAGAGAGACTCTTCTCACCTTGCCCAGCTGCCCCACACCAGTCCCTGGGGACATGCAAGCTGGCGGAGCTCAGTGGCAGGCAGAAGACGGGAAGGGAGGAGGGGGAAGGGGGGGAGGAGGAGGAGGAGGTGATTGGTTGGTTAATAGCGACAGTCAGTAGCCGCAAACACTGTGGCCTCTGCATCATGGCTTCTCCCTAGGCTTTGGAAAGCATGAAGTGGGAGCATTTCCCAGGGTTGCAAGGATGGGATTCTCCCACCCTCTCCCCCCTTACGAGGGGGGGGGGGAGTGAGGGAGAGGGAGAGTCATCTCAGCAACCAGTCTGGATACCTTTCAAAGAGGCTGCTGTGTTTTCAGGGCTGCCTCGCTTCTTCACCTCTTGGCTGGGGGTCAGGGTTGGCTTTCCCCCTGGGTCAGCGGGGGACACAAACCGCCGGTCCACATACTTGGCTCTAATGTACTCTTCCTTCTCCTGCCTGCATACAGAAAATTAGCCAGGTAAGCTTCCGCTGTGCAGGTGCAACGCCCCTCGCGAGCCAGCCTCCCTCCCCTCTGGACACGCCAGAGGCTGATTGCCGGGACTGGATGGAGCGGAGCTTCCTGCCTCTTGCCCTGGAAGCAATGAAGGACAGTGGGATGTGCATCTCAGCCCCATCGCTCACAGGTAGGAAGCTGCCATCGGGACGATTCGTTTCCTAAACCGAAGAGCCCCCTCCTCACAGACACACAGCAGCCCTTCCCTGCACTAAGGTGAAAAGGAGGGGAGGGGAGGATTCTGGAGGAAAAGGAAATGTCCAAATAGGAGGGGACGTGTCAAAGGATGTGACATTCTTTGGGCCACGTGCTCAGAAACATGGCTCAAATTATCCAACTTCAAACGCCTGATGCACAGACCCCGTTCGTTCCCTGGGAAAGGCCCTGGTGCAGAGGGCTCCAACCTTGGCAACCACAATTCTGGGAGCTGAAGTCCACAGGCCTCAAGGTTGCCAAGTTTGAACACCTCTGCCCCAATGCCAGGAAAGGGGGAAAAAGAGGAGGAGCGCCAGGGGCAAGATGTGGGGGGACTCACTTATAGCAGCCATGAGCGAACCAGTGGATGAGCTGAAGGAGGAGGTTAGGGACGGTCGGTCCTAGAGAAAATTCTATCTAGATGTGCTCAAGAGTCAAACAATGTGGTGGCGTGTGATAAATCAGCTTGATGTCTCTATTTGCAAGGTCTTCAAGAAGATGAACTGTGTTTGTGAGCACTTGGGTAAGAATGTAACCACTAGCAAAGCCAGTACTGATTAATCCGACTTGTACAGCCACCCTTCTCACCAAAAGCAACTCTGGGTGACGTACAACAAACATTACTTCGTCATGCCAGATGAATGTTATTACTATTTTTTTTTACAATTACTAGTTAATAGATAGGGCGAATGCCGCATAATATACTAGGACTTCATAAAAAAAAGTTTTCCATGATATTCTTATTTTAAAAAAAATAATAAATATGAAGTAGGTGATACAACTATTAGATGAATGGACAATCACGATTAGATTATTGCAACACGCTCTATATGGGGCTACTCTTGAAGAGTGTTCGGAGACTTCAGTTGGTCTAGAATGCAGCCGCGAGAGCTGTCGTGGGTGCGCCTAGGTACACACACATTACACCAATTCTCCACAAGCTGCACTGGCTCCCTGTTGGTCTCCGGGCACAATTCAAGGTGTTGGTTATTACCTTTAAAGCCCTACATGGCTCAGGGCCAGGCTATCTTCGAGACCGCCTTCTACCGCATAGCTCCCAGCGACCGGTAAGATCCCACAGAGTTGGTCTCCTCTGGGTCCCGTCAGCTAAACAATGCCGGCTGGCGGGCCCGCGGGGGAGGGCCTTCTCTGTGGCTTCCCCCGCTCTCTGGAACCAGTTACCCCCTGAGGTCTGGACTGCCCCCACCCTATTGGCCTTCCGGAAAGCGGTGAAGGCCTGGCTTTTCCGGCAGGTCTGGGGCCATTGATCTCACTGTTCAATCTTGCGAGATCCAGCCATGGATGGTGTGCATGAGTTTTTAATGTTTTTAAAATGCTTTTATGTTGTTGTTTTTTTTTTAATTATGTTCACTGTATTATTTCTGTTGTAAGCCGCCTAGAGTCCCTTGGGAGTTGGGCAGCATAGAAATATGATATGATAAATTAAATTAAATTAAATTAAATTAATTAAAAATTATTAAATTAAATTAAATTAAATTAAATTAAATTAAATTAAATTAAATTAAATTATCCAGGGAGTGATCATAAATGGCTTTCCAACCATGGGGGTGGGGGGCGCCAAACAAAGTGCCACATACAGTTTTTCCCTGTTCCTTATTAATGACCTGCACAGAGAGGCTGAGGAGCAAATCTGGGGCTATCAATCAGTGCCACAGGGGGTTTTATGGGGTGGTGCTGCGTTTCTCTTCCCTGGAGGGCTTCAACCGGGCTAAATGGGCGTCTGTCTGAAGCAGGTCTTGAACTAACCAGTTATTGGACTTGATGGTCTCTTAAGCTCCCTTCCAACTCTCCAGTTTTATGAGGAATGGGGCACATAATCTAATGGAGACCGTGAAGGATTTAAGGGAGAGGGAAAAGAAACCCCCTCTGCTGCTAAGTACCTTTGGCTTCCAGGATGGGGCTTCTTGGCTCCCATTTTTTCTCTGTTTGCTTCATACACCCTGTTTATGACACTGTTTCCCAATTCACACATCAACTGTAGAAAAATCACAAAACATCAGATTCTAAGGGACCCTAACTCTGTGCTGCCCCTTGAGGCAGGGGGTGGGAGGGGGCTGCTCGAGGCCTCTTGGACTTTTTGGTGACAATGTGGACTTGGCTGTCCCTCCTCCAAAGGCCCCATTGGCAGAATCCAAAAAGGGTGCCCAGGGGTGATCTGGGCAGAGGTCCTGCCCTCCCCCTCCCAAGCACCATGGGACCCCCTCCCGGACTCCCAAGAGCCTCTGCCGTTCCTCCCCGCAGAGATGGTACCTTCAAAAGCTCCGGCTCCCACGAATCCAGCGTCAAGGACCGGACCTTGGAGAAATGGACGCCCAGGCTCCTACAGGGCAGACCGAAGGCACTGACTTAGGAAGGGGGCAGGGAAGAAGGGGGGGCCCAACAGCTGCTGCCCTCTTGCCCACCTGTGAATGCCCGAGCACTCGATGCACAGTGTGATGCCAAGGTTGATGCTGGCCCAGCGGGGGTCCGCCTGGCCACAATCACAGCATACCACATTGCCGGCAATGGCCTGGACACTCTGGAGGGAGCCTTCCCCCTTCAGCGATTTCTCTTTGGATTCCTGGCTGGACTCGGGGCTCCCTGTGGAGGGGGGGCGCTTTCTCTCCACCTGCAGAAGAAGAAGGAAAGTGCTGGGGCTGCTCCTCCTCAGCCCCCAAGGCCCCCTCCCAGCCGCTCCCAATGGCTGGGAGGTTCTCCTCATCCCAGGCCAGAGCCCCAGGCAGGAGCAGGAGCTAAGAGCCAGAGCCTCCAGAGGGATTGGAGGAGAGGAAGCGGGGGGGAACCCACCTCAGCCTTGTCCCCCTTCTCCCTGTAGGCACTGGCAATGCTGGTCTGCACAGCCTGGATCCACGCTTGCCTCAGCTTCTCCGAATCGGCCTGCAGGATGCAGCTCCTGCACAAGAGAGCCATGGCCAGGCGAGTGGGTGCTCCCAGGGCGCCTGGCTTTTAGCAGTACCTGACCACCCCTCCCCCAATAATAAGGGTACAAATGGGATATCAATTCCATTAAGTCAAACCCCCAATTCACACTGCTGAAGTTCAAGCATTTTCCCAACACAATCCTAGCATTTGGGGGTGACATTAAGATAAAATGGGAACAGCTTCTTGCCCGTTAAACCCCTCCCCCCCATTTTTGGGAGGGGAGCTAAAGAATGATATCCAGAGAACGTGGGGGACGACAGATGGGAGGGGGCTTCTTGCAGAGTTAAAGGTCCTCTGATCCTGCTGAAGGAAAACTGGACAGGGGTCTCCTTTGCCCAGAATCGAGATGGAGGAGACCTGGCCTCAGTTTCCTTCTAGCCAGACAGACTCTGGAAAACAATTCTTTCACCTGAGCTAAGAATAAAAAGCAGGCAGTTTTAAGGCTTCTTCCCTCAAGCCCGTGTTCATACCGGACACATTCGTACTGTTGCTAAGCACGGTCAAATTTAATCTTGACTGAGAAGGTTGTTTCCTTTCTGGCTTAGCATCCTGTGCAAATTCAAAGTGGCCAATTTGTGCTTTCAAAAACCACACAAACTCAGAAAGGGATTAATTCAGCAAGTAAGTAATATGTGAAGACGTCCCTGGCTGTTTACTGAGTTCCCTCTCTAATTCACCGGGAAATCCGACAGCTGGGAGACTCCATCACCCATCCTTCCCTTCCAGCATCATATGGCCAGGGGCCTCTGATCTGCTGAGCCCCTCTGTGAGGAAGAGGCCTCCTTGCTCCCCCAGGGACCTCCTGCTGGTCCCTAGGGCAGGTCCGGGGACGGGGGGGGGGGGGGAGACGGGGGGGGGGGGGCTTCAGCCAAGTCCTCCTACTCACTTGGTCGGGGACACCACTTCAAAGCAGAAGCGCCTCTCCAGGTCCTCACAGGGCTTCACAGTGCACAGACGCAAGTCTTCAACCACCACGGTGGGCGCATCCTGGGCAAGAGAGGGAAGCCTGAAAGCTGAGCTCTGCACGGCCTGGGCCCCGCCTGGACCGCCCACCCCCACCCCCCACTTGAGAGGCAGAGTGCTCTGAGTGAGGAGGGGCAGCACAACCCAAGGAGGGGCTTTTCCTCGTCCCAGCAGAAGGGTCAGAGAACCTTTCACAATGAAGGAAAGGGTGTCTAATGCCAAGCTATGCCCAGCCGGGCAAGGGAAGGATCCTCCTGGGCCAGGCAAGCCTTCCATTTGCCATTTGTGGGATGGGTGCCTGCGCAGCCGGCCCCACCCCTCTCCTTGGCGGGCAAGCAAGGGCAGAGGGTGCCAGCATTCCAGAATTATCTTCATTTTGTCCTCATTACTGAAAATGATCAAACCGATGCCAACAGCAGTTCCAGATTGAGGGCCTGGCCTCCCCATGGGTCCCCTGTCGCTCTCTGGGACTCACCCTGAACTTCTTCTGGTAGACCAGCTGGTTATTCTGGATGGAGAACCAGCGCCTGCACAAGGGAAGGTATCAGAGTCAGCACTGCCCTCGTCACACGGAGACGGGGGCTGAATCCACCCAGGCGACGGCCTCCACCCAGGAACTCTCCCACTAACTCTAAGGGTCTCGGCAGCCCCCAGAGACCTCAGGGGGACTTTCAGAAAGCTGTTTGTGTGTGTGTGTGTGTGTGTGACACATGCAAAGGCCTGGGTAAAGCAGCCTGAGGGAGGCCCTGCTGTGCTGCTCCAACAGCGAGGGAGGGGCAGAGAGCACTGGGCTTAGGTACTGGGCCCCCTCAGAGCCTTCAAGCTCCTCTCTTGAGCCACTTTTTGGATTCTCTTAACTTCAGCCCCAAAAGAAAACTGCAAATCTCTGGGACCTGGTTTATTCCCAGTGAGCCAACGACAGCTGGCCAGGATCTAGAGACTGCTTAGAAAAAGGAGGAACCGAAGGGGTGGAGAGCGCAGGGGGAGGGACTGCTAATGGGGGCAATTACACCCCTTTACCTTTGGGTCCTTTTCTGAATGCCCCCCCCCCCATGCAGACTGAGCCACAGGGGTCTCCCCACTGCTGGCTACAAATGGCCCTGCCCCTGCACCAACCAAATGATTCCTTCCTCAGAAGAAGCTACCCGGCTGGCAACCATGCCAGGCCCCACTGCCCAGCTCAGTTGGCATTGTGCGGCCACTGCTTTCCACTGTTCCAGGCAGATGCTGCTCTGCTGGATGAAATCCCAGGCCGCTGGATTAGCCAGGGCAGGGCAGGGAGGGGTGGGGGGCCCAGAGACCCTTGCATTGTAATAACTGGCAAACGCTGGGCACTGAGCTTTCCCCACCTAGGGAGGGCAATTGGGGGCTTCAACCCCACACACTTCATCTCGGGTGGGTAATCTGGCATCTATCCAGCAGGAGAGGCCACCACACAAGCCAAGAGCCGTCTCCATCAAGGGCTGCTCTCCCAGGAAGCAAACTCCAGCCTAGCAGGGGCTCTTGCTGCTTTCAAGAGGCACCAGGCACCCTCAAGGTCAGAGGAGGGCCCAAAAAGAAAGAAATGGCAGAGGCAGAACCGACACAAATGGAACAAGGGGAGGCCACAAAACTGGCAGGCAGTGAGCAGCAACAACGGGGAAGAAAAACATGGGGGGGGGGGGGGGAAGGCAGGGAAGACTGGCTCAGAACGCATCACCTAACTTGGAGGGCACAGCTGCCATTTGGATTCAGCTTGGAGGTGGAGGACCCTCTCCCCATCCTCAGGAGGAAGGATTGTTCCCTCAGCAGTCACAGGGCGAAAGGGCCAAGCCCCCCTTGACCCCGAACCTGAGCAGCCCCTCTCCCCTCCGATGTTTCCCCCCTCCCCCGTTGTTTATTTATTTACTTGTCATATTTATGTCCCCCCATCTCAAAAAGAAGTGACCTGTGAGGCATACAACAAAGCTAAAAGCAATAAAGGTATTCAAACAATTATTATTATTAAATATCATTAAAAAAATCTTTATAAAAGCTAAAAAGACAAAATAAAAAAGCTCTTAGGGGAGAGCAAGGTTAATGCCCTTGGAGCCACTGAGACATCTGGAGAGTTAGAAGGCAGGGAGCCAGCCTCGCCTGTTAAGGGAAGTGGGCAGCAGGCAACCCCTGACTCCCCCCCAGGGGAGGCTGCTCCTGCATCCCCCACCCCACCCCAGCTGAGGAGGAGGAGGAGGAGGAGGCACTTCTGGGCCTCGGGAAAGACTGAGCAAGGAGGAGGCAGGCCGGGGTCAGAGCCACAGCCGGCATGCTTGGCCACAGAACTAGGGAGGAAGCGCCAAGGGGGCACAAGCCGAGAGATACCTGATGCCAGTGGGGGGTTTCCTCTCAGGTGGAGAAAATGAGGGAGGGTCAAAACAGAAGCAGGAGGAAGATGGATGGAGAAACCAAAGTCAAAAGAACGAGGCAGAAAAGAAGCCGAGCGCTGGAGGCAAATGGAGCAGAGCTGAGAGAGGAAGAAGACAGCCCATCTAAGTGGCTCAGCTCTTGGGCACAGCCCCCCTCTTCCCCCCACCCCAAACGGCCTGGCAAGAGGGGGCAGCTGCTGCAGCCACTTCCCATGTGACTCAGCCCCTACAAAACACCTGGATGAGCTGGGACATCAAGTGGCCATGAGCATACGGGGACCTTAAAATGGCCTTAGCTGCCTCTGCTCGGGAGAGTACAGAATCACACAGAGAGTTGGAAGGGGCCGTGGAGGTCTTCTAGCCCCTGCTCGATAGCAACAGCACTTACACACTGCCTCATTGTGCTTTTACAGCCCTTTCTAAGTGGTTTACCGAGTCAGCCTCTTGCCCCCAGCCATTTGGGTCCTCATTTTACCCACCTCGGAAGGAGGATGGGAGGCTGAGTCGACCTTGAGCCTGGTGAAGTTTGAACTGCCAAATTGCAGGCAGTCGGCAATCACCAGAAGTAGCCTGCAGTATTGCACTTTAACCACTGCGCCACCGCAGCTCAGGAAGCAGGAAACCATCTACTAGTCCGAACAAGTGTCCAGTCTCTTCTTAAAAGCCTCAAGGGACGGAGCACCCACTGGTTGATGGTTCTCACTGATAGATAATTTCTCCTTAGTTCTAGGTTGCTTCTCTCCTTCACTGGTTTTCACCTGTTGTTTCTTGTCCTGCCTTCAGGTGCTTTGGAGAATGGGTGAACCCCTCCACTTTGGGGCAGCCCCTCAAAAAATGGAAGACTGCTATCATCTCACCCCGGGTCCTTTTCACTAGACAAGCCCATTTCCTGCAACCGTTCTTCGTATTTTTTAGCCTCCAATCATCTTTCCTGCTCTTTTCTGCACTCTTTTCTAGAGTCTCAGCATCTTTTTTAGATCATGGTGACCAAAACTGGATGCCAAGTGTGGCCTCACCAAGGCATTTACAAAGTGGCACTGGAGACAAGGGCCCCTTCCTCCTGTGCTGCTGCCAAGATCCCTCCCAGGCTGAGCTTGGAAAGGAAGCTGCCCCTCCAACTCACTCTAGTGGGTTAGCATTCCTGCTTGGGCAAACCAATCCAAGGGCTCCGCAAATACAATCCTGGTGCTTTGCCTTTAGAAACAGGCCCAACCTCAGAGCACCTGTTGGGAAGCTCCTGGCGGCCTCTGCCCCCTGTCCCTTTGGTCCAGGGAGCTAGTTCAGGCCCCCTTGTCATGCCAGCTGCAGGCAACCCAATGGCCCCCCAGCACCTCCAGCAGCTGCTCTGGTTCCCTGAAAACTGCCTTGACCTTTGCCCCATGAGGGGCTCCCTCCTTTTGCCCCTGGAATTCCCTCTTTTCATTTCAAGGAAGATGCCCATTGTGGGGACAGGAGAGAGAAGCCCACAGTTCCCAACCCAGAGCAAGGCCCCTCTGGTCGCCTTCTCTCCTTATTTGCCCAGGAAGACAAAGGCGTCCTGCCCTCTTTCAGAGTGAGGCAGAGAAAGATGGATGTCTCTGGGTAACCAGGCCAGCGTGTCCGCCCCAGCCTCCTCTGTGCTCTTCTCCACATGTATGACCACCCTCCATCGTCACAATGTGAAACAGAGAACTTTGAGATTATCTATGTTTGAAAACAAGGCGCTCCAAAAATCCCCACTGATTTAACAGAGGGCTCCCATAAACTCCCCAAACTGCAACCCCTGCACTCACCAGGGTCTCCCTTCTGCCCCAAAGGCTGCTTCCCTTGGAGCTATTTTAGCCTCCTAAATTTTGGGCCTTTGGGCCGTTTGCGGTATTCTCTGAGCCCCTTTGGGCTCTCTGGAGGCTCTGTTTCCACAGTCTTGTTTTTATTTGAGCAGAACTTCTGTAGTTTTTTAAAGAAAGTTTCTCTCACCTTGTTCATTAGCCAGCCTGGCATTTGCTCCCGCTTTTTTTCCCTGGGTAGTCTTGTGTGGCCCTTTTTCAGCAATTCTCCCCCCACGGGCATTTCCAGTTCTAAGAATCCCCACCCACCCCTTGCAGTTTTTCTCTGCACGGAGAGACCTCCTCCCCAATAAAGGAAGAGATCTTTGCAGCTGCCCTTCTCGATCTCAAGGATTATCCCATCATCCTGCTCTTTAACTGCTGGAGCCTTGTGCTGGGATGCAGCCCGGAGGGGCAGGAAGGAAGGGCTCTTTCCCAGGAAGCCAAGAGGCAGAGGGGCCTGGAACCTCTGGGGGGCAGGAAGAAGGCAAAGGGGGGCCCTCCCTGGCAGTTTGCCGGGTGGAGCTAATCGTTATGCACATACGTGCTTTAGTCTGGCAAGATTCCTGCCTGTGGGCAAGCAACAATGAAGAAACTGAAGGAGCCCCTGCTGTCCTCTGTTCTTGATTCCTTGGGCCTGACGCTAACGGGGACATGCTGAGTGGTCTGGGCAGCTGGCCTGCAAGCCTCCCACGCAGGATGAGGAAGAGCCCTTGAGTCCCGGAGAGGAGGGGGCTTGTGCTCAATGAGTCAAGAGGCCCCCCAGTATGGCACCTGCCATCCCTGTTCCCTCAGGGAACAGCCTTACCTGTTCCAGGTCTTGAAAGCGTTACTGGCTCGCTTGAAGAGGTAGCCCTCCATGACAATGCCGTTCACTGCATCGACGTTGTACTCCAGCTTCATCTCGTCGCTGGAGAAGTCCTGACACAAAGAGAGGCGTCTTGTCAGCCTCTGCTTCTCCAAAAGCTTCTCCCCTCACGTCGCAGGGAGGGAGGTGGGAAAAGCGCTGCTCCTGGGGTCCCCCAGGTCTTTCCCAGGGCTCCCTGCAGCAGCCTGAAGGAAGGGCAGAGAAAACTCCGGGCCAAGGACAGTGCCAGGTGCCCGAGAGCCTCCGGCTTGCTGCTGGGGGCCCTCCAGGTTGTTCATGGGCTCCCCCCTTTTGAACACCTCGTGAGGAAGACGTTGCCTAGTCAGGTAATGAAGTCTGCGAGCAAACCGCCATGCTCAGCGCACACCAAGGACTCCTGTGCTAGAGAGATTCCCCTCTATTGGTACAACAGACTTGCCTGGTGGGGAGAGTCCCCTCCCAGCGATCACTTCAGCGTTACCTAAAGCTAGAAAACCCTCCAGAAGCTTCAATGGGCCCAGAACATGGCGGCAGCAGCAGTAGTACTGATGGGTGCACCACATCACATCCACGGTACCCTGCCCAGTGCACTGGCACCAGGGGCTTCCAGGGTGGAAGTTAACAGAACAGTCAGCTCTGCTGGGTGCCCCTCTCCAGCTTTTAGGAATCTGCATATCTATAAATTTTCCCTCTCCATCTACCTACCTACCTACCTACCTACCTACCCCATCTATCATCTATTTTATTAAATCTGTTTAATCTTGCTTTGAAGCAACCCTGGGTGACTTATAGCATTAAAAGCAGTAAAATCATTAAAGGTGCATATTGGATCGTAATTACTTTGGACTGTAATTCTATTTTTATTGTTTTAACAAATATTTTTCTTTTATGGTTTTATGTCTCTGGAGGTTCTTAGTCATCCAGGCCACGGCTGTCCGAAAGGTGCTGGGCTTTGTTGGTTTTGCTTCTTGTCCAAGCAGTGAAACTTCTTCAAGGAAAACCGAGGAGGCCAGCTACCTTTTCAAAAACCACCTTTGGGACAACCATGACCTGGATGACCGAGAAACTCCAGAGACATAAAGCCACAGAAGATAAATATTTCTTTCAAAGCAATAAAAATAGAATTGAAACCCAAAGTTACAGTTAACAGATGAGGAGGGAGGGAGCAGGATGCATTGTGTGTGTGTGTGTGTGTGTGATATTAATTCATCCCCCCCTCTACTCTAATGATCCCCCATTGGGGCCGCAGGGCAGTCAGCAGAGCCCAGTCTTCAGGCCCTGTCAGGGGTGAAATGCTACTGGTTTCCTCCGGTTTGGGCAAAGTAAAAAAAAATCAACTGGTTTGAGCAAACTGATAATTAGCTACCGGTTTGGGCAAACCAGTAGTTTAAAAAAGCTACCGGTTCCTCCGAACTGGTATTTCCAACGATCAGCTGTGCAGCGGGGTTTAGCTTTGTTAGAAAGCAGGAAATCCTGTTTTCTAGCAAAGCTAAATCGCGCACCACAGCTGATTCCCCCCCTCCCGCTTCTACTTACCTTCCCAAGCCTCCTTTTGGCCCGTACTGTGCATGTGCGTGCCCGCAGAGCAAGCGAACCGATAGCAAACTAATTCGGATTTCACTACTGGGCCAGATGGAAAGTGGGTAGGGTGGGAGCCCATCTCACCTCAGAAGAATCATACGTTCCGGAGGGCAGGAGCCATGGCAGAGAAGGCCCTTCTCCTGGACCCCCCCCCACTGAAATTCCCTGACCGAGAGGCCTGCAGCATGCCTCCTTTGCCTGTATGGGCCCCTCCCACTGAGGTGAGATGGTCCATCAAGCAGCCTGGACCTCATGTCACCCAGGGCTTTAAAGGTGGTTTCCCAACACCTTGAGTTGCACCCGGAAGCGGACCAGCAATCAAGGCAGCTCGCAGAGCAGTGGTATCACAGGGGGCATTCTTGGGCCTCCCCAAATGGCCTGTTTGTTGTAAGATAGCTTTGAGATTTTGTTCTTTTTGGTTCATTGTATGTTTATATGTTGTACATTGCCCAAAGCCACACAATCTGAGGGGTGACCTTATAAAACTTGAAACAAACCATCTTTCTTCCTTGCGATGGCCGGGGTGGGGGGGAAGCAGACCCCTAGCTGTAGCCACCCGGATTATTTTGCATGGGGCTCAAAACAATTCCACACAGATCAAGATAAGGCTCTGCTTTGGACATGCCAGTCTTTCATATAAAAAACTTCCCAAAACCTCATGCTAGAATGGACCACATCGTTTCTCCTTTGTCAAAACCAGGAATGGGTGCTGGCAGCAGAAATGGGCGCCGGCTCTGAATCCAGTCCAGTGGGAGGCTCCCCAGAAGAGGGCAGAGGGCACAGAGAACCCCCAAAGCAGCCAGCCTTTCAAAACCACATCCCCCAAAGGAGCAAAAGGCAGTCTGGGGACTGTGCCACCTCTCCACAATGGTAGCCAGGGGAAGGGGCCACACACAGCAAAACATCCTGCAAACATGGACAGTTAAAATGTTGTGTTTCTCCTTAAGATTTTATAACCATCCCAAATTACATTTTCATTCCTTTGGCAGAGTCTCCAAAGAGTTATTCTGTTCCTTTCCCCATTTCCAATGTTTTATTGATCCCTGCGTAAATACTTTTTTAACCTGCCAGCGAGAATGTATCAGCCATTACTTCTCTGTTTTAGCTGGCATGGCAGGAAAGGTGCAGATGGTTTACAAAACTGCCTTTGGGGGCAGGAGGGGAGCAGAGCCCTTGCTCCAGAGTGGGACCTGAGGAGCCCCCTCTGGGGTACACACAACCCCCAGGGCAGAGGGCTGTGAGGCTGAGCCCCTGAACTAGGCCAGAGTCGCTTTTCCTTGCATGTCAAAGCTACTCCTGGCCAAAAGCAATGGAAATACTCCCTCCTGCTCAGAATTCGACACACCTGGCGAGCCGGTGAGATTTGCTTGGCATCTCATGGCTTAGTCCAGGATATCTGTCGGACCACCTGCAACCAGCATCGACTTTCCATCGCCCAGTGCGTTGCCACAGAGAGGGCCTACTCAGGGTGCCGTTAGCTAGACAATGTCGGCTGGCGATCCCCAGGGGTAGAGCCTTCTCTGTGGCCGCGCCCACCCTTTGGAATCAACTTCCCATGGGTCTTCGGCTGGCCCCCAACCTTCGTACCTTCCGCTGTGAGCTTAAGACCTGGTTGTTTAAATGCCCTAGCCAGGACTGATGGGGTCTACTGTTTTAAATTGGTTTTAGTATGTTTTAATTTGTATATATTGGGATTGTTTCATTTCATGTGAGCCGCCCTGAGTCCTTTGGAGAGAGGGCGGCATATAAATCCAATAAATAATAATAATAATAAAAAAATAATAATCTCTAAGGGGACATTCAGACTCCAGAGGGCCACGGCACCCAGCGCCAAGGGGGCAGCCTTGGGGCAGGTAACCTGGGCAATTAGCTTTGCCTGGCCACCCTGGCACCACAGGCAGTGGAGGAGGCAAAGCTCCCCTTTCTGCCATCCAGCTGCCGCCCTGTGAGAACCATCTGACAGGGCGAGAGGGAGGTTTTGCTCTGTGGCTGCCGCCAAAGGAGGTGGGGGGAGAGGGGGTTGTTTCCCAGCCAAGGCTGCTCTTCCATGGATTTCCCGCAGGCAGGGGCCCTGACCCGCTGGGGGCAGCTAGCCCTTGACTAGCAGGAGCCCACACGTGGGACAGGCGCTCTCGGCTAGCACTCCCTCCGGTACCTTCTGCTGAATGGTGGAATGCTTCTGCTCCATCTCCTTCTTCTCCCTGGCTGCGTCCAGAGCCAGATGGTCCAGCTGAAAAAAGGACAAGGAGGGAACCCACAGACACTTGGCTCCACTTCATGCACCTGCAGCCGAGGGGAGCTGCTCTCCCCTGGGTTTACCTGGACAGGCGAGGCCCTGCCTCAGGCTCTGCCTCTCTCCCTTTCTCGGGAGCGGGGGGCGGAGTCCAGGGAGTTCTGAGGTGCCAAGCACATGCGGCTGGACTGGCACATCGCTTTGGGCTGGAGGAAAGGATGACTCATGCGCAGCCTCAGCAGCAGCAGCCACGCTGGGCTCTCTCCCCAGGGCAGGAGGAAGAATGTGAAGCTCCTGCCCAGCAGCTGAGGATTCAAGCCTCACCAAAGGATGCCAGGAGGAGCCGCAGCGAGATCGTCCGCAGGGTGGGAGAGCAGAGGGGCCCTCTTGGCCTCCAGCTGCATCGGATGCAAGAAAGGGGAGCCACTCTGGCAGCCCAAAGACCTGCTGCCCTCAGGTCGCTCTCTGTCCCCTCGGGGCTGGTCTCCCCCAGCACTGCCTCTGGCCATCAGAGACCCGTCTGAGGGCACCCCTGCCTCCTCTCCCCTGGAGCAGCCCCCTTTCCCCCTTGTTACCTGAGCGCCCAGCTCCTTCATGTAGGGTCCCAGTTCGCTGAACAGGTCGTAGCCTTGGTGGAAGAAGGCCAGGTGAGCGCACATGAAGGACAGCATCTGCAGGGGGCAGGAGAGGATGGCACGGTCTCGACCCAGGAGGGCGCTTGAAACACCCACGCCTATGGGACCCAAGGCTACCTCCACCTTTACTGAACCCCACTCTAAGCACTTCAGGGGTAATGCGCTAGGTAGTGCCTACAGGATGCCCTCCTGCCCATCGCGGTCGTAAATCAGGTGTCCCACTCCAACAGCCCAATTTAATGACCTTTTTAATGACAGTTATTAAATGGGCCACCACTGTCATTACACAAACCAAGGGATCGGCGGCAAAACCATTGTAAAGTGCAGTCAAGTGACTGTGGGACACTGCAAACCATAAATATGGTCACAAGGAAGTGTGTGTGTGTGTGTGTGTGTGTGTGTGTGTGTGTGTGTGTCCATCTGTCCATCAAAACTTCAAAACTGAGAAGCCTGCGGTATCTCTGAACAGTCACTAAGAAACTGGTCATAAGCCGAGGACTGCCAGTGCTTTCTTCTGCGCAGGAAGTACCACCTACCGATTTTAGGATCTCTGATCTCCTCTTTGATTGAAGGACATTGATCTGGGAGAGAAGAAATCCTGTTTGCTTCACTGAGTGAAGAAAGGAGGGAGCGGGAAAGCTCCCCCCCCGCCCCCCCAGTGGAGGTCAGACAGCCCCTTCTTGGGGGAGGGGGAATCTGGGAAAAGTTCTCTCCTGCCCCCAAGGTAAGCTCAGCGGGAAGTCCAGGCTCAGGAGGAAGGCAGGCGAGGTGGCGGTCAAGTCTCACAAAGGAAGGGAAGGGGCCAGTCAGCAGGGCTGCTTGCTGACCTGCCCAGGGCCCCTCATGGCAAAGATTCCATCTCCACCTGCCTTTTGTGGGACTGGCCCTCTGGGAAGAAGCAGCACTCCCCCCCCCCCGCCCCCTTCCTTCTTCTGTTACCAGCCCCTGCCCATCCCAGCCAAATCGAGCAAGACACCCAGGTACCCCAGCTCCCCCTGCGCAAGACGGCCCCCGCCAAGCTCACCTGCAGCACGTAGTCCAGAGCGATGTGCCGGAAGCATTTCCGGGTGGCAGTGAGGATGTTGGTGGCCTCTTCGATTTCGTGCTGCTTGTTCCTGGGGGCCTGGGCATTTTTGGCCAGGGCGTTCTCCTTCTCCTCACTCACTTTCTCAAACTGCTTCTTGCCATCTTTGAACTTCCGTATGTCTCTAGTGCGTGAAAGAAGGAAAGAAGCTGCCATTTTCCCTCAAGCTTTTCCCACCGCAGAGCACTGCCTGAGTGGGAACAAGAGTTTCCACAGTGGTGTCTCTGTAATGTAGAAAAGTGACCCAAAGGATTTTTAGTGCAAGCAGGATAATGAGACGGTGCCTTCCAGACCCACCAGAACTGGCTGAGCCACAGACGGGCTGCTTGCCTTCTGGACACGGCCACTCAAGCTCCTAGAGAGAAATAGCTTCAGAACACCCCCACCCCCACAATGATTTAGAAGACTCCTGGCAAGGCCAAACCCTGCATAAAAGGGTCCCCCGACGAAGAGAAAACAAAAGGAGTCAGGCCACTTTTGGCCTTGCTCTGAGACCACAGCTGGCACACACATTTGTGGATCCCCAGCACTTTTGGGTGTCCTTAAGTCTGCCATGTGCTCGCCACCCCCTTGTGCATAGCATCTCCCTTGGCCTCAGCATAGCCAAAGCCGATCCTGCCATCCCTCAGAGACCTGGGAATGGAAGAAGCCCTGCTTCTTTCCAAGGCAGAAGGGCTACACCTGATGAGCAGCTGCCTGCATCATAATCTCAGGGAGGTAAGGCCAAACTCAATTGCTACCCCCCCACCCCCCCCCACCCCAGTTCTTAACAAAGAGTGTTTGTTTTAGAGAGGTTGGGGGGGCACCGTCTGCACTTTCAGTCTTCTTTGCAATTCCCTTTGGGGCCAGACTCCCATCACGCATCAGTCTTTGCCAACCATGGAAGTTAACTTACTCTTTAACGAACATCTGGAGTTGTGCTTTAATGGACCTTTGGGTCTGGTCAAACAGGATCTGAAAGGGGAAAATGTGCGGCTCAAAAGCTCAGGCTGAGCGAAGCGTCTCCTACAAAGCAATTTTTCATCCCCTTGTCTTAGGCAGAAGTTTCTATTACTCCCCATGTGGGCAATAGCCCAATTAAAAAAAAAAAACTACGTAACTACAGAACTATATGTACACGCAGTTGTACATTTCTACCCCGGATCACCCCAACGATGCCCTTTCCGTGATGACCCGCTGCCTGGAAGCCGTACGGATCTGGATGGGGAGGAACAGGCTCAGACTCAATCCCTCCAAGACAGAGTGGCTGTGGCTTCCGGCGCCCTGATATAGCCAGTTGGTTCCATCACTGCCTATTGGGGAAGAGATCTTGCCCCCCTCAGAGATGGTTTGCAACTTGGGCGTCCTCCTGGATGCACGGCTGTCTTTAGACGATCATATGACGGCCATGGCCAGGGGAGCTTTTTATCAGGTTCACCTGATCGCCCAGTTGCGTCCCTTTCTGGATCGGGACGCCCTACGCACAGTCACCCACGCTCTCGTCACTTCCCGTTTGGACTACTGTAATGCTCTCTACATGGGGCTCCCCTTGAGGAGCACCCGGAGACTTCAGCTGGTCCAGAATGCGGCCGTGCGAGTGGTTATGGGAGCGACTCATCGCTCCCGGGTAATTCCCCTCTTGCACGAGCTGCACTGGCTCCCCGTGGTCTTCTGGGTGCGTTTCAAGGTGCTAGTCACCATCTTCAAAGCGCTTCATGGCTTAGGACCGGGATATTTACAGGACCGTCTTCTGCCAATGAATATCTCCCACCGCCCGATACGCTCTCACAGAGAGGGCCTCCTCAGGGTGCCGGCGGCCAGACAATGCCGGCGGGCGGCCCACAGGGGGAGAGCATTCTCTGTGGGAGCTCCAGCCCTATGGAATGAAGTACCCCCGGATTTAAGAAAGATTCCTGACCTCCATGCCTTCTGACGAGTCCTGAAGACTCTACTGTTTCACCAAGCTGGTCTGACTTAAATTTGCATTAAATTTTAATAGGGGTTTTAATAGGGGTTTTAATTTTACGGCCCAACAGTTTAATTATTTTATTAGTTTTAATTTTTATATCTGATTGTTTTAACGTGGCTGTAAACCGCCCTGAGTCCCATTCAGGAGAAGGGCGATATATAAATGCAATAAAACTACAAACTACAAAGTACAAACTTCATTTAATATTTTTGTTGTCATGCATTGCAGCATTTCTTTATTTATTTATTTGGCTCTTACACTACTTTCATTTGAGCTGACTCTAAGCAGATAGCAGGGCAATAATAAACCGACTCCAACATATGGGATGCAAAATGTTGAAATTGGCCAACAACAAAAGTTGACCTCTTCAGCCATTTCCTCCTGCCTTGCCAGGACCACCTCAAGCCACAAGGTGACTCCCCCCCAGCACAAGCCTGAAACCGTGAAGGTCAACAGAGACTCCTGAAAGCAGAGCACTCCATGGGGCCATTTGCCAAAGAGGGAGAGAAAGGTGGCCAGTTTAATTTACGTGACTCACTTTGGACCCACCAGGGGTGTGGAAGAGGCTCAAGATACCTTCAGACAATAAGGGAGGGAGGCACACTCATGGGCAAAACCTCACTGAATTGGGTCAACGCCTCTCCCCCCCCTCCCGCTCCAGTCTAAACTCTGTTCTCTAAGCAGCTCCTCCCTTCACTGAACCTCCTCCATGTTGACTCCACTTGGAGGGTGGCAGAAGGACATTTCCCATTAATGAAGACTCAACTGGGATTCAAGCCAGGTTTCTCAGGTCCAGATTTAAGAGCCCCCCCAAAATAAGAATATTCCTTTCCCACAAGCCTGCATAATGAAGGAAGCAACTCAAAACTCCTGCTGCTCCTTTCTCCACCTCCCGGGTCCCATTCGTTTCGGAGGGAGGGGCAGGCAGTATTCCAGGCGGGAGCCCCATGCCAAGAGCAGCGTTCCAGGAAGTCTGCTGGAATAACTGAGTCACACACTTGCCATGGGAGTTCACAAGCAATTTAACAAAAGGCAGAGAAGGATCCAGCCAACCACTTACTTATCAGTTGGGTTTCAAGACACACGAGAGGCTCTGCCTCAATGAACTTGCTTCCAAAACTTACCGTGTGGTAATTGATCATCTCCTGGAGACTGTCGGAGAACTTTGTCAAGCTGCCCTAAAAGGGGGAAAAGAAGGGATGAAAAGCAGCGCCCAACTGAACAGGGACAGCATTTCCTTCTGAAAACACGGCACCCGAAGGGCTCCCTCCCACACCTCCAACCCCCCAGCATCCAGGCTTGACAGCTACACTTGGGACCAGGACGCCAGGGACTCGCCAGGAGGTCGGAGGCCCCCAGTGACACTGAGGGATGAAGAAGTAGCTGTGCCCTGCCTGAGAGTCTGAGGAGCCAAGGAGAGCCTGACCTAACCTGACCACCCTGGAGCTCAGCTTTTCCCCCTCCTGGGCTCAGCACCTGGGCCTTACCTCCACCAGGTCATCCTTGCTTGAGTAATGGGCCAGATCCCGGAGGCCGTGGATGAACTGCTTGTTTGCCACACAAAAGGCCTTTCCAGTATCAATCATGGCAATGCAGAGCTTCACCAGCTAGAAGAGGAGAAAACACCCTCACAGACCTTGCCTCTGAGGGCCCAGAGCCCAGGGCGAAGCTAGGCCTGAGCAGGACAGAAGAGGGCCTGGGTCACTCCCTGCTCCCCTTCTGCAATGCTCTCCCTTCTACGTGGCTCTCTTATTTATCCAAAATCCCAAGCAAAAGATCCTTTGGCACTATCCTGGAAAGCCAAGCTGAACTAAGGGCCTCCCCGTATCTTTGTCTCCGCAGAGAGAGATGACCGAGGGACATCAAAACCACCCCCTCGGATTGAAGATCCCAGGGGGCTCACTTCCTGAAGCTCTGTGCCCCCGCTCCCCCAGGGCTGAGCTTGGCCTTTTACCCCATTCTGGGCTCCAATGCCATTTTCAAGGGAGAACTTCTCCTTTTCTGCCAGTTCTTTATTCTGGGGCAACAGTGACTCATCCATCTGCCAGAAAGGGGAAGCCAAGGCCCAACTAAGCTTCATTTGCAAGAGAGCTGCGGGCAGAGTGTGAGAGAGAGCCTTGCTCCCCCCACCACCACCCGAATGTCTCAGACCCGGTCCAGCTCTGACCCATCTCCGAGTGAATGCTCCTCTGCTATAGGGACAGGCAAGGGCAGGGGACAGGCCAGGCAGGAGGATGGCTCTGTGACCTACATTGATTGGGGACTGACCACAATCGATGCCTTCAGAGGTGGCCAGCCAATCTGGGGATTCCCATACTCAACCCCTCCCACCCACCCACCCACCCACTTTCAAGAAAACTTTATTTGACACATTTCACTCTGCCAGTTCAGGAAGATCCCTTTATGCCTCACCATCCCTGTTCATTATTTTGTTGATTTTAAACTCTAATTATGTCTTTCTTCAACATCTAGAGGATTTATTTTTTAAAACATTGCAGGTTTACAATCTTTTTTAGTATTTAGACTGACTACATACATTAGTCGTACCAGATAACAATAAGATGTTTTAAGAGCTGTTGGGGGCCGTGACCCTGCCTGTTATGGTCACCAGAGTCTCTCCCACTCACCCACCCAGCAGAAGCAACCCAGGTGAAGTCCTCAGTCAACCAGCAGCCACCAGCTGTCCATCAGAATCAGGATAGCCCCAGAGTTGAATAAAGCTGACAAATGGCCTCTCTCCATGGATTTCTGGATAGTGGATCCGTATCTTATTGTTGGACTGCAATAATGCAGTTCACTTGCTCCTGAACAACCCCAATCAGCCACAAACCCTCCATGCCAGGGGAAGAATGGCAGGGAGAGAAGGCAGGAATAAGCCAGGGGACAACGTCAGTCAGGGGACAACAAGCAGCAACTTGGCCCAGGCCCCAAGCCATTTCAAATAGAAGAGAGGATGTCCCAATTAACTCCTATAAATCATTCTGTATATACGCCAAACGCTGATGGTATCTGGTCATAATTGGGAAGACGCTCAGCTTCTCCAGCTGTGCGGGACTCAATATCCCTCTTGGAAATTGTACAGGATAGTTCAGCACCTGATGGGGTCACTGGAGCAGGTGCAGCCTAGATACCTCGGTAAGCGGAGGCAGGCAAAAATCTCAACCATGGCTGCCTCCCGGATGAAACGGAGCAAAGTGGGATGGGCGATTCCACCCCTGGACAGATTTGTCACCGGCAAACAGCCTATCACCCGAGAACAGTCTATAAGGATCCGCACTGGCAGACAGAGAGGGGCCAGCAGCGTAACAGGGCTCTGTCCTGGGCCCGATACTCTTTATAAATGGGAGACAAAACCTGACTTCCCTACCGACTTCTCTGTCTCGTGACCAGGATTGACACCTCCTCTCCCTACTTGGTGTCACCCAGCTGAGCGCAGGACAGCCCCTGGAACAGCCCCACCCACAACTGCAAAGCCTCTCTGGACCAACTTCTGGGGCCAGAATGAAGGCACAAGCTGCCGGAATTTCTGAATGCATTCCTCTAGAATAATAAATCAGTGGAACAACTTGCCTCCAGAAGTTGTGAGTGCTCCAACACTGGAAGTTTTTAAGAAGATAGGGTTTCCTGCCTAAGCAGAGGGTCGGACGAGAAGACCTCCAAGGTCCCTTTCAACTCTGTTATTCTGCATTCTGTTATTCTCACTCTCTCCAGACAGTATATGTCAGGTGCCAAAGCAGGGCAGAACTCTCACCAATCTTTTCTAACCTTCCTAGAATTTAAGGGTGGACTTTTTGGCAGTACGACTGGCACCGCTGCCAGGTCGCTTACTTCTTGGCATGTCTGAGTGATGGGACCTAAAAGCCCTGCCACCACTGAAAGAAAGGACGGCTTATCCAAGACTTGTGAGCAGCACGGAAAGCAGAAGTGGGGAGAAACTCCCTTGGAGGCTGCACTTCCACGAGCCTGGGCCATAGGGGAAGCCTCTGTCTGTCTGCATTTACCTCCAATCAGAGCTCCAGCTGGCCTGCAGGAAGCCCTGGGTGGGGACGGACGGACAGGGGAGACAAAGACTACCCAGAACAGAAAAGACAAAGCTCAGTACAAAAGGGCAAGACGAACGGCATGACATGCTCCTCCAGAACCTTGGCCAAGGCTGCACCTCCTCTGCCCCTGGGGGTCCTCACATCTCTTTCTCCTGCACACAGGAAAGCAGCGACCTCCAAGGGGCAGAGCAGCTGCTGGAGGGCAGATCTCACAAGCTGGAGGGAGCCATCATCAACGTGCAGGAGACAACAAACGTTACTCAAGTGTCGCCACCCTGCATCAGCCTGAAAATGCAGAAGTCTTGAGCAGCTGCTCACAGGCTGAACAGGCTCAGGCTAAAACCAAGTGGAGCGGAGTGGATAGTAATCCTGAGGTGGTTCCGGTTTGGTCCTTAAGGAGACTGTGTCCTGTGTGAAAGAGTAGCTTTGCACTCGTAGCTCCTACACAGCTATCAGGATGGAAATTGTGGCCAGGAGACCTTTGCCTGGCTGCAGCTGGTATCCCAATTGTGGCATCTTCCTGGAATGGAACTCCTTCCTCCAGTCACTTACGCTACCCTTTGATTGGAGCACCATAACACATGCTACACGAGGCTGTCCTTGAAGGCCATACTTACCTACTCTGCAAGAATAGGCAGAGCCTTGCTGGATCAGCCCCTTGACCCATCTAGTCCAGCAGGGTTCTCACACCACTTGCACAAGAAGGCCCACACTAGCTTCCCAGCTGGCAGCTTTCAGAGGCAGTTATGCTGCAAGGCCAATAGCCACTGATCCCCATGACACCCTTGAACGGGCCTAACTGAAACATATCGATCTGTGTGTTTATAGATCATACTTATTCCTGTCACATTATGCAATGGAAGGTATAATGTATTACCTAGGAAACCCTATATGGATTGGAACCTGGGCTTCTTCGGCATTGCCCAGTCCATATAGAATCTGTCCACCAAGAACGTGCTAACTAAGAGGGTCCCCACATATGGAGAAATTCAATTTGGAAATGAGAATTCCTTGGAGGGGCTACCCTCCATGCATGGGCCTCATGTGAGTTCAGTTACATTTGTGTTAATTGTTGCTTTGCTATTGCTGCTTTACTAGAAGTACCAAAGAGATGATCCAATTGAGCTGTAATTGTGGGCATCAATAAACCAAGCACCTTGTATCCATTATTTAACTGGATGGGCACCAATTTTATGGACAAAGATCTTTGTTTGCAAATACTTCCCACAAATAGCACTTTAGATTGAACAGTAATAAGAAGGCAAGCTTTAAGATATGTCAAGAATAGGATGCGAGGGCCATGTCCAATTCTAAACGAGGTGGAAGGTATAAAACAAGATCTGCCCTCTGACCATCAGCAGATACTGGTACTGCCAGCATCCAACTTGCCAGAAAGGGGTTCCCATCTATCTCATGGCAAACAGGATTGCCAACCTGGCCAGTTATTTCATGAGGCTTCATCTCAGCCAACCTTCTTTCCAGAAGAGGATTCACAGAAGAAAACAAAACCGATATGTGCCAAAGGGAGAGGCTGAGTGAGCGCATTAGTCTGAGTATAGAGGCCTTAAGGCGCAGAATTAAAAGGAGTCACAACGCTGAAAGAAAAGCAAAGGTGGATGGACTATCCGGTTGGGCTCAGTTGCTTCCAGCGGGCAAGGGGATGACACCTCCCCCCCGCTCTCCGAGCCGACTGAGTCCCAGAGCATCCTGAAGGGACCTTTCAGGAGGGGCGCCTGAGTCAGGTTTGCTCACCTTGTCCAGCTTCAGCTCGAGCTCAGCGACGTCTCCTTCCACATCTTCTAGGGCAGCCCTGCAAGATGAAACAAGAGATGCCACAGGGATGCATTCGTGTGGGTTTCCTTCCGGAAATTTCCAATCATTAACTACCGAAGAAATTGTTTAGAAGGGAATTGGAGCTTTCTAAGTAAAGGGAAACCACCATCGGGCCGGAGACGGAGCCTTGTGGCGCCCTGGAGATGGCCAGGCATATTCCCTCCATGGCTTAGGTACCACCAACCCTCCTCCCTTCACAAGGACATGCCGAATTCTGGCCTTCTGCTTCCTAGCCAAGAACTTTTAGAAGCAAAGGAGCCGGGGCCTCAGCAGCAACTTCTTGTCTCTGCAATCCCGTTACACGGGAAGCGGAGGCAGGAAAGGAAGATGCTCTCCGGGGCCGAGGGAGGCCCGAGAGGACCGTTTTTCCAGCTGAAAAAGGCACCCGAAGCAGAACCCTCGGGGGGAACTCGGGCCTTCTTCCTCTCACCCCCTTTGGGAGATGCCCCAATTTCGAGGGTGGGGGCCCCGGCGGGGAGGGACCGAGGCGACCCGTGCTCGGAGCCTTTGGGGCCTCGGCGTCGGTGCGGCTGAACCTTTGGATCCCAGCCGGGGCGACTCCGAAGCAGCGACGTTTCCCACAAAAGAAAGCGGCCCAACCGGCGCTCCGGGGCCCGTGCCGTGCCGCTGAGAACCCGGGGAACGCCGAGGGTCCTCCAGTCGCTCCCTCAGAGGGAAAAGCTTCCCTCGCCCCGAGCGGCCCCGAAGGAAACCCCCCCCTGCAGCCTCGGCGCAGGACTGGACTGGACTGGGCTCCCTCTCCGGGGGAAGCGCGAGCAGCGGCACCGCCAAGCCAGACGCTGCCCGGGAAGGGAAGGGAAGGGAAGGGAAGGCGCCTACCGGAAGCGGGGCGAGTCCTTCAGGCATTCCTCGAAGTCGACCGTCACCCGCATCCCGAACGGCCGCGTCCTCGCTTCCGGCTTCACGGGACTGGACGCGGGGCGATAGAGGCTGCCCCGCCCACCAAGGAGAGGGCGGGGGGCTTCCGAGCCAATCCGGGCCGCTGAGCCGAGGGCTTCCGAACACCGCCCTCTCAAGCCGTGACGGGCGTCGCCGGTATCCAACCGCGCGAGAACCCCCACCCCTGTACGCCAATCCTGGGCCGTTTAGGGACTGCCCAATGAGCTTTGTCCAAAGCGCCGCCAATCCACGAGGAACGTCTCGAAAGTGGGGCCTACAGCTGGACTTCAATTTCCGTCGGCGACCTCGTCCCTCCCCCCCCCCCCCCCCCAGCTGCGCCTCCTTCACTCGATCGGGCTCGGCTTTCAGCCAAAGCAGTCGGGACGCGCGGCTGCGGTTCCGACGCACCAGGCCGAGGGCTCCCTTCGGTCTCCGGCGACGGCCTCTCTCCACTCCTGCGGCCCGAGCATGAGGAGTGGAGAGGCCGCCCAGGCCGGGAGGCAGGTTGCGGCTTCCTTCTGCGCTCTGTAAAGAACGCCAAACGGGGAGAGCCAGAAGCGGGGGGGGGGGGGTGGCGGGCTCTCTGGCCCCCCACCTTGAGACCTTAGCGAAGACTTGTTTGCTTTTCTTGCATGCTTCAATGGTCGTGTTAACTTTTTCGTCTCTCAACTGAACCCTTCTATTGTCAACTATGAAGAGATGTCAAGACAAGGTGTCAGAGTCGCCTCACAGCAACAAGCAAAATCCAGGGGCCACCACCAGAAAACTCTGCTTCCTCCCCACAAAGGGACCTGCCAGGAGTACTGGGGCTAGGGTAGTGAGAATAGGAGCCTCCAGGTTCACCCAGACCTCCACTATGATCCTGGAACAGCAGGGGCCAGAGGTAAATCAAGAGGGCGCCTGGAAGGCAGCCAGCCAGGTCTTACCACGGTGGCCTCTGTTCAGGCCCAGGGCTCCCAAGGCACAAGACCAGAGTCCAGCCAGGGATCCAGGAATACAGTTCACTGGTGCTGAGCATCAAAGCCAGGTCACCATATGGGGATTCTGTCACCATTTCGGTCAAGTGGCGTGCCCCAAGGAGGATATTCACCTGATCTGCTTGTTGCAAAATACACTTGGTGGATTCTTTACTTTAATAAAACAGTTACATGGAGGAAACAAGCCAGTGAAATGGAATCCAGAAGTGAAGGAGCAAATTCAGTAGCACAACACAGGTGTTTTCTAGGCAACTTCAGCTTGTCAGAACATTCCAAATCTTTTTACAAACATTAGCTGATCAACAGATGCCCCTCCCTCTTCTAAGGCTTAAAAAGCCCAAGCTTTAAGAAAATCACAAAGGCCAGTCAAATTAAAAAACAGTTGTTTGATTTAGGTTCATTCAGGACATAGGGAGGGTGAGAGGTTACAAAAAAGAGACCACAGGGCAATAGAAGGCTATGGGAATGCTGCCTCTTCTAGTTAAGAAACAAAAGCAGGTAGCTGTGCACTCGGTCTGTGCTGCCGCACCAGTCTCCTTGGAGAGAATCTCTGTGCTGCTTATCTAGACAGAAGGAAAGCCAGCAGGCAACATGGGGATTGATGGGGGGGGGGGTGTTGAACCTGTTTTCATTTTATAGAGGTTGGCAGACCCTTCGACAACGTGGGAAGGCACCCTGAGAAGCAGAGAGGCCTGATGGAAGAGCCCCCATGAAATGTTCCCGATCCTGGCCAACTCAAATGGAACAAAAGCTACAGCAGCTACTGAGACAGGCTAATCATCTCTCACTGCAGATGGGAAACCCATCCAACTGCTCTTAGCCCTTCAGCAGGCAGGCAAGGCCTGCCTCTCAGAACCAGCTCAAGTCTGCAGGAGGGGAAGGGAAAAAGACTATAAAAACACTCTTCCATTAATCCCTTTTGCCAAGGGGCTCGTTCTTTTCCTAGCTGCAGTATAGCACAGTAGCTTCAGTATAACATCAAACCCTTACGAGGACATTTGTATGTAACTCAAATACTACAGCATGATAAAAGAAAAACAAAGCGTCCAGATATTCTGCAGGTTCAAACCAGAGAAGGGAGTGACACCAATTGCCTCGCTCACTGGCATTGCTCCACGCTGTGTTCTTCAGCAGATGAACAATGAAACCATCTTCTGTGACCACCAGAACCAGCCACATCAGCAACATTTTCATTGCAAACAAAACCTTGAGATCATCACCATTTTCGTCAAATATCAAAGTGCAAGCCAATCTGTTGAAACAGACCTGCAGAAGGGTGATGTGGCAAGGAATACAAAAGGGTGACTGGGAGCCGTTACAGTCCTGAGCAGACTTCTTCCAGGCTGTGTGCAATGTTCTCAAGCGGGTCACTAGGAGCAGGTACTGTGGGGGGAAAAAGAGAAGTGGGTGGTCACAGCAGGCAACACAAGGCACCCCAGCGGCAGGACAGGCACTGGTCATCTCTGAAGCATACCCAACGGGCTTGCTAATGGCACGGAAGCCTGATGGGCTTTGAAAAAAACACACGTTATGTTTTAACGGCACATTCCTAGTTTTTGAATACTTAATACTTGCTGTGGAAATCAACAATTCCATAGACTCATCAGTCTTTCATGTACCAATTCCTGAAACGAGATGGAGTATCTGGTTTTCTGAGAGCAAACTTAGCATCTCTAAGGTCACGTTGTGCCCTTTACAACAATATCACTATTCGGGACTTTCAGGCTTCCAGTGGGGTTAACTGCTACTCTAGACAATCCTAAATGGCAGAAAACGTACAACCCACCACCAATGTCTGCTGTTGCCAATCCCACAATCCTGACCCCCACCTGAACAAATGCACTGGGATGAAAAATGCTGGCCTACGCGAGACTCTGCTTTGATTTACTACCCTGAAGCGCAAAGGAGGCCCGGCCCCTGCAGGCAGAGCACGGCAGGATTGCCCTCAGTGCTCCACTGTGGAAAGCAGAAACTGGCTCAGACGCAAGAGGCCCCTCGAGGCCTAGACGAAGATTGCGATACGAGAGACGTCTCCGCTTTAGTATTTTTCTTGAATATTTTTTTAAATCCCAAAATTCAAGATATCCAGTCATATATGCTGTGCATATATGCTAAGTGCAGAAAGCAAATTCCATTTACTAACCAATTACATGTGGACTATTTATCTTTGTGGTCTGTCACCTACAGTCACCAGTGATTACTCCAAGGTAAAGGAAGATAAATGCTTTGATTCCAGAAGAGAAAAAGGCTTTTAAAAGGCGCACTGGAGCTTGTATCCCTGAGCGCTCTCTAGAAGCGGTCAGAGGCAGCAGAAGCCAAGGGCCCTTGACAACTCACACCAGCAGTTAATGAGCAGAAGCCTCTGATATCCAGAGAGGTGGGACCCCAAATTCTGGACTAATCAGTAGCTTGCCAGCAACTGTGAAGAGGCTGCAGGTGGACAGGGGTTCTCCTCCTGACATTGAAACCTGAAGAAATAATAATTCTGCAGCTAGAGAGGCAGAGAGCGAGGAGAAACAAATATCCCCATTTTGAACTGCTGGGGGCAAGAGTGGAAGAGAAAGCTGTAGGAGCTTCTGTTCAGCCCTAGCTAGTCTGAGTGATTGTTGATTTTAGGTACCCCTTGGTTCAGTTGTCTGCCATCTTTAAATCTGGACGGAGTGGTGCTACTCTAAACAAATCAGGGGCACAACCTAGGAGTTCTCCTGGACTCGTGGCTGGAATAGGTGGCAACCACGGCTGGGAGAGGGGCATATGATATCCCTCATGCACCAATTTTTTTTCCTGGGTGGGTGGTCACTGCTGCTTTGGTCATCTCCACAGGGGGCTTCTTTTGCATTTCACATGAGGCCACCCCTGAAGAGCAGCTGGAGGCTTTAGCTGGATCAGCCCAGAGCCACGTGGACAGTCGTGAGTGTGCCTTGGTATGCCTACGTTACACCTCTACTCTGCAAGCTGCACTGGCTCCCCGGGCGCTTAAGAGGCAATTCATGGCTTGTTGTCATGAGCAAAGCCCTTCAAAGGTGGGTTATTAACCTGAAAGAGGCCTTTTCCTTCAAGATCCATCTCTGCTGGCATTTTGGAAAGTCTCAATCCCACGGCTGTTTTCCTGGGAGGTTAAATGGAGCCCCTGAGATGGATGCTGTTTGTAATGGCCATTGTCTTTGGCTGCTGCTAAGTGTGTAGTTGTTATTATTGCTGTTGGTTTCAGTGAGTTTGATTCAACCAGAGTTGCTATTTCAAGATAGCCGTCCTTATCATTTTACTGAAATAGTTTGGCAACTTTTGGAGGGTCCCCGATGAGCTGGAACTCAAAGACCCCAAAGAAAACCTCTAGTCCCTTCTCCACTCTTAAATGAAGTGTAAACAAAGATCTTGCCCAAAACCAGCATGGTCAAGACTGAATGGGAATGTTTCAAGGAGACATCAGAGTGCTAAGATTTATGAAAAGTTCAGTACTTTGGATTTTAAGTTGCATTTTTAAAGTCTTGTTAGAGCAGCTGAATTCTATGATGTAACTGGGGCTGGCAGCCAGATATTAAACATTTAAACACCTGTAAAGGACAGAAAATCCAAGAAGCCATTTCTGGCAGACTCGTAACAAAGGCTAGTAGCCTTTAGTGCACAGGGTCACCTGAGAAAATCAACAGTTATTGATCATGAAAAGCCCACTGAGACACAAAATGGAAGGCTGCTATCAAAAAAATAAATAAAACTGGGTCTTTCTGTCCCTGTCTAGAAGAGGCAGGTGGGGGTCCACCTTCTACTGAGAAGCAGGAGGAGGAGGAAGTTCCAAACCTTTCCCTGTTGGTTACTCAGACTGAGACCACCTTTGGTGTCACGTTCTCCCTAAGGTGCAGCTGAGTTTTGCACACTGCCTGCTGCTGAAGGTCACTCAAGGACCCACTGGGAATGTCTCCCCAACACTCACTTGGCTTCCCCACAGCTGCAGGCTAAGATTGCCCACTGCCCAGAGGAGCTTCTCTTTCCTCAGCTACCTTTGCACTGAAAACCATGGACTGCTCCACTCTCAACTTCTTCCCTGCCTGCTATCTGAGCTTTTTCTTACACCTTTGTGATTGAAGGACGCTTCTAGCTCCATTTGCAAGACTGCTGACAGCAAATGAGAAGCTTAGCTGATAGACTATGGGTGCAAATTTATGCAACTAGAGGTGGGCGACACTGGACACCCAGGTTTTCTTTTGAATCCCTCCAACATTCACCATTCTCGGAACTTCAAAGAGAAGCGGTCAATTTATTCAGGTGAAGAACAGCCCAGCCAAGAGAGCATCTTGGAGGAGAAAGCTTTTTCCCTCTCCAACAGGGACCCCTGGGGAGGAAGGGTGGCCCCCCTGGGAGACACCAACAGGCTCAAAGGAAGCTGATGCAGAAGGAGACACTCTGCTTCTGGCATGCTGCTGCATCTGCAATGCAAATACAAAGGGGAAGGTGCATTCAGAAGGCAAGCCCGCCAGCAGCCTCTGGCTAACGGCACATCCGCACCACCTCGGAGCATTTCCTGGCAGAAACTGAAGCTTTCCTGCAAACTGAGATATGACAAGGGGGGGAAAAGCCAGAAGAGCTAACTGTCTACCTTGCCCTCCACTGTTTCCTTCCTCCAGCTCAAGGAGGAAGTTCCCCTGGAAGGGACAAAGGCCACTGGGAAAAGATGGGACATACCAGCAAGCAGACATCAAACCAAGGCTTCTAACACGATGTGGCACAAACCAAGAAGCTTTTCCATATTGCACAGAATCTGGATATGTGACGTGAGGCTCCAGGGCAGCAGCGGCCGCAGGGAGGAAAGGTGACCAGCCCAACCATCCAAGCAAAAAGTCCCAGGGCTCACCTGATTCTGTGCCTGTTTTACACTCATCCTGCATCTCATCCTCATTGTCCTCGTCTTCTTCCTCATTCTCCTCACAATCCTCCTCACAATCCTCCTCACAATCCTCCTCCTCCTCCTCAGCAGCCTCGCCGTGCATTTCCTTTGCGATCAGCTGCCTGGCCAGCTTGATGTTCTGCGCTTCGTTGTAATGCATTTTTCTCTTCATTTCAAATTGCCTCTTTTTCTCTGTACCAGGAAAAACAAAATACGCAACATAACACACATGAATACACACCAGCCACAAATTTCACAAGTTTCATTCCATTCCACACACATGAAATTGAGCACAATCAGATTGACTCGGGGATCTCTGCTAAGTCACCCTCACGTTGCAAGGATGACTATGAGCTAGGTTACATATAACAAGGGTTGCCTGCTTTTGGATGCCTGCCTTTTCTCCCACCTGAAAAGCTACCGGGGTTGGGGGGGAGAGGGAGCAAAAGAGCCCTTCATCAAACCCAAACCTTGAATTTTGTTTCCCTCAGCCCTTGCTGACTTATGCAGAGGCCAAACAGACCAGTTGTCTTTGCAAGTAGAGCCACCCCAAGAAGAAAAATACCTTGGGCCTGGAAAGAAGGCGGAGGACAGCCAGTCCAGTTGCTCAGAAGCCACTGAACTATCCGTGTTGCTTTGCATATGCAAGAATCATAGAACCTTTTGGGTTTTTTTTTTTTTTTGAGAAACAAGGGGAAGGCCACAGAGAAGACACACCTGCATTCTCGTTCCCTCCCCTGCAGCAACCAAGGCGGGGGACAGAAGAGCAGGGACCAGGCACAACCACTACAGGAGAAGGCAGGCCAAGAGGGCCTGCCATATTCTTAAGACCTTGTCAAACCCAATTGGCCATTTCTCTGGCTACACAGGGATCGCAATAAGAACACAATCTGTTCCAGCCCGTCCTTCCCAGGGGAGCTCTTGCTCACGGCGTCTCAGCATTGATTTAGTGCAAGGATGGGCAATTAATTTTCCCAAGGGGCAACCTGAGAAACTGGGACTGTTGTGGAGGGCTGCCAACACTGCACACATGCCTTGCCCTCTGCTGCTCCCCCCCAAGGTTGGACTGAGACCACCTATGGGCTGGATGTGGCCCAGTGTCATAAAATGCCCAGGTCTGGTCTAGTGCTATAAAACCACAAAGCCACACCTACCCAATTCTTCCGGGGTCAAGTCTACCTCGTCATCCTCATCCTCATCACTGCTGTCATCCTGCCTTGCCAGGATTTTGGGGCCCTGCCCTTGTGCTGCAGCTGCCAACCTGCGGCGAGAAAATGGAAGAGCTGAGCTGAGGCCGCCTGTCCAAGACCTGGTGGGGGGAACAGGGGATGGACGGATAGGGAGCCGACTTCTCCAGAGAATGGGAACAGGGGTCTCCTGGCAGATACGGGCAAGGAGGCGACAATGGAAGATGAGCAAATGCCATTTTCCCACCACAAGGAGTTCAACCATGGATTTAGTTCAAGCTGTGCTAAAAGCAAACAGGAGAACTCTGGAGAGGAACCCACGGTTAAGGGCTCAGGAGGAGCCCTGAAGCCTCTCTGGCTGAGGGGAAATCCACTCAAAAATGTTTTAGTTCCTCCCCACTATTCCCAGGCATACCAGTCAAAATAGGAAGCCATTTTGGAATTAAAAATAAAAAATCTTATGCATTTTGTTTAGCATGAATATTAAGAAGTGTTGGTCACGCAAACAGCATTGTACGTAGGATTTAATTTGTTCAGAATTAAAAAGTGCTCACTGCTTGTCAGACAAAAAATCCTATAGCACTAAGAAGCTGCTCTTGCCGCCGCCTTCATGAGATGGGAAGAGGGAGGTCTCCTCTTGCCAAGAATTTACAAAATGTCACAAAGAAGAGTTACAAAAACCCAAAAACATTGTGGAGGGTACTCGGGTTCTCCTCACCTCCCCCACCCCCCGATCAGTTTAGATTTTAATTTAGAACTGAAGTCACTGAAGAGATTTATAGCTTCATAGCATGGACACCCACTTGCTATGGACCTTATGGAGGAATAAAACATGTTGCTAACAATACTCCTTCCTGGAGATCCCGAACGTATCTGCATACAATTCCTGGGTAAAGTTCATAATTATTTCTGTATTTCATGCAGGATTTCTTTGCAAGTAAGTGTTTAAATAGCGTAATTATGAACATTTTCATTGTTAAATTCATTTGGAAAAATGAATGGCTATGCAAATTTAATAAATATCCATTATCCCATTTCTCCAAAAGAACGTTGAGGGAGTTAATCTTTCTGGAAATTTTCATCTCTATGATTTTAAAAAATGAAAGTTCTTTTTTATATATAGATTACAACAAACAGAAGCGATTTCCAAGAAGTAAACCAGTGTACACCACTCTAGACAGAGTCCAAGTGTGTTCCCAGTTTAAGGAAAACTCAGGGAATCGGAACCACAGGCAGCTGTCCCACAAGGTAGGTTAGGCTACTGAGAAGCTCCCTCAAGATGACCAGGCTTTGCGACTGGGACAAGAAATATGCCTATGCTTCCAAATCTTATTTCTGATATAGCAATACTACCTTAGTTTTCAGCAACACAGACATGCAAGGGTCGTGAACCCCAGCTCTTGCAGTGTATGAAAGGTGACTTCCAAAAGCTCAGGCATGGGTAAAAATTCAGAAAGAAAAATTTTCAGATTCTGAAGTCAAAACAGTTTCAAATGGGAGAGTTGAGACCACCCAGTTAAGTCCACGGGGTTACACTGAAAAGACAGATGGAAGGAGAGACATCTAACCAAAGAGGAGTTCAACATGGTTTTATCTCAGACAACATCCCTAATGATGCCCTTACTGTGATGTCCTGTTGCCTGGAGGCCGTGCGGATCTGGATGGGGAGAAACAAGCTCAGACTCAACCCCTCCAAGACCGAGTGGCTGTGGCTTCCAGCATCCCGGTATAGTCAGCTGGTACCATCACTGACAATTGGGGATGAGACCTTGCTCCCCACAGAGAGGGCCCGCAACTTGGGTGTCCTCCTGGATTTACGGCTATCTTTAGAAGAGCATTTGACGGCCGTGGCCAGGGGGGCCTTTTATCAGGTTTGCCTGATCCGTCAGTTGCGTCCCTTTCTGGATCAGGACACCTTGCACACGGTCACTCATGCCCTAGTCACCTCCCATATGAACTACTGTAATGCTCTCTACATGGGCCTCCCCTTGAAAAGCACCCGGAGGCTCCAACTGGTCCAGAATGTAGCTGCGCGGATGATTATGGGCGCAGCTCGTTGCGCCCATGTAACACCTCTCCTACACGAGCTGCACTGGCTCCCGGTGCTCTTCCGTGTGCGATTCAAGGTGTTAGTCATCACCTTTAAAGCACTCCATGGCTTAGGACCTGGGTACCTATGAGACCGTCTTTTGCCACCAATAGCCTCCCACCGACCAGTTCGTTCTCACAGGGAGGGAGTACTCAGGGTACCGTCAATCAAATTATGCCGATTGGCGACTCCCAGGGGGAGGGCCTTCTCTGTGAGGGCTCCAACCCTTTGGAATGAACTGCCCCGAGATACGAAATATCCCTGATCCCCGTGCTTTCCGCCGTGCCCTCAAGACCCTGATGTTCCAACAGGCGTGGCTAAACATATGTACATGTGAATGATTTTAAAATGTTATCTAATTTAATTGGGCCAAACTATGTTATAATAATTTTAATTAACAATTTTATGATGTTTGTGTGTCTATATTTTTTCTTGACTGTACTCCGCCTTGAGTCCTACGGGAGAAAGGCGGTATAGAAATATAATAAATAAATAAAACAGGTGAGAGGCCAGGAAAAAAGTTGTCCCCATGTTGAATCAACATAAGACGTTGGACCAGAATACTGCCACCCAGTCTGCTTGAAAGCTATACTTTGTGAAATTCTGTGGAATAATTAAGTAGACATCCATAAGTATCTGGAAAAGAATGCATTGAGAACTAGCAGCCAGCATAAACTCAGAAGCAGCTCTTCCAAGCCACTCTCCCTCTTTTTCCAGAGTCACATTTTTTTCCTGATGCCTTCAAGGCCGTGTTGACCTGGAAACATCCCAGCACTTTTTGTTAGCAGGATTCCAGAATTGGTTTGCCTCCTTTCTAGTACTGAGAGGGTATGACTGGCCAAAGATCATCCGGCTGGCTTGGTGCCTAAGCAGGACTAGAACACAGAGTCTCCTGGTTTTTAGCCTGATGTCTTAACCACTACTTTGATAAGAGTCACTGCTAAATTACAAAAGCACAACAAACAGAATAGGCCATAGCTGAGAAGTAGCTTAGAGCCCACTATTCCCTGAATGCTTCTTAAGAACAAACTTGAGCATCCTCTTAAGCCTTTGCTTATCTTGTGTGGTCAACATTTTTCTAAAGACCAGGTAAGGGAGCAAAGAGTCACTTGTCAAATCTGCAAATGCAGTCATCAAATGCCATCAGAGAGAAAATCAGAACTCCAAAAAGGCAATGCTCAACGAAGAGTTGCACAGCTTTCAAGATACAAAAAACAGGGATGCAAGGGCAGGCAAATAAGACAGCTGATCATGTGATAAATGTGAACCTATCGTGTAATGTGATAAATTAGTAAAAATGCAGAACAGAATGAAATTAAATTTCACATGCACCAGCAGGCCATAATGGTACATATATGCAATCTGCTATTAAGGCCTACCGATGCCTGTTGGCAAGAGGAAACAAACAAGAGACCTTGCACACAAGCACACTGTTTGTTTATAATTAGAGTGCATAAGATGCACCACCCCACATCCCTGGGCATTCATTTTATTCTGTGGGAACCCCGTCTGCCTCTTTATTACCTTCTTTTTTAAGAAGGTAATAAAGGGCTTCTTTTTTAAGAGCTTTGGAAGCAGACCCTTAGAACGATCAGGAAGACGAATGGATCAGACACTGGAAGCCTGGCTGGGTGCAGCTCGGGTAAAAGAGCATTCAGATGTGCCG
This sequence comes from Masticophis lateralis, assembly GCA_030761175.1. Lineage (NCBI taxonomy): Eukaryota > Metazoa > Chordata > Lepidosauria > Squamata > Colubridae > Masticophis > Masticophis lateralis. Next base: position 223,485 of record JAUDYJ010000005.1, on the reverse strand, counting down.
GAGTCTTCAGAGATCTGAAAGAACTGCATCCAGGAAAAGGAGAGCATTCTGCACCGCAGAGTCTACCCAGAACAAGGAACTCAACCTCAAACAAGGGTTTTTTAAAATTGCCCCACTAAAGAAGATAGATATGCCTAAATGAAGGTGGTTGAGGACAACCCCACATAGGTGCTCAGGGAAAAAGGATGGGGCTTTTTAAAGTAAAAGGATACTCCTATCAGTGGAGAAGTCTAAAAGAGGATATACAGAAACAAGGGACAAAAGAGAGCTAATCAAAGCCATGGAGAACTTTCTTATAAGCATTAAGGCCTTCAATAAGATGGGCAGCCATGTAAGTTTGATTAGTAAATTTATCTTATATTTCATATTTCTTAACTGCCCATCTTAAAGCTACCCTTGAAAAGTGTTCGGAGACTACAGTTGGTCCAGAATGCAGCTGCACGAGTTATAGTGGGTGAACCTAGATGCACCCACATTACACCAATTCTCCGCAAGCTGCATTGGCTCCCCATCGGTTTCCGGGCGCAATTCAAGGTGTTGGTTATTACCTTTAAAGCCCTACATGGCTCAGGGCCAGGCTATCTTCGAGACCGCCTTCTACCGCATAGCTCCCAGCGACCGGTAAGATCCCACAGAGTTGGTCTCCTCTGGGTCCCATCAGCTAAACAATGTCGGCTGGCGGGCCCGTAGGGGAGGGCCTTCTCTGTTGCTGCCCAGGCTCTCTGGAACCAATTACCTCCTGAAGTCCGGACCACCCGCATCCTATTGGCCTTCCGGAAAGCGGTGAAGACCTGACTCTTCTGGCAGACCTGGGGCCGTTGATCTCGTTATAGTGATCTTGCGAGACCCGGCCACAAATTGGAGTGTATGTGTTTTAGCGTTTTAATGTTTTATTTTAACTTTTGTATGGGATATTGTTGCATTGTTTTATTCTCTGTTGTAAGCCGCCCAGAATCCCTTGGGATTGGGGTGGCATAGAAATGCGACAAAATAAATAAATAAAATAAAATAAATAAATAAATAAATCCCCCCCTTCATCAATAAAATTGATAAATAAAATCAAGATGTTTTTTTTGAATAAGAAGGAATAAAATACTATTCTAATCAGGAGAGGATCAAGGTGAGAAATTTTCATCAGTTTTGGATCAAGAAGGGAGGAAGGAGGGGCCAAAACAACCCGTGACTTGCTGTGTGAGCCAGTTCAAGCCATATGCACCACAGGGCTGCCTTGTTTCACATTCCTTCACAAAAATCGCTCCCAAATTTTTGGTGTGAAAGGTGACAGCCATGGAGATATACCTCACCCCATTCTTGCAGCGAGGACACCCTCCCTCAACAGCCGGTCCTCGGCCTGCAGAAGCAGCAAGAAAGCGGCTCTCCTGCCCCAGACACCAGCGGGGCACCAGAGCTGCCCTCTGCCTTCAACGTCAGCCTGAACAAGCCAAAACATCGGAGTAGAGGCCGCTGCCCTCCGCCCTTAAGCGACCCTGCCGCCAGCCTTAAAGGAGAGGGAGGGAGCCGCCTTCGGGCCCCAGAAGGGAAACCCTGAGCGAGGCCTCGGCAGCCCCAAGCAGGGCCCGGGCTGCGGCTCGTCCCCGTCCCATCGGCCGAGGCAAGGAAGCCCCGGAAGAGCGAGGGCCCCGCGCCGAGGCGTCACCTACTTTTTGGCGAGGACGTCCGCCGTGGGCACCGGGCTGTCTTCGGCGTCGCTGCCGGCGTCCTCCTCCTTCAGGCTGCGGGGAGAAGGGAAGCTCGTCGGGGGCTCGATGGGGCGGCGACCCTCCCAGCGCGGCCTCTCCCCTCCCCCCTCCCGCACCTGTGGTAGGGAGTGCTGGGTTCGTCGATCTTCATCAGCCCGTAGTCCTTTCCGGCCGGGTGGTAGGTGGCCAGGATGTTCATCTCGTCCCACTTCTGCGTCTTCTTCCTGGCCGGCGATGGGGAATTGAGGAGGGCCGTGAGCGAGGAGAGGCAGGCGCCCCCGCCGCCCTCCCTGCCTCCCCGCCGCCCGAGAGAGAGAATGAGAGAGAGAGAGAGAGAGAAACGGCCCCGCCGCGGCCCACCCGAGTTCCTCGCCGCGGCTCTCGCTGCTCGGCTGCGCTTGCAGGAGCGGCCCGGTGGGCGGCAGCGGCGACGCCTGCGAAAGAGCCTCGGACTCGGCCAGGCCTCGCCCCGCGCTGCCGCTGCCGGAGCGGTTCTTCAGGATGCCCTTCACGGGCCTCCCGCCGCCCGCCGAACCCTTCGCCTCCATCGCCGCCGCTCCCCGGACCGTACGCGCGCCCTACGCATGCGCGCTCCGGGCGCCGGCCTGTGTCGTCACAAGGGCGTGACGGGAGTGGGGGTCACGCACGCTTGCCGAACGCGCTTCCGCCCACCGGGTTCGGGTGGGGGCGGGGCTTGGCGGCTTTCGTTGCCGGCCGGCCCGCCCGATCTCCACTCCTCAAGCGAACCGTCGGTTGCCTGGAGCCCCGCCGGGCTCGGCTAAGAGTCGCCGCCGGTGCCGCCCTTCTCCCCGCCCCCCCCCCACGGTTCCCGTCTTCTTTTCTTTGGGGAGAAGCCCCTTCCTGCGCCGTTCACACGTGGGGCCTTCAGCTCCCCCCGACACGCAGCCAGGCAGGCGGGCGGGGCGATAATTTCGCCCCCCCCCGGAGGGGGAAGCGAGCTTTGGAGGAAGGGGCCCCACGAGGTGCTCTGGGTGGACCTCGACTCCCAGAATTCCCCGTCGTCGCCCCCCGTTGGCTGCGTGTCTGGAGGATTGTGGGGGTCTGAGCGGGGGGGCCCAGGGCGGACCGGAGGGGAGGAGGGGCAAGAAGTGGGGGCCGCCGCGGGAGAAGCCTCCGGGCACAGGAGCCGCGGGCGGAGAGGAGGGGGGGGCTCCGTCTCCCCCCCCACCCTCTTTGCCCTCGATCGCGATGGGGGCGTCCGTGGATGAGGGGAGAGGTGGAAGTGGAATCCGGTCTGCCAGCCGGCTTTCCGCTGGGTGACCGGCGTCCTGCTGGGGTGGCCTTTCCCTTTGACCAGGTGGACCGAGGAGAGCTTGGGTCGTTTCCGGGCCCTGTTTTTTTTTTTTTTAATTTTGATTTATATGCCGCCCTTCTCCGGAGACTCAGGGCGGCTTACAATGCGTTAAGCAATAGCCTTCATACTTTTGTAAATTTTATACAAAGTCAGCTTATTGCCCCCACAACTGGGTCCTCAATTTACCCACCTTAGAAAGGATGGAAGTCTGAGTCGACCTTGAGCCTGGGGAGTTTCGAACTGGTGTAATTGCAGGCAGCTGGATGTTAAATGCTGCCTTTAGTAGGAGGCATTGGCATCCTACGCCACTCTCAGCACCCCACCCCGCCCTGCCGGAATTCTTGGCCTGGCACAGGAGCTGCGGGCACTGCCACGCCACAGCTGAAGAGATGCCAGGCTCGACTGGATAATCCCCCTGGCTCCTGGGGGGAAGGGTGTAGCCCAGCAACACAGCTCCCCCACCCCACCCCCCACCATCCCAAGGCAACTTCTAGCAAAGTCCCTTCCTAATGTTTGTAATGGTAGTGATGTGAGGAGGGGGTGAGATTTGCATCATCCCACCAAAAAGAAACCTGGCTTTCTAGTGTTTTTCTCCTTTTGGCTTCACTTATAAAATGGAACCATTTCAGCCAAGCTTCAACATAATAATTCAGCAGTTTTACTAATTGTTCTGCCTTCTTTTGCAATTGATCATTGGCATGGGCCCAATATGTATGTGCTTCTCTATATTTCTACAGCTTGGAACTTCTAGCCAAACTTTTATTTCTCTCAGAGGTGAATTAGTCCTCCATTCCAGAAAAGCAGAGACATACTTGGGAGTGGGGAGGCTTTCCTTGCTGGACATCTTCATGATTAGCAGGTGAGGGCCTTGCTCAGTGAGGCAAACCATCTGTTCTGTTGCCCAGGTCATTAATAAAGTTGTTGAATAATGATGATTGCAAGACAAACCACTTGGCTTCTGGGCTTCTGACACAGAGTCACCAACGCTGGCCAGCTCAACCTTCCTAAGCACACTTTAATGCTGAAACCTGTCAATTTCTGTGGCACCTCAACTTCGGTGAAGCAATCACTTTGTTAAAAGAGATTTAAATCTCCTTTGTATGACCTATTTTTGACAAAAATTCTTAGCAATCAAGGTATCTTTTAACTCCGCTCTCTAATGCAGCAACTGGGCAGAGTGATCTGTCCTCCCCCTTCAGAGACCCACGAAAACACAGCCAGCCGAGGGTTAAGAATCACTTGGCACACTCCACAGTTCTTATCTCAACCTTGGCAGCGATATGCACACCGTCTGCCAAGGACTTTATTAGGTTACACAAACAAGAAAATCACCTACGTAGCTTTGCCGTTCATCTAGCTTCCAAGACTACGAGGTTGCTATGTTTGTTTTGCTTTGTTCGTCACAAACTTCTTGACCCACCGTCCTGTCTTATATAGATGTGGTCCAGTGGGTGTGGTCCAGTGGTCCAGTGACTCATTGATCCTGTGACTCCAATGCAGTGACTCAGATCTATTTCCTCATACGTCGCAGCTGCAGTAATCTTTTCTCTCGCCTTCTTTGGCGTGCGTCCAGGAATGACATCTCTCCCTCACTCTCATCTGAGACACCTGTTTCCCCACTACTTGGCTCTCTTTCAGCTGGCACCTGAGACGGTGCCAGGGGGGGGGGGGGGCTGGGAGATCTGGCTGGCTCCTCTTCCTCCTGCTCAGAGCTTCCTTCCTCCAATGGGATAGGCTCAGAGGACGGGGCCACAACACAGAGCTACATGTTACACCAACATAAAAGAGTGACTGCAAACAGTCTGTGGGATCATGTGGCTTTTAACTTTGCAAGGCCTCCTTCGAAGCTTCTAACTCGACAAGCTTCTCCCCTTGCGGAAGGGCTACGCTAAACTTAATGCAGAAGATGAAAAATCCAACATGCCAAAACCTGTGACATGCACTGTACCCAACTAAGCCGGCTGGACTGGGCTGAATTCAACCTGCAGGCGAATGAGCTCCATGCTCTGCGAGATTCCCCCCTCTCGCAGGTCTGGCCCTCTCGTTATCAAGGGCCTATCTTGATGACGGATTTTGGAATCCCAAGAGGTGGCATGCAGTGAAGAGGGGATTGTAGGGTTCCTTGGGGAAGTTTTTAAATAGGATTTTAAAGAGTTCTGGGAAGGGGGGTTGTGAGGGCTTGGAGAACCTGCGGGGGAGGAGGCCTGGTCTGGCTGAAGAGTGTGGCACGAGGTGTGGGAATCGGGGTTAAGGAGGGGGTTAGAGTTTGTGTTGTGAATGGACATATCAGTACTGTGGGTGGGAGGGGCAGATGTGGGACCGTGTACTCGCTGGCTCCAAGTAGTGGCACGCTCCGGCCTCCAATGCGGCTTTCGTTCCCCAGGTTGCACAGACCCTTAGGCCCTGGGCCTTTGGCTGATGCTATGCAATGCCAGGTCCGTGGTAAATAAAGCCCCCCCTCATTTGTGATCTTGTTCGGGGGGGGGTGGACCTGGTGGGTATTACGGAGACCTGGTTGGGCCGGGGGGGGGTCCCCCTCGTTGAGATGGGCCCACCCGGTTTTTGTGCATTTCATGAGCTGAGGGCACGGGAGGGGGGGGTGGCAGTTGTCATTAGAGAAGATCTTGGTCCAAGAGAGGCCACTGTTCCTCAGATGGCCGGATGTGAGTCCCTCCTTGTGAAGTGGGATCATGGCGTGCAGATGGGCTTGCTGGTTACGTACCTGGCTCCCTGCCATGTGGTGACGGCCCTGCCCGAGCTGCTCAGCGTAATAGCCGCGGTGGCGGTTGATACCCCCAGGCTTATGGTCATGGGGGACTTTAACCTGCCATCTGCTGGTGAGGCGTTTGAGGTGACCCGGGAGTTCATGGCTACCATGACGGCCATGGACCTGACCCAGTTAGTTCATGGCCCTACTCACATGGGGGGAAACACGCTGGACCTGGTTTTTGTCTCTGGTCAGTGGTTGAGTGATCTTTAGATAGGGGATATAGTGATTGAGCCCTTGTCATGGTCGGATCAGTCCCTACTTCGCTTTGACCTTCGAACCGCCGCACCCCACTGCAGGGAGGCGGAACCGATGAGATGGTTCCACCCTAGGCGCCTGATGGATCCGGATAGGTTCCAGACGGAGCTTGGGCTATTTCCTGAGGCTCTGGCTCACGGCTCGACCGAGGACCTAGTGGCTGCCTGGGATAGGGCGGCCGCTGCAGCTTTGGATCAGGTCGTGCCTTTATAGCCTATGACCTGGCGCCAGTCTCACCTGGCTCCTTGGTTTACCGAGGAGCTGAGGGAGATGAAGCGCCGGAAATGATGCCTGGAGAGTGGTTGGAGGGCCAGCTGTTCTGACTCTGACCGAACACTGGTAAGGTCTCATATTAAGACCTACCTGGTGGCGATAAGAGCAGCAAAATGTAATTATTTTGCCACTCTTATTGCATCATCAGATAACTGCCTGGCCACCCTGTTTAGGGTGACCCGCTCCCTGCTCCACCAGGAAGCGCGGGAGGACCCCTTGGAGGATAGAGCCGAGGACTTTGTACAGTATCTGTATGACAAAATCGCTCAAATTCGGGAACACCTGGACTCGGACTGGGTAGATTCAGGGGGGAGGATGGAGGCAGGTCTTGAGAATATTATCTCAAGACCTGGGAAGAGTTTGATTCTGTGACTCCTGAAGACAGGATACTGGGCAGACTGAGCGCTGCCACATGTTTATTGGACCCATGTCCCTCCTGGCTGGTGCTGGCCTCTCGGGAGGTTACACGAGGCTGGCTCCAGGGGATTATAAATGCTTCTTTGAGTGAGGGTGTCTTCCCCACCAATTTGAAAGGCGGTGGTGAGGCCTCTCCTCAAGCCTTCCCTGGACCTGGCAGTGTTGGCTAATTATCATCCAGTCTCCAACCTTTGCTTCGTTTGCGAAGGTTGTTGAAAGTGTGGTAGCGCAACAGCTCCCTCAATACCTGGATGAATCGGCATATCTGGATCTGTTCCAGTCGGGCTTCAGTCCTGGGTACACGGAAACAGCATTGGTTGCATTGGTTGATGATCTCTGGAGGGCTTGGGACAGGAGTTGCTCCTCTATCCTGGTCCTATTAGACCTCTCAGCGGCTTTTGATACCATCGATCATGGTACCATCATGCTGCACCGGTTAGAAGAAGTTAGGGGTGGGGGGCACTGTGTTGCGGTGGTTCTCCTTTCTCTCCAACTGGTTGCAGTCTATGTTGACGGGCAGAGGTCGACCCCAAGGCCCCTTGTATGTGGGGTGCCACAAGGGTCGGTCCTCTTGCCCCTTCTGTTCAACAGTTATGTGAAGCCGCTGGGTGAGATCATCTGTGGTTTCGGGGTGAAGTACCACCAGTACGCTGATGACACTCAGCTGTACATCTCCACCCCGGACCACCCCAACAATGCCCTTGAAGTGATGTCGCAGTGGATCTGGATGGGGAGAAACAGGCTCAGGCTCAACCCATCTAAGATCGAGTGGCTGTGATTTCCGACGTCCCGATATAGTCAGTTGGTGCCATCACCAATTGGGGGCGAGTCACTGCCCCCCACGGAGAGGGTTCGCAACTTGGGTGTCCTCCTGGACTCAAGGCTGTCTTTAGAAGAGAACTTGACGGCTGTGACCAGGAGGACTTTTTATCAGGTTCGCCTGATTCGCCAGTTGCGTCCCTTTCTGGATCAGGACTCATTAAGTACGGTCACTCATGCTCTCATCACTTCCCGCTTGGACTACTGCAATGGTCTCTACATGGGGCTCGTTTGAAGAGCATCCGGAGGCTCAGGCTGGTTCAGAATGCGGCCGCGCAGGTGGTTATGAGAGCGACATGGCGCTCCCATGTGACTCCCCTTCTGTGTGAGCTGCTCTGGCTCCTGGTGGTCTTCTGGGTGCGCTTCAAGGTTTTGGTTACCACCTTTAGAGCGCTCCATGACATAGGACTGGGGTATTTATGAGATTGCCTTCTGCCACCAGTAGCCTCTCACTGACCAGTACGCTCCCATAGAGAGGGGCTTCTCAGGGTGCCGTCGGCCAAACAGTGTTGACTGGGGGCCCCCAGGGGGAGAGCCTTCTCTGTGGGGGCACCTACCATCTGGAACGAGATCTCTCCGGAGAATCCTGGATCTGCGCACTTCCTGCTGTGATCTCAAAACATTTTTATTCCAGCTGGCTGGCCTGGCCTAACTTTCCCTTTTTAAATTGCTTTTAATCTGTTTTATAAATTTTAAATTTGTTTTTGGGCCAAAACATTTAATGTATTTTAATGGGTTTTTAAACGTTTCTATTGTCTATATTTTATCTTTTGCCTGTTCACCGCCCTGAGTCCGTCAGGAGTAGGGTGGTATATAAATTTAATTAAATCTAAATCTTAATGGCCCCTGCGTCTCTAGGCCTCTTTCAGCTTGGCAGTCACCCTCTTCTTCTTTTGGGGAATTGCTGGGGGCTGTTAAACTGGAGGAACCAGTCTCTTCAACCCCGATTCCAGCACACCCAGTTAATGCCTGGAATTAGAGGGTTAGAAGAGATCATAGCGTACATGAAGAGTTCTGGCAAAGGAAAACTCACTCCTAACAGAAAATGTATTTATTTGTATCACACTTATAATTTTTATAAAGAACTCAAGTCGGCGAACATAACAACCTTCCTCTTTTTTTCCACAACCACCACCCTATGAGGGTGACTGCCCCAAAGTCACCCAACTGACTTTCATGGCTAAAGTGGCAATGTATACAGTGTAAATATTAAAATCTACCTATCCTAATATAGCTCTTATTTTATCCATATCAGAACAGCATGGGATGCTGAATGGGCTCTAAGGGCTGGTCCCAAGCAGAGGGAGGCCACGTGTGGGGTGGGTGGGAGAGAGAAGAGGCACCATGTGGTTTGCCACAGGCCAAGAGGCGCTGGAGGCTCCTCATGGCTTTGCGAGGGGGAACAGCCCTGGGGGACACTGGAAGCAAAGTTGGAAGGAGGAGGCTAGCAAGAGCAGGGGTGCTCTGTGGTCTTGGAGAACAGTCCGGAGAATACAGTGGACAGCCAAGAAGATAATGAGTAATGGAAGGAAACTTCTCCTGTTTTGGAAACACTTCTGCAACGGTCCAGTTGTAGGGAAGATTGGAAGGAAAGAGAAAAGGATAGCCAGCCGCAAAGTGGACGGACTCTTACACTGGTGACTGATGCACTATTGGAAGACCCGAAGAACCAGATTAGGGATTGATTTTGGTGGTGGACTGAATTTGCTGTTTGGCTTCCAAATGTTTTGTCAGTAGGCTAGGTAACATCATCAGCGGAAGGTTTATGGAGATTCTCAGTCTTCCAGGTCATGGAAATCTCAAAGGTGCTTTTTCAGGAGGCAACTGGACTTTGTTTTTTCTTTTGAAGATGTTTCACTTCTCATCCCAGAAGCTTCTTCAGCTCTGACTGGATGGTGGGGAATGGAAGGATTTATACTCCTTGCAGACAGCTGGCCACTTACATCCTTTTAGAGCAGAGCTGTCATGGCCTGCAGGCTGGATGCATCATGCGCTGGCTATGCCCACGCCCAGTTTAGCAAAGGGGAAAAAATCCTAATATGTCACAAAAGTAAATGAAGATTTGTCCAAGAACGTTAACAGATCATAATCCAGTATGGATGGAATTAGAGTCTGGAGAAGGACCTAGGAGGTCCTGGAGATTAAATGAGAACTTATTTCGATATAAGGCAAATGTGAATGAATGTAAAAAGTTAATTTTATTTATTTATTTATTTATTTAAATTTATATACCGCCCTTCTCCTAGTGGACTCAGGGTGGTGTACAGCCAAGAATAAAAAGCACTCCAATACAAAATTTAAAATATTAATAAAAGAATTAAATAATTTTGGCCCAATAAATTTAAAAACCCAATAGGCAATTAAAATTTAAAACCCATAAAACTTTAAGCTTAAAAAAGAGAGGGGGGGGGGTTACGCCAGCCCAGCTTGACAAAATAAAAAAGTTTTTAGGGCACGGCGGAAAGCCCGGAGATCGGGTATCGTACGGATCTCCGAGGGCAAATCATTCCAGAGGGCTGGTGCTGCCACAGAGAAGGCTCTCCCCCTGGGTGTCGCCAGCCGACATTGTCTGGCCGACGGCACCCTGAGGAGTCCCTCTCTGTGGGAGCGAACTGGCCGGTGGGAGGCTATCGGTGGCAGAAGGCGGTCCCGCAAGTACCCAGGCCCTATGCCATGGAGCGCTTTAAAGGTGGTCACTAACACCTTGAAGCGCACCCAGAAGACCACCGGAAGCCAATGCAGCTCACGCAGGAGAGGTGTCACATGGGAGCGCCCCCTTGCTCCCATAATCCCCCGCGCGGCCGCATTCTGCACCAGTTGGAGCCTCCGGGTGCACCTCAAGGGGAGCCCCATGTAGAGAGCATTGCAGTAGTCCAGGCGGGAAATGACGAGTGCCTGAGTGACAGTGCGTACGGAGTCCCGATCTAGATAGGGACGCAACTGGCGTATCAGGCGAGCCTGATAAAAAGCCCCCCTGGCCACGGCCGTCACATGCTCCTCCAAAGACAGCCGTGCATCCAGGAGGACGCCCAAGTTGTGAGCCCTATCCGTGGGGGCCAATGACTCGCCCCCAATGGTCAGTGATGGAGTCAACTGGCCATATCGGGATGCCGGAAGCCACAGCCACTCGGTCTTGGAGGGGTTGAGTTGGAGCCTGTTGCCCCCCATCCAGATCCGCACGGCCTCCAGGCATTGGGACATCACTTCCACGGCATCGTTGGGGTGGCCTGGGGTGGAGAAGTACAGCTGAGTATCATCAGCGTACTGATGGAACTTCACCCCAAAGCCATGGATGATCTCGCCCAGCGGCTTCACATAGATGTTGAACAGAAGGGGCGAAAGGACCGACCCTTGCGGCACTCCACAAGAGAGGCGCCTCGGGGTCGACCTCTGCCCCCCTGCCAACACCGTCTGCGACCGGTCGGAGAGATAGGAGGAGAACCACCGCAAAACGGTGCCCCCCACTCCCAACCCCTCCAGCCGGCGCAGCATGATACCATGGTCGATGGTATCAAAAGCCGCTGAGAGATCTAACAGGACCAGGATAGAGGAGCAACCCCTATCCCGAGCCCTCCAGAGATCATCCACCAACGCGACCAATGCCGTTTCCGTGCTGTACCCGGGCCTGAAGCCGGACTGGAGCGGATCCAGATAGACAGCTTCATCCAGATACCCAGGAAGTTGATGCGCCACCACACTCTCAACAACTTTCGCCAAGAAGGGAAGGTTGGAGACTGGACGATAATTAGCCAAAATAGCTGGGTCCAGAGAAGGCTTCTTGAGGAGAGGCCTCACCACCGCCTCTTTCAAGGCAACTGGCAAGACACCCTCACTCAAAGAAGCATTAATAATCCTCTGGAGCCAGCCTCGTGTAACCTCCTGGGAGGCCAGCACCAACCAGGAGGGACACGGGTCCAATAAACATGTGGTCGCGTTCAGCCCCCTCAGTATTCTGTCCACGTCCTCGGGAGCAACAGGATCGAACTCCTACCAGATGACATCCTCAAGACCGGCCTCCGTCATCCCACCCGTATCTACCCAGTTGGAGACCAGACCATCCCGAATCTGAGTGATTTTATCGTGCAGAAACTGAACAAAATCCTCAGCACGACCCTGCAAGGGGTCCTCCCGCGCTCCCGGATGAAGGAGGGAGCGGGTCACCCTGAACAGGGCGGCTGGGCGGTTATCTGCCGATGCAATAAGAGCGGAAAAATGGTTACGTTTTGCCGCTTTTATCGCCACTAGGTAAGTCTTAATATGAGCTCTTACCAGTGTTCGGTCGGACTCGGAACGGCTGGACCTCCAACTGCTCTCTAGGCGTCTTTTCCGGCGCTTCATCTCCCTAAGCTCCTCAGAGAACCAAGTAGCCAGGTAAGCTCGGCGACGGGTCAGAGGCCACAAAGGCACGACTCGGTCTAAAGCATCAGCGGCCGCCCTATCCCAGGCGGCCACCAACCCTTCAGCCGAGCCATGTGTCAGATCCTCAGGAAATGGCCCAAGCTCCGTCTGGAACCTCTCCGGGTCCATCAGGCGCCTGGGGCGGAACCATCTAATCTGTTCCGCCTCCCTGCAGCGGGGTGTGGCGGTTAATGAAGGAATTTTTTGAATTAAATATGTACAAGGGTACACCTATGGAAATGGTTTGGGATACAAGTAAAGCATATATGAGAGGAGTTTTAATAAACTTAAATAATGCACATAGGCGTAAATGGGAAGAAACAGAGAATTGGAAGAGGAAATAAAAAAGAAAGAACAGGCGTTAGTAGGTAAACCAGATGATAAGAATATAAAAGAAGCTATTACAATACTGCAAGGACAGTTTAATATGTTGATGTTAGATCAAGTGGCAACGAATTTGCAATATGCTAAACATAACGCTTTTTGTAATGCAAACAAACCTGATAGGTGGTTAGCATATATGTTAAGGAAAAAACAAAAATCTCGCACAATAGAAAAAATAGAGTATAAAGGCAAAGAGGTATACCAACAGAATATGATTAAAAAAGCATTTCTAGATTTTTACATGAGGTTGTATGCTCGTGATAAAACACAAGGTACTGATATAGATAGATTTTTGCAGAAGGAGAATATTTCTATAATTACTGATGAGCAAAGGGAAAGATTGAATTTATTGATAACTGCTGAGGAAATTCTGGCAATTAAACAATTGAAAAGTGGAAAGACTCCTGGAACAGATGTATTGACAGCAGTGTATTATAAAAATCTTCAACTAGAAATGGTGGAACCACTTAAGGAATTATTTGTTAAAATACAAAGGGGAGGAGAGGTACCACCATCTTGGAGAACAGCTTTTATTTCTTTGATTCCGAAAGAAGATCAAGATCATAGTCAGCCTAAAAATTATAGACCTATATCATTACGTAACATAGATTATAAGATTTTTGCAAAAATTTTAGCAAATAGATTAACGTCAGTTATGCAACAAGTGATTCACAATGATCAAACTGGTTTTATACAAGGGAGACAAATGAAAAGTAATGCAAGACAAATTGTTTATGTGAAGTCGCTGGGCGAGATCATCCGTGGTTTTGGGGTGGAGTTCCATCACTACGCTGATGATACCCAGCTGTACATCTCCACCCCAGACCATCCCAACGATGCCGTGGAAGTGATGTCCCAGTGCCTTGAGGCCATGCGGGTCTGGATGGAGAGAAACAGGCTTTGACTCAACCCCTCCAAGACCGAGTGGCTGTGGCTGCCGGTGTCCCGATATAGCCAGCTGGCGCCATCGCTGGTTATTGGGGGCAAATGCTTTGGCTGCCGGTGGACTTCCGGGTGCGCTTCAAGGTGTTGGTGATTACCTTTAAAGCGCTCCATGGCTTAGGACCAGGGTACTTACGGGACCGCCTTCTGCCACCAATTGCCTCCCACTGGCCGGTCCACCCCCACAGAGAGGGCCTCCTTAGGGTGCTGTCAGCCAGACAATGCCGGCTGGCGACCCCCAGGGGGACACCTTCTCTGTGGTAGCTCCCATCCTCTGGAACGATCTTCCCCCAGAGTTGCGAACAATCTCAGACCTCCGGACTTTTCGTCGGGCCTTAAAAACGCACTTTTTCCAATTAGCCGGATTGGTCTGATCCCATGGTTAATTTTTAGAGTTTGATATTAATATTAATTGAATTGTTTTAAATTTATGGGCCAAATTTTATATTAGTTGCTTTTAAAATTGTCTTAACTTTTGTAAAATTGTTTTTTACTTCTGGCTGTTCACTGCCCTGAATCCGCAAGGAGAAGGGTGGTATATAAATCTAATAAATGAAATGAAATGAATGAAATGTTAATATACTGGAATATTTGGGGAAGAACAACCAGGTCCCTGCAGTGCTCATGTTTTTGGATGCAGAGAAAGCGTTTGATCAATTGAATTGGCAGTTTTTAGAGAAGGTAATTCAAAAGATGCAACTGGGGGAGTATTTTATAAAATCAATTAAAGTAATATATCAGAAACAAACAGCACAAATAATAGTTAATGGTAGTTTAACAGAAATATTTAAAATTGAAAAAGGAACAAGACACGGGTGTCTCCACTATTGTTTATTTTAACTCTGGAAATATTGCTGAATAAAATATGTGCAGATAATATACAGGGTATTAAGATTAGGCAACAGGACTACAGACTACGAGCATTTGCAGATGACTTGGTTGTAACTTTAACCCAACCAGTAAATTCAGCTATAGGTTTAATGGACATAGTTAAGCAATATAGTCAAGTATCAGGATTTAAAATAAATGTAGGGAAAACAAAGATTATAATTTAGAATATGACTACAAATCAAAAAGAAGAATTGGAAAGAGTAACAGGTTGCGAGATAGTGAAGAAGGTTAAGTACTTAGGAGTTTATATTGCAACATCAAATGGGAAACTATACAAGTATAATTATGAAGTGTTGTGGCACAAAATACAGACAGAGATGGATAAATGGAAAAAATTACAATTATCTTTGTTGGGAAGAATAGCAGTAGTTAAAATGAATGTTTTGCCTAAGTTTTTATTTCTTTTTCAAATGATACCAATACTTCAAAAAGATGCAAATCTGGAAGAATGGCAGAAAGGCATTAATAAGTTTGTTTGGGCTGGGAAGAGACCGAGAGTTAAATTAAAAATATTGCAGGATACACAGGAAAGAGGAGATTTGAAAATGCCCAATCTAAAATTGTATTACGAAGCAGTTGTTTTATCGGCAATCAGTGATTGGATTAATTTAACGGAAGAAAGAATATTGAATATTGAAGGGTATGACTTGATATATGGTTGGCATGCTTATTTAGTTTATGATAAGAAAGTGGACAGGATTTTTAAAAGCTATATATTAAGGAATGCTCTTTTGCGTGTATGGAAAAAAATATCAATATAAACTGAATAATAAGATACCCATGTGGGTAGTACCCAGACACGCGATAGAGAATATAAGTATAGAACAAAGACAGAATGTAATTACATACAAAGAACTTTTGATTATAGAAAGGAATGTATTACAGTTAAAGCCTCTGAATATACTAAGAGAGGAAAGGGTAATTCAAACATGATTTCAGTATGTACAGTTACAGAACAGATGGAAAAAAGATCAGAAAATTGGTATTATACAAAGTGAAAAACATTTGATAAAACAGATCAGAGATCAGAGGCCAATGCATATAAAAAGGTTGTATAACATAGTAATAGAAATTGATTCAGAGACAGAGTTAAAGACTGTATGATAAAATGGGCACAAAATTTTGAAGAGCCAATAATGATGGAAACTTGGGAAATGATTTGGGTAAGAAATGTAAAATTTACACAAGCTCAAAGTTTGAGAGAGAATTTTTATAAAATGTTTTATAGATGGCATTTGGATCCGAAAAAATTAGCTTGGATGTATTCAAATCTACAACCTAAATGTTGGAGATGTGATCGTGTTGATGCTACTTATTTTCATGTTTGGTGGACCTGTAAAAAAGTTAAAGCATTTTGGATAAAAATATGGTGGATTATTCAAAATATTCTTAAAAAATGGATCAAATTTACTCCACAGCTGTTTTTGTTAGTTATTATAAAAGACTGTACGGTTATAGAAACTAATTTGATTTTGAACTTAATAACTGCAGCAAGACTTTTGGTGGCGCAGTACTGGAAGGAGGAAGATCTACCATCTATTGAAGAATGGACATTAAAAGTAGTAAATTTAGCAGAGATGGCAAAATTTCAGCATATCTAAAAGATCATTCAAATGAAAAATTTATGTTGGAATGGAAAAGATGGATAGAGTATATTCAAGGCAATATCGGACTAAAAAATTACAAATAGCTTATGAATAAAGAATGAATAAAGAGAGTTTATAAAGTACTTAAAGTTAGCTTAGTAAAAGGGAGTTAAAAGTTCAAGAGGCTTTAGATTATTAGCTTATATTAGTTTATGATTGTTAAATGTTATACCCTGTATTTTGCTCTGGGAAGTGGGGGGGGGGGGGGTTGGGGAGGGGAAGGTGGGAAGGGGTGGAGGGAGGGGGACGGGGAAATGTATGTAAAATTTTTCTTAAAATTTTCAATTAAAAAAAAAAAGCACAGAGACACCAGCAAATCAAATGAAGACTGCTTTAGTAGAAGGATAATATAAGCATTTATTTGGTTCCATGCTAAACAAAGTTCCTAGTTTTAAAAGCCCAGGGGATGGGAAGCCACGGTGCTTCTGTGCTGCACTAAAGCGTCTGAGATAAGCTTCATGCTTTTGAAGACCTCTTCCCAGCTGGCAGATTTGGTTTCCTGCAGAGATGTCTGCACACGCAGGAAGGCCTACACACAGAGAGAAGCCTGGATCAGTCCACCCACCCGCTCTCCAAAGTGAAGACAAGATGTACAATGTTTTTGTAGGACCTCACCACTGATCTCACCAGGTGCCTTTCTGGCAAAAGGGTGGAAGCCATGCTTTTATCCCCATGAATAACAGTTGCAAGGGACCTAGTGCAACCCCCTACTCAAGTAAGAGACCTTTTGCCATTGCACACAAATGGCTGTCCAATTTCTTCTTAAAAACTTCCAGTATTGTAGCATCCACAACTTCTGGAGGCAAGCTGTGTTAGGATATGGTGTGAGCCTAACAGGTTGTCCAGGCAATATATGTGTTCTATGACTTTAACATGAATATGTATAATATGACTTTAAGTAATGCTGAGTCATTGTGATGCTGTGTCATTATATCCTAATTAGATAATCACTAGTTGTAAATGTATTTAAGAAGGGAACTGAAATGTAGTCATTGATGATATGCTACCATTGTGTGTGGAGTTGCTACCATTGTGCTATCATCGTGGATGGATCGGCTACCGTTGTGATTTGTTACCAGCGTGAACTTGCTATTACCAGTGTGAACTTGCTATTACCAACTACTGCTTGTATGGTAAGAAAGATTTTTGTATCACTGGACTGATTTAACTGGCAAAGACTTGGATTGATTAAAGACTATGAGATTGTTTTTTCACTATAAAATAAACCTTTAATAAACCAGTTCGTACGTATCTTATTCGTTGCTCTCAGCACTGTTTTTCTGTGCTCTACACTCTGCTGGTTGGTTAACACAAAAATATCTTTAACATTGGTTATGGGCCCAGAGCCAACCAGAACTAACTAGGATTGTTCAGAGCTAAACTGAGAGTTAATGTGAGTAATACAAACTGTGTTTGTGATATATAATCCAAGTGAAGATGGCACAAGAACAAGCAGTGAATATTTCCATGATAACTCGGCTGGATGGAACAAACTACTGGTTGTTCTGAGTGTCAGGAAATTTCTGAGTTCTAGGTTGGTTCTCTCCTTGATTAGCTTCCATCCATTGCTTCTTGTCCTGCCTTCAGGTGCTTTTGTCTATGGAAATTCTCAGTCATCCAGGTTATGGTTGTCCCAAAGGTGCTTTTTTCAAGACGCAACTGGACTTTCTGTTTTTTCTTTGAAGACATTTGAAGAGCTGAAAAAGCTTTTTGGATGAGAAGCGAAATGTCCAGTTGCCTCTTGAAAAAAAGCATCTTTGGAACTTCAGCTGCTTTGGAGAATAGGTGAACTCCCTCTTCTTTGGGGCAGCCCCTCAACTATTGGAGGACTACTATCATGTCACCCTCACTCCTTCTTTTGAAGACCCACTACTCGGTGGTGCTGAATGAAGCAGAAGGGTACAGATATCCTGGCACAGCGCATTTCAGACCAGTCAGAGAAGCCATGATCTGAGGTGAGGGTGCTGCTCCTTCAAGGCTAGGCCAAGGCAAGGGCCTCTGATGTGGCTTCTGCACTGATCTGGCTGGGCTCTAGGAAGGCCCTCAGCTGAGGTTAGAGCCAGATTGCTTGGAGGATTCTATGGCTAGTGCCAGGCATTTTGCTGAAGCCTAACCCGCCCCCATCTCAATTCCCACTGATGGGGTAGGGAACAGGGGCTGTCATGCTCCATCTTGCCTCTTGCCCCATAGTTTGGGAGAGGACAGCAGGCTGCGAAAGGAAAGGGGTGGAAGGCAGAGGATGAAAGCCAGCAGGGTTCTGGCAGGGGGTCCCCAAACTAGGAATCCACCAACAAGCAGTATTGCCCAAGAGTAAGCAGAGCCCAGGAGCTGCACCTGACTGTCTTACCTGTTGGCACCATGTCTGGCACAAAAGCTTCTCATGCTGAGCAGTGGGCTGGCCCAGGGAGAGGGCACGGCTGGCCCTGGAAGTGGGGGATGGATGAGGCTCGTTTTGCAGGCACCTGCTTCCCATCCCGTCCCACCTCCCTCCTCCTACCTGGATAAAGCCACAGCCATGGCATAGGTGTCTATGGCAGCGTCTGCAATGCGCCTCAGGTGGAACTGCTTGTCTGGGGAGAATCCGGGAAAGGTAGGTCAGGCCCCTGGGTAGCCCTCACTCAGCACCTTTGTCCAGCTGTCTCTGCAGCAACTCCGGATACTGCTGTGGGTCCCGCAGAGTGTCCCGTGAAGGACTATTCCTCCCCCCCCCCCATTTCCACAGTGGAAACAGCTGTCTCTTTGGCTTGGCTATGATTTCCTCCCTTCCCCCTACAAGAGAATCGGGCTGGCCAAGGTTTCCCCGCAGCTCCAGCCCTGAGCTCCATTAGAGGCCTCTGGGTGCCATAAAGGAGTGTGTACAATGGGCATCCAGGATGCCCTGCAACCCGCTCCTCTTGGGGCCTGTACCTGTCACTGCTGCGCCATACTTCAAGAGCAGACTCTCGATGGTCTCTCCAAACAGCTCCACAGCTCTGGTGACCTTGCAGGAGAGGAGAGAAACGGAAGGGGGAGGGGATGTTCCTCTCCCCAGCTATCCAGATGTTCCTCTCCCCAGCTATTCTTGCACAGCTGCTGAGCCTGAGGCCCCAGTGTGGGGTGGCTGTGGGGAGGGGAGGGGACGGGTATTACCTGCTTCCCCCGGAGGAAGAGGTACGTAGGAAAGCCATCTTGGCTGCTTTCCTGGGGACACCCAGGAGCAACCCCTGGAGGAGGAGAGTCATTCTTGGAAGCCCCTCGGGGCAACTTCTAACTCTGGTTCTTAGGAAGAGGGTCCAGTAAGAAAAGGATTTGAAGAAAGCTCCATCCAGAAGGGCTCAGGGTGTCCCTTGGACGAGGCCCCTCAGCGTCTGGCCAGAAGGTATTGGCCAGCTGCATGGAAGGTTTCTTTGGACAGAGGAGCTTGGAACAGAGGTGGCTACTTGGCTGCCAACTGGCCGGTATGCCCAGAGAAAGCTGCCCGCCCTGCTGGGTCTCATCCAGATCTCTCACCAGAGCAGCACAGTCTTCCAGTTCTGGGTGGACAAGGCCCTGCAGCGTCTGGCCAGTGGGGACCCCAACTTTGCTGCAGGAGAAAAAGACAGTGGGACATCTGCTGAATAGGGGTGTGGCAGCAGGGGGAGGGGTGGATCAGCAGGAGGCCTTGGAAGCCCTGGTAGAGGCAGAGGCATCTTGGGTGCAGCTGTTGGGGGGGCCTCCTCTGACCCTGATTTCCCCCAGGGAGGAGCCTCACCGTTTTGCTCGCATCACCACCTCCTTGTAGATGGCTCCCATGTGCAGCAGGGGGTCGGAAAGGTTCTTGCGCAGGCCGCTCAGGGTCTGCCCGGCATACTGAGAGCAGAGAGCAGGTTCTGTCCCCAATCTCCCACGCACACACAGACATACACACTTCAGGGCGCTGGGGCAGGATGGCTGTGTTCCAGGGAGAGGGATACTGTAGCCTAGCAAGCGGGCAGAGACAAGAGAGTCTTTTCCCAGGCACCCAGGCAACAAGGGAGAGGGGGGCGCTTTGCCAGGGCTGCAAGGGGGAGGCTGCTGTTCAAGGGCCTCTGATGGGACTGGAGGTGGAAGTGAGTGGCTGTGCAAACTGCAAAGGAGCGGAAAGGCTTTTGCACACTCAGCTGTGGGGAGAGCAAAGATCCAGGCTGACTCTGAAGAGGGCTCTCTCTGTTACAGCCCCTCCTTCAGAGCCACCCAGAACCAGCTTCTCATGGGGAAGCGGTGGGAGCGGGGGGAGAATCCCAGGGCTTCAGACTCTGCTTATACTGGATGGGCTGCCCGAGAGAACCACACTGGCTTCCAAAGATGGCCTGACTTGCCTCCATGCCCGACAGAGCCACAAACAAGCGGAGAATGTCATTGGTGCCCTCGAAAATGCGGAAGATCCTCAAGTCGCGCATGACTTTCTCCACGCCCGTCTCCTGTCCAGGGAAAGCAGCAGCCTGCAGGGGATCCTGTTGGGCCCTGACCTGGCCTGGGAGGAGCCAGTCCATGTCCTGACCCGGGAGACCCCCCCCAGCCCAGTGGGCACTTACCTTCATGTACCCCATCCCACCCAGGATCTGGATGCTTTCATCAGTCACAGTCCAGGCTGCCTCCTGGGGACACAAATAGCAAGGCTGACTGGCCCAGCCCCCCTCCCCCCAGCTGTGGCTCCAAGAGGCTCTGGGGCTGCAGCCGAAGGCTGGCTGACCAGCCATGGAGATCTGGCCAGAGATAGCCGGGGCCTCTCGGCCCAGAGAGTGCCCCACTTACGCAGCAGGGTGCCAATGGCCATCTGCCCCACTTCCCTCCACCACTGGGGATCAGGGAAAGTCTCCACAATTGCTGCTCACCACCTCCTGAAAAGCAGGGCTGCCCCCCACCAGACCCACTTACGGAGGCAAAGATCTTGCTGATGGCCGCCTCCAGCTTGTAGTCAGGCACCTTCATGTCCATGTTAGCACTCAGCACGTAGGCCATGGCCTGCAAGGGGAAGGGCACAGATGGGCAGCTTCACACCAGGGCCCTGCCCTCCGAGGCTGTGCAACCCTTCAAGTTGTGGGGGGACCCAAGAGGGAGGTGGCTGGCTGCACTCACTTCAGTCACGTAGAGCAGCATGGCCATGTGTGCCAGTTTCTCCTGAATGGCCCCAAAGCGGCTGATGGCTTTTCCAAACTGCTGCCGGTCTGCCGCGTGATCCACCTATGCAGACCAAGAGTAAGGAACCTCAAGACGGGTAGAGCCCCCTCGGCCAGGGCAAGGGCCCCCTACCGCAGGCATCATGGCCTCCTTGCCAGCATACCGCCTTGAGGAGGACTCTGCGCATGGTGCCGGCCAGTGCTGAAGCCATGCCGAAACGGCCATTGTTGAGGATGTGCATGGCCACCTGGAAGCCTCTGCCAAGCCCCCCCAGCAGGTTCTCCGCGGGCACCTTCACGTCCTCAAAGTGCACCTCGGCCGTGTTGGAGCACTGGATCCCCATCTTTTGCTCCGGAGGGCCGCTGCAGGGCACAGACACAGAAGGAATAGGGCAGATCACAGCTGACCATCACAGTTGGCTCCGCTGGGCAGCCCTCCCTCCCAGGGTGGGGACAGTGATGAGCTTCAGAATGGATGAAGGAGGGAGGGAAAGAAGGCCACTCGCCCATGGCTGACCACTGGCAGCATTGCAGCCCCTTACTCTCACAGGGCCTCCTTGACTCACCTGCTCACCCCCCCAAAAGCTCGCTCCACTATGAAGGCCGAGATCTTGTCCGTTTCCTCCCCTGTGGTTACATTCTTGATGCGAGTCTTGGCAAACACTGTGAAAACCTCGGCCGTGCCCCCATTGCTGGAAGGGAAGTGGGGCAGACCAGGCTAGTGGCCGGCTACCAGCCGTGGAGCCCAGCAACCAGCTTGGGAACCACCCATGCCACAGAGTCCTCTGCCCAGCTCAGCAACCCCTCCCCACCTCCTGCTCCTCACCTGATCCAGATCTTGCTCCCATTGAGTGTGTAGAAGCTCCCACAGGGGCTGAGCTCAGCCACTGTCTGGATGGAGGCTGCGTCTGAGCCACTCGATGGTTCGGTCAGGCAGAAGGCCGCGTATGCCTCACCTGGGATGAGAGAGAGGAGACTTCCTGGGAGACAGTGGCAGCCTTGCCAAGGGCCATCACTCCTTATACCCTCCAAGGATCCCTCCCCACCCTCCTAATACCTGTAGCTCTCTGGCCTCAGAAACGGTACCAAGAGATTAATTCTTGCTTCCATCAATGGTTTTTTTGGGGGGGGCGGGGGGAGCAAGAGGCCAGACCTAGCAGATATTCACACGTACAAGCACATCGTGTGTTGAGATCTGGGCCCAGTCCTGCCCCTTCCTGGCTCAGCTCATGCCAGGCACAGCTGTCTCTCCACCTAGTCCTTTCGCTTGGGGACCCCTCGCTCAGCCACTGTGTTTGGGGGGGGGAATGTGGCACTCAGCCTACCAGATGCCAGCCTGGGGAGGTATTTTTCCTTTTGGCTCTTGTTTCCAAAGAGGAGGATGCCCTTGAAGCCAATAGATTGGTGAGCACCAAGGGTGATGCCCACGCCGAGATCATGCATCCCAACCACTTCCACCATGCGAGCGTACTGCCACGGAGGAGGAGGAGGAGGAGGAGGAGGAGGAGGAAACACATTGTCAGGAGGCTACAAAGGGCCGCATCAGCCCCGCCCTCTGCCCCCCCCTCCGTCGGTGACTTGGGGCTCTCTGAGCTTGGCTGTCTCTAACTAGGGAAGATCTTCGGTGCTAAAACAGGGAGAGGCGTCTGCTCTCTGCTTACACCCAGCGGCTGCCCGCTGGGGTTGGTGGGAATGCGGTTGTTTTCTCCTCATTTGTTCTTTGATTCAGCCGTTTCCTGCCTGATTATTGGTCTGAATTGATAAACAGGGATTAACTCCAGGCAAACAAACAAGCAGTAAAAAAACACCTAAATCAAGGAGCTACCAAGAGTGGCCTGACAAGCCTTCAGGTAGTCCTTGACTTACAGCCATTTGTTTAGTGACCATTTGGAGTTACAACAGCACTGAAAAACCTGACTTACGACCACTCTTGTCACTGGTGCAGCATCTCCATGGTCACATGATCAGGATTCGGATGCTTGGCCTGTTTATGGCAGTCGCAGTGTCCCAGGGTCACATGACCCCCTTTTGCCACTTTCTGACAAGCGAAGTCAATGGGGAAGCCAGATTCACTTAACAACGTTTACTAGCAACTGCAGTGATTCACTTAACATTTGTGGCATGAAAGGTCGTAAAATGGGGCAAAACATACTTAACAAGTACAGTAGTGGCCAAAATTGTGAAACGCTTTTGGGAAAAGTGGATTTTCGAAAACTAGTTAATAACACCACCTTTTTTGGGAGTAATACCATAAAATTATATATCAATGGAAAGATAATTTAATCAAGAATGTAATACAATAACTTTTATGAAGGATTTGCTATTAGAATAGCAGTTACAGTATAAAGAAGTGAGACATGTAGAAAAAATGAGATATACAAAAATGATCACCATGTCAGTTAATCCTTAGTTGGGTCACCTTTAGCATGACCGTCTTCTCAAGTTTTTTAGTTCTGCAGCTGTTATCATGTAAAACCAAGATTGAATGATTGCTTCTATTAACTGGGTCTTATTGCTGGGTCGCTTCTGACTACCAAGTTTCTTCAGTTGGCTCCATAGATTTTCAATGGTGTTAAGGTCTGGGCTACTCCCAGGCCATTCCAGCGGTGGAATAGGATTATCTTGAAACTCCAAAAAAAAGTGGTGTTATTAGCCATCAAACCTCAAAAATACTTTTCCAAAAGGCTTCCACAATTTTGGCTACCATTGTATCTTGCTTAGCAGCGGTTGGGCTGAATTGTGGTCATAAGTTTAGGACCACCTACACCGTTTATAAACAGAGAGCCAAGCCCAGTGCCAGTTCCCTGGCTGGTCATGAAATGTCTGCAAGGAAACAGCCGAGCTCAGAGCGCGCCCAGGACAAACCCCCCACCCCCAGGACAGCCCTAGTCCCTTCGCCCCCCCTTGCCCTCCCACCAGCCATAAGGAGGGGGGCCCTCACCAGCCTTTCTGCCCTCGGCTGCTGGCCCAGGAGCCAGGGAGCGACAGGAGAGGAGGGACCTTCCCTCTGACTTTGCCGCTTCTGCATGGGAGGCCGGTAAGCGCCCCCAACCCTCAGGGGTGGCTCTGTCCCTGTATCTGAGGGAGGATGGACAAGGAGGACCTCCAGCTTCCCTCCAGGAGTCTCGCAAGAGCCTCACCTGGGTGTTGGTCAGTCCGATGCCCCCCAGCTCCTCTGGCACCTGCAGCCCGAAGCAGCCCATCGACTTGAGGCCCGCCACGGTCTCCTCTTCGATGCTGCCCAGCTCTTCATTGGCAGCTGCGTCGTTGACTTCCTGCGGGTGTTCAGACAGAAACAAAGCCAGCACAGCCCTCCTGCCAGGACTTTCTCTTGGGGGAGCTCAGGAGGAGGGAAACCTCGGTTGGCCTTACCTCAAAGAATCGGACGCAGGGATCCACCATGGCTTGCAAGACTTGGGCCTGCTCCGGAGAGAGAGCTAAGGGCAACGGAGAGGCTGCCAGGACAGGAGGTTCACTGCCAACCCCGAGCACTTGGGGCTGGTCAGCGGTCTTGCCCAGCAGCACCCTTCAAACCCCTCCTATGTGCCCTGACCCACCTACCTGAGGGGAAAGGAAGGAGGTTTTTAGGCTCCAACTGTCCATTGAATAGGTTTTCCACAAACGATGTTGATTCCTAGCGGAAAATACTCCTGTTTAGCCTGGCTTGCGGAAGGCTGACCCTGCATTCTCACATACACACACGTTGAAGTTCAAGACCTGAGCTAGTGGGGAGCACAGAGCAAGCCCCCTCCCCTTCTTGGAGATGGCACCTGGAGCATTTGGCCAAATGGGTCCTGCTGGTTGCTGCCTGAATCCTCCCCTTGTTTAGGCTCATTGGGCAGCAGTTTCCGTGCTAGGGGAGAAGCTGGCAGATGCAGACCAGGTCTTCACATGTGGCCCTGAAACACCTCCACAGACCCCCACCCCCCCGAGAAAGAGCTTGAGGCTGCTTGCCCCAGTCTCTCTTCAGGTGGGGCCGCTATGGTGCCCCTGGACCAGGAGCCAGTGAGGTTTCCCCATCCCAGTCTAGATGCGCAAAGCCACTTCTAAAGGAGATGCAGCCATCTTGTTGGTCGGTCTTCCTTACCGTCTTGATGTTTCTAGAATATTTTACTTTCTGGTCAGTCACAAAATAGGAAGGAGACAGAAGCCTGTGAAAGGAGATGCCATTAGTCACTGAAGGTGCAAATGGGCCTCTACCAACCCCTTGAACTGCCCAGAGTTTAGGATTTTGATCTGGCTGGGTTGGCACATTGCCATCTATGGAGACCAGGGAGCCCACCTTCACTGGAGCAACACCTGGAGTGCGGTTCCCCCAAAGAGCCGAACTGCCCCTGGCCCTCCTGTGATCTCTAAGGGGCCCTGAAGAGGGGCTCTTCACCCTGCCTTTGGCCAGGATGCCAGATGCCCCTTCCTTTCTTCCTCCATTGCTCCTCAAGGGCATCTTTGTGAAGATTCATTTTGGCTCCCATCTTCCTTGGTTTTATTCCCATGGAACCCCCGATAAGCCAGGCAGAGATGTTATGTAAACCCAGGCTCCTGTGTGTTTTGCAGGATGTAGCCTTGGAACAAATTTCAGGGCAGAAATTGCCGAGCCATGGCTGCTTTTGACTCAGAGGTGGTATTCAGCTGGTTCACACCAATTTGCTTGAACCGTTGCTGGAAATTTGGCCAAGGCCACTGAACTGGTAGTGATGGCCAGCTGACCATGCCCCAGAACTCGTCCACCGGTCACCGCGTGCTCGTCCCGCATGCCATGTTCATCACAGCCATGGTCTTTGCGCACGCGCATCCCATTGCCTTGCAAATCCAATGGGATGCGCTTGTGCGAAGACCATGGCAGCCACGGTGGCACCTTTTTCCCCGACCTCTGGTACTTTTCAGCAGCCTGCAGCCAGCTGCCACCTCTTTCCCAGCCACTTTCCAGCAGTGGCTGCAGGCAGAGGGCCGCCGAAAACTCCAGTCAGCTTGCCTTCCGGACTCTGGACCAGCCGCCGCAAAAGGTAATCAGCCTGAACAAAGAGGCGGTGATTGGGGAGAAAGCGAGGCTAGGGCTGGGGCTGCTAAAGGAGGGGAAACAGGGGCAACTGCTGAAGGGAGGGTGGGGGTAGATAGGTGGAAATTCCAAAATTAATACCTTTTCCTGTGGTCGTGGCTAGGTTGGGTTGTGTGTGTCATGTGACTGAATGGGCATGGGCATGAGTTATGTCAAGTTGGCCGCACCCACTCAGTCACAGGGGCCCACCTAGCCGCACCCACCGAACTGGTAGCGAAAATTTTTGAAACCTCTCACTGGCGGGACTCCATCTCCCCTCCCGAGCCGATGCAGGGGGCTATTCCACTGGCCACTGTCTTCTCACAATCTGTCCTGCCAAGCCTGGCCAGCCTTGCAGTGCAGTCCCTTCCCTGGCAGTGCTCCTGTTTCTTGGCTAGCAGGGTCAAGGGATCTCCCTTAAGGACAGGGGTGCATGCTCCCCCTCCCCTCTGGTTCCACATCTGAACACAAAGGCTGGCCCACTGAAGCTCTCCAGGCTGTGGGGCTGCCTCCTGGTCTCACCGGCAACATGGCTCCTTTGCTGGTTCATGTCCCTCCCCCTCCACCCGTTCTGCTGCTGCCCCTGCCAAACAAAGCTCCAGCAGGAGAGCCCTGTCAGCCTATAAGGCAGAGGGTCAGGAGTCCTGTAGAATCTTTCTGACCAACAAGCATGCTAAATGCACCTGGTGATCAGGTATTGGGCTGTTCCGTGGCGGCTGAGCCATTGTACCTGAGCCCGGACATAGCTGTCAACTTGCTCCACAGCTGCCTCCATGTGTCCAAGGTCGCTCTGCTCTGCATCAGCCGCATCATCCTTTCTGCTCTGCTTGGAGAAGCCCAGGCAGGTCGCACCCGGGAGGGTGAAAGAGGCCCCAGGCCAGTGGGTCTCTTTGCAGAGCCGCCTCCAGCTGCCCCCTTCCCGGGTTATCTTCTGCAGGCCTGAAGGGGGCAGCTGAGGTGACCTGATCCTATGCCCCACGCTCTCTCCCACAGCAGCAGCAGCCTCTGTGAGGCCGCTGGCTGTCAGCCCTTCAAGGCAGCCCAGATCAGGAAGGGGACTCTGCAGGACAATGGAAAGACACTTTATTGGGAGAGTTTGCCCACAGTTCCGTTCCCTTCTCCTTATGGGGGGGTTTCACCCAAAAACAGCCCCTGTGCCCGTTCTCTGTGGTCGTCACAGCAACATGGCATGAACTTACTCACAGGGAAGAGCAGCACCCGTTGGCTCCAATATGCCCTATGGAGCAGGCTGCCTTCCGCAGTGTGACATCACTGGACCCTGCAGGATGAAGTTCTGTGACGTCATTCAGAATCAGGCCTGGAACATCCCTGGCCGGACAAGGCCTTTTTTTTTTATTGAAAAGTTTTTTTAAAAAATTTACAAACCATTTCCCCCCCCTCCTCCCCCCTCCCAACCCAACCCTCCACCCCCCCCCCCCGACTTCCCAGAACAAAATACAGGGTATAGCATTAAACAAACACAAGCTAACATATACAAACTATCTACAGCCTATCTCGCCCTTGCACCTTAACTCCCCCTTACATAACTAAATTTAAAAATTCCCTTAAATATATTTATTCATTCATAAGCTATTTGAAACTTTTTAATCCCATATTTGTTTTCAATATAGTCAATCCATCTTCTCCATTCCAAAATATATCTTTCATTTGAGCGATCCTTCAGGGATGCCCCAAATTTTAGCCATCTCGACCAGATTCACTACTTTTTGTGTCCATTCTTCAATAGTAGGTAAATCTTCCGTCTTCCAGTACTGCGCCACCAAAAGTCTCGCTGCGGTTATCAAATTTAAAATCAATTTAGTCTCTATAACAGTACAATCTGTAATTATACCCAGCAGAAACAACTGTGGAGTAAACCTTATCTTCTTTTTAAGAATATTTTGAATAATCCACCATATTTTTATTCAAACAAGTCCACCATATATGATAATAAGTAGCATCCTCACAATCACATTTATTTATTTATTTATTTTTGTGATTTATATGCCACCATTCTCCCTGAGGACTCAGGGCGGCTTACATAAAAAAGTCACCAATACAAATCACAATAAACATAATTAAAATAAGATTAAAATCCACAATTTCGTAAGGTGCAGTTGTGTCTGCTAGTCATGTACCTGGCTCCCTGCCACGTGGCAGCGGCCCTGCCCGAGCTGCTTGACGTTATTGCTGCGGTGGCGGTTGATACCCCCAGGCTTATGGTCATGGGGGATTTTAACCTGCCATCAGTCGGTGAGATGTCTGAGATGGCTCGGGAGTTCATGGCTTCCATGATGACCATGAACCTGACCCAGTTAATTCATGGCCCTACTCACGTGGGGGGAAACACGCTGGACCTGGTTTTTGTCTCTGGACAGTGGCTGAGTGATCTTGAGATAGGGGATATAGTGATTGAACCCTTGTCATGGTCAGATCACTCTCTCCTTCGCTTAGACCTTTGAACTGCCGCACCTCGCTGCAGGGAGGCGGAACTGGTGAGGTAGTTCCGCCCCAGGGGCCTGATGGCTCCTGATAGGTTCCAGACGGAGCTTGGGCCATTTCCTGAGTGTCTGGCACAAGGCTTGGCCGAAGACTGTTAGAAGTAAATGCCCTACCTGCTCTGTGTTATTTCCCTAGACCAGCGCCCCAAGGGTTAACCCCAGAGTACCTGAACCCCTCCCCTTGCCAGGGACGCCCCTTACCTGGGACCACTCCTCCTTGGTACTTAAGGTCACCACATGTTGATCCAGTAGTTCAGTCCTGGATGTACCTGCAAGAAACAAACAGCAGAAAATAAAGATATGTTTTGATCAGCAATCCACGTGTCTCTGTAAGTTATTGGGCCATCCATCGTATCCCAACATAACAGAATGGTAGCAGAGGATGGTTTGGCCATCTAATAACGAGGAGACACAGCACCAGCAAGAAAACGAAAGAGTCAGTGCCATGATGGAAGATTTCCACTCCACCACCGGTGATTCCCCGGCGGGGACATCACCGCAGCTGAGAGAAGACACAGACCCCGATGCCTACCAGTCACAAGACGAGGAAGGGGTCGAAAGCCAGGGTGAGGACGAAGAGACGGAACCAGGCCACAGCAGACTCAAACAAAAAATAATGAGCTTGCTGGGATCAACCGAAACAGACGAGGACCTCGCAGCCAAGATCCAGAGCCTCGTCCGTGACTTCAAGAAGGAGCCAGAAAGCCGCAACCGCTCACCCGAACCGAGAAGCACCCACCTGGTAAGCAAATCCCACCAGGTAGGGCATGCCAGAAAAGCCAGGGCCCTCAGCCCCACTCCGATCCTCGGGCGGTGGCCATCTTTGGACACGTGGTCCGAAAAGATGGCCGACCAACAACAACCCGGAAGAGAAAGCCCAAGATGGCCGCCCGCACAAAACTACACCCCCCAAAGTAGCGATGGGGGGGGAAGCTCGGAAGGGGAAGGGGCAGAAACAGAGCCATTGCCCTCCCCAAGCGAAAAAGAAATCGAGAGGGCCATCCGGACCCTCGCCGCCGCCTTCGGGCCCAATCCAGACTCACCCCGAAGGCACAACTAAAAAGGAGGGAGCTCCGGACGAGAGAAGGGAGACACCCGAGCCACCCAGAGACGAGGAACCGACAACCGCGACGAAACGAAGGCCCAGCGACCCGTGCAGAGGACCAAGCACCGAGCCGCCGAGAGGCCCAGCGCAACCGAGAGCGAGGACTGGAGCAGCTACTCACCGCCGCCGCCTTCGCCGCCGCCGCAACCACGCCGAAGGGATCCAGGTATGCTGTCCGGCTGGGAAGACGACCTTCGAGCCTCCCTGGACCATCGCTGGGCCGCCAGGGACCTGGCCGAGGCCCACGAGCCCAGGAGAGGCCTCTTCGCCGGAGCCGCCAGCAGGAGATCCTTCTACGATGACTCCACAGGCAGAATGGACTTCGCGCATGCGCAGAGCGACCTGTGGAGGGAAGAAGAAAAAAAAATGCATGGAGGGAATTTTAAACTGCCTGACAGCATCCCCATGCCATACTGTGACTTTCCCAACATCCCACACCATGGACAATCTCCAGCTGTAAGTACTAACAGCAACAACTCTGGGAACTTACCAAATGACTTCCCAAAATTAAAATCTGATGGTTTTAACTTGCTGGAGTGGTACCAGCAGTTACAGGTTGTATGTTTAAGGGAGAATGTGTTGTTATATGTAACTAATTCCCCTAAGAGACCCTGGACCTTAGAGCAGGACTGCCTGCACCACAGGGCTTTTTGCATTTTGATATCCAGTTTGTCCCCCTCCATATATTACAGCATAGGGCAGGACATGACTGTATCGGAAATTGTACAACTATTGTTCACCTTGTTCTATAGTGAGAATGTAGCCACCACGACTCAAATATCCAAAGACTTTTACTCTACCAGAATGAGACCTGGGATACCAATGGGGGAACACCTGCTAGCTCTAAACGCAGTCAGAGCAGACGTAAGACTTAGAGGGGAGGCAGTTTCAGAGCGCACGATGAAGAGCGTGATAGTCAATTCCCTAGACCCATCCTGGCAAACGTTCATTAACCAGCTAGGGACAGACACCCTAGGCCACATATCCCTAGAGAGGCTCTCCAGTAAACTAATTGCAGAAGACAACTTCAGGAGGAGCCGCCAACATATACGCAGAGAGCCCAGAGAGCCCAGACCCACAAAAAGAGTAGCATTCCAGGACAGGGCGCAGGACCCCGCTGAGTGTTTTGGCTGCGGCTCCAAGGGACACTACAGGAGGGACTGCCCCAGGGCCCACAGGGAAAGGGATAGGCGAGAGCACAGAGACAGGTACCCAGATAGATGCTCCCCCGATGATAGGTACAGGTGCAGGGACTCCCCCACCCCAAGGGACCACAGGGCTCCAGAGACAACAGGACCGGGTCATCATATGGCGTAGGTGCACACACACACCCCACCAAGACAGAAAAGGGAGACACCATGTGGCTCATCGACTCCGGAGCCACCAACCACACCACCCCCAACAGAGATTTGCTCTCATCATTCAAGGAAGAGGATTTCCTCATTAAAGTGGCCAACCAGAACGAGGTACGAGTAACAGGCAGAAGAAACGTCACCCTCCCAGGGATAGGGAAAGTAGAGGGGGTACTCCTGGTCCCAGGGATACCGCACAATATCCTAGCTGCCTTGAAGCTGAGCAATGAGCTGGGGATTGAGGTATCACTCAGGGGGGGCGAAATGCATGTTAGCAAGGGCAACAAGAGCCTAGGGAAAGTCGACATCAGGGAGGGACTCCCATACCTACTCACAGGAAAGGCAGACATCCCCCACACCAACACCAATGCAGAACCCAACACTAGCGAGGATAACACACAAAACACAGGGAAGGTCACCATAGGCAGACCCATCCATGATGACTGCGCCCACCTCCTGCACCAAAAACTAGGGCACGCCAGTTTTCCCGTGATTCAGAAAATGATGGACTGTACAGAAGGAACCAAAATAAAGAATTGTGAGAACTATCTGGACTGTTCAGTGTGCAAATGTTCTAAACTAAAAACAGCACCCAAACCAAAAAAGGCCTCCCGCACCACCAGCCACACCTTTGAGTTGGTGCACATGGACTTGGTAGGGCCCCTAAGGCCATCAATAAAACACGGCAAGAGGTTCTTCCTCACCATAGTGGATGACCACAGCCGCTATGGTTACGTATACACATTAAAGCACAAAAACGAAACCTACTTAAGGTTCAAAAAATTCTACAAGAGGGTAGAGGTGCAGAACAATACACAAATCAAACAAATAATGACCGACAGGGGGTCAGAGTTCCTGTCAGGGGAATTCTCAAGATGGTTAGGGTCAAAGGGCATCCTACATTACACCTCTTCTCCGTTCTCGCCATTCCAGAACGGAGTCGCGGAACGCAGGAACTCCACGCTGCAGACCATGGTGAGGTGCGCCCTAGAGGACTCTGGGTTGGGGCAGCAGTTCTGGGCGGAGGCACTGGCCTATTCAAACTATACCCTTAACAGAACCTGGTCCAGTGTAATAGGCAAGGACAGAAAGGAGTGCAGCAACTTTGCCAACAAATTAAGCGAGCAGTTCACATTGAAGTCCTTGGGGAGCGTGAGCAAGTACCTTGGAGTGCAGGTGAGCAGAACCTCCAAAGGCTTCCGGCTGTCACAAGAAGAAAAGATCTCGGAGCTAATTCATAAATGCAATATGGCCGAGGCAAAACCGTGTGACACCCCAATGCAGGTGGACTTCGTAAAGAACATGTACTCTGAATTGCCAGAATTCCCCGACAACACCCTGTACAGGTCCATCATCGGCTCCCTGCTCTACATCGCCAATTGGACCAGGCCTGACATCACCCTCTCCGTAAACCTACTGTCCAGGCATGTGAGTAAACCCACCACCTACCACTGGGAAGCAGTAAAGAGGGTGCTAAGATACCTCAAGCACAGCACAAACGCATGCCTATCGCTAGAACCCGAACCTTCTGAACAACCAACACTCTCATGCTACGCCGATGCTGACTGGGCTGGCGATACGAAAAGCCGCAAGAGCACGTCAGGGTACATATTCCTCTTAAACGGCAGCCCGGTGCATTGGTACACGGGGAAGCAGAACCTAGTGGCCACTTCCACCACTGAAGCCGAATACATCTGCTTGTCCAAGGCAGCCAACAACCTGGTCTGGTTCAACGACCTGCTATCCAGCATCTGGGCCAACTCCGTCCTCCCCATAACCATCTTCGAGGACAACAAAGCCGCAATAGAGATCTCTACATCAGATGCCATAGGTCAGAGGTCTAGACACATAGACATCAAACACAAACATGTGAGACAGCTGTCCAAGTCAGGGTTCATAAGTGCCATCCACTGCGACACCAAGGAACAGGTAGCAGACATACTCACCAAACCACTGCCATCCAAACAACACGATTACCTCACATCCAGACTATGGATACTCATTAACCCCACGCCAACCTCACCAAACACACCCTCACAGGTCGGACATTTAGAGGGGGATTTGTTAGAAGTAAATGCCCTACCTGCTCTATGTTATTTCCCTAGACCAGCGCCCCAAGGGTTAACCCCAGAGTACCTGAACCCCTCCCCTTGCCAGGGACGCCCCTTACCTGGGACCACTCCTCCTGGGTACTTAAGGTCACCACATGTTGATCCAGTAGTTCAGTCCTGGATGTACCTGCAAGAAACAAACAGCAGAAAATAAAGATATGTTTTGATCAGCAATCCACGTGTCTGTCAGGTATGCTTCCTTCAGTATCCAGGAAAGGAGGACCCAGACTCCATTAGAGGTTAACTGGTACTTTTACTAGATATGAAATGAACGCAACCATAGAAAGCAGGATTCTAAAGCAAAACGCGCGAAAGTTACAATTAGAAAGCATCCCCCTCCCTTGTGCACCATAAATCATCCAATCCACAGGTCTTCCAGAGGTCAGGTGGGAGCAGACGTCTGGCCGTGTCAGCATCCAGGAATGCAGTGTCCGTTGGACTGATAACAGCTTAAGGAAAGGTTTCGTTTCTTCAGATTTAGAAAGCCCGCGTGAGCATAAACCCCCCTCCCTCCATTTCTATGACAACCGAAGCGGCAAAGCAAAACTAGCGAGGTTGACAGTGTCTCTGTAAGTTATTGGGCCATCCATCGTATCCCAACATAACAAAGACTTGGTGGCCGCCTGGGATGAGGCGGCCGCCAGGGCTTTGAACTGGGTCGTGCCTTTGCGGCCTCTGACCCGGCACCAATCTCACCTGGCTCCTTGGTATACTGAGAAGCTGAGGAAGATGAAGCGCCGGAAAAGACGCCTAGAAAGCAGTTGGAGGGCTAGTCGTTCTGAATCCGACCGGACACTGGTAAGAGTTCATATTAAGAATTACCTAGTGGCAATAAAAGCGGAGAAAAGAAGTTACTTCTCCGCTCTTATTGCGTCATCAGATAATCGCCCAGCCGCCCTGTTTAGGGTGACCCGCTCCTTGCTCCAACAGGGGGCGCGGGAGGACCCCTTGGAGGGTAGAGCTGAGGATTTTGTACAATATCTGTATGACAAAACCGCTCAGATTCGGGAACAGCTGGACTCTAACTCCAAATGGGTAGATCCAGGGGAGGTGATTGGGGCAGCCCTTGAGAATATTGTATGGGAAGAGTTTGACTCTGTGACTCCGGAAAACGTGGACAGGATACTGAGCAGTCTGAACGCAGCCACATGTTTATTGGACCCGTGTCCCTCCTGGTTGGTGCTGGCCTCCTGGGAGGTGACGCAAGGCTGGCTCCAGGGGATTATAAATGCTTCCTTGAGTGAGGATGTTCTCCCCGCCGCTCTGAAGGAAGCGGTGGTGACACCCCTCCTCAAGAAACCTTCCCTGGACCCAGCAATGTTGGTAAATTATCGTCCCATCTCCAACCTTCACTTTGTTGCAAAGGTTGTTGAGAGTGTGGTTGCGCGACAACTGCCTCGGTACCTGGATGAATCGACCTATCTAGATCCGTTCCAGTCGGGCTTCAGGTCTGGGTACAGCACGAAGATGGCATTGGTTGCGTTGGTGGATGATCTCTGGAGGGCTTGGGACAGGAGTTGTTCCTCTGTCCTGGTCCTATTAGACCTCTCAGCGGCTTTTGATTCCATCGACCATGGTATCATGCTGCGCCGTTGGAGGGGCTGGGAGTGGGGGGCATTGTGTTACGGTGGTTCTCCTTTTCTCCAACCGGTCACAGTCTGTGTTGTCAGGGGGGCAGAGGTCGACCCCGAGGCCCTTTCTATGTGGGGTGCCATAAGGATTGGTCCTCTCGCCCCTTCTGTTCAACATTTATGTGAAGCCGCTGGGTGAGATCATCCGTGGTTTTGGGATGAAGTACCGTCAGTACACTGATGACATTCAGCTGTACATCTCCACCCCAGACCACCCCAATGATGCCCTCGAAGTGATGTCCCGGTGCCTTGAGGCCGTACGGATCTGGATGGGGAGGAACAGACTCAAGCTCAACCCTTCTAAGACCGAGTGGCTGTGGTTTCCGACATCCCGATATAGTCAGCTGGTGCCATCTCTGACTATTGGGGGCGAGTCATTAGGCCCCACGGATGGGGCTCGCAACTTGGGCGTCCTCCTGGACTCACAGCTGTCTTTAGAAGGGCATATGACGGCCGTGGCCGGGAAGAGTTTTTATCAGGTTCGCCTGATCCGCCAGTTGCGTCCCTTTCTAGAGCGGGATTCGTTACGCACGGTCACTCATGCCCTCGTCACCTCACGCCTGGACTACTGTAATGCTCTCTACATGGGGCTCCCCTTGAGGAGCACCCGGAGGCTCCAACTGGTCCAGAATGTGGCCGCATGGGTGGTGATGGGAGCGACGTTATGCTCCCATGTGACCCCCCTCCTGCGCGAGCTGCACTGGCTCCTGGTAGTCTTCCGGGTGCGCTTCAAGGTTTTGGTTACCATTTTCAAAGCGCTCCATGGCTTAGGACCAAGGTATCTTCGGGACCGCCTTCTGCCACAAACAGCCTCTCACCGACCAGTCTGCTCCCATAGAGAGGGGCTCCTCAGGGTGCCGTCGGTCAAACAGTGTCGACTGGCGGCCCAGTGTCGACTGGGAGAGCCTTCTCTGTGGGGGCACCTACCATCTGGAACAAGCTCCCCCCTGAGATAAGGAAGTTACAGGACCTGCGTATTTTTCACCGTGCCTTAAAAACGTTTTTATTTGAACAAGCTGGCCTGGCTTAATCTCCTTTTATATTGGGTTTTAAATATTTTTACAATTGGATTTTTAAATTTTTCGAGCCAAATTATTTAATTTGTTTTAAATGATTTTTAACTTTTATATTATTGTATCTTATTTTGGCTGCTCACCACCCTGAGTCCCGTCTGGGAGTAGGGCGGTATATAAATTTAATAAATAAATAAATAATAAATAAATAAATACAATAACAACCATTAAAATTATAAAAACTATACAACCCCACAATCAGAGAATTGTTGGAACAGCCACATCTTCAGTCCGTGACGAAAGGAGAGGAGGTCGGGGGCTGTCCTGAGGTCGGTGGGCAAACTATTCCAGAGGGTCGGAGCTCTGACAAAGAAAGCCCTCCCCCTGGGGGCCGCCAGCTGACATTCTTTGGCTGACGGCACCCGGGGGAGGCCCGCTCTGTGGGCGCGCACTGGACGATGGGAGGAAGGCAAGAGGTGGTCCTGTAAGTACCCCGGGTCTATGCCATGTAGGGCTTTATAGGTAAGCACCAGCACCTTGAAACGAACTCGGAGAACAACCGGTAGCCAGTGCAGCCCGCGCAGGAGAGGTGTAACACGGGAGTAACGAGGAGCCCCTGTAACTATCCGCGCGGCCGCATTCTGAACTAACTGGAGTCTCCGGATGCATCCCAAGGGCAGCCTCATGTAGAGGGCATTACAGTAATCCAACCGAGAAGTAACAAAGGCATGAGTGACCGTGGCAATGGCATCTCAGTCTAGGAAAGGGCGCTACTGGCACACAAGACGCACTTGTGCGAAAACCCCCCTGGTTACGGCCGTCAGATGGTCATTCAGGGATAGCCGAGAATCCAGGAGGACTCCCAAGTTGCGAACCCTGTTGGATGGGGTGAGAGTCTCCCCACCGATCGCTAGAGATGGTATCTCTAGATCCCGAGATGCTGGCACCCAGAGCCACTCA
Source organism: Masticophis lateralis (assembly GCA_030761175.1). Taxonomy (NCBI): domain Eukaryota; kingdom Metazoa; phylum Chordata; class Lepidosauria; order Squamata; family Colubridae; genus Masticophis; species Masticophis lateralis. Next base: position 186,850 of record JAUDYJ010000005.1, on the reverse strand, counting down.
GTCTTGGAAGGGTTCAGTCTGAGCCTGTTCTTACCCATCCAAACCCGCACCGCCTCCAGGCAGCGGGACATCACGGAAAGGGCATCCCCAGGGTGGCCCAGGGTGGAGATGTAAAGCTGGGTATCATCCGCATATTGGTGATACCTCACCCCAAAGCCACGAATGATCTCACCCAGCGGCTTCATATAGATGATAAAGAGCAGAGGGGAGAGAACCGATCCCTGAGGCACCCACAAGTAAGAGGCCTCCGGGAGAATCTCTGACCCCCCACCCCCGGCCGATACAAACTGCGAGCGGCCTGAGAGGTAGGAGGAGAACCACTGCAACACAGTGCCTCCTATCCCCAACCCCCTGAGTCGCTGCAGTAAGATACCATGGTCGATGGTATCGAAAGCCGCTGAGAGGTCAAGAAGGACCAGGATGGAGGAACAGCTCCGATCTCTGGGCCCGCCAGAGATCATTCACTAGGGCGACCAATGCCGTTTCCGTGCTATGACCGCGCCTGAAGCCAGATTGGTAAGGATCCAGGTAGTCCGTTTCCTCCAGGAAATGAGGGAATTGCTGTCTCCAACACTTAGATTGCAAATTTGGGTACATACAAGCTTAACTTTTTAGGATCTAAATGCCACCTATAAAACATTTCGTAAAAATTTTCTCTCAGGTTTTGGGCTTGTGTAAATTTCACATTTCTAACCCACATTTTTTCCCAAGTTTCCATCATTATTGGTTCCTCAATATTTTGTGCCCACTTTATCATACCATCTTTAACCAACTCCATTTCTGAATCTATTTCTATCAGTACATTATACAACCTTTTTATATGCATTTGACTTTGATCTCTAATTTGTTTTACCAAGTTTTCTTCATTTTGCAAGATACCAATTTTCTGATCCTCTTTCCATCTAGCTTGCAGCTGTCCATACTGAAACCAAATTCGAATTAACCCTTCTTCTTTTAATATGTTCAAGGACTTTAACTGTAATGTACCTCTTTCTGTATTAAGCAGCTCTTTATATGTGGTTACATCTTGTTTTTGTTCTATACTTATATTCTCTATTGCATGTCTGGGTATTGCCCATATAGGTATTTTATTATTTAATTTGTATTGATACAAGGTCGTTTTTGAAGGAAGAAACAAGCCCATTGCCTCACCTGTGCCTGGAAGTCGCTACGGAGGGCCCCAAAGGAGAAAGGAGGCGAGATGGGGAGTGGGGCTCCAAGCAGGAGGCCAGGCTGTGAAAAGACATCGCGAACAAGGTCAAGGCTCCTGCGCCCCATACCTTTCCAGAGCACCCAGAAGTTCTTGCCTTTTTTTAGAGGCTTTAAAATGTTTCCCCTTTTCTGCCTGGGGCTCTGCTCAATCTCTCCCACTGGGAAGGAGACCAGAAGGCAGGGGACCTGCAGTTTGAACTGTGGCTTTGGCAGTTTGATCTTCATGTTTCCTCACAATGATCCTCAACCCAGAATTTGCCTTTTCCACAAAATGGCATTCGGGATCTGCATTTCAGGGTGTTCCCATGGCTTCATGCGTACCAAAATGATGTACTCAATAAAGTTATGCTTAAAGAGACCTGATCATCTCAATTTGCTGGCTTGGTTCGGTTCATCAGTCAGAATCTTTTTTTTAAAAAAAAATAATTTTTATTAATATATTCTATGCACCAATACACAAGTGAAAAATACAATCCTGCCACCATGGTATAATGTGATTACATTGTCCATAAATATGAAGTCATTCCTTTTACCATTCCATTGCAACATATATATACATCATCATATATCTATTCCATCCCACCTTTTCTGGACCCAATCGTACCATAATTTCCAACTGTTATAAAATTCTGAATCTTTTTTACCATCGATCGATCTAGTTAATCTATCTCATTCCGCACACTCATTAATTTTATATATTATTTTCAAATCGATCGGTAAGTATTGATTTTTCCACTCCTGCGCATGCGCTAATCTTGCTGCAGTAATAATGTGAATCAACAAGAACCATATACCTGATTTAACATTCAAAGGTTTTGCCCCCAACAGAAAAATCTCGGGCCTTAATTCCAAATTAATCTATGTAATTTCCAAAATCCACTGCCGTATTTTTTTCCAATATTTAACTGCCTGCGGGCAGGTCCACCATTGGTGAAAATATGTTCCATTACTGTACCCACATTTCCAACAGCAGGCAGATGTCCCGGGGTTAGTCAGAATCTTGAAAGCGAGCGCCTGGTGAAAAAATGTACAACTACTGTGTTGAGTTTGCCTTCTCTCTGCATGGTGGTCTTTGGGAGAGGGTCCTCTAAACAAGGACAGCTCTGCCCCCGCCCAACACAGCTGTTCTTCCTCCCCACCCAGCTCGCCTTCCCATTAGCTGCAGGGAAGACTTGCAAGAGCATCAGGCCTGGTGTAACAAAATTGGTGAAACTGTGAGCAAAGGGGAATCCGGTTCCCCTGCCCCAAAACCCACCTGCGATCCCGAGTGGTGGCTGTCAGGCCAGGCCGCAGGAGCCGCCGTCCCTCCTGTGTGGAAAAAGCAGGGTGCAGAAGGACGGTTTCCTGACTCTTGTGGATCCAGATTGCCCTTTGCCACTTTGTGCCCTGCCAGGTGCTTGCCTCATGGGCAGCCCAGTGGAACAGAGAGAGGTTGGCGGGCTGGGGGCCAGCCTGACCCACGACCAGAGGAAAGAGGTTCCCAGACCCCATGGCAGGGTGGGCTCATCCCCTTCCAGGTTATAGGTATATCCTGTCTTGTATGTACTTTCTTCCATTTTCAGCAAGGAGCTTCAATTCAGCAGCTTCAACCCTCTTGGCCTGGCAGATATGGGCACCTCCACTGACGCGATTAGACTGCCAGGAAGAGCCAGCAAGGCCTTATCATATTGGAACCATTGTTGGTGTGTTACAGGAGGAACACAGTTCTCCTTGCCCCCCAGTACAACCCCACCTCAGCCACTAAATGCTAAACTCCAGCTGGGTCTGATTTCTTTGCAGAGTCTTTGGTAGAACAACCCCAGGTAAGCAATCTTAAGTAAATTATCAGCTTGAACTCCATTTTGTCTCCTCTCCACCCTGCTGGGCTGACATCCAGGCAGCCCAAGTCTCCTCCCTGGGAGCCTTTACCAGTCTATCTCTCTCTCTCTACCTGCACAGCACCCATCATCCATCGACTGCCAATTCCTGACCTCCGCAAATGAACTCAGCGTTTTTGGTGCTTCTCCTGCCATCCCTCCCCCAAACTGGTGTAAAGGCCAGAGCAGAGCAGGCTGATGGGTCCTGGGGACACTGAGAAGGAGCAGACATAATGGAGAGCCAGGAGGATTGACCATCACCTTTAAGGCAGAAAGGAATAAAACCAAAGTGAGCTGGACGTATGGACAGATGGGTGTACCTACCGGTCATCAATCAGCACTCATCTTCTGCCCCCCTCCCATCTTGAGGAGGGTGATGAATTTTGGGAGGAGGGAGGGCAACAAAGCCAGGAAAATTCACCAACCTGCCCTTCACATGTCCCACCTGTGGCAAGGAAGACCCTCCTCCCCTGGCAGTGGAGGGATGGGCACGCGGCAGCGAAGGCTCTGCCAGGATAGATCAAGGCCTCAGGAAGGCGCTGGGTGCAAAAGTGAAATGGGCTGTGCTGTGCCCTAAGCCCCCAGCAAAGTCTTTGCTTAAAGTGGCAACTGCAGAGACCGAGATGGGTGGGGGGCAGCCTGGGAGAACCCCCCACCACTCTGAAATGTTCCCACAGCGGAGGAACTGGGTCTGAAATGCTGGCCAGTTCTGCCCCCACCCCAGAGACAAGGCCAGCAAGGGTACCTGGCCAGTTCCTCCGTCTCAGCTGCGAGAAGGTGGTGGTGGCAGGAGCTGCAGGGAAGGCTAGGCCCAAAACCTCCAAGGACACTGCAGGGAAGGCTGTGGGAGTCCAGCCTTGGCTGCTTGCCCTTTCCAGACCCCTCTGGAGTTGGCGTAAGGGGGGGCAGCCCTGCGTCCCCTCAGCCAACATGGCGGGAGGCCCTGCAAGGCTTTTAGGGCCTCAGCAGGCCCAGCAGGGACCCTCTTCCTCCCCATTGCTGTCACTGCCCGAGTAAGCAGATTTTGGCCTTGGGCGTTTATGGCCCTTCCTTGGCAGCGAGCTGGCCAGATTCTCCTAGCAACAGCACAGCCTGGGTCACCCTGGGGAGGTACAGACCCCAGGGGGGTCGCTATGGAGGAGAGGGACATCCTCTGCCTCCTGAGCTGGGGAGGGGAGGCCCAGTCTGTGCATGATGCAGACAAGGCTGAGGAAAGTTGTGAAGAGAGTTATGCTCGTCTTCCTCAGGATGATGCCAAACAGGGAGCAAGACTGGGCCATGAGGCAGCATTTGCACAGCAGGCTTCACCCTCTTCGCTATCCTCCACTGACTCTCCAACTATGCAACCACCCCACAAGGGCTGCTTGAGTAACCCAGCTTGTCATATTATGCCAAAAGAGCCCCCAGCTATGTCTGATTATATCCCCCCCATCCTGCCTGTGCCAACAGAGCAGAGATACCGCTACAGGCATCTCCCTTGCACCAGGGAGGTGCAAGAGGGGCATCTGGGCTGCCCAGTCACCCTGCTGGCTCTGGTGCCACCTGCACTAGGTGATTGGCTGCCTGAAAAGGTGTCCCCAAGAGCCTCCCCCCTGCCCCTGGTGGAAAAGGGAAGCTTTCATCCCAAAGCAGGCTTGGCCCTTTCTTGGATTTTGTCTTTGCCCAGCAGGCCTAGCCAGGTCAGAATGTCAGGTTCAGGTAGTGCCAATCCTGGCCAGTTCATGGCTCGTTCTGTGTGAACCAGAGATTGTATCACATCAGCACCTTGTGGGATGCAGTCAGAGTGTGGAATACAGAACTGCTCCACTTGCAAGAGAGAATTTCTGGCCAGTGACGTATCTCTCCAGCGTAAGGGAACTTTAAAAAGGCATGAATGGCATCAGAGCATGGGCAGAGGGCTCCCTGATCCAAGAAAACTGTTGAAATAGATGCTGCACTGAGGCTTCAGCAAGGAGGCGGGGCAGGGCAAACATTAAGCCAAGTGTAATTAAATCTAAAAATGTAGTTTAATTGAAGTCAAATTACAGTGAATTATTAAAGTGAAATTACGTATATGTTTAGACCACATACGCAAGGCACATTTTCTGCAGGCGACTTGGGTCCCATCGCGGCTTCTCCTCAGGATGTTTCCAGCCGTGCAGACTCCCATCATCAAGCAAGGCTAGATGGTGTTCAGGGTTCAAGGGTGAACCAGGCAAATAAGGGTTTGAAACATCTTCTACAAGTTTCCTGCCTGAGCAGGGGTTGGACTAGAAGACCTCCAAGGTTCCTGTCAACTCTTATGCTGTTAAAATGTCCGCGTTCCCCCCCCTCCCATCTAAGCATCTTGCATTAGGGAGAGAGTTCTTGAAGGTCAGAACTTGGCTCTGTCTTATGACCCTTTCTGCCACTCTGATTAAGAGAGATTGTCTCAATGGGTTTGAGATTTTTTCCCCTGACCTGGCTATCTTGGCTACTACGATTGCTTTTAATTCACCTGGACATGATTTGACCGCCCCTTCAGAGGAGGCCCCGAGGGACGGCTTTTCCATTCAACCTGGGGCTGCTTAGCTGACAAAGAGCCAGTCGGCCAGGGCGGTGGGCAGGTGGGTTGCGGCCTGCAGACAGAACCACCAGGAGGCCTCCATGGGGGTATAGCGGCTGTAGGGGTGACATGCGGTGAGGGCTTCAGTTAGGGCGTCCAGGACAAGGGAGACGTCCCGCAGGCCGCTGTGCGCAAAGCGCTTCATCCGAGAGAGCTTCTCCTGGAAGTTGGCCTCTCCATATTCTGCCTGGATGGCCTCACTGGCCCCATGCCACATGCGCTTGGCCTCGGCCTCGATGCCCTCGGGGGTCAGTATCCCTGTGGCTGCAATGAAGTTACTTGGTTCGATGGCCACCACCGAGACACCCCAGCGATACATCTCCTGCCGCAGACAGTCACTGAAGGCCTCCACCCCAAACTTGGAGACGCAGTAGGAGGAACGCATCGGCCTGGCCATTCGGCCCAGCATGCTGCTCATGTTGACGATCCGCCCTGCAGGGGAGCAGAGACCAGAACTGCTTGGGGGCGGGGGGTGGTAGTGAGTGGGAGAGAGCAGCAGCAGCATGGAGGGAGGGAAGCTAAGAACCAGTCAGGCTACCCAGTTCAGGGTCTGGCCTTGGGGAGAACTCACTAGAGCTCCACCAGTTGCTCTCTGAAGGACCCCCTTCCCACTGCGACTTAGTTATGCCACATCCAGAGGAGGCTGCTTGGGCAGTGTCTTGGTCACTTTTTGGCTCTCATTATCCCAAAATGGGAGACCTGAATGGGGTTGGCCTCCTGCTCTGGGGGACTAGGAGAGGCTGCACGTCCCTGGCAGGCTTCTTGTTTCCCCTCCTCTTCCTACGTGCCTGGGGATCTTTCCTTTGCCCGCCTCCCCCCATCTTCTTGCACAAGGCTGGTATGCCTTTGAGGAATGCCAGTGTTACACAGAGGATGCAAACTCTTGCACACATGCTCTGCATAACTACTGGCCCCTCTGCATTGGCAGTCTGAATGCACGTGAGAACAGAGCACCCAGGACACCGGTTGATACTTGCTGGACACCCAGCAGTGTAGGCAGAACTCTGCTGCCCGTCCACTCTGTGTCCACTCCTGTGCAAGATGCTTTGGCCACAGGCCAAAGGGCCTTCAGAAGTGTGTCCCTGTGCCCCCCAATCCCTCTAGACTCTCTTTCCTACCTCTGGCCCTGCGGATCAGGGGCAGAAAAGCTTTTGTCACACGGATGGTCCCCCATAAGTTGACATCAGCCACCCTCTGGTACTTCTCCATGCTGGTGAATTCCACGTCTCCAAAGGAAGCGATTCCAGCGTTGTTCACCAAGCCCCACAGACCTGCCCCATAAGAGAGGAGACCCTTTTTCTGGTTTTGCGAGTGCCGGGAAGCCTCCTCCCCCTTCCGAGGAAGCCCTTCTCTCCAGCCATCTGAACTGACCTGTCCAGAAAGGCGAGAGACTCACCTTCAGCAGCACCGGTGGCCAAAGAGTTGGGCGCAGCAAAACAGACCCGGGAAAAACCAAGGGAGCCGTGCATGGAACCCAGCTCAGTCCCTGCCCACTGTTCTTAGGGGAGCCTAGTGAGATGCTCTCATCTGCTGGGATCAGCGGGCCCATGGGGAGTTGGGAGGAAGGGCCTTGGTGATTACCTCGGGCAGGGTCCTCCAGTCGAGTCTCCACGTATTGGAGGGCTCGGGCCACCTGCTCTTCGCAGCACACGTCCAGCTGGAGGACGTGCATCCTTCCAGAGCCCAGGTGGAACAGCTCTTGGGCACCATCTCCTCCTTGGTCCTGCCCAACAGACAGGGGGGGAAACCATTTGGGGGAGGAGCTGCTGAGGACAAACACAGCCCTATTGGGGCTGATGGGACTCACCTTCCTCCCTTCCCATCTCCTGTGGAGGGCCAAAACTAAGGAGGAAACATGAGGTGAGCCCCCCCCCCCTCCCACTCTCAAGGGAAACCTGAAAGCCTCCGCCAGGCGATGTCAGCTCAGAGATGGGATTGATTCCTCACCAGGAGCAAACAGCCAGCAAAGACGATGAATCCTTCTGCGTGAAGATGGCTGGCCAAGGCGTGGCCAAAGCCCTTGTCACAGCCTGTGATCAGCACCGCCTTCCCCTTGGCCTGCAGGAGGGCAAGAAGAAAGAGGGTCGGAGTGGCCCAAGACTGCCCAGCAATGAAGCAGCCAAGTGTCAGGGGGAGAAATCCAGGTGGAAGCCAAGAAGGGAAGATGGAAAAGGAGAGCCTGGCCAATGCTGTCAGAAGTGGTCCAGAAGAACAAGGATGAACGCACAACTGCCATCCCGCTCACACCAGAGATCATCCATGCGTGAGACCAGCCCCATGTCGCGGTCCCATATCTGGGCCTGAAGCCCAACTGAAAGAGGTCCAGATGGGTCAGCTTCTCACAGACATTGGAAGGCCTCCATTTGGGCAGTTTTGGGGGCTGGGGGGCTGGAAATTAAATACCCCCCTATTTGTCATTTTTCTCCTGGCAATATGGGAGGTGAGATTTGGGGTGAGATATCATCAATATGCTGATGATACCCAATTATACATCTCCACCCCAGACCACCCCAGAGATGCCCTTTCCATGATGTCCCGTTGCCTGGAGGCGGTACGGGCCTGGATGGGTAGAAACAGACTCAAACTCAATCCCTCCAAGACTGAGTGGCTGTGGATGCCGGCATCTCGGATTTCAGAAACCCCATCACTTTTGATGGATGGAGAAAAACTTGCCCCCATTGATAGGGCTTGCAACTTGGGTGTCCTCCTGGATGCTCGGTTGTCCCTAGAAGACCATCTAACGGCTGTGACCAGGGGGGCCTTCTCACAGCTTCGCCTGGTGCGCCAGTTACGCCCTTTCCTGGACTGAGATGACCTTCGCAGTCACTCATGCCCTGGTTACTTCCCGCTTGGATTACTGCAATTCCCTCTACATGGGCCTGCCCCTGAGATGCACCCGGAGACTCCAGCTGATCCAGAATGCAGCCGCACGGGTTGTTACAGGAGCCCCTCGTTACTCCCATATAACACCCCTTCTGCGTCAGCTGCACTGGTTACCAGTGGTTCTCTGGGTCCGCTTCAGGGTACTAGTTCTCACCTATAAGGCCCTACATGATTTAGGTCCAGGATATTTACAGGACCTTCTCCTGCCTGCTTCCCACCGTCCTGTTCGCTCACATAGGGCCGCTCTCCTCAGGGTCCCGACGGCAAGCCAATGTCATTTAGCAGTGCCCAGGGGTAGGGCATTCTCTGTGGGTGCTCCCACCCTCTGGAATGAATTACCTACCGAGCTCCGGACGGCTCTTGATCTCCGCTCCTTTCGTCGGGAGCTGAAGACTTGGCTGTTCAAGCAAATAGGCTGATTCTGGGTTTATTATTTATCATTAATTAGTTATTTGATTTAAAATACGATTTTATTGTACATGTTTCTTAACTTGTGTTCGCCGCCCTGAGTCCTTCGGGAGAAGGGCGGCATATAAATACATGTAATAATAATAATAATAATAATAATAATAATAATAATAATAATAATAATAATAATAATAATAATAATAATATGCTCCGCTCGGACTGGCTTGGACCTTACTTGACTCATTGACATCCACATTGGCTCATCTCCATCTGAGCCTGTTCCCTAGCCGTGTGGAGGACTGTGTATATTTGACTGGGAGCCGGTTCATAGCTCCATCTCACCAGCAGAGGGGACTGACCATCAGACCAACCACCATGAGAGGGTGGTGTTGGTCCTAAGCCCCTTGAGCTGTGCTGATATGATATTACGTTTACACCTGCCAGCAGAAGGGAGCAACTATCGACCCCAACCGCCGTGAGAGGCCGGTTTTGGACTTATACCCTTTGCGCTGGGGTGTTTGTACTGGTTTACTACTTCCATCTCACCAATAGAGGGGGCTGACCATCGGATAACCGCTGTGAGAGGGTGGTTAAGTTTTATAACTTCCCCCCTTGTGCTGTGTCAACGTGGATGGAAACTCTGACCTCTGTTGTGAGAGGACAGTGGTCTTAGACTTCAATTTTGAGATGCTCCCATTACACCATCAAATTACATTATACTATGACTTGTTTGTTCTCCACTGGACTCTTTTAATCTGGACCCTTTAGGACATAGTCGCTTTCATCCTCTTATGCAAGATGTGTTCGGCTGCAGAGCTTCTTGTTCTGCGAGATTCCCCCCTCTCGCAGGATTGGCCCTCCACTCTATCGAGGGCCTACCTCGATGACGGGTTTTGGAACACCGAGAGGTGGCATGCCGCGAAGAGGGGATTTTTAAAATTGTCACTAGGTAAATTTTTAAGGGGTGGGGGGGAGGGAGTGTTATTTGGCGAGGGAGGGGTGTACGCCAGGCCAGGCACAGAGGCATGTTGCGGGAGGTGCGGAGCGGGGTGTTGAGGGGGTTAGCGTTGGTAGGGAGGAGGGTGATTCCATCAGGACCGTGGTTGGGAGGGGCAGATATGGTGGGAGCAGGGGGCCAGATCATGTTGTGGGGGCACGCACCCACTGTCTTCAAGCAGTGGCATGCCTCGGCCCCCTAAGCTCCTATCGTTCCCTGGGTTGTCTGGAGTCTCAGAGCCCGAGCCTTAGGCTGATGCTGTGCAACACCAGGTCCGTGGTTAATAAGGCCCCCCTCCTCCGTGAATTAATTCAGGAGGGAGGAGCAGACCTGGCGGGTATTACGGAGACCTGGTTGGGCCAGGATGGTGGTGGTGGGGGTCCCTCTGGTAGAGTTGTGCCCACCAGGTTTCCATGCATTTCATCAGCCGAGGGCGGAGGGTAAGGGTGGGGGGGTGGCAGTTATTATAAAGGAAGGTCTTGATCCTAGGGAGGCCACTGTACCTCAGATAGCCGGATGTGAGCCTCTCCTTGTGAAGTGGGGTCATGGGAAGCAGGTGGTCTTGCTGATTGCGTACCTGGCTCCCTGCCGCGTGACAGCAGCCCTGCCCGAGCTTCTCAGTGTTATAGCCGGGGTGGCGGTTGATACCCCCAATCTTTTGGTGATGGGGGATTTCAACCTGCCGTCCATCGGCGAGACGTCTGAGATGGCTCGGGAGTTCATGGCTTCCATGACAGCCATGGACCTGACTCAAGTAATTCATGGCCCTACTCACATGGGAGGACACACTCTGGACTTGGTTTTTGTCTCTGGCCAGTGGTTGAATGGACTGGTTATAGGGGATATAGTTATTGAACCCCTGTCATGGTCAGACCATTCTCTCCTGAGGCTAGACTTTCTGACCGCTACACCCCACCGCAGGGAGGCGGAACCGATTAGATGGTTCCGCCCCAGGCGCCTGATGGATCCTGATAGGTTCCAGATGGAGCTTGGGCCATTTTCTGAGTCTCTGGCTCACGACTTGACTGAAGACCTGCTGGCCGCCTGGGATAGGATAGCCGCTGGGGCTCTGGACCGAGTCATGCCTTTGTGGCCTCTGACCCGGCACCGAATCTAGCTCCTTGGTTCTCTGAGGAGCTGAGGGAGATGAAGCGCCGGAAAAGACGCCTAGAGAGTGGTTAGAGGGCCAGTCGCTCCAAATCTGACCAAACACTAGTTAGGTCTCATATTAAGACCTACTTAGTGGCGATAAAAGCAGCAAAGCGTAATTACTTTTCCGCTCTTATTGCATCGGCAGATAACCGCCCAGCTGCCCTGTTTAGGGTGACCCGTTCCCTCCTCCATCTGGGAGCGCGGGAGGACCCCTTGCAGGGACCGGCTGAGGATTTTGTACAGTATCTGCATGATAAAATCGCTCAGATTCGGGAAGGCTTGGACTCTGACTGGGTAGGTTTCGGCGAAGTATCTGGGGCAGGTCTTGAGACTGTTATCTGGGATGAGTTTGACCCTGTGACTCCTGAGGACGTGGACAGGATCCTGGGGAGGTTGAACACAACCACATGTTTATTGGACCCGTGTTCCTCCTGGCTAGTGCTGGCTATCCAGGAGGTTACACGAGGCTGGCTCCAGAGGATTATAAATGCTTCTTTGAGCGAGGGTTTCTTGCCTCCCGCCTTGAAAGAGCAGTGGTGAGACCCCTCCTCAAGAAGCCTTCTCTCGACCCGGCTGTTTTGGGAAATTATCGTCCGGTCTCCAACCTTTGCTTCTTGGGGAAGGTTGTAGAGAGTGTGGTTGCGCGACAGCTCCCGCAGTACCTGGATGTCTATCTAGATCTGTTCCAGTCTGGCTTCAGGCCTGGGTACAGCACGGAGACGGCATTGGTCGCATTGGTTGATGATCTCTGGAGGGCTCGGGACAGGGGTTGCTCCTCTGTTCTGGTCCTATTAGACCTCTCAGTGGTTTTTGATACCATCGACCATGGTATCATGCTGCACCGGCTGGAGGGATTGGGGGTGGGAGGCACCGTGGTGCGGTGGTTCTCCTCCCATCTCTCCGACCGGTCGCAGTCCGTGTTGGCAGGGGGGCAGAGGTCAACCTCGAGGCGCCTTGCCTCGAGGCGTGCCGCAAGGGTTGGTCCTCTCGCCACTCCTGTTCAACATTTGTAGGATGCTGCAAGGGTCGGTCCTCTCGCCGCTCCTGCTCAACATTTATGTGAAGCCGCTGGGCGTGATCATCCGTGGTTTCGGGGTGCAGTGTCACCTGTACGCTGACGACACGCAGCTGTACATCTCAATCCCAGACCACCCCGATGATGCCCTCGAAGTGATGTCCCAGTGTCTGGAGGCCGTACGGGTCTGGATGGGGAGGAACAGGCTCCGACTCAACCCTTCCAAGACCGAGTGGCTGTGGATGCCGGCGTCCCGATATTTTATTTATTTATTTATTAATTAGACTTATATACCGCCCTTCTCCTTACGGACTCAGAGCGGTGAACAGCCGAGTAAAAAACCAATACATAAAAGTTAAAATATTATAAAACAAATATAAATTTGGCTGAAAATTAAAAACAAATAAATATTAAAATACATCAACTCTAAAAACTCTAAAAATTTAAAATTCAGCAGGGATCAGGCTAAACCGGCAAGCTGAAAAAGATAAGTTTTCAGGGCCCGACGAAAAGTCCGGAGGTCGGAGATCGTTCTCAGTTCTGGAGGAAGATCGTTCCAGAGGGTAGGGGCTGCCACAGAGAAGGCTCTCCCCCTGGAGGTCGCCAGCCGGCATTGTCTGGCTGACGGCACCCTGAGGAGGCCCGCTCTGTGGGAGCGAACCGGCCGGTGGGAGGCAATTGGCGGCAGAAGGCGGTCCCGTAAGTACCCTGGTCCTAAGCCATGGAGCGCTTTAAAGGTGATTACCAACACCTTGAAACACACCCGGAAGTCCACCGGCAACCAATGCAGCTCACGCAGGAGAGGTGTCACATGGGAGCGCCCTGTCGCTCCCATAATCCCCCGCGTGGCCGCATATAGCCAGCTGGTGCCTTCGCTGGCTATTGGGGGCGAGTCTTTGGCCCCCACGGAGAGGGTTCGTAACTTGGGCGTCCTCCTGGATGCACGGCTGTCTTTAGAAGAGCATATGACGGCCGTGGCCAGGAGGGCTTTTTATCAGGTTCGCCTGATACGCCAGTTGCGTCCCTTTCTGGATCGGGACTCCTTATGCACAGTCACTCATGCCCTGGTCACTTCTCGCTTGGACTACTGTAATGCTCTCTACATGGGGCTCCCCTTGAGGACCACCAAGAGGCTCCAACTGGTCCAGAACGCGGCCGCACAGGTGATTATGGGGGCGTCTTGGCGCTCCCATGTGACACCTCTCCTGCGCGAACTGCACTGGCTCCCGGTGGTCTTCTGGGTGCGCTTCAAGGTTGTGGTTCTCATCTTTAAAGTGCTCCATGGCTTAGGACCTGGGAACTTACGAGACAACCTTCTGCCACCGATAACCTCCCACCGGCCAATACGGTTTCATAGAGAGGGTCTCCTCAGGGTGCCGTCGGTCAGGCAATGTCGACTGGCGACTCCCAGGGGGAGAGCCTTCTCTGTGGGGGCTCCCGCCCTCCGGAATGAGTTACCCCCGGGGATACGATTAATCCCAGACCTCCGCACTTTCCGCAAGGCCCTGAAGCCAGGCTGGCTTAATGAAGATTTTAAATGGATTCATTTTATGAGAGGTTTTAAAATTGGGAAAGCCAAAATTGATTTAATTACGTTTTAGATTTTTTAACTTTCATATTGCTTGTATTTTAAGTTTTGGCTGTTCACCGCCCTGAGTCCGTCAGGAGAAGGGCGGTATACAAATTTAATAAATGAAATGAAATGAAATGAGATAATCCATTTCCTTCAGAAGCATCAAGAGTTGCAGTACCATCCCTCTCAACCCACTTCCTTAAAAAGGGGCAGAGGCTGGGCATGGAGTTGACCGGAGGACACTGCAAGGACTTGTCCTCTTAGCAAGGCATCTGCACTGACGCTCCCACCTTGGCCAGCTTGCTCTTTCAGCAGACATGGGGAGGCGGGGGGGGGGGGAGAAATCCGGCCTGAATTGGCATTCAGTCTGAAAAGCAGGTTCTATGAGAGCTCAACAGGCATGCGGCCCCTCAAGGTCAAGCAGAGGGGGCAGAGAGTGTGCCAAGAGCAAGAGAAGCAGGAGAGGGAAATAGTGAGTCAGCAGGGAAAGTCCTCCAGGGGACTCCCACCCACCTCGGGTGTCTGTCCTCCAGATCCAGCCAGACTAGTATGTGAGTGTCTCCCCTTCTTAGGACCCAAAGAAGGGAACTTGGGGAGAAGAGCCATCACTCCTTGTCCTCTTCTGCTATTGACAAAGTAACAGGCCAGCTTGGCAGAGGAAGAGACACAGCTGGGTATCCGCCTGGCACTTGTTCATCCCCACCCTGGGATGAAAAGCTGCCTCAGCTGACCCAGGCCCTGCCCAGGACTGGCGCTCCTTGTGCAGTGAAGGATGTGACCTTGGCAAGACTGGGCTCCACACGGACTTTGGCCTGTCCTGGAAACCATTGGAGTCTGGATGGGGAGAACGTGGCCAAGACCCAGAGTGTGGTGAGAACTCACCAACCATAACTGTCAAAAACACCAATGCTGCCAAAGCTGTCCTGAGTGCTGACTGCCTCCTGGTGCTGCCAGTCTCCTCCCAAATTCTATGTGGCTTTGGAGACTTGGCTACCTTCAACCACTCACTGGCTACAAAGAGAATCTTGCCCACCTGGAGTAGGGGCTGCAGACCATGTGTCCTCCTCCGGTGACAAGGCCCACAGGGAGCCTTCTCAGCAGGCACCCCTCTTGTAAAATTCCCTCCTTTAATAGGTAGGAAGCTTTGAGAAGGACGAGTTTTCCCAGGATGTGGTTGGGAGCAGGAGTAAGACACAGTGATTCTTACAGCTGTGTTATGATTTCTGTTAATTATATTTGTTACTTGATATACTGAATGACTTTGGTCACTGCTAATCATGTTAAATCCTGCAATTTGAAGTCCGTCCCAGTTCAGAATAACAGATTAACGGGGTTGGAAGGGACCTTGGAGGTCTTCTAGTCCAACCCCCTGCTCAGATAGGAAGCCCAGCCTAGACGAATCCAGACAAATGGCTGTGGGGTCTCTTCTAAACCTCCAGTGATGGAAGACCCACCACTTCTGGAGGCAAGGGGTTCCACTGGTTAATTGGAGCAGGGCTCCACAGGATAGACAAGGGAGACACAGGCATCCTCTCCTCCTTTGCCAAGCTGCCTTATCTTGGCCAGCAGCAGCCCCCAGCTCCAGCCCCCACCCCACGCCTATAATGATGCAACACAATCTGGGGGAGGGGGGCAGAGTTGAAGGTTTGTTGAGATGGCACCGCTGGGCGGCAGTTTAATAAAAGAAAGAAAGGAACCATATCCCCGCCGTGCATGATGGTTTGCCTCCTCCCTTCCAACAGCAATTTTGGGGAGCGCACCTTCATTGTGGGAGCGCTTTATGCTCCCACAATTAAGGAAGAGTCTGCGTCGAGCAAGCCAGAGATGGGGCGCGCTTGCGGTCCCGGCGGGCGAGGGCACCGCCACCCCACTCCAAGGCCCACTTCGCGCGGCCGGCCGGCCAGCCAGCCAGCCCGGCGGGGCGAGGCGGGGTGTCGCTCGGGAGGCCTTTTCGTTGCTCTCCCGCTCTGGCTCCCTCGCTCGCCGGGCCCGGGGCGCGTCTGTCTCCGGGGGAGCAGCGGCAGCTCCAGCCCTCCTGGGGGAACGCGACGCCGCCCCCTCCCCCCTCCCGGGGCCGTTCCTCCTCGCGGGGGGGAGAAACCCCAAAGGAGGCCCGAGAGAGGGAGCCCCCTCCCGCTCCGCCTCCCCCGCTACTCACCGGCAGGCGGGCAGGAAAGCGGCGGCGGCAAAGCAGCACCAGGAGGAGCAGGAGGAGGAGGAGGAGGAGGAGGCCAGCGGGGAGCGGCGGGGGCGGCCACATGGCGCTCGACGGGTGGGGCGGGGGCGTCGCCGGGACGGCAGTGACGTCACTTCCTCGGCCGGCGCGGAGGGGACGCGGGGCGGTCAGCCGAACGGGCGGGAGGAGTGCGCGGTAAGCGGCCTCGAGCGGCGCCCCCCCCCCCCGTCCCTCCTCCCGGTCGCCGCCTCCGCCGGACGGAAGGAGTGGGCCGGCGGGGGCAGGAGGAAGGCGGCTGCCCCGGCCTGGCCCGGCGCTCCGTCGGCCCGGCTGGCGGGCGGGGGGGCGGAGAGGAAGAGGAAGAGGAAGAGGAAGAGGAGGGCGGGCGGGGGATGCGGCGCCGGAGGGTCCCGGGGCAGGTGGGCTGCGGGGCAGAGCTCCGTCCGCTTCTGGGCGCGAGCGGGGCTGGGGGTCTCCGGGCTCCGTCGGGGGCGGCGAGGGACAGGTCGCAACTCCCCGCCTGGGCCGAACCGGCAGAGACGCTCCGGGCTCTCGGTCTGCCTGCCCTCCGCGGTGTCAGAGCCTCTTGCCTGGCATCCTCCCGAATTCTTCCGAAAGGCTCCGGGAAGTCTCCGAGGTTCCCCTGGCCAGGAGGGGCCGCGGGTCCTTCTCCCATGCAGTCCTTTTCTTCCTGCCCCCCAAAAAAGGCTGGTATGAAAAACCCTGGACTGGTCTCCTACCCCAGCTGGCCCAGCCGCTTCCTCCCACCGCACCACCCCTCTCCTTCCCCGGGCTCTGCTGCTTCTGCCTCCAGGATGGGGTGCCTTTCACGCATCTCTGGGAGGAAGCTCTGGCTGGCCTTAGGCTTAGGTCAGGCTGGGAATGGGCTCCAGACCCTCGTGAGCAGTTGGTGACCTTCCTTCAAATGACCATGGAGCCATTTGCCAAGCCAGAGCAAATGCCTAATGCCCGATTGGCTGGTGAGCGCTCTCTCTCTCTCTCTCTCTCTCTCTCTCTCTCTCTCTCTCTCTCTCTCTCTCTCTCTCTCTCTCACACACACACACACACACACACACACGCTCTGGCATGTGAAGAGTGGCAGGCTCTTCGCCTGCTCCCTGATCTATCTCTTTCCGGAATTCAGACACCACCATCACTCAGGGAGTCGTGCCGGGGTCACCAAGGCAGCCAGAGAGCCAAATCGAGGTAAGTAGGTGTGGCAAATGCATCTGGCCTGTCTTGTGTGAATGTGGCTGGTGTGTGGGCAGGAACTTGCTCTAGGGCCTGTGGTCTCTGGTGGGGGGGAGCCTCTGCTGAACCCGCCCTCCGCAAGGCCATAAAAGCTGGGGGCAGATAATGTAGAGTGGCCCCCCCTCCTCTTTGGCAGAGTCCGCAGGCAGCAGCAGCAGAGACACCCTTCATGGCGATTCTCTTGGCCGCCACTCGCATCGCCCAGCCTCTTGCTCGGCTGACCCTGAAAGCTCCACACTGCAAGGATGGCGCTGCCACCGGCCTGCGGTAAGTACAGAGAGTAGGACGCTGGACTGTAGGTGGTCCAGTTCTGTGTTCTCCAAACAAAGTCCTTGGCTTACCACCAATCATTGAATGACTGTTTGAAGGTTCAGTGGCCCTGAAGAAAATGGACTGGTCCTTGCACTTACAACTGGTGCCACGTCCTCATGATCGCTTGATCAGAACTCAGGTGCCAGCATGCATTTATGATGGTTGCCGCATCCCACTTGGGGGTCAAGAGATTGCCGTTCCCTGGGGGCTTCCAACAAGCAGAGTCAATGGGGAAGCCGGGTTCACATAATGACCGTATGATTTACTTAATAACTGCAGTATTTGCTTAACAATCATGGCAAGCATGTCATAAAATTGGGCACGCAACCAAAATTCTGGTCCTAATAATGTTTGTACGTTGCAGACTACCTATTCACTTGAAGGCCTTGAATGCTCCACCTGGTTTCATTAAGAATTTGCTTATAAGGAAGAAACTGCTGCTGTGGCAGCCAGCCGGGTGGGGGGTGGGTGGGGGTCCAAGCGAGTAGAATCGGCCCCTTCATGAACCTCTTAAGTGCTGTTTGGCCTCCAACAGGGCTGCAGACCAGAGTCCAAAAGGATCTCCTCATTCCAAAGTCCCTTCAGATAGCGCCAAAGGGGCCTGTGCTCACCTGAGCCTCCCCATCCCTAGATCAGATGTTCTTAAGGATTTGGGGGGACGGACGGACGACGACAACTGAATTCCCCAGACAGGCAGAAAGGCCATGGGTACAAAGGTGAAACCTTCCCTCGTCCCTCTGGAGTGGGTTGAAGAGTTTGGGTGGATCCAAGTCAGAGCTGAAGAAGCTTCTTGGGTGAGAAGCGAAACGTCTTCAAAGTCCAGTTGCCTCTTGATAAAGCACCTCTGGGACAACCCTGACTTGCATGACTGAGAATCTCCATAGACATCCATGTGTGAAGAGGGTCCTGCCCAGAATGGCTGGGGCGGGGGCTAAATGCTCTTGCTGCTTCTCAAGAGCCTTTAGAGGGGGGCCTGCCAGGGCTGAGCATCAGGATCCCAACTGGCTGCCAGCCACATGGCCAGTCTTCAAGAGGCCTAGCCTCAGTTTCGCTGTTTGTGGCTGGTTGAGGGTTAGCCCACAAGTTAACACAGCCCTTGTGACTGCACTTCTTGAGGCCGGGGGTGATCAGGGCCAAGGGGCTTTGGCCGAGAGGCCCACGCATGCTCCCAAGAGCCAAGCAGCACCAGCAATTAGGTGGCCAGCAAGGTGAATCGGAGCACAACATCACTGGCAAGAAATCAAGATAATGATAGAAGAAATAACCAAACAGAAGGTCGATATGAAACCGGAATTCTTTTTATTTGGAATGACCGCACCACAATATACTAAAGAGATAAAATATTTTATTATTCATATCCTAACAGCAGCACACATAGTATACGCTCAAAATTGGAAATCAGAACTACTACCAACAGAAGGAAAAATAATTGCAAAAATAACAATGTGCAGAAACAGACAGACTCACAAAAGAGTTACAAGGGAAGGAGGACACTGATTATTACTTAGTCTGGCAAAGATGGTACTCCTGGCTAGAGGGAAAGACAGGACTGACAAAATAACATTTATGCAAAATCCAATTAAGAAATAGAGATAATATGAGGAAGACGGTATGACTGTATGCATAAACAGTTAGAATGACTATTAAAAGAATATATAGAAGTAATAGACATTTTTATATAGAGGAAACCTTAAAAATAGAGTATAAAGTTAAGATTTGGACATGTAAAAAATTAAAAACAAGTAAGCACGTAAAATAGATTTTCAATAGAAGAAAAACAGGTGAAATAGAAAATAACCACCGATGCAACAGCTTTCTAGAAGTCAGCCGATAGGCTGAATTAATGTTAGTTGGTTTTTTCTTTTGTATTGTCTCTATGTATACATGTTTGTAAATGTTTTTGTTTTATGTTTTTGTTTAATATAATATAATATAATATAATATAATATAATATAATATAATAATAATAATAATAATAATAATAATAATAATAATAATAGAATCGGGGGCAGTGGGGCAGATGTGTTTCAGTCGCATGGAGGGAAGCCTACAGATGGGCTGCTGCCTCTCCTGGCAGCCTGGCATGCCTAGCTGGTACTTCTTGCCTGGGCATCCTCGGGTGGGGGCTGGGCTGCCATTTTTCATCTTGGAGGTCCTGGAGGTGGTGGCCATGTGGGCTTCACAGACTCTTGGGGAGAATCGGGTCAGGAGCGGCCCAAAGAGCCGAACCTTTCAGCCGAAGCAAGTGGGCCTGGCCTGTCTCTTCTGCTCTGGGCTTTGGTTCCCCAAAGGCCACCCCCAGTGGCAGCTGTGTCCTCTCTCTTGCAGATTGTTTCCCGAGGTTTGGGCCACAGCCTCCGCCTGGAGGAGCCAGCGCTGCTACGCAACAGAGGTGGAAGAGGTGAGAGGGTGGATTCGCCAACCGGGGGCAGAGTCAAGGCAGAGGAGAGGGCAGCCCCACTGGGGAGGCCACGTGGATATGGTGGCCTCCTCTGTCTCTGCGGGACCCCTGCCTTCGGCCCCCTGCCAAGGTTCAGGGCCAGGGCTACGTCTTGTGACCTTCCTCTCTTATCTGCTCCTCCTTGAGGGCCGCGTTGAGGCCTTGGGACCTCCCCAACCATAGGGGGTGTCCTTCAATTCGCCAAGCCCCCGCAGCCAGTGTCCGTGTGATTGCCAGGGGAGAAGGGTTCAGGGAGCCCAGCCAAGGGTTAGCCAAGGCGGTGATAAGGCAGAAACCTCGGGATAAGAAGGCCCCCCTGAGAGGAGTTGCAGGAATATGCTGCTCATGAGGCCCTGTTGAGCCTCATGAGCAGCAGGCGGGAGGCACTGTGGCCCTTTGTGTGGCCTTCAGCATCCGCTCTTGTTCGCCCCCTTTAGATCAGCCAGCGACCTGTCCTTATTACGGGCTGCGACTCGGGCTTTGGCTTCTCCTTGGCCAAATTCCTCCACGAGAAAGGCTTCATCATCTATGCTGGGTGCCTGCTGAAGGTAAGGGCTGGATATAGTTTAATATTATCGGTCTCCTCTGTCCCCGCATCCCCCCCCCCGAAGGATTTGGGACACCCTAGATGGCACAGCTGGCTGAGAGTGTGCCGTTGCAGCCGGCACACTTAGGATGCACAAACATTGAAAACCCCAGATGATAAGATTGCAAAAAAACAAATGTGGATTGAAGCCTTTGCAAGAGAAGTTTGGCATCCAAATCACAGGGAGCCATTGCTCTCCACATTCCTCACACATTGAGGCCCCCAGCTGAAGCAGGATTGGAAGAAACCAGGAAGAGGTCAGACCAAATAGATTTTCCTTCAAGAAAAAGCAGCGGAGCAGGGAAAATGACTCTTTCTGGAAATGGTGTCAGGGCCTGCTTGTCCTCGATCCAGGGTGCAGGAGACAGAATTCAGTTGCATGAAGTCATGAGCGGCAGTGGCAGCCCCCAGGATGCACAGGCTCCCCTTGGCTGGAGGTGGGCCCCGATCTTCCTGGCTCCTCCTGCCCTGAGCCGGGACTGGGCTACTGAGCTCTTCGGGGCCCTGGGTGTTTCTCTCCAGCAAGAGGGGAGGAGAAGGGCAGGCGTGTCTCCCCTTCCCTGGAGGACAGGTTCTGGAGGGAGCAGGAGAAGCTGGCCCTGCTTGGCAAAGGGCTTTGCTCCCCAATCCCAGGCCCTGTATTACCACCCCTGCTGGCCAGGCTGGGAAGTGTGGTAGCCATGCAGGGCTCTTCTGCCAGGCTGTAACTTCAGAAATTGCGGAGAATGTTCGTGGCTCAGGTGGTAGGTTTCGGCAGGGGTCTGATTTCTGAGCTTGCCGTTTATCTGTAACCTAATTTTATGGTTACCTAGCCCTGGATTCATCTGATGAGTCTTGGGAGAAGCATTACGGCAACTGTGATATGTGAGACTCCAGAGTGACAAATTCTCCAAACCCAGATTCGCTCTGGCGAGACACACATGTCCCGATCATGGGCAACCGCCCAGAAAGCCTTTTGCCCAAATGGCTGGGATCAGCAGGGCGGCTTTTGGGCGGAGATGTTGCACCTGCTGACAAGGCGCTGCTAGCCTGAGCCCCCAGAGAGATGAACACTTCATGGTTGCGTGATGCCCTTCCATGGGATGGGCTGATGGCAGCTGTTGTCTCCCTTTGTGGGGGAGTAGAGGCCCACCCTACTTCTCCTGCCACTTTTCGTCAGGAACAAGGCCGGGGGGGCTCAAAGGACTTGGACAACATGAAGAGTGACCGAATGAGGACCGTTCAGCTCAACGTCTGTGACAGCGAGGAGGTCGGGCGTGCAGTGGATTACATAACCAGCACCCTGAAGGATCCAGAGACCGGAGGTGAAGGAGAGGAAAGGCTGTGGAGTCTGGGAGTCACATGAGGGAGGGAGGAAAAAGCCAGGGAGCCGTTTCCTTCCATCTCAGTCGGGCTTGGTCCCCATGGAAGGCCAGCAGTTGCCCCGAGTCCCAGTTTGAGCGCAGCTATCCCTTAGCTTTCTTTCCCCTTTCCAGCACACTCCTAATGCAGGCAGGGAGGGTGTGTCTAGATTAGTAATTGGGGAGTTACCAAACGTTATATTGTGGCTTCTGGATCCCAGGATGATTTTCTAGTACAGAGGAGACAGCAAAGTCCCACAGAAGGCAAGAAATAAACCAGGAAGCTGCAGGATGCAGAAGCTTTGATGCTTTATGCTCCCCTGGAGCGTCTTGTCTCCTATTTGGGGGTTGGACTAGAAGACCTTCAAGGTCCCTTCCAACTCAAGTTATTCTATATTCAGGATTCTATTTCATAGTCCAAAATGTTGGTTTTCCTCTGTCTGGTCGAAGGCTTTGGTTACAGTTCAGAAGAGTATATCGGGAGCGGTCTCCCTGTTCTTGAGTAGCTTCTGGAGGCCTGGGCCGGCTTTTGCTCCTTTTACCCATTGGTCATCCTTTGATCCAACTCCCAGTCTTTGCACAGGATTGTTTAAGGGCAGCCCGACATGCTTCGGGGCAGAGCAAGAAGCATGGCCGATGCAGCCTCTGCTCCTGACTCACAACCCTTGTGTGGAAAAGAAGCCACAAACATCTTGTAGCAGAGGGCTGGAAACAGACTTTTCTCTGAATGAAGGGGTGCAGCAAATGGAAAATATGGCTGGCTTTGAACCCGAGACAAGCCCTTGTGATCCAGATGTTTTGGATCAGGAGCCCAGAATGTTTTTCTGTTATCACAGCTTTGGCCAATATCCCCTGAGTTCTCCTCCCCGCTGCCCTACCTACAACTCCCCTACAGGGGTTTTGCAACTCCCCTACAGGGGTTGCAATCTCTGTAGCTCAGAGTTGCATTGGGGAGTCCTTGGAGGTGTCAGCACTAGTGAGTGTGTGCGATGCTCCCTGTCCTTGTGCAGCCGCTTGCCAAGACAGGGGCTGGTGGGGACATGGCCAGAAAACTGTATCCTAATCAAGGACCCAGCCAGGATGGGACACAACACTGAACTCAGGTAAGGGTGTTCCAGATGGCAGGATGGCTTCCGGCTCCTGCCTCCCTCGCCTCTGAGGCCAGGATAATTTTGGGTTCCCCCCTGGGCCAAATTTACAGAAGAGGCCATTCTCTTTGCAGAAATCTGTCCCGGAAGTATCCTTGTAGTACCAAAAACCTTTTGTGAGCAATAAGTGCAGTGGGTGTAAGGTGTCATCCTGCTGAACCAGTTTTTCCTTCTCAATTGGCATGCAAGCTGCAGTATTTTGTGGCCAGTCTCCACCTGCTGCTGTGTTTGGAGCCACAAATCCTTTGGAGGAACCAGCAGCCTGCTTCCTCAGATCTCTTGCTAGATCTTTGGACCAGTAGATCTCTATCAGTCCCTTGGCCCCATGAAGGAAAGAAAGAATTTGAGGGCCACTACCTGCTTCTCTCCCGTGGTTTCTAGCTGTTTAGGACGCCGTTGTGGCTGGCACTTTGCCCTCCAAACTGGCCGATGGGTGATGGCTTTATAGAGAAGCTAATTAACAACATGGGGCAGAAGCTATTCAGCAGGATCGTTCCTGATGGGACCCCTGCCCTCGGGCCTCCAGCACCAGCCTCTCCTAGGGGGCCTGGTGGAGGGCCTCTGGAGTTTCCCGCTAAGGATAGGGTTACAGACCTTTGGCCTTCCTAGAGGTAGGAATTCTCTTCCCAGATAGAAATACTGGCAGAGATGGCTAAGATGACTGCTTCTTTTGCTTCCTTTCCAGGGCTCTGGGGTCTGGTCAACAACGCTGGCATTTCCACTTTTGGAGAGGTGGAATTCACCAGCATGGACACTTACAAAGAGGTGGCCGAAGTAAATCTCTGGGGCACCATCCGTACCACCAAGGCCTTCCTGCCCTTGATACGGAGAGCCAAAGGTAAGCGGGGTTCTGTGGACACAGAACCCCATCGCAGCCAGAGGGAGGTTGGGCTCCTTCCAACTGCAAGGATGACCGTCATGGAAAAAGAACGGTGGGGGCCTCCTGCTTTGCCCCAGCAGGGCTGCATCCTCTGGGCCAGGCTGGGTGGCTGCATGCAGAGGCAGTCCGGATCCCTTGTGGGGTGGCTGCTCCCTTCATGGCACCTTTGCCCCCGCAGGCCGTGTGGTCAACATCAGCAGCATGATGGGCCGGATGGCTAACCCCGCCCGCTCCCCTTACTGCATCACCAAGTTTGGGGTGGAGGCCTTCTCCGACTGTCTGCGCTACGAGATGCGCCCACACGACGTGAAGGTCTGTATTGTGGAGCCGGGCAACTTCATCGCCGGCACCAGCCTCTACAGCCCAGAGCGCATCCAGTCCATCGCTGACAAGATGTGGGATGAACTGCCAGAGATCGTGCGGCGCGACTATGGGCGGAAGTACTTTGACGAGCAGGTTGCCAAGATGGAGTCATACTGCAACAGCGGCTCCTCAGACACCTCCCCGGTGGTCGAGAGCATTGCCCACGCCCTCACCTCCACCACGCCCTACACCCGCTACCATCCCATGGACTACTACTGGTGGCTGCGCATGCAGGTCATGACCCACATGCCCGCAGCCATTTCCGACCGCCTCTACATCTACTGAGAGTGGGGGGGTCCCCCTGGAGCCGAACTGGCGAGGGAAGGTCACGCTAAAGGTTACGCTGTATAATTCTCTGGCAGCCGTTCGATTAGTTTGTTTTTAAACTCTGTATTTTAGGCCTGTGACTAATTTAAACATTGGAACGTAATTTAACCCTTTGCATGTTGTGTTGGGTAGGCAGGACTATCTTGTGTCTTTCAGGGGGACTCAGATGAGGGTATTTATTTCAAGTATCTCCTTAGCCAGGCTTGCATTGGCCTTAGGGGAGCTTGGCCATCTCCTTCCTTTGGAACTGGCCGTCCCCTCCTGGAGAAAGGCTGCCCTCCCAGTCCTGGGCAGCCTGGGACTTGTCCCTGCTGGGGAGGCAGCTGGCCTTCAGAGTCCTTTATTGGGGCTGTGGGGAGGGATCGCAGCAACCGGGGGCCAGCTGTCCACACCTGTCTTTTCACACTCCTTTTCAAGGGGCGCCATGGACCAAGCACCACCAAGCCCCTCTCCCTACTGGAGGAGCTTTGACCACCGGCTCAACCCTTTGGGGGTTCTGCCAATGCACAGAGTCCATCCTGCAAGGGAGGGGGCAGCCTGGCTTTAGTCAGGGGCCCCAGACTGAGTTGTTTGCACTAGGGCCCCCAGTGTTGATGGGTGGTGAAGAATGGTAGGACAGCAGGAGGCTGCCTTTTATCAGCATAAGCCACCCACAGCTCGGGAGCTACAGTGGATCACTCCAATTTGACCGTGAAAGTAATTTTCCGCTTGGCACTTAAAATCCTCCCTCCAGGAGGTCAGGCTGAGCACGGTGCCTACCTCAATCCTAACCCATGAAGTCTGCGTGACTGAATGGCTTCTGGCTGTCCATCCCTGGAGGGCCACGGCTGTTGCCCCTCCAAGACAGTCTTGCCAGGGGCATCCGGAAGACCTGGCAGAGATTTGGCACACCTGTCTGTCACCAGGGGTGGGTGCCACATGGGGACACAGGCCTGTGGCTGGCAGCAGAGGAGGATAAGGGAGCATCACCCCCCCCCCCCTACAACCAGCAAGTGGTAGGGACTGTGATTGGATGTCCTCTCTTTCAGTGAACATTAAACCATGTGGCAAACCTGCCTGAATCACTGGTCTTTTTCCTTGACCAGAGACCAGATTGCCCTGGGCTGCTGTGCCGGAGATGGAAGTGAGGGCAAGAGGTGCCCTCCTCCTGCTTGCCCCGGGACCTGTCCTTCACGTCTCTCCAGGGGCTCCCTTGGAGGCTAAGCAAGAAGGTGGCCGGGCACCAGGACCCAGCGGCACCATCTTGGGCAGGTCTCTGTCCTAGAACTGGGGTGGGGTGGGGTGCTTTGAGTTGGTTTGCAGTCTTTTGTGAGGCCGGCTTTCTCTCCTCATTGCAGGCTTTCTGGGGGCAAATCTCCACCCCTATGCAGAAAGAAAGGGCATAGGAGATTTTCCTTAGCTTTTTGGCTGGGCCCCTCCCTTCATGGAAAACTCCCCCATGCCCCCAGAGAGACTGCAGTCTCAGAAGTGATGAAAACATCTTATTCATTTGGCCCCTGATTATGTCATCCCGTTTATATGTTATAATGTATGTTAATATTGCATTGCTCCACGGCCTGTGAGGAGGGGGATAGATGAGCCTGTAGGGGCCATGGAATTCTCCCTCCTTCCCCCAAGGAGGAAAAGGAGACCCCCTCCTCCTTTTGCTAACTTGCTTCTGCAGCTTCCCAGGCCCTTTCTGGAGTAAAACACATCAAATCACAAGCCCTTTGGTATAAATAAGAACCTCTTCCTGAAATTAAATGAGGTGCAGCTGGAGAGCTTGCTGGTCTTCCTCTGGGCAAGGTAGGCTGGATTCATTTCCCCACCCCAGCAGACACCTCTTGGCTCACAACCTCTGTAGGAATGGCTGTTTCCCGCTCCCCCAGGTCTCCCTCAGCTGCAAGCCCTGCCCTCCCCAGAGGACAGAGTAGGGGTGGGATGTGGGGGTAAGAAAGAGGCTGGAGTCACTCGGGGTCCCTCTGCGGTCCCCTTCTTGAGGGCTCTGGAGTGTTTTCAGGGGGAAAAGCTCCTTTCCTGTCCCCCCCTTGAGGAAAACTGTCAGTCTGTAGGAAAGAGCAGCTTGTTTAGACAGGAAGTCACTTTGCACTCCCCGTGGCCAAATGCCCCACCTCAGTGGCCTGCAAGGGGGGTCTTGGCCACTGGGAGACTGTTTGACCCCCACCCTTGTCTTCCTGCACGCAGCCCCCCTGGGAGGATTGAGCTGCTCTGTGCAAAGACTGGCAGGAGGCAAGCAAAGAGGGGGAGAGGAAAGTCAGGTGGGGGAACTGTGATTTAGGGGGCCCAGCTCCGTCTGTACCCCCCTTCTCTTTCAGGTTGTCTTCTGATCCAGGTAGTGGTGGTGCCTTCCCGTGCCAATGCCCCACATGTGCTGACCCTCAGCTTGATGCTAAAATACCTGCCAGTGCTGAAGAATCCAGGTGATGTGGCTGAAGGATGAGGCCTAGGGGTGGAGACTCCAGCTGTGTGGGGACACCTGACTCTAAGTGCTTTGAGAAAGGTCATTTCCTAGCCAGGCTCCATCTCTAGGTTGCATGTCGGTGGGCCTCAGTCTTGGATCCCCCCCCCCCCCAATTTTTTGGTGTAACAAGCTGCTTGCCAACATCTGGCAATATTGCATTGGCTGAGTTCACACATGACGCCTAAGCAGGAAAAGACTCGGCAGCTGCATTCAGTGGTCATGCTAAACCTGACTAGCGTTAATCTCCCTTAGACTGGATTTACTCACTAAATTGCACAAATCCTAGCTTTTCCTTTATGGATTGTGAAACCCCAGAAAACAAGTTAATTGTGAGAATGTGACTTCTGATGTGTGGATTTCCAGGATTGTAAATTGGGGGTCGGGTGGGGGGCCTGACCCCACACCTGGATCCCTCTGAATACTGATTCTTGCTCTAGGCAGAGCTAAGAGGACAACAGGCATTTAGAATAAGAAGTAAATTTAAAATTGTACATTAACTGTTGTAAAGAAGATTGAAAGCCATTTCTTTGTATCTTTTTTCTATTTTTCTTATACTATCTCCTCTCTTTCTTGCACGTTTAGTTTTCTCTCTGATTTTTCTTTTCTCATTTTCAAATTAGTTTTTATTGGTTTTTAATCTTTCTTAAACTTTTAATAAAATCATGAAGTTTGTGCATCAGCTGCAACCTTTCCTGGATCATGACTCCTTGCACTCAGTTACCCAAGCCCTCGTCATCTCTCATAGGGACTACTGCAATGTATTCTACATACAAATGCGGAGGAGATTCTAACGCAGAAAGAAGCAATTTCCTTGGAGCTATGGATTACCAAGAAAACCAAACGGAGAAGAGGTACAAGGGCGGGAATTTTAAACAAGCTAATAGAGGAAATAGAACTGCTGTGCCTTCGATCTTCCTGACAAATTTATGCTCACTTGCTAACAAGATGGATGAAATACTCCTTTTAAACAGATGCAACTCGCAGCTGCCCTATGCTTTATGGAAACCTGGTTCCATGATGATATTGATGACAACAGCATGCAAATTCCAGGGTTTCAGATACACAGAGCAGACAGAATTGCAGAATCATCAGGTAAAAAGGAGGCTTATGCTTATATATCAACAACAGCTGCTCTCAGGATACAAGTATAATATATAAATTCTGTGATGAAAACGTAGAGTCTTTACTTGCCGACTGTAAACCATTTTACTGTCCACGCGAGTTCTCATTTCTACTAATTGCTGTTTATGTCCCCCCACAAGCCTGTGTAAACAAGGCATTACGAACTCTAGCTGCCAGATAATGGAGGCTGAAGCCAAATAACCTGATTCACTGGCCATGATTATGGGAAATTAAACGAAGCAAACTTAAGGAAAGAGCTATCAAAATACTTTCAGCATGTCAATTGTCCCAGTAGAGGCAAGAATACTTCAGACCATTGCTACACAACACTAAAAGATGCTTATTGGTCCTTACCACAAGCAGCTGTGGAATACTCTGATCATTGCATGATTCACCTTGTACCTGCTTACAGGCAAAGACAAAGCCATCAATTAAATCAATGAAGACCTGGACCGAGGAGGCAAAGTTAAAGCTACAGGCCTGCCTTAACTGCACTGATTGGAATGTTTCGAAAGTACCTCTGCAGACTTAGATGAACTCACAGATACTGTAATATCATGTCAGCTTCTGTGAAGACCTATGTGTACTGACCAGGAACTTGTGAATATAAGTAACAACAAACCTTGGTTCACAGCTAAACTTAAGCAGCTACCTTGCTCCAAAAAGGAAGAAAAAGTGATAAAATGCTGTACAATCAGTCCAGAAATGTATTAACAAGGGAGATCAGAGCAGCAAAAAGAAGCTATTCTGAAAAGTTAAAGAATCAGTTCTCAACAAATGAACCAGCAAACTTGTGGAAAACTCCTTAAAATATCACCGGTTATGGCAAACCTTCCCAGGCTGAAGGAAATCAACAACTGGCAAATGATCTGAATGTGTTTTAGTGCAGGTTTGAAAGGAAATTACAGTCACCTATCTCCACAACCCCCATCTCAGGCACATCAACAACAGCCAAGCCTTCTACAACTGACCCCATCCCATTGGGTTCACAACCCCTAGTGATCACTGAAAAGGAAGTGCAAGACCTATTTCACAGACAAAAGCCAGGATAATCTCCAGGCCTAGACAAGGTAACTCCTTGCTTAAAAGTCTGTGTTGACCAATTGGCCCCCATCTTCACCTGTATCTTCAATATATCACTAGAGATGTGCTATGTTCCTCCTTGCTTCAAACGCTCTACTATCATCCCACTGCCGAAAAAGCCCACCATCAAGGAACTGAACAACTACAGACCACTTGCTCTAACATCTGTAGCTATGAAAACCATCACAGATCTGCTGTTAGACCCCCTGCAATTTGATACCAAGCAAATAGATCAACAGATGATGCTGTTAATATGGCTGCACTACATCCTACAACATCTTGAATCTCCAAAGACCTATGCAGGGGTCCTCTGTAGACCTTAGTTCAGCATTCAACACCATCATTCCAGACATTCTTCTAACTAAGCTAAACCAGCTAGTGGTACCTGAACACACTTGCAAATGGATCATAAGCTTCCTAATAGACAGGAAGCAGCAGGTGAAGCTAAGCAGAATCACACCAGATACCTGTACTATTAGCACAAGGGCCCTGCAAGGCCGTATGCTCTCTCCACTTCTCTCTATACCAATGACTGCAACTCAAACGATCCATCTGTTAAACTACTGAAGTTTGCAGATAGAATTCTTTATTGGCCAAGTGTGATGACACACAAGGGATTTGTCTTGGTGCATACGCTCTCGGTGTACATAAAAGAAAGATACATTTGTCAAGAATCATAAGGTAAAACACTTAATGATAGTCATAGGGAAACAGTCAATATAAATCTTAAGGATACCAGCAACAAGGTTATAGTCATACAGTCATAAGTTGGAGGAGATGGGTGATAGGAACGATGAGAAGATTAATAGTAGTGCAGATTTAGTGAATAGTTTTGACAGTGTTGAGGGAATTATTTGTTTAGCAGAGTGATGGCGTTTGGGAAAAAACTACTTGTGTCTAGTTGTTCTGGTGTGCAGTGCTCTATAGTGTCATTTTGAGGGTAGGAGTTGAAATAGTTTATGTCCAGGATGCAAGGGGTCTGTAAATATTTTCACAGCCCTCTTTTTGACTCGTGCATGATACAGGACCTCAATGGAAGGCAGGTTGGTAGTAGTTGTTTTTTCTGCAGTTCTAGTTATCCTCTGAAGTCTGTGTCTGGTTGGGTTGCAGAACCAAACCAGACAGAGGGGTGCAGATGACAGACTCAATAATTCTTCTGTAGAACTGTATCAGCAGCTCCTTGGGCAGTTTGAGCTTTCTGAGTTGGTGCAGAAAGAACATTCTTCATTGTGCTTTTTTGATGTTTTTGATGTTGGGTGTCCATTTTAGGTCGTGAGATATGGTAGAACCTAGAAATTTGAAGGTCTCTACTGTTGATACTGTGTTGTCTAGTATTGTAAGAGATTGTAGTATGGGAGGGTTTCTCCTAAAGTCCACCACCATTTCTACAGTTTTGGGTGTGTTCAGTTCCAGATTGTTCTGGTCGCACCACAAGGCTAGTTGTTCAACCTCCCATCTGTATGTGGATTCATCATTGTCGCGAATGAGACTGATCACTGTTGTGTCATCTGTAAACTTCAATAGTTTAACAGATGGATTGTTTGAGATGCAGTCATTGGTATATAGACAGAAGGATAAGCCCACCCTACTCGTGCCAGCAGAGAGGGCCTTCTATGGATCCAATCCGTCAAAGAACTCTGACTCTCAGGATCCAGAAGAGCCGTTTCTGCCGTTGGAACCTCCTCCCCTCCCCTCCCCCCGGCTGGCCTGGGAACCCCAAGGGGGAATTTTGCATGCTGGAAGGGCTGCTGGATTGATGGCCGACTCCACCTCACCCCCCCTTGCTCTCCACCTGTCCATCTTTTTATCATATTGATTCATTTTCTTTTCCCTTGTTTATTTTATTGTTGCATTATTTTACTTCTGCTTTGTTTACCCTCTTTTCTTTCCTTCCTTTTTATTGTTGTAAGTGGCATAGAGCAGACCCACAGCGACATAGGCAACAAATAAATACAGAAAATGAAGCCAACAGTAAGCAGAATTGCAAGAGTGGCCCATGAATGCAAAATAAATAGTAAAAATTCCCTCGAGTCAAGGTCAGCTAGCCCTGGTGACTCTGAACACCTGCATCTCATCTTAGAGACAACATGGAAGTGGTTGGCCAGAGTTTCTCCAGGGAAGGTCATCCCGTGTGTCCTCCATGGTCCTGAGCTCCTGGACCTTGTCATCGGGGGAGTTGGGGGCTCTTGGTGGTGGTCTCTGGCCATGGAAGTGGGAAGCTGTGGGAGATCCCAGGCTAGACCATTTGAACCCCCTCTTTGCCTCCTAGATCCCTTGGGGTGGGATCTTGCTCGGGAGACCCCCAAGAAGTCCCTTGCTGCTTCAGAGAAGGCTTATCACTCGGAGGGCAAAGGGATTGATCAGAATGATCTCTTTCCAGAATCTCGGGATCTGGGTTGGTTCCAGGCAATGCTTGGGCATTTCCTGAGTGATCCACTGAGTGCCTGGCAAACCTCTGGCCATAGAAGGTAGTCCATGCTCCTCTAGTCCTCCCTGTTAAGGGATCCAGAGGGTTGCCTTAGTTCACCCAAGTGCTTCTGAAATGAATCTGGTGGAGCCCAGCAAGAGCTCTGATCTTGCCGCACACAGCCGCCCTTTCCCCTACCTCGCCTGCCTGGATGTTGCAGGCAGGGAATACTAAATGTTCAAATGGAAGTTTTCTTCCCCATTTCCCCCTTGGCTGTCATGATCAGGAGGTTCAGTACGAGGCGGGGGCTTCTGGATGTTTAATGGAAGAAAGATGTTGAGTATGGCCCAGGGAGGGGGGCAGGCTCCTTGGAGAGAGGAGCTTCTGTCTTCTTCACCCTGCAGGTGCCTCGCTGCCCCACGAGACAGCCAGGCTTTTCCCAACACGAGCAGGCTGTAAGGAGCCTGAGTAGCGTAGGGGGCTAATGCCTCCTACTAAAGGCAGCAATTAACATCCAGCTGCCTGTAATTCTGTGAGTTCAATCCTAGCCAGGCTCGACTCAGCCTTCCATCCTTTCTAAGGTGGGTAAATTGAGGACCCAATTTGTGGGGGCAATAAGCTGACTTTGTATAAATATATACAAAAGTATGAAGGCTATTGCTTAATGCATTGTAAGCCGCCCTGAGTCTTCGGAGAAGGGCGGCATATAAATCAAATTTAAAAAAAAAACCACACAGGAGGAGGGGATGTCTTGCACTGAGCTTACCCATCAGGCAGCAAAGAGGCTCCAGAGCCTTGGGGACTGCGGCTGCCTTGGCCTGATGCACCCTCGGGGATGGAAGGGGCTGGATTGATACACCCTGGGGACTCTGGAGGGCTCCTTGGCTGCAGCTGGAAGGAGCCAAGCTTGGCAACCGGCTGCTACTTGGCTCTACGAAGGACCTGCCACCACAACAGGGTAAAGGCTGGATAGAGGCATCTCCACGTCCAGGGGCTGTGGGGGGGAGGGACCTCCTGTACAAAAGCCACTTGTTTCTGGTGCCCTCAGGCACCACATGGCAGAGCTTGGGGCCTCCAAGCCATGCAGTCGCTGCCAGATGAATTAGGCTTTGTGAGAAGACAGCAAGCCCATCTCAGCAGGGAGGTGCTGTCTCCAGAGCCCCCAGGAGCTGGCCAGGAGTCTCCCTGACCTCCATTCCCTAGAGAGCCAGTGGGACAGGGACAGGAGCTACTTCCTCCCCCTGCCCCCATCAGCCTGCAGCCTCTAGCAGCCTGAACACTGGGAGAGAACAGGGAGCAATGCCCCCTTAATTCCCCTTTCTCTGCTGCTGCGACACAGCATTTCTCTCTTTCATCCTCGGCCCCAAAGGGCTGGATCTTTTGGGGTGGTGATTCTGGAAGCCACAGAAAAATGCAAGGTGACCCAAGAGAAGGAGTATGTTGAGTGCAAGTGAGGCCAGCAAGCCAGCCCCGAACGAAGCAGCAAGTTTCTGCCATTGGCCAGGCACTTGAGATTTGCTCTGTTCGCACATCTTCGCACAGCCCCCCCCCCCCGCAGTCCTTCAGGTGATATCAATCCTAGCCAAAGGACTCCTCCCATCCCTTCCTCCATGCTCTGAACCTCACCCAGTGGTGGGTTGCCCCCAGTTTGCACCGGTTCTATAGAACCGGTAGTAAAACTGGTGGGAGGCTCCACCCACTGACCCTGACATCATCAAAATGCTTCTGTGCATGCGCAGAAGAGTGTGTGTGCAAGTGAGTGAAGCGAGCGTGTGCGTGCAGCCCTATTGCGAACCAGTAGTAAAGGTAAGTAGAACCCACCCCTGACCTCACCACATTGATTCTTCCAGGTGCAGTAACAGTAACAGTGTTGGAAGGGACCTTGGAGGTAATCTAGTCGAACCCCTGCTCACACAGGAGACCTATGCTAGGGATTCGAACCACCAAACTGCCGACCTTTCTGATTGACAAGCTTAGCGTCTTAGCCACTGAGCCCCAGCTTGCAGTGATCCCACCCCCCTTCGGGTCCCCCCTCCCTTTCTTCACCCAGCGTTTCTCTCTTTCCCACAGATGCCACCAGCCCCATTTTTTTTTCAGGATTCTCGCATTCTGGCTTCACCTTCTTTCCTGAACAGTTGGTTTCCCTGGAATGGGAAGTCGCTTCTCCACCATCAGCAGCTGGCCACGGAGTCTGTCTTTACCCAATCCATCCCTCACCGCTACCCCTCCCAGCAAGGAAGCCGCTGGGCTCAGCCTCGGTCTTAGCAGGGAGGCCTCCATGAGCTGGCCTAGCCCTAGTGCATTTAAGCAAGGGGTGTGACTGGAGGTAAAGTTATTTCATGTGATACAGAAAATTAAACTTCATTAAAATGATAAAATTGTAAAAAAACATTGGCTGGCTGTCTCTGAAAAATACAACAAAGCACTGTGAGAAATCTCAGTGGCAATCATACTACCTCCATAGTCCAGGCTGCAAGAGGATGGGCTCTCCCCCACTGCCTGAGGGCTGAGGAGGTTGGTGGGACGGGAGCATGTTTCCTTGTGGTTTCCACTTGTGAGACACCCCAAAGGAGCCACCAGCAGCAGCCACCTTTGCAAATTTAGAAAAGCCAAGTTAGTCCACAAGTAGCAACAACTCAGGAATCCAGTAGCAGCTTTTCCAACTGGCAAATTTCATTAAAAGCAGTAAGCTTTTGCGAAGGGCAGCTTAATCATCATAATGAAATATCCCTGTGCACTTATGTGGTCTCTGGGCCCTAATGAAGCCCACTTGTTCTACAGGGTGAAGAGCCTGTGAATCAAAGCTCTTTCCTGGTCTTAATAGGGAAGGCAGTCGGCCTTGCCAGCCTGTGATTTATAGCCTGCTGAGTAGAGACCAGCGGATCCAGGGTTGTCTGACTGATCAGGTGGAAAAGGCCAACGAGATGGTGTATGGATTACATGCTCGGATGGGGCAGGGAAATCTGCCCCCTCCACAGTAGCCCCCCACACTTTCCCTGAGGCTGCAGCTGCAATGTGTCCTCTTGCTTTCCACCCAGGCAAATGCGGCGGCAGCAGGGAGGGGTCTTCGCGGGGAGCGAGATCAAAGCGCCCCTCTGAGCAAAGATTTCCACAGCCACGCGGGTGGGGAAGTGGCCCCATGTGTCTATGTGGGCTGCAGACGAAACTCGGTCTAAACTGCCAGTCCGCTTGGCGCATCTCGGCCTGGATCGAACCTCTTGGAGCAGAGCTTCTCCCGTCTACCTGTAGCGTTCGGGGCGAAGGCTCTCTCTGTCCCGGCCCCGCAGAGGTCGCGCGCGCCTTTCGCGATCGGGCTCGAAAAGCTCCCAGAGGCAACACGAGAAGCCAGCGGGGCTGGAAACCACGGTGCCCACGCCGGGCTCCCCCGACACCCAAAGGCAGACAGAGGCGCCGCGGAAAGTCCGCCAGGGCTCCGTCTGCGGCGCGCTCCGCTCCGGCGGGGAAGATGCTCCCGAGTAGGGCCCCCGGCGGGGATGACCCCCCCCCCCATTTGGCTCCCGAAACGCCTGCAACAAAAGGACCCCCCCCCCCCCGCTCAGCGGCCCCTCGAGCGGGAGACCTCGGGCGCCGCGGCCCCATGCTCGCCAGGGACGCCGGGGGAAGGCTCCCGGGAGGTCGTGACGGAGCCGGTGCAGCCAAAGGCCCTCGACGGGGAGAGCAGGAGGGGGTCGTTCCGCGGGGGCGGGTGCCGGACGAGCACAGGAGGCAGGGATAGGCGCTTCGTCCGCGCCGCCTTCCCACCGGTCAGAAGGGCCCTGTCCCTCGGCCGGGGAGGTGGCCGTGGGGTGGGGGAAATCAGAGTCCCGACGGGCAGACCTGGCGGCGGCCCTCCGCTCGAGACGCGACCGGCGGCGCTAGGATCGGGCGGAAGGGGGGCAGGCCAATCGGCGGCTCCCGCGCGCTGGCTCTGCCCGAAACTTTCTGGGCGGGGCCGAGGCCAGGCGCTCACCTGGTCCGCCCCGCCGAGTAGGTAGGGGGCGGGCCGGCGGGCGCGGATTGGTGGGCGGCCGGGAGGCGTGGCTAGGCGCTCGCCTGTGCCGCCATCTTGCCTGAAAACTTTTGGGCTCCCGGCGCCGCCCGTCCGCCCGGAGGGAGTCAGGAGGGTCGCCGAGGGGGGGGGGAGGGAGGGAGGCCGGAGCGGCGCTCGACATGCCCGTCAGGAGGCAAGGTGGGCCGGCGAGGGGGACGGGGGGAGGGGAGGGACGGGCGCCTTCAAGGTGCCTCTGGGCGCGTGCAGAGGGCGACGGGGCTCCGGCTGGGCTCTGACGGCTCCGTCTCCCCCGCCCGCAGACACGCAGCGCGCCCTGCGGCTCCTGGAGGACTACCGCGCCAAGCTGAGCCCACGGGAGGACCGGCAGCTGCGCAGCTCGGTGGAGCGAGTGATCGGCATCTTCCGGAGCAGCCTCTTCCAGGCCCTGCTCGGTAGGCGGCCCCAGCAGCCCTCTTCCCAGGCGGCGGCCGCAGGAGCCCGGGGCCGCCAGTCGGTTGGGGGCGGCCTCCGACCCTGCCCGTCGCGGGGCCTCCTCCGCCACAGCTCCTCTCCCAGGCGCCCCGGGGGTGGCGTGGCCGACGGCCCGGCCGTGGCGGGGGGGAGAGGAGGCTTCCAGAGAGCGGAGTTTTCCCTTCGGCCGCTCCGCCGCCGCCCCTCTCGGTGGAAGGGCTGCCCCGGGGCTGGACACGGGAGGGGGGCGGCTGGAAACGGACGGGTCCCTTAGCCTTCGCTCCGGGAGGAGGAGAATTCCTTCTGAGGAGCCGTTAATTAACCTCCAGATATTCAAGAGTTCTACGAGGTGACTCTACTTGAAAACCCCAGAAGTGCCGATCACCCAAAGCCGGCTCAACCCGTCCAGCCCGGGGGCACCTGGGACTTCCCCAGTCCGCCAAGCACCGGCCTGACTTCGGAGACCTTGCCCAGCAGCCAGACTGCCGATATCCAGGTATGTAAACCCAGAGCCTGCCCTCTGTCTCAGACTCTGGCTGGGGATGGCAAATGGGGCGCTGGTGTAGGACGGGCCCTGCCCCCTTTGGGAAGCCCCCTTCTTGGAGAAAAAAATATTTTGTTTTCCTGCCTCTATATTGGGGTAGCTGAACTTCTGGAAATGTTTCGGTTTGCTGTGCAACACTTGCAAATAAATGTTATAGTAACAATGGATTAAAATGTATTAACACGGGAAGACTTTGAATCGGAGTTTGTTTCTGACTTGACTGAGATCTAAATGTTTAGAATCTACTCCAGAATTGCCTTGGTTGCAAATTGCATCCGCATTATAGTTTCCCCAAACAGTCATGGAAAAAAAAGATGCCCAAGGATGTATCAGATCAGAAGGTTTGGGGTGGACTCCCCCCCCCACCTTGGAAGAAGTGGGTGTTTGGGAGGGGGCTGCTGAAGGGCGGCCTTTCAGAAGGGTGGCTTGAACTCTGCTAGAAAAACCCCTTGCTTGCTTTGGGTTTCTCTGTCTTAGTGGGCACCTGGGCAGTGTGCTCTGGGGAAGGAGGACATGCTGGATGGGGGTGGGGGGAGGGGGCTTTTTTATTGAGTCTTTGCATTGGTCCGGCTGTGTGTGTGAGCAGGAGATGTTGATTGTCCAGAGGAAGTCATCCCCCAATAGATGGCTAGCCAGTGGCTGTCACTTCTGAGTCAAAGGGCAGAGAGGACCTTGCTGTGGCCCCCCTCCAAAGAAGCCTACCCTTGGCTGGTAGCGTGAGAGGAGAGCCCAGGGCCCCTCCAAAGGACCTAATGTTCATTTAGCCTCTTCATCCTGCCTTTGGATGCTGTCTTCTACCTCCAAATCCCACTGCTTTGAACAGCCAGAGGCCTGCGCTTGGGTGAGACCAGTGGGCGCATGGAGATTTCCCACTGGAAGAGCAACAGGGAGGCCAGGGGGGGCTGGCTGTTAGTCTTCCTTCGTAGTTGGTCTGACTACAGTGGACACAGTTCTGAAATGCCCACTGAGAGAAATGTAGTTGGTCTTCATTGAATTTCTTTTGTTGGGCCAGGAGAACCAAACAACAATTCTTTATGCCCTTCTTTCACCATTGTACATTTGGGGAGAAATGTTAACCTACCAACCTATCTATGTGTGCATGGTGTAAATGAGCTTTTGAACAGTTCCTTGTTTCTAGATAGGTGTGTTGGCACTGATGGTAAGCAATAGCAGTTAGACTTATATACCACTTCACAGTGCTTTACAGCCCCCTCTAAGCGGTTTGCAGAGTCAGCATATTTTCCCCAACAATTTGGGTCCTCATTTTACCCACCTCGGAAGAACGGAAGGCTGAGCTAACCTTGAGCCTGGTGAGATTTGAACTGCCGAATTGCAGGCAGATGGCAGTCAGCAGA
Organism: Masticophis lateralis; assembly: GCA_030761175.1. Taxonomy (NCBI): domain Eukaryota; kingdom Metazoa; phylum Chordata; class Lepidosauria; order Squamata; family Colubridae; genus Masticophis; species Masticophis lateralis. The sequence goes on along the minus strand of JAUDYJ010000005.1, from coordinate 148,913 downwards.
AGTAGCCTGTAGTACTGCACTCTAACCATTGCGCCTCTGTGGCTCATAGTGATAGGACAGCATTTTCCTCACGCTCAAACTGAATTTTACAAATTTAGTTTACTTTAATTGTTATGGACAGAGAGGATGGAACAAACTTTCTTCTACTGAAAACACAGATACCCACAGCAGAATAATGTAAATTTATTGTTCTTTTTGGCAAACTTAGTGGTTTTTGCCTCAGCCCTTGAGGAGGGACGCAAGGGAGTTATTGTCACTTAAAGTTTAGAAAGAAGGATAGGGGGACGGGGCACAGTGTTCTGCAGAGGAGTCTTTAGAACTGGAAGCTGTTTCAAGGTGGTAAGAGGGAAATTCAAAGTCATGTTAGAAAGTAAGAAGCTTAGAGCCAACTTCCATTGGAGGTAGTGGGTCAGGCATTAGTAATTACGTTTCAGCCTGCTTGGGATAAACATATGTCTATCATCTGACAATAAAAAAAAAGCAACCCTTAACCACAGACTCGATGGACCACTAATCACCATCAGTTATCTATGTTTTTTTCTATGTTTCTGTGTTTCCGATGTTCTGGCAGAAAAAGGCTGCCCTTGGGCCTGAATCCTCTGGAATACCATGAAATGCTTCTGGTAGGGATTAACGTGTGGAAAATTGCCAGACGGTCCCAAAGGTGATAACGTTCCCCACATTTAAAGCAAGAATTAAGGCATTCTTATATGCCTACCAAAACTACCTTTTTCAAATTTCCAATTTCTCTGATCCCAGCATAATTCTCTTACTATTCACATCTAATCTTAACACTGTAAAATTAAAGGCACTTCCCTCTTCTGTTTATGCGGATACAAATATATAAAGATGTATAATCGAAGTAAGATGCATTATTTTTTGGGACTTTTAATTCCAGTTATAGTAACACGAAGTCTCTCCTTCCAGCTATCCACAGCTGCTAAGCATTATTTAAGAGTAAAGGGATGGACATTTCAAGGGGGATGAATTGAGGCTTCCAGCTGTCCATCCCTCCTTTTAGCAATAGGGAGGGAAAGGATTATTCTTTGCTCCCCATGACCTGTGAAACTTCCTCCTCCTACTCCTCCTCTCTATGAGACTGAAAAAAGCCTATGTCCCTCCGGAGTATCATCAGCTGGATTCCTTCAGGGAGCCCCCTCTGGGAGGTGCAAGCAGACAAGAGGGGCCAAGCCGTGAGCTCTTTGGGGCCAGGAAAGTCTCTTGCTCTCCCTCCATTCTTTGCAGGTTTGATCTTCTACACCCCTTTCTTTTCTAGAGCCTCTTTGGTATGTACAGTCCTATTTTGTGTAGAAACTTTGCTTCCTTACGGAATTAGCATCTTGGCTTGGTAGCCAGTCTCTCTCTAACTCCTCAGGTTCTTTTTCACATCCATTTTCACAAACTACTAAATATCTTTCTTACTTATAATGATTTTATATGACGGCTACATGTTCTTCACTCATAGCAGTGTCAAATGTCTTCTCTTTAATTTTCTGAGTTTAACCATTTTCTGACACTAAAAACTAATCTTCCACAGTCCGTACATGATGGTGCACTAGTTGACTGAGTGGCCTTTCTCCCTCTCTTCCTGGCTTCTCTGAGATGCTGAAGTGGTGAGTCGGGCGATGCCACGGGCACCGTTGCCTTCGGTTTCCTTGGAGCCTCTGTAGCTTGCAAAGAAAGGCATCTCTTCCCTTATCCTCTCTGCGTCTTTCTGCAGTGGGAGGGAGTTGATCCCATCCAGGTCTCCAGGGGATCCTACGCTCCTGCCTTCCTCCCTCCAGATCACCCATCGGTAGCCCCGCTTCCTTCCTTGACCTGGTGCCCGTTTACCGAGCATCTGTTAAATCTGTGCTTATGATTCCATTCTTTTGGCTATATATTTTTGAGTATCATTGCTGTGCCAGTCTTTTCATACAGATTTATGCCTTAGATAATACAGTATATATTTTTTGAGTTAGTGGCCCATTCCAATTCATGCATTCATTCATGCTGCACATTTATATGGACATCCATTTTATAATCCAATAAGTGACAAAGCATTCCGATTCACCTAAGTTCAGTTATAGTTGAATCCTTGGATATTTTTTAAAAATAATTTTTATTGAACAGTTTTTTTAAAACAAAAAATGAAATTTTTACAATTTTCTTCTTTCCAACATTTCCACATCAGTATTCATTTCTTATATATCCATGATATGAATCCTTGGATTTGATAACCCTTCACTTTTACTTTGGCAATTTCATGTTTTCCTGGTGAGGGAAGATTCTCCATGCCCGCTTCGGAAGCGTGGGTCCAGTCACTTGAAAAAGAACATGGGGAGCTGGAATAGGGCACCCCAAGCCAACCTCTCTGAGGAATGGGACAATAAAGTGGTGGGTCTGTTTAGGGTGCAAGTATGACCATGTCTACAAGTGCAGGTAGTCCTTGACTTACAACCATTTGCTTGTGGAAGGACATTGAAAAAAGTGATTTACAGCTGGTCTTCACACTTATGACTGTCTGGCATGGCATCTCCGCAGCCCCTTGGCAACCAGCGGGTCTCTGTCCCTGGGTTGCTGCTATTTGCCACCGTCCCCAACCGGCTTCTGACAGGGAAAATCAGTGGGGTAAACTGGATTAGTTCAGTGACTGGGTAATTCACTTAAGGACCACAGCAAAAAGGTTGTAAAATTGGGTGTGACTCACTGCCCACCTTGCTTAGCAACGGGTGTTCCGGTCCCAGTCGCGGTCATCAGTGGGGGACTATTTTTCCCCTGAAAGGGGTAAGCAGGACATGGACCACTCCACCCTCCCGGGGTTGAAAAAAAGCAGATCGGAGGGGGGGGAGCTCTCGAAGGTAAGAGAGGTTAAGCAGCATTTCGTCCTTCTGCCCCCCCGTCCCCCCCATAGCTCTTTGCAGTGGATTCCTGTGCCTTCTGAGGTGGGGGGCGGGATTGGATTAGAGATCCCTTGCAGACAAGGGCAAACTGTATGTAACCTTCTGTTTCTCTACCCCCACCCCCATTCTTCGTTATCTGGAAATGAAAGCTGAGTCTGTCACAGAAGCAGCCTAGTCTAATAACTAAATAACTAAAAGACTGGTTGGGTTTCATGAGCCTGTTGTTTGTGGAAAAGTGCTGGCATCAGGAGGGCATGGTAGGTAGGGACTGGGGCTTGACCAGTTGGGAAAAAGAGTGGGGTGTGTGGTAGTGATGGAGAAGGACTATCCTGCAAAAGAGGGGGTGGAGATGGGGGCGAACAAGAGGGGGTTATTTGCAGGGACAGAAAGGGGGGCAGTTGCTTAGGGAATAGGCCAGGTCCTCTTTCCTGTGGGTTATCTTTGCTGACACTTATTCTATCCTTTGCATAATGTAGCTTGTTCCAGGAGGGAGTGTGAGTGTGTGTGTGTGTGTGTGTGTGTGTGTGTGTGTGTGTGTGTGTGATGGGAAGATTTATGTCGTTCTCAGGTCATGGATGGTTGTGGGGAGACTGAAGTTCCAAGGGATCATTTAGTGCCAACAGAGACAATTTGTTTGGTAGGTCTGAACTATTTTTTTTTAATCATCTGAAATAAAATGCCAAGTTCTTTGGCCACGTTCGTTTCAGATTCTGGCTTTTTTGGGTTTTTTTTGCCCTGGTGCATTTCAGATGCTGCAACCATCGTAAGTATCGACCAGTTGTTAAATATCTGAATTTTGATACATGATGGGGTGGGGGGGAGATACTGCAAAGATCGTAACTGTGAAAAACAATCATAAATCATGGTGGTGTTGTAACTTTGAATGGTCACTAAGTGGACTGTTATAAGTCAAAGACTACCTGTACCATTGACTTTGTGAACATCTTTTTGTCTTAAAGAGTTTTAAAAATGTTCCCTCCAAGACTTCTTTCACCTGAGACAGCAATTAAGAAAAGAGAAAAAAATCTCTAAAAGTAGGATCACGTGATCCCCTTCTGACAAGCAAGGGGGAAGCCAGATTCGTTTAACAACCAGGTTACTAATTTATTAACTGCAGTGATTCACTTAACAACTGTGGCAAGAAATGTCATAAAATGGGGCAAAACCAATGGTGAAAAGCAAATTTTTTTGCTACCAGTCCTGTGGGCGTGGCTTGTGGGCATGGCTTTTGGGGGGAGTATCATCATATGACTGAGTGGGCCAGCTTTTTTTAAAAAAACTTTTTTTACAAGACTCTGCTGTTCTGCCAGGCCGGGCTATCAATGTAATGATTTTAAATTGGGTGTTTTAAATTGTGTTTTATATCTGAGCCAAAATTATTTAATAATTTTAATTATTTTTAATTCATGTCTGTTTTTGTGCTTTTAATAAGCTGTATGCCACCCTGAGTCCTTCGGGAGAAGGGCAGTATAGAATAATAATAATAATAATAATAATAATAATAATAATAATAATAATAATAATAATAATAATAATTATTATTATTATTATTATTATTATTTTATTTATTTATTTGCCCGAACCGGTAGTAAAAAAACGCTGAATTCAGCTGTGCCGCGTGATCATCAGAATCTCTTAAAAACTTTTTCAAAGCATTTTTTTACTACTGGTTCAGGTGAATAGGTAGTAAAAAATGCTTTAAAAAAGTAAAAAAAAAGGTCCTGATGATCGTGTGGCACAGCTGTGATTGTCGGAACCTTTTTTTTCTTTTTTTCTTTTTAAAGCATTTTATCACTATCGGTTTCCCCGAACCAGAGCGAACTGGTAGCAAACTCACATAACAAATTCTTACTTAACAACATAAATTTTGGGCTCAGTTGTGCTTGTAAGTCAAGGACTAGCTGTATTGTTTGTGGGCTGCTGCTGTTCCCCCCCTCCGCCCTGCTTCTGTCTTTGGCCCTGCCAGCGTCCTGCTTTGTGGCAGAGGAAGTGGTCTCTGAGAAGGGCTGGCTGTGCCTTAGAAGGCAATTCTGCCCCTCTAATTTAGGAGACTTCTTCACCAGGATGTGAGATGGATGGCTATATAAACTAAAGAAATGAATGAACGAGGGACTGAAAGGCAAATGAAAATTACACATTCATTGTTGGTCTCTGAAAGTAAAAGAGACAGAGGAGAAGCTTTGGTAATAAAACCTTGATTTTACAGGCCATTTGAACAGAAAGGGTGCCTGTTAGAGCCAAACGTTTGTTAAAGCTGAATATATGAAATGTGTATTAATTTTATATAAAATGTTTGTGCAAAAATTAATGTAGTTGAAAGTAAAACTTGAACTGATTCAGAACACAATTAGCCTGAATTCAAATTTTGTTGCTGCCAAAGTCTGCTGAATGAAGATTTGTAAAATCAAGGTTTTACTGTAAAAGATTGGATGAATTAGTGCAAGTAGTAAAGGTCTAAGTTTAATCCATAGTGTTTAAAGTCTGGGATTTGGGTCCCCCCAAAGAGAGAAGAAGTTGAAGGAACCAAATGCTGGGGACCGGTGGCCTCTGAGTGTGAACAAGCAGGGCCCATTGGCAAGGATGAGACAGGAAGGGGCCTTCCCGCAACCATTAAAGGAAGCGGTTCTAAGGCCCCTCCTCAAGAAGCCTTCCCTGGATCCAGCAGAATTAAAGAACTTTCATCCAGTCTCTAACCTACCCTTTGTGGGAAAGGTTGTAGAGAAAGTGGTGGCATTTCAGCTCCTGCAGTCATTGGAGGAAATGGATTATCTAGACCCTTTTTAGTCTGGCTTCAGGCCTGGCTACAGCACGGAAACTGCCTTGGTCACACTGATGGATGATCTCTGGTGAGCCCGAGATTGGGGTCATTCCTCCATCTTGGTGCTACTTGACCTCTCAGCGGCTTTCAATACCATTGACCATGGTATCCTTCTGGGACGACTAAGGGAGTTGGGAGTGGGAGGCACCATGTTACGGTGGTTCTCTATCTCTCTGGTTGGTCACAGTCAGTGTTGGTAGGAGGACAGAGGTCGACCCCTAGGCCCCTTGTTTGCGGGGTGCCTCAGGGCTTGGTCCTCTCTCCCCTCCTATTTAACATCTACATGAAGCCGTTGGGTGAGATCGTCCGACGATATGGGATGAGGTATCAGCAATACACTGATGATACCCAGCTATATATATCTACCCTCATCAATTCAGTGAGGCGGTGGATGTGATGTGCTGGTGCCTGGAGGCCGTGAGGGTCTGGATGGGAGTCAACAGGCTCAGACTTAACCCAGACAAGACCGAGTGGCTGTGGGTATTGCCTCCTAAAGACCATGCTGATTGTCCATCTTTGGTTCTGGGGGGAGAGAAATTGTCCCCCTCAGAACGGGCTCGCAATTTGGGTGTCCTCCTAGACTCACAGCTAAGATTGGAGCAACATCTGTCAGCTGTGGCTAGGGGACCTTTGCACAGGTTCGCCTGGTGCACCAATTGCGACCCTATTTGGATCGGGAGGCTCTCCTCACAGTCACTCATGCCCTTGTCACCTCACGGTTAGATTATTGCAACACGCTCTACATGGGGCTACCCTTGAAAAGTGTTCGGAGACTACAGTTGGTCGAGAACGCAGCCGCGAGAGCTGTCGTGGGTGCATCTAGGTACACTCACATTACACCAATTCTCTGTGAGCTTCACTGGCTCCCTATTGGTCTCCGGTCACAATTCAAGGTGTTGGTTATTACCTTTAAAGCCCTACATGGCTCAGGGCCAGGGTATCTTCGAGACTGCCTGCTACCGCATAGCTCCCAGCGACTGGTAAGATCCCACAGAGTTGGTCTCAGGGTCCCATCAGCTAAACAATGCCAGCTGGTGGGCCCACGGGGGAGGGCCTTCTCTGTGGCTGCCCCAGCTCTCTGGAACCAGTTACCCCCTGAGGTCCAGACCATCCCCACCCTATTGGCCTTCCAAAAAGCGGTGAAGACCTGGCTCTCTCGGCAGGCCTGGGGCTGTTGATCTCGCTGCTGCGATTTGGCGAGATCTGGCCATGAATGGTGTGAATGGGTTTTAATTGTTTTTAATGGTTTAATATTAATTGTTTTTAATGGTTTATATATGGTTTTTAAATGCATTGTAAGCTATCTTGAGTCTTCGGAGAAAGGCGGCATACAAGTTGAACAAATAAATAAATAAATAAAGTCTGGCCCAGAGGCTCTCTTCATTCATTATTCAGATATTTCTTTTAATTATTAAGAGATCAGTTGTTTCTTTTTCATGTCCAGGGTAACGTCGTTTTGTGTGTCATTCTTATAGGATGTCATTTTTAAACCCATCACTTGTTTTGAGTGTTTTCTAGAATCTTGGTTACTCCTTATAGGCAATAACTAAGTTTTGGGTACTCCTGATATGGATAACCAGGTTTGGGGTATAATACTTGAGATGCCATAACAGGCAATGTATAAATACGAAGTAAGATAAAGAAGCGAAAAGCAACGGTTGGGGATGACAGTGGCCAGAAAGGCCCATGAAAAGGATCTTGACGTGCCCCATGGGAGGTTTTGGAGGCAACTCGCTTGCCTTCCCTGTCGGAAGTCTTAGTGGCACCTGGCAAGACACATGTGGCTGTTGAATTCGGTCTGGTTGTAAAAATCACCTCTCTGTGCACATTGCAGAAATTCAGCTCCCAAGATGAAGACTCTTTTCCCTCGGAGCCCAGCGGCTTTCCTCAGGCTCCGGGTGCAGGGATGCCAGCTCCAGAGCTGGTGCATGTGTCCGAAAAGAACCTCTCGCAGCTGGAAAGCATCCGTGGCTTCGTTGGCCACTCACACATTTCACCAGCCAAGGTAAGAGCAAAGGCTGGTAGTTTGGGACAGTTGTGGGAACCAGTTGGAGCCCCGGGGAAGCTGGCTTGTTTGGTCCGGCCAAAAGTTGATTAAAGGTGGGCAACTCTCGGCCGCAGCGGTAGCCACCGGGATCATGGCTGGTGGGAAGCAATACTGGAGGCAGCTCACGCTCAGGTCCCTTGTCTCCTACCTCTCTGATCTTGGCTTCATCATTAAAGTCTGAAGTTCTGATTTTCTTAAAACTGATTGCCCATTTCCTAGTATAGGTAGTCTTCAACTTATGACCATAACTGAGCCTGTAATTTCAGTTGTAAGTTGTTGTGGTCATTATGTGAGACATCATGTGACTGTGACTCAATGGCTGCAATATCAGCACTACGAAGCTGGGCAGGGTGGCGCAGTGCGAAGTGAACCCAGGGAGGCTGCAGAAAGAAATGGCCCCTGCATCCTGGGAAACCCCAAATGCCTGAAAAGCTGAAAGGGCGTGGGTGAAACAGCCACTTGGCAATCGTCCATCGCCCCAGCCCAGCCCAGCCTTGCTCCGGGGTGGGAAAGCAGGAAGCAGGCAGGCCACAGCGATGGGGAGGCCTTTAAAGCTGCTGCCATCCAGGCCTTTTTCCACAACTGAACTGCCCCTGCTGGTGGCTTCCCTGCCCCTGGGGGCTTTTCCTATGGGGCTGTGATCCCCCCACCAAGATTGGGTTTACCCCCTCCCCACATCACTCATGGATGCAAGAGAGAAGGGAAGAACATCTAGGACTTTTAAAGGAGGGGGGAGGCTTGCTGCCTTTGGGTACACATGCATGCATCCCCCCCAAACGTTGGGAGAAGGGGAGGAAGGGGGCTGGTGTTCCAAAGAGTTTGGACTTTTTCAAGGGGACTCCAAGCCTCCTCTTCCTCCACCCAGTGACAAAGGAAAGGAGGAAGGGGGATCTCCTCCAATACTCTTCCTCCTCCTCCTCTTCCTCCAGAGCCCTAGAAACAGGCAGAAGAGATCCTTCAGGGTCCTTATATATGTGGAGGGCCCCTTACCTCAAAGCGAAAAGCGAGCTTGCACCACTTCCCCTCCTCTCTGTATGGATTCCAGGGGGCTTTTTCTTGCTTTTGAACCAGGGACGGGGTGACAGGCAAAGGTTGAGTGGGAGGGAAGCCACTGGTTGGAGCAGGGGGAAAGGCTGGATATGGCTTTATGGTCACCCATCCCTGGAGGAGACCTGCCTGTTCTGGCCTTCCATCTCCCTCAGGCTTGCTGGGAGGGGGCAGAAATGCCCCAAAGCTCCCTTTGTGGTAGGGGAGGGGAGCACCTGTTTCCTTTGGGGCTTCCCGCGTGTTTAAGGGCATCGAGGGGAAGAGAGAGAGGCAAGAGGGGGCAGTTTATTTTATTTTATTATTTTATTTTATTTTATTTTATTTTATTTTATTTTATTTTATTTTATTATTTTATTTTATTTATTTTATTTTATTTTATTTTATTATTTTATTTTATTATTTTATTTTATTTTATTATTTTATTTTATTTTATTTTATTATTTTATTTTATTTTATTTTATTTTATTTTATTTTATTTTATTTTATTTTATTATTTTATTTTATTTTATTATTTTATTTTATTTTATTTTATTTTATTTTATTTTATTTTATTTTATTTTATTTTATTTTATTTTATTTTATTTTATTTTATTTTATTTTATTTTATTTTATTTTATTTTATTTTATTTTATTTTATTTTATTATTTTATTTTATTATTATTATTTTATTGGATTTATAAACCACTCTACTCCCGAGGGACTCAGGGCGGTGTACAGCCATAAATAAAACATATAAATACAAAAATTTAAAATAGAATTAAACAAATTAAATAATTTGGCTGACAATTTAAAACCCCAATAATTTAAAACAAATTAAAATTCTCAATTAAAAGGGGGAAAAGAACTTAGGTCAGACCGGCTTGTTGGAATAAGTGAGTCTTGAGCGCGCGACAGAAGGTGCGCAAGTCCGAGATCCTCCATATCTCCGGGGAGAGCTCGTTCCAGATGGTAGGTGCTCCCACACAGAAGGCTCTCCCCCTGGGGGCCGCCAGTCAACATTGTTTGACCGACAGCACCCAGAGGAGCCCCTCTCTGGGAGCGTACAGGCCGGTGGGAGGCTATTGGTGGTAGTAGGCGGTCCCGTAAATAACCAGGTCCTAAGCCAGTTGCAGCACAGCCCTGCAGTAGGGGCCTGTTTAGGGGTGGGCAGAGTGCCAAGCACCCAGTTTTCATCATGTGACTGCATGGGGCGCTGTGACGGCCATAACTTCAGGCACGGGTCTTAAGTCCCTTTGTCAATAATTTTGATTGATCTCTGAATGAACGGTCATAAATCAAGGACTTGCTGTATTAGCAGAAGAATCGAGTGCAGGTGTTAGTGGTGTAAAAGATGGGGTGTTAGAGGGCTTTAATGAAATATGTCTACCAGTATGCAAATTCTGGGTTTGCTCCTGGCTGTCATATGAAAAGTTGCATATTCCCTCTTTCTTGGAATCAGGTGGTTATCACAGAGCCTAAAATAATAAAAACATTCCTTTTCTCTGCCACGTTTAGAGGGCACTTATTTAAATGAGAGACACAGTGTGGAACTTTACTGAGGGAAAGTGCATATCGGATAGGAGGAGGCTGGGGATGAGCCCCTCATCCTTCTGAGGTGGCCTCCTTAACCTGACTAAGGGCGATGGGTTTACAAACAAGCCCTCACACAGACCAGTCAGTGACAACATTTAAGGGATTTTATTACAAACACCTTAACTGAAGTCGCCTTTGCGTTTTAGAATGCGGAGTGTTTCTGATTTTTAGAAATCCTATTTTGTTTCTCCAATGCTCGTTTTTCTATCTCCTCCTTCCTTTTCTTTTCAAAGGTCTGTCTCTCCCCTTCCCACAGTTTTGGATTCTCGTGTTCCACTCCTGCCTTTGTGCCCACAACTCCTTTGTGCCTGCTGGGCAGAGAGTCCCGCTGGCTTCACCTGGCCTCTTTTGGAGCTCTGCAGCTCTTGGTGGCTCTTGGCTGCTGCTCTGATCTGCTTCAGCATCACCCATGTTTTGGCCACTTTGTGCTGTCAGGACCCGAAAGGGGCCGTGCTCCAGGTTGCCTGAAACGTTTGCCCTGGCTAAGACTGCTGCCTGTTTATGCCAGCACCTGTGGCTGTGAGATGGGCGCAGTCCAGGGGGCTCCCACTGCTCTGCATCCCTCGCCCCTTTTTCTGTGTGTCCCTCTCTTCCTTTGTTCTTCGAGTCTTCTCTTGGTGTTTCCCGATAACTTCTTCAGCTGTTCTTCTTTTGCTGCTTCAGCTTGCCGGCTCCCCTCCTGCTTGGCGGTTCCTAAACAACCGCAGGAGCAAGACCCTCCCAGGAGGGGAAAGCAGGGATGCTTTGTCGTTGCAGTGGACATCCAGGGGAAGGAAGAAAGAGCCAGGAGGCCAAGGGAAACAATGCTCGAAATAGCTGCGCACCCCTCATTGGTGTCTGCTGGCATTTGGCCTGGTAGATAGAGCAATGTTGCTTTAGAAAGACACTGGGAGGTTTTCTCCCGAGAGTTCTGTCAACGTGTTTACTGTGTATATGTGATAGAGAGAGAAATTTGGGAGAGCTGCTTCCCTGCCAAAGCCCCCCTTCATAGGGCAGCATGAGGCCGAGTCTGAAGTTGGGACATAGTTTAGATAACCCCAAAGACCTTCGAGGGCAGCAAAGGGGTTTTGAGGAAATAACAGAAGAAGATTATGCTTTCTGAGGCTCTCTTGCTGTGTCGGAGATGTTCCTATCATATTTCTCCGTTTCAGAAGATTGAGTTACTAATAAAAAAGCTGAACCTCTTGAATAAATTATAAATAGGCAAAGTAGCCACCTCATACTGCCACTAGATGGCAGTGGTGTTGCCAAAGGAGATGCCCATCCCAAGGAGCTTGAAGGGGAGCCGGAATAATATCCTGAATGAATGAATACACTTTTCCTGCAGGTGAAGCAGCCAGACGTGGTGGATTAATGACTTTAAGGAAATGGGTGGTGAATGGTGTTCACCCTTCTTCCTGCATGGAAGAGGCTGTGCTTCAGGGGGGTTGAGGCATCTCCGAATATGGGCAAGTCTCCCAGCACGGAGAACACAGTGGTTCTGGGTGAAGAAAACCAGGATTCTGACCAGCCTGGCATTGATGTCGGGAGACATTCTGAAAGCCACTCATGAGTTCCATAAAAGAGATAATAATGGGAGCCAGCATTGACTGTCAGGGAGGAAGTCCTAGTAGGTAGGCTAATCTTAGTTTATTCTTGCGATTATGGGGCTGACTAGTCTGCTGGCCTTCAGAAACTCTTTCCTACCAAAGTCTGACTTCTGCACATCCTGTCCATCTGGTGCTTGTGCTCGTAAATAGCCACTGGTGCCAGCCTTCGCCCTTCCGTTGAGTCCCTGGTGGCTCTTGTCACTGTGTCCAGAGAGGACACGGAGGCTCCAGGTAGGGCCTTGAGATGGAGGGACTAGGGCACCATGGGGCAGCTGGCAAGGAGTTGGTCTACAGGAGGATGAGCCCTCCAGCTGATGAGGGGGGGTGCGGGGCAGCAGCAAGAGGGCAGAAGCACCGCAGAAGGGTTTGGGGGGGGGGCAGTTCCTGGGGCCTGGCTCCACCAGGGTTCAGGTTGCTGGGATGTCCCGAAGGAGCTGCCAGGTTGGGAGAGTTTCATGCTGGATTTGCTTCGTGCTTATGGAAGGCCTGGATTTTTTTTTGACCCTCCTGCTCTTCTCCCCTGCTGAGACCCACAAATCTGCCCCACTCCAGGCACCTTTCTCAGTAATCTTTGAGATGACAGGAGGGGGTCCCGTATGCAGTTGGTATAGGATTAAGCCAGAGAACCCAGGAAACAGGGAGGATAATTCAAACTCCTTTTTTAGGTTTTTAAATTGTCAATGGGTTTTAGTTTGAATGTTTTAAATTTTGGCCCAAAGTTATGTAACTCTTTTAAAATTTTAAATTTTATATTGATATGTGTTTTAGTTTTGGCTGTGCACCGCCCTGAGTCCACTAGGAGAAGGGCGGTATACAAATTGAATAAATAAATAAAATAAATAAATAAACATATTGCTCCAGCTGTTGGACTCAGAATAATAGATCCCAGTGTTAGAAAAAGCTGTGAGACTGCGGAACTACCAGCCCGGAGAGTTCTTAGAGTGTCCTCCTGCCGCCCTCCCCCCCTCCCCCCCAATCTCTCTGGGGCATGTTGATGTTCTGGCTTGAATCGGTTTTGCTTTCCTCTCTTCTAGCCTTTATGGGCCCCTAGCTCTTAATTGAGATGCCGCACTAGTAGGAAAGCAATCGCAGAGCTGGTATCTGGGCAAGACTGCCCTGCCAGAATTTGCCCTGCCTTTCTCCCCTGCTTTGCTGGCACCCATTGTGGACTTTCACCAGCCAGACTGGGAGCAAAGGCCACAGTGAACTTTGTGCAATCCCAATCCTTTTAAAAAACACTTACGTCTCCCTGGGTTTCCCTGCAGGATTCTCTGGCAGAGTTGGGTGTTCAGGATGGGCCTTGGGTTCTTATTAGAAAATTCCCTTCAGGACAATGGAATTAGTGGTAACTTCCCAAATACAGCAGTTCCACCAGTTGCAAATCCACCATTTGCCCCACCAATGATGCCTGTTTTTCAAGCTTCCAGGGTGCTTCTCAGACGCTGTTCTGAATATTCTGCCAAGGGCTAATGGACTTTCTTGGGCACTTCGAGTTTAAGATTTCACATAGTTTGCTTTATGTACAGTAGAAGCATGACAAACCTCATCTTCCCCCAAGCTTTTGAATGGAAGCGTTTCCCCTTTCCCTTTGGGAAGAGTTCTGGAACTTTCTAACTTGAAGAACCCAGGAGGAAGTTGCTGCATCCCAAGTCAGACCTTTTGGGTTTTATGGCTGCTGAGCAACAGGAGGAAGAAGATTCAGAACAATTCTGGGTGCAGGCTGGGTGACTTTGGGCCAGTCGCTGTCTTTCAGCCCAACTCACCTCACAGGGTTGTTGTTAAAGGGGAATTAGGAGGAGGAGGGGGAGGGAGGAGGAGGATTAGGTATGTTTGCCTAAGTGGTTTATAAAAGTAATAAAGGCAAGGGAGAAAAAAAATAAAATGCCAGAAGTCATTGTAGATTTGTCAAGATTTTAGTTTTGTTACATTAGCTTTTTTGGGGGGTTTTGGACTGGAATCTTCCTTTGTAGATTGTGAGAATTATGAAGATATGACATCTTCATTTTAGCAAAGCTTTTATATCATTCTGATCAAGCAACTGAACCAAATGGTGGTGTATTTAACCAGATGCTTGTCAGCTGGCCTGGGAATATTAGGAGGATTGTACAGATTTGGCACTGGGTCTTGCACAGCAGTCTTCCATACTTTTTATGGATGATTCATTGAGATGGTAGAGAGAATGCATTCACAAAGGATAAAAATACCAAGCTATTGATCGGGGCTGCCCCACATCCCAGTGTGGAGTCTTCAGTGCAACGGTTCAGAAATGGGGGTGACTTTGCAATACAGGCAGTCCTCACTTGCTGGCAACAATTGGGACCAGCAGCCCCATTACTAAGTACCACGGTCGCTGAGCAAAAAAAAAAATCGTGTGACCACGCTGGACTTAAGCAACGTCACTTCCACTTTTGTTAAGCAAATTCCTGCAGTCATTAAGCAAGGTGTATCGCATGGCCATAACTTGTAATGTCATTTCTGCATTCTCCATTGATTCTGCTTGTTGGAAGGTGCTTGCGAAGATCACGAATTGGAATCACATGATAGTCACTAAACAAGGCAGTTGGTAAGCGAGGACTACTTGTACCTGTAGCCTCTGTAATATTTGAAATTGGGTGTTGGCGTCGGTAATTCCTCCAGTGGGTATACCTTGTCTGTTGGTTCTCGAGGGTGTTGCTGCCTCCATCTGGATTGGGTCTCCTTGCCCGCTGGCTGTGCGTGGCCTGAATCGGCTGCTTGCTGGCACATTGTGCCTGGCTCTGTTGAGGGCCACCTCCGGTTCTCTCGCTGCTCCTGCTAGTCAAAGGGGTAATTTGCATGGAGTGGCTGCTCCAGGGTTGTGATCCTGGCTCTTTAGTGCAAGGATGGGTCCTTTGATCCTCTGATGAGACTGGCATCCTCTTTGGTTTTGCTGGCTACTGGTCCTTCTTGCAGTTAACTTTGTCTGCTTTTGATTTCTCCAGAGTTTTTGAGGGTTGTGGGCTACTCTTGGTACCTGGCGGCTGACATAACCTGGCGTTGTATTCACATGTGTTTTTTATGTTTGGGAATGTTATTTACATATTGTGTCCTGGGGTATTTTTCTGTTGTTTTGTTTCCTAATGACTTTCTGAATGATTTTTTTTGGGTGTGTGTGTTCCTCTTGAATATATTTTAGATGACCTGTGGTTAATTTTTGTTTTTGGAGTGTTGTGGCTGATCAGATCTGTATTGGCCTCTGGGCTTCATGTCTTGGAGTGTGACAGAGGCACCGAGAGGAGCTCTTGCAGGGCCAAAAGCGTTTAAACCGCCTGCGAACAGATCAAAACGCAGAACCATCGGAGACGAAAGAAAGACATTTCTTGTCAGCCTATTCCACTTCTAGTGCTTTACATACAGAAGACGGAGGAAAACTTTGTAAAGATTTTGAACACGGATGCACCATAAACAGAACTGTGTGCTTTAATACCCATCCGTCACTGGAACTCATACAAAAGGCTTGCTAGTGGATTCTTGTATTCCTGTTGCATTTTGAGCCGTCCCAATCCAGCTGTCAGGGCAGAAGCATCACATTTTTCCACATGTATTTATTTCTAAGTGTTTTATTCCCTGATTTCTAAAAGTCACATTGGTGACTTCAATTATCTGCACAGAGAAAGCGGCGCCCTTGCCTGCTTGCTACCCTGAAATGGTTGTTGTAGCAATGATTGGCCGTTCTTCCCCTCTTCCCTCAGGCAATGGAGTAGGGGAGCATTCCTTCTATAATAAAATGTATGGGAGGCCTTGATTAAAGCCACATTCAAGCTACGGTATTGGTGTGTGTCCAAGAACTCTATTCACTAAGGAAGATAGCTGGAAAGAGAAGGGGCACCAGAGGATTGGAGGGGTCTGGTGGGAGTAAGTGGGGAGATGAAGAATGGCTGGAAACAGTTCCCTAGGGACCAGGGGACTGAGAAGGGGCAACTCTCTGGGCACTGCAAGTAAGCTTCCTTCCATCCATGGCTCTCCCAGGTAGTGCTCGCAGCAGGAGGAGGAAGAGATCCTAACTGGGCGCCTGGAGTGGCCAGGCAGCCCTCAGGGGCAGCATGGGAGCCTCTCAGCGAGTCCTCCTGGAGGCCATGGGAGTCGGACGCAGGCTGCCTGGGAAGGAGCTGCCAGGACCAATGAGCTGACTGGCTTCCTTTGCTGAGTGATACAGCCGTCACTCTTCCTGTGCTTGGCTGCTGCTGCTGCTGCTCCTCCCTCCCTGCTGGGTGGATGGCAGGGCGGCAGCTGGGCTCTCCTCGCAGCAACTTGCAACACTACAGGGATGAACTACATCTTTGGAAACAGCTCTCTTCTCTACTCGCGGGGTGGCCGGAGCGGCACCCCTGGCTCCAGCCAGGGCTCGGCAGGGCCGAAGCTGAAGTTCTGGGCCAGGAAGGGCTCTGCAGAGGAGGATCTGCCTGGGGACCAGCAGCCCCCACGCTGGCCGCCCCTCCTGGCATTTTTGGCTTGCCTGCAGCCCTTCCTGGACTGCCTGGCGATTGCCCCCGGCCCCTCCAGCCAGGTAATGCCAACCTGTTGAGGTTTGCCAGTTCTGGAGAGCAGGACTGGAGGGATGCGGGGTGGGGTCCCGGGAAGGCTTTTCTGGGCTTAGCTGGCTGAGATGCTTGTGTGTGGCAGGGGTGGGGCCAGGCTCTCTGTTGTGTGGGCCCTATCCCACTGTGGGCGGGGAGGGGGGGCAAAGGAGGCTGGAATATTGCATAGGAGTGAGGGAGGGGCCTGATTGGAAGTGCCAGCCAGCCAGGATGGGCTTTCTGGGTGTGTCCTGCCAGATTGCAGACTCCAGGCCCCCTCAGAAGCCTGCAGAGATAAAGATCAAACATCCCTCTGAATAGAAGCTGGTCACAGAAAAGAGTTGGAGGGGGGGGGCACCCCCGTATCTGAAATATGCCTGGCGGCAGCTTGACCCTCACCAGACACAGCTGCTGCTTTGGAGACTGGCCAAAAGGGCTTTTCTGCTTTCACGTCTGCTTTCCTTGAAGAAAATGGAAGCAGCTTGTTGCTCACTCCTGACGTGAGTTTCCCATCTTTAGTTACGATCTGCTGTCCAGCCCAGTTCTAAAGAGCAGCTCACCAGATGAAGTTGGCTGCTTTGCAGAGGATGGTGGGGAGCGCTTGTGGTCTTCTCCATTGGCTCCCTCACTCGCCTCCCCCCCCCCCCCCGGGGTCATCCTGCTTGAGCTCGGCCAGAGCGTTTCAGTCAGTCTTGCAAGTGGCATTTGTTTGGGTGTTTCTCTTCCAGAGTTTGGCTGCCCCTGTGTGATCTTCCTGTGTGGTCATGCAGTAGCCATGATTTCAACCTTCTGCCAGGCAGCTCAGAGGCTTGGTTTTGGTTGGACTCAGGTTCCTCTTGAGGTCTCATCTGGGCTTCATTGGGATCAGCTTGACACAGGGATGGCAACACCAAAAGTTCCCTCTGTAATGAATGAATTGAGTGGGTTGATTCCAGCTGCAGCTTTCTAGAATTGGAAATAAGGACCTCTCTGAGTGGCAGTAAAATCCTTTCAGCACTAATGCAGGGTGTGCAACAACGAATGTTCTTGGCAACTAGTGCTAGCTGAGCAAAGGGAAATGGCGGTCCATACCGGTTGGGGTTTCCAATGGTCTTCTAGGGGACTTGAGCATGGAGGCATCTCCTTAGGCCAGGTGAACCTGAGGGGATCAGTTGCGGTTGTGAGATCCTGTGGTCCCCGGCAGGGCTACAGCTGGTGCACCAGCAACAGGGCAGCCCCAAAGGCTATTTTGGCCACAGGCAAATGCTGCCTGTGCAGCTGTGAGTTCGGGGGACACCCCACCACTGCTCCCCGTTGTCGGGAAGTGAAAGCTCTGCAGGCAAAGAGGACACCAAGGACTCCCATACATAAGAGCCCAGAGCTAGGCAAGAGCTTATTAACATCCTGGCGCAGGTCTTCATGCCCTGCCCGGAGGGTACAGGGTTGGAGTTACGGCATCTCTATTTTGGAAGAGAGACTGTTCTGCCATGACGGAGAAGTCAAATTTCCTGAGCTCATCAGGTAGCGAAGGGACCGGAGGGACCTTCTCATCTCTCTCTCACATTATCCCAGTTGAGTAGAGAGAGGATGTTATGGACCTTGTCGATTAAAGAATTTTGACTGGCGGGTCCAGGGAGAGGACTTCCCTGCTGTTGCCTTCCTCACCCTCTGGAATAACCTCCCTCTCAAGGTGAGGCCGCCCCTCCCCCTGGCCTTATGCAGGATTTGGAAGACCTGGCTCTGCCAACTGGCATGGGCCTCACTGAGCAGCGGGCAACCCTGGGGGGTGGTTGGCTGAATGAAAAATACTTTGAGGACATGTTTGTACATTTGAATATCCTGCAAATGCAACAGTGTGTATTCATGATAGTAGTGCAGGTAGTGCTTGAGTTAAGAACATAACGGAGTCTTCCAATTACAATCATAACTGGAGGATTTGTTGGAGGAATCATGTCAAATGAACGTGAAAACTCCCTGCTTTCGCCCCTGTATTGGCTAATTGAATGTGCGGATTGTTAAGTACACATGAGGTGTCTCAAGGTGAGGAAGGCCATGGGGGAGGGGGGCTAGTGAATAAAAAGTCCACCTGCTTAAGACCACCCAAGGCTGCCTCTGATCCACTGAGATACCTCATGCTCCTCACAATTGCTTCCCCTCCCCTTCCCAATCCTGCTGCACCGGGTCACTTACCTTGTGAAGATCTAGCGAGCCTTCAGAACCCTCCAGTCTTGCCACGCAAAACACCAGAAGGAGGCTTTGGGGCAGTGAAAGCTGTTTGCAGGCACTTCGACAAAGCCTATGCCAGCAAGAACGGAACCCGGGAGGGACACACCAGCCTCTCATGGGCTCTGTTCTTGCCAGCAAAGGCTTTTTGCAAAGATGACCGGAGCCTGCAGGGATACAATCTCTGTGCAGGCTTCCGCAGGGAAATGGCAAACAGAGGGAAGGCCTGAAGCCCAAAGCCTTTTGCCACACATCTTGTCCAGGCCTCAGTTCGCAGAGAACAGAGGCTTTAAGTACTGCGAGATTGTGCAAGATCAGTAGCACGAGATCTCGTGCTACTGATCTTGTGTGATCTGGTGGTACTTCAGGCCTCAGCTCTCTGCAAATGCACTGAAGGCCTGAAGCAACGAAGCAGGCAAAGAAACCGTGGTAGAGAGGAGACAGATCTTACTATCTTTGCAAGCTAAGTGAGTCTCCACAGAGTGAGTGCCAGTGGAAACCTTGCCCCGCGGAGGGGGAGGGGGGGATAGGCGGCGGATGTTGCAGTGCCTCTGCGGTCATTTGAAAGGGTGAACGATTGCTATGGTACTGCAACATTCGTAACCTCGGGACTGTGTCGTAAGTACTTGGGGGGCTATGTCGCAACTTGGAATGGTTACTAAGTGAACTGTTATAACTTGAGAATGACCTGTATTGCTTATCTGCAAACAGAAGAATAAAACATCTAAAAAATCCTTAACAAAAGTGAAGGAGTTATATGATAGCCAAACGTTCTGCACTGGAAGGTTTTAAGGCTGCTGAGCTGGGATCTAATTTCCATTGTACGCCTGGTGCCCACTTGCTTCTCTGGGAAGCCTGTTGGGTGCCAGGCCAGAGGTGGCGAATTCTTCTTCCATTTGAAGCCACAACAAGGTGATGCGCTTCTCCTGTTAAGGATGCCTGGTGACCTTGATTTAACATTTCTGTAATTTTCTTTATAGTACCGAGTTGCAGATTGTGGAAGGAGGAATTAATTATTCGTTAAATAATAAAGTTCTTCTGAATGAACAGCGATCAAGTTGATTACCTGGCTGTGCTTCATTTCTTCAGGAAATGAAATAACACTGTTCAGTCTATGGAAACAGCTCCCTTATCCTGCAGGTTGCGGAGGCTGCAGTGGCAGTCCTGATGGGGGCATTCGCCTTTGGGGTGCTTAAGCGGAGGAACGTTCCGCAGGAGTCTGTCCTGGGACCCATATTGCCTGTCCTGCATTTTTAGTAATGGCATAGATCGGCGGTCCCCAACCTTTCTGGCTCGGCAGACTGGCAGAGGTGATGGCAGGGCAATGGGGTGGGAGAGGAGGTGATTTTGCTCAGGCGTACGAACCACTTTCTCAAATGCAGCTCTGCACATGGCACTTGCCCACCACTTCTGTTGCCCGGTTCCAAACGGGCTGCAGCCTGCCACTGGGCCCACCTGGCATAGATTATCAAATTTGCAAGTAACACAAAACTAGGGAAATCTGGGCAGAGTTTAACAATTGGCTGAAATGAACAAAATGGGCAGGCAGAACTATAATATCTTACATCGGGGGTGGGAGGTGGGGAGAAGATAAGTGGAAACCTGGTTTGGCAATGGTTCATATGAACGGGCGTCCACAAATCAAATGAGTCAGCAGTGTGTGAAGATGCATCTGCTAACAGGCCTGGGCTTGGCTGGGATCCATTCACAAGAGCATAGAATCCACTCTCCTCACTCTCCTGGTCTGTCCTGGTCAGACCTTGTCTGGAAGGCTGGTCCCGGTCCTGGTCCTGATCACCAACACAATGGTGTAGCTTCCAAGGAGGCCAGGTGAACGACACTCGACCAAGCGCTGGGAGGAACACCTCAAGGCCCTGGGAAAGTCTGTCTTGCAGAAAATCAGGCATGGGGTGAATGTGGTCTTCAGAGACCCAAAAGCTGAGGCTTCCTTTATGCCGAGAGCAGGGAGGTTCTCTGTTGCCCTGAGGGTTAGACCTAAGGACAGTTGGGTGAAATTACAAGTCAGACACTAGGAAGAATTTCTTTTTGCTAGAAACTGACTAGAATGTGTCGTTTTCCCTCCCCCGCCCCCCCGACCCAGACATTGACTGATCCTGCTTGGAGCAGGAAGTGGGGGGTCATTCCAACCCTGTCACTCAAGGGGGTTGCTGTGATTTTCTGGAGCAAAAACTAGAAGGGACCCTTTTTGTCTGAGCTGGGGTGCTCTGCATGCTGTGTCTTTTCTAAGAGGGGCAATCAAAACTCCATTTTGGCTCAGTGGGGCTCCCCTTGTCCATTTCATGGGCAGGAGGAGTCAGGCCACTTTTGGGCAAAGGAGGGGCCTGGAAGGAGCCCCTCCCCCAGGAATTGGCATTTGGGGCATTGATCCCACCCTTGACTCCTTTTCATTGCTGCTTTTAGATGCCAGAAGGTGCTCTTCCTTCTCCTCCTCCTCCTCCTCCTCCTCCTCCTGTTGTCCATGCTCTGCCAGTTCCTGCCGAGGCTTCACTCATCCCATCTTCCATCTCACAGGTTTTTATTCATTTAATGCTATTTGCATGCTAACTGATGACGGGTGCTTCGTTTCTGTGGCTGCATGCAGACCGGGCTCCTCAGCCGGGAGGTTGCTGTGTTTCCCTGCTGCGCAAAAAGAGGCGCCATGCAGAGGTGGGGAAGACTTTGAAGGGAGGGGTGTTTTCTTTTGGTGTGTGTGTGTGTGTGTGTGTGTGTGTGTGTGTGTGTGTGGTCTTGTTCTCCCCAAGAATCTACTGTATAGGTTGTCCTTGACTTATGACCACAATTGAGACCAGAATTTCTGTAGTTGAGCAAGGAAGCTGTTAAATGAGCCACCTTTTTTGCCATGGTTGTTAAACAAATAACTGCAGCTGTTAAGTGAATCACATGGCTGTTAATAAATCTGACTTCCCCCATTGACTTTGGTTGCCAGAAGCCGGGATGCGGCAACTCTGGTAAATACGTGCCAGTTGCCAAGTGCCTGAATGTGACCATGGAGTCAACAGTTGCAATACAAAGGACGGTTGTAAGTCTCTTTTTTCAGTGCCTTTGTAACTTTGAACAGTTGCTAAATGGATGGTTGTAAATTGAGGACTACCTGCATTTTGACTTCTAATTGGGAGGTGGGGTGGGGGGAAGGCATTAGGGAAAAGATTTAAAGATGGACTGAAGCTGATTAGGCCTCCCTGCTTCCTGGGCGGCATTACCGCTGGATTCCCAGATCCTTCTGGATCACCAACTGTCCAATCCCCCCTTTTGTGTGGCTTTGCATGTTGGATGACCTCAGCTGGTGTCCTCTGGGTTGAGCTGTGGTTGAAGAATGTGGGGCTCGGGACCAGATGGTCAGAATTTGTTTGGGGCAGCTTCCTGGTTACCTGGTTTGCATCTGTGCTGTCATGGAGTTTTGGGACCTTCAGCGCTTGGAGGCCACTTCTACTCCGTCTAAATCCAATCCGACCCTCCTGTCCCACCACTTTCCCTCCCTCTCAGCCTCCCAAAGGCTTTCTAAACTCAGTCCTTGCCTGGGCCTGAGTGCTTTCCATGCTGTTTTTCATGGTCCACATTAAAACAATTGCTTCTAAAATAGTGCTCAAAATGTTTGTTTGATTGACATGATGATATAGTATATATTTTGTTGTATTTTCTAAGCACAGCAACAACAGCCTGCTGTGTTGTTGATAAAGGCTGTGAATCCTCTAAAATAAATGTGGGTTGCTTTTAGGCAGAGATCAGTGGGCAGAAAGCTCACCTTGTGTTTGTTACCAGGGCTCGGCCTTTCTAGCCAGGTGGGGATTGGGGTGGTGGGCAGGTAGAGAGTTTCTCGGCTTTTCTTGCACCCATGCCAGAAAGATGTCCCAACTCAGCCTTATGTGAACACGAGTCCCTTCAGGTGGGGCACAGACGGGCCCGCCAGGATCCCCTTCTGTGGAGCACTTGACGGATGGTACCTCTGCTGGTGCAGCATTGGCTGAGGCAGTCTTGCAAGAAAGGGAGATGGCTCAGACAGCTTCCCACGGATTAGGTTAAGGTGGAGCAGGAGTCCTGACAGCGCTTGCAAAAGGCAAATTTTAGGGCGTGTCATTTAATGGGGTGAAAATTAATTTTTGCAATTTTTTTCAGTGAGTTCTAAAAATATGTGTTTTTACATCAAGAATTTTGCCATTCACAATGTTTAGTTTGGTACGGTAAATCCATGTCTGATCGTATATCCCACAAAAGTCTCTTGTAACCCAAATACTGTTAACTTTCTCTTCTCAAAATTACACCTTGTGCTACAAAAATTAAAGTTCTTTTCTTCATGAATTTTATCTAGCTAAGCAAAAAATAATAATCCATGCAATCATAAACTAACATCAGAAAGCAATTATCTGAGTTACAAAAATGTTTAAGCGAGTTTTATCAAGTCTTGTTTTGATTGTCCAAAGGTGCTTTTTCAAGAGACAACTGGTCTTCCAGTTGCCTCTTGAAAAAGCACCTTTGGGACAACCATGACCTGGATGACTGAGAATCTCCATAGGCATCTTATTTTGATTCCTTCTTCGACATCAGCCGCCGACTTCCTTCTTGGCCTCTGATATAACCCTCATGTTTCTCATGTGTCTACATTCTGCTTCCTGCCTCTGTGACCTGTTTCACACATCTCTCTATTGATTGATGCGCCTCGGTGGGGCAGTGGTTGCAGTACAGTACTGCAGTCTATTTCTGCTGACCGCCAGCTGCCTGCAATTAGGCAAATCAAATCTCACCAGGCTCAAGGTCGACTCAGCCTTCCATCCTTCCGAGGTTGTTAAAATGAGGACCCAGATTGTTGGGGGCAATATGCTGACTCTGTAAACTGCTTAGAGAGGGCTGTAAAAGCACTGTGAAGCGGTATATAAGTCTAAGGGCTATTGCTATTGGGCATGACAGGGTAGTAATTGTGTTGGTTTGACAATGAACTTCTATATTTCCGCTGTATTCAGTTTGCATGTCAAAGGTGGCTCATATACACCTTCAGACCAGTCAATCAGCTCCAGCAGAGTAGATTCTCTGGCATTGATCAAAGACATTTTTCTTGCACATTGAGAAAAATCTCCCAGTGCGTCATCATCTGCACCCCTCAAGTCAATTATTTTTTGCACACCAGCTCTCCTCTCTTGAATGTCATCTGAACACAAGACTGTCTGGATTATCATTTCACTTAAAGTGTACCATGCTGAGCGCTGAATGGTTGGCAAAACAGCATCTACTATAGCCTTCTTTTGCAGTCTGACTTGCTGCAGCTGGAACAACGCATGACACAGGCCTTCAATCCTAGGGATGTTTTACTTCAATGAAGATGCATTCTGTTTCACCCTTCTTACAGAGCTCGTCAAATTCTTGATCGATCTAGGGACTTCATAATATTTTCCTAGTCTCTCTTTACTTTATTGTGGTCAACTACAAGTCTCTTGTGTTCTTCAGTGATCAAGCCAGCATCTATGAAGGCGACTGTGGTAATGGCAGCTGTAGCATGTAGACTGTTCTGTCCCCTCCCACGAGTGGCCTTGCAGAGGCTCAAATAGCCCGGCAGTAACAAACGCAGGCTAGAGAGACTGAAGCTGGCCCTTTAATAAATAGTTCTCTTCCAAAGTGTATATCAGTCCAATAGTTACTGGGCAATGTTCCAAAGGTCTTGGCAGACAGCCAGCAGGCTAATGCAGGAATGCAGACTCTTGTCAAAAACTCCAAACTAATAGTTGAAACTCCACTGCATCCAAAACTCCAACAAATTGTTCACCATGCCTTTCCAGCCCAGTTACACCCCTTTTATACTTTTTAGGCTGTGGCCCTACGTCTCCTGACCACACCTCTTAGGACGTGGCAATAACTGTCCTCTACGACGTCTCCTACGTCTCTCTCTTGCATCCCCCCTCTTCGTTACCGGTCTCTGTTTCCTTCTCAATTTGGCTGGGATCCATAGGCACATCAACAACTGTCAGTTCTTGCTGACTCATCAGTGAAGACGGCCCCTCCGGCACATAGCTCATGACTGCTTCCTCCTCCTCCATATCATCCTCCGAATCAGCATGCGAAGATAAATCAGCCTCCGGGGCTGAGGTCACAACACTAACCCACACCGTATCTTATGCTCTGCATAGCAGTATTTGTTATTTCTAATCTATTGTATTCTCTTTTCTTTTGAAGTAGAGGGCACGTGTGTTTGGTCTAAGGCCTCTTCATAACTTCCATCACCTTCATCAGTCATTTGTCCTTCATTTTCAGTTACTTCATTTGTCAGTATCAAAATGTCTGGAATACTTCTCTGCTTATGTTTAGCAAGCCTTTGTCTCTCATCGTCTTGCCGCTTTTGCCTTTTGCCTAGTCGTTTCTGCTCAGGCACATCTGGCAAACCAATCTGGTGCGATCCAAAAGAACCAATCTTGTCTCTCTGACATTTAACGAAAGCAAGTTCCTTCAATGGTATCTTCATCTCCTTAGGGCAGGTGAGCTTCCTTTTTGCAGCCAGTAGGGCAGCCGAATATGGCACACAGAACATTTTGACATTTGCAGTTGAGGATGTCAAACAGTTTGTCAAGTTTCACAGTGAAAGTCTCTGACATTTAGCTTTCCTCTACCAAGAGGTATGTTTCTGGCTTGATCCCAGCTCTCTTGGATCTTGTTCAAGATTGTCACTTGTGAATTTACAATAGGGGTCACAGAAGAGCTGTCTGCTCATTCCCATTGTTCAGGCCCTTTTGGATATATGTCTCATGCAAGACTGGCTGGTCGAAGGTAACACTGTCCCATTCTGTCCTGCTTTAATCATGCCCCAACTAAGGACTCTGTGTGGTTTTGCCTTTGAAGAGAGGCAGAAAAAGATGGGTGTGTTTAGCCTTGAGAAAAGACGATGGACGCGGTGTGTCGTAGCCCTCTTCAAAGCCTGCCTGGTTGGAGAGAATCCTGGTGGCGGATGGGGGGTCTCCTTCATGGCTCAGAGTCATGGGCCCAGGCCAGAACCAGGCTAAGTCGGAGCATTTGGCAGGGGGGCAGATGAAGGGCTCGCCTTTGCTCAAAGGAGGCTTCTTCCATGAGGATTCTGTGAAGAGCCCGGCCAAGGGCCTTGGGGGCCACAGTTAGCCATGCCTGCTGGAACTTGGAAGGCTGATCTGGGGGGCAATGGCAGGAAGCCTAATAGGGTATGACCTGAACTTGGTTGTGGTTTGTGACTTTCAGCACCCAACATAAAATGTTGTAAAGTTGGTGAATCTTTGTGATGTGGCAAACTCTGAGATCTCTGAAATTCTTTTTTGTTTTACTTTGGGCAGAGATTCCTGTAGGGAGGGCGAGGAGGGCAGTAGGGTGGGGCTGCATGGCTGACCAGCCCAAGAGCTTGAGATGGAGGAGCTGCTACAGCATCGAAAGGGCCCAGAGGGTGGGATATAAATTGGTAGGTGGAGGATCAGACTTTTAATCTGCCTTTTGCATTTTTAATTTCAAGGCAAATCCCCCTCCAGTCGTGGTAAACACAGAAACTCCAGAGACACCAACTTACGTAAGTTTTTCTCACTGCCTGAATGCTCGAATCTTTCTGAATTCTCTGGGAAAAGACACCGGCTGGCTGTGGTGCCACCGCAGTTAAAGAGGGTAGAGCAAAGCCAGGATAATGGTGGCACCGGAGTGGGAACGAACGGGGAGGCTGTGCTGGGAGAACAAGCCCTGCAGAGGGTCCCTGGAAGGGCTGAATGAAAGGGGGAGGAGGGATGGAGGCCTGATAAATAAGATGAACCTCAAACTGGCTGGCTCGCTAGATACGGCTGAAAAATCAGAGAAAGGAAGAGACTGACTTTGGATTCTTTGGTGTGTTCAGATGTCATGATGGATCCTGATTGTGACAAAAACAAGTCTAGATGGATCTCTCTGGCTAAGAAACGCATGAAAGGGTCCCATTAGCCAAATTTGTGCTATTCAGAGTGATAGTTCTATGACAGATAGGGTCACAGGTTGCAACTTGATGAAAATAGGCAACTAATTTTTTTTTAGTTTATTAATGGTGTACTAGAGACCAGC
This sequence comes from Masticophis lateralis, assembly GCA_030761175.1. Lineage (NCBI taxonomy): Eukaryota > Metazoa > Chordata > Lepidosauria > Squamata > Colubridae > Masticophis > Masticophis lateralis. The sequence goes on along the minus strand of JAUDYJ010000005.1, from coordinate 122,178 downwards.
AAAAGAGGCTGAGCCTCTATCAGGAGCCTAGCTGCTCCCCTGTTCAAAAGGAGGCGCCTTTTTTCCTTCTGAGCTTTCCTCAAACGGAGCTTCCCTTTTCTCCATTTTGCCCAAATAGATAATAGCCTCTAAAATCCCAACGGCCACTATGCCTTCACCAGCCTCCACTGTGCATGAATTCTGGCTTGGGTTAAATGTGACCTCGTGTCAATTTATAAACCGTAGGAAATGGAATTTTGGCCTATTTGAACCTGTGCTAATAGTGATCGGCTGTTAGAGGATTGAAGCAGCTGCTGGTTTGGAAGGCCAGTGCGGCTTTGGCTGCCATCAAAAGTTGTGTTGCTGAGATGGCTGCCAAGGCTTGTGCAGAGAGGGACCTCTGCACAAATTCATCTTGTGTGCCAGTTGTGCCCATTCTGGACTGGGACCAGTCTTGCTCATGCTCACTCCTGCCTCATCTTTGCCCAACGGACTGCTTCAGGGCACCCAACCTGGGGCTGCCCTTGAAGACCATCTGGAGGCTGGAACTAGTCCAGAAGGCTACAGCGCAAGGAGTTTGAGTGCCCAGCAGCTCAGCCAGGATACAGCACTGACCTGTCAGCTGCATTGCTTTTCTTTTCTCCCTGGGTGCAATTCATAGTGAGAACAGAGGGTGCCTGCTGGTCCTCTTTCTCTCTCTTGGCCTGGCTGTTGGCCCCTCGGGTATCCCTTGTGTTGCGGAATCCTTTCGTGAGTTAGTGAGTCTCATTCCAAGCCAGCCACTCATTTATCTGCTGCCGATAATGGAATTTTTTAATAGCAAGTCCATTATTGGCACTGGAGGCCTGCCAGCTCCCAATAGGAGAATTGCCTCCTGGAAGGCCTGTGGGTTTTCTTCCTCCTCAGCAACCTGTTTTCCAGCCTCTTCCTTTCAGCTGCCCTGGCTGGTAATGTTTGGAGAGGAGATCTCTCCCCACCAAATGCCAATTTGCTCCCTTGGCTTCTGCGGTTGTCCTGTGCCTGGGGCTTCTGGGTGTCTCACCTTCCTGCCAGAGGGCAGTCATGGGGTCCAGCCAGCAGGCAGCTTTCCCTGCCAGAGAGGACCGTCAAACTTGTTCAATGTTGACAGGAAACCGCTGGGTATAGTCACCCATCAGCTCAGGAGCCTGATGTGCAGCTCAATCTGGGTTGTGCAGGTGAAACTGGCAGCGTCTGGTCCCAGGCTCTGGAGGCAATTTGGGTCTAGATGGGGTGGCTCAGCTCAGCCCTGCAGAGTCTGGGACATTTTCAGCTTTGGCCTTGGATGGGGGGGTCGTTTCCCCATCTGAGCCTTAACGCGCATTTGAAGGAGTCCTCCTGGGTGCCCAGCTTCTGCCTGAAGAGCAGGTGGCATCTTGGCTGGAGGGCCCTTCTATCTGGTGCACCAATTGTGCCCTTCCCTCCACCGAAAAGCCCTTTGTTAGCATCCCAGTACTTCACCATTGCATGGCTGTCCTTGGAGGTCACCCAGAGGCTGATGTGAAGTGGTGCCTATGAAGTGAGGGGGGGGGACCCAAGAAGGAGAGGGGAGGGCGAGACAAGAGGCAGCCCACCCTGTAGCTGGATAGGAGGCCGAGAGTCAGGAGCCTCCTGCCTAGAAACTCCCAGGTTCCTCCATTCGGGTGAGGGTTGTTAAGCTTTGGTCTGGCCAGATCCTGTCTGTTGGGTAGTGGGCAGATAAAGAAGTGGACTTTGGCTGGATTGTTCTAGGTTGCTCTTGGGCTGGGCCTGTTGGCTCAGTTGGTTCAAAATGTAGCATGGTGGGCAATAATGGGCAGGCATTCCCCTTCTCTTCTGTTAAATGCTGCCCTCCCTCTTGCAGGACTGAGGTTCCTTCTCTGCTGCAGTGCCCACGCTCCACAGGTGGCCCCCAGGTTTCAGCCTTTCGTTCAGCAAACCCTCAGCAAAGTCATAGTAGTGATGCCTGGAACTATGGCTGCTGCAATGCCCCAGCCGTCCCAGGATCAACATTTGGGTGCTTGCAGCTCACCCACACAAGCATGCTCCCCCCATCTCTCCCTCCACCCTGTCCCTGCCACTGCTGGCCATGATGATTCCCCAGGACGGCGAAGGCCAGCCACAGCAGCAGGGGAGGAGGAGCTGAAGAGGAAGCAGCCCCACCTTATCAAGGCTTGAGGCTGGGTGGGACCAGGCTGGAGTCGGTCTTCTTGGCTAACAGTTGGTGGGATTCAGTTAACAATGGCATCCCTGCCACTAAGTGATGTGCTCACTTGACCAAAGTATTTTAAAAGCTCATCACTTAGCGATGAAAATTCTGGTCCCAGCTGCTGCCAGACCTTGAGGGCTGCCTGTAGAACAGCACCCCCAAGAACTATTTGGCCCCAAAATCTGAGAATATCAAGGCCATCTGCCATTAAGCCATACTGTGTCTCTCTTTGTGTAAAAGTTCAGGCATTTCATGTTCTTGAGGTGGACGCCCCCTGGATTCCGGGGTTTATCAACTTATAGCTTGTCCCCCAACTCCATCTCTGGCAACCTCTGCTTCTCCCAGTTGGAGGCACATTTGAGATGAATTCTTCTGGGCCTTCACACTGTCTAGGATCACCACCCTTCTATTGCATTCAGAGCCTGCCTTTTGGTCACCCCTCATTGCTCCTCTTCCTTGTCCAGTTTCCTTCCTCTTCTTGGCTATGGGAAAAATTCTTGCCTCACTTCCCCACTGGCACTCTTCCCGTGCCTTGCCAGCCCCCCCCCGTACCCTCTGAGATCTCGGCCCCTCTGCTTGGCCAGGGTTTATGATGGAACATGGAAATAAATGTCCCTCCTGCATGGAACAAAGAGCATTTCAAGAGGTCCTGGATATTGGCTGCGAGACCACCAGCCACTGTTTCTGCAAGAGGAATTGCACCCATGGGCCACGCCTCTCGCGCCTCTCTCTCTCCCTCTCTCCCTCCCTCCCTCCCTCCCTCTCTCTCTCTCTCTCTCTCTCTAATAGCCTCCCACCGGACAGTAAGCTCGCACAGAGAGGGCCTCCTCCGGGTGCCGTCGGCCAGACAGTGTCGGCTGGCGACCCCCAGGGGGAGAGCCTTCTCTGTGGCGGCACCCGCCCTATGGAATGACCTACCCCCGGAGATACGCAGGATTCCAGATCTCCGGACCTTTCGCCGGGCCCTTAAAACCCATTTATTCCATCTAGCTGGGCTAGCTTGACCCCATCCTCCGTTTTTAAATTTGAAATTGATTTTAAATTGGATTGTTTTAATTCTTGGCCGAATAATATTTAATAATTTTTAATTGTTTTTAACTTTTGTATACCATGTTTTATTCTGGCTGTTCACCGCCCTGAGTCCGCAAGGAGAAGGGCGGTTTATAAATTGAAATAATAAATAAATAAATAAATAAATAAATAAATAAATAAATAAATAAATAGATAAATAGATAAATAGATAAATAGATAAATAGATAAATAGATAAATAGATAAATAGATAAATAGATAAATAAATAGATAAATAAATAGATAAATAAATAGATAAATAAATAGATAAATAAATAAATAATGAGGGTTAGGGTTGGGTGGGTGGGGCATGTGCGGGGCCATGCACACATTGCATTTTGGGGGTTCAGGCACTTTGGGCACTCGGTCCGGAAAAGGTTCGCCACCACTGGTATAGGCAATTCCCTGGCCTTCTGGCCTTTCCCCCGGCTCTCAGGAGTTCTCAAAGGTCATGGTCACTGATTTCAAGGTCATACCCACCAATTCCTTTTACCCTCTGTGAGGTAAACCTGGGCTGGGCAGCTCGAAGCAGAAGCTCTCCATTCTCCTCTATCGCCAATGCACTGACTGTGTCCTTGTCCTCCTCGCCTGGACACTCGCACTAGCCTGCGCTGCCTGACGGTGGATTGGGAGAATCAAAATTCTTTGGAAATACTTTTTAAACCTTTTTTTTGGCATGGTGAGCTCAACAACTGTTTTGGGAAGTCCTACAAAATCTTTGTTCAAGCCGTAACACACTTCCACATACCCATGTTGTAAATGATAGGCTTTAATAGTGAATAACCAGAATTTTGTTCTTTTAAAAAAAGCAGGACCCCCTGTGCTCCCCCACCCCCGATTATCATCTCATTGATTGTTCAAAGCCAGGAGGGGTTCCACCCTCTGCATAATAAATGCCCTCTGTTGAATAGGGTTTCTTGACCGGATCTTTTCCAGGACCACGAATGAGGAATGTGTTTGTTTTCTATTTTCTGTAGCAAATTGGGGGCCATCCAAAAGCTGGGGGTTGTGCACTGGGGCGATGGGGTGCAAAAGGTACTCCTGGGGGCAGGGAGAGCCTTTCACAGGCTGGGGTCAGTCCTCTAGCTGCAACACTATGGTGAGGAGCTGTCGTGCCTCTAAATCCTTGGCCAGAGGGGGTGTTGTCGGTAACCTCACCCTTTGCATGTTTTGTGTGTTCCTTTAGGTCAATGGCACCGACGCGGAGTATGAATATGAAGAAATCACGCTGGAAAGGGTAAATATCTGCTCTAATCCATTGAGTGAGTTCATTCATTCTGCTGTAAATTAGAATTCAGCAGGCCCGGGCGGGGTGGAAATGCATCCTTCCCCCGTTTCTCCTTCTCAGTGGCTCTTGCCAGTCTTCCCCATTCAGTGGTGCTCGGTGCTCCATTCCACTGGTTCCATGCTCAGGTTTTCTGTCTTCCTTAACCTAGTTAATCTGGCCATGCCAAAGCTAGGATGGGATCTTTGATTACCTCTTGGCATAGGTTAGCTGGCTGTCGACCAGCTCCTCTTGAATGGTCGGTTCAAACCAGCCTGCAGGATTTGATTGCCAAGGGAAGCCGTGCTCCCCATTTCCTGGCTGGCAAATCCAATCTGCCTCCCACCTTTTTAAGCAATGTCCCCAGGGTTATATCAACCGAGGTTGGAGCGACCCTGGTTGTCACCTTTCTAGCCCCACTTCCACAGGTTCAGCCTACCGTAGCAGCCATGCGCCTTGTGAATTCCTGGGGTGGAATCTTTAGGCCTCTCTCTCGATGAGAAGGCAGGCAGTGGGGGGTTTTCCATGTTGAGGCAGAACTGGAAGGGCAAGAGTGGTGTGGGTGCCAGTTCCCTTGCCAGCTGAGGGGGGCTCCTGAGGTGCGTGTTTTCTCACGGGATCAGGGCCTTCCTTCCACCCTTCCCTCAGACCCTCCCGGGCCTTCTTACTTCAGGATGAGCCCTCGGTCACCCAGGTGCTCCAGGGCAGTAACTGTGGGCTGCTTTTTCAGGGCAATTCTGGGCTGGGATTTAGCATCGCAGGAGGCACGGACAACCCTCACGTGGAGGACGACTCCGGTGTGTTCATTACGAAGATCATCCCAGGAGGGGCGGCTGCCCAAGACGGGAGGCTGCGGTAGGTCTCCCCCCTCCCTCAAAGGCCGTTGCTGTCAGGTGTGCAGAACCTGCAATCTGTAGCTGGGGGGTGGGGGTGGGGCTCTGCCTACCTCAGTGGCATCTTGATTGCCATTCGTCTCTGATGGGTTGCGTTCATACAACGCATTAAACCTGGTTAGTGAATTAACCCCCATTTTTCTGGATTTGCCCAGTAATTACGCTGCTGTGTTCACATAGCATAGAGGGTATCAGTGGGAGCGTAGACATTAGAATCGCTAGACCAAATCAAGGGGGGGGGAGGGGTGGATATCCAGTTTGGTTTTGGAAACCTTCCGCAGTTCTTCTAGCCAGACTGTCCCATGGCTTCACGGCTGTTATTGTTAGGAAGTTCTAAGCTGCTTGAAACCTTTTCTAGAAATTAAATCCATTGGTCCTTGACCTGCTGCTGTCGGTTTCAGGGGAACAGTTCCACTCTCGTTTCACACAGGGCTGCTGTCACCTCTCTCCCTAGCCGCCTTTGTGACAAGCTCACCTGCGCAGAAACCCGGTGACTTCCGTTGTTCTGCATAAGGAGTCTGGGAACCCTCCCAGACGCTCTCCTCTGAGCCTGCTCTGGTTTCCTTGCCTTTCCCAGCTCGAAGCCCAGGACCAGGACCCCCCCTGAGCAGCCACAGAACTCTCTGGAAGTGTGGATGCAGTTCTCCTATTAATGCAGCCCCTGCCCAGTTAAATGCCTCCTTGAATTGATCTCAGGGCAATTGTCCTCTAGCCAGTTTTCCTAGCTTGGTATCATTTGCAGGCCTGGTAAGCCTCCTTTCTGTCCCTTTTCTGACAATGTTGGGTAGCCTTGGCTGAAGAGCAAGCCCATAATAGCCCCCCCTCCCCAGAGAATGGAGAAGAACCGACTGTATGTGGTTAGTTGCTTGCAAAAAGAAAGGAGTTGCTAGCCCTTGTGTATCTTGTCTTGAGAGGGGGGACGGACGGGGGGCTGCTAAGTTTTCCAACTCAAGAAGCCAGAAATCTTCCCATTGGAAATACAAAATTAATTCTTCACGAGAATCTTTTTCCACTGCCCATCCCGATTCCATCCTAGGAAAACTTTTTCTACATAAAATAGTACAACCAAATAGAAAAGTGGATGGGGAGGAGATAATGTATATTCAGAACGAATACAGAAATCACCCGATAAAGAGGGTACGCAATGCGTCAACTTGTTTTATGGACTATTTTTCCCCATGCAATGCTGTTGTCACTGGACTAAACCTGCCTTGCTGTTCTCATTTTATTTTCTTTATTTCTGGAAAGGGAAGCTGCACCAGAGTTCTCTAGCAAAAAGGATTCAGGCTCTAGAGCCTGGCTCCCTTTGAAAGGCTGTCTTAGTGGCTCTTTGAAATCGACGTTATTAGGTTTTTCAGTTATCTTGATTATTCGGGGAAAAAGGCATGGAGGGCAGGCTAAGAGCGGTGGGCGAAGGCTCCAAGAAAAGAGGTTGAGCTCAGAGGGGCTTCCCCCCTTTGCCAGCTGCGGGTAGTGGAAGGAATTTCCTTTGCTGGGCCTTTCACTGAGCAGCGGGTTAGATTAGAGGACCTCTGAGGTCCTTCCCAATTCTGTGATTTTTTGGAAAAGGGACACCAAACTCGATGGCCCTTCAGAGACTCACAACGCTCGGCAGTAGTTTCTGTAGGGCGGGCTTATCCAGCACAACCCTGCCCCCCAATTCAGTTTATCCAGTTCCTGGGCTGGGGAGTTGTACACAAACAATTCCTCTCCCGGGGTCCTGGGGATTGAGTGGATGTTGTGAAGCTAATGCCAGAATACCATGGGGAGGGGGTTCATTTGGGAAGGAGTTTGGTGAGATTGTGATGGGAGGGGTGTGATTGTAGCTTCGTTGAGTGCCCTGGAAGAAGCGTTTTGCACGGCCCCTCTTTCCGCTGCAGCAGGTCACGGAGGAGCGGTTGGGTGTCTCCTTTATCAAACCCCTAGGGAACCCATCAGCAAACAAACACACGGGAAACTGTGTCATTGCAGGATAAGAAGTTTATTGTGTGTTTTGTGATTTAGAGAAATGGTACAACGAAACAGGTGGGATGGACGTATGGCAGTTTTTCATGGGATTTGGCGGGCAGGGGTCCTTCTAGGATCCTGACTGAATGGCCATGGTTGCCAGGGTCTTTGCACAGCTTCACGTGGTGGGGTCTAGAACAGGGGTGTCAAACTCAAGGATCTGGCCCGCAGGGTGCTTAGATCTGGCCTGTGGGGCCACCTTGGAAATAGTGAAAGGACCGGCCCGCGGTGCTTCTGCCAGCAAAAACGAAGCTTGGGAGGGTTGCACATGCCCCCCCCCCCCCAAGCTCCATTTTCACTGGCAGAGGGTTGCAGGAGGCTGTTGCAGCTGAAAACGGAACTTGGGAGACCATTTTCACTGGCAGAGCGCTTGGGCCACCACAGGTGCCGCCAACACGAGTGATGTTAAACTGGCCACCCCTACCCTGGCCCTCCGAAGTCAAACACAACCCGGATGTGGCCCTCAATGAAAATCGAGTTTCACACCCCTGGCCTAGAACAACTCACCATGGCCAACTCACTGCGGGACAATGCAACACTGTGTTGATCTTTCCATCCAGTTACATTTATTATTGGTGCCATATATTTCAAGAAATGTCTCACAGTGAAATGAGGCAGTATTCACATGTGAAGGAGATCTTAAAAGTTGTTTAGTCCATACTGATGGCTAAAGGAAGCGCCCTGCTGTGGGCATTAGGCGGGCATTCAGCTTGATTTATTAATTTTCATAAACATCTGTCACCTCCTTTGGTTGTTCAGAAATGTGCTCCAATTTCAGGCCATCCTCAGGTTCTTCCTTGAGATTTGCTGGAGTCTCTTGGTAATTTGAAAAGCCGCTCTAGAGTTTCCCCTCCCCGGCTCCGGTGGCAGCTTCCTCCAAGTGCTTTGGCCATTCCTGGCTGAGCTTCCCTGCATTGTGGCTGTCTTTTCTTCCTTGTCTTCCCTCTTCCCCACTGATTGGGGATGGGGGAAAGCCCCCAAAGGGGAGACAGTGGAGAAAGGAAGCAGGCAGCCTTAGAAGAGCAGGGAGGAAAGATGAGGGCAGTCCTGGGAGAACGCAGACAGAGGTCCTCCAGGGAGGGAGTCTGGCTGCATGTATGGCAAGCAACTCGGGCAGTCTTCCTCCAAAGAAAGAGGGTGAAGGGGGGGGGGTTGTTGTGTTCCTCAGAGTGCTGCTTTGCTCCGTGTTGATCAGCCTCCAGTCAGTCAGAGCATTCAGATCTGCCTGGGAGATCTGTTTTCTCCCATACGCATGCACAAGCCGAATGTTGGAAACCTCTCCTCTCCCCAACGCAGGGTGAATGACTGCATTTTGCGTGTGAACGAGGTAGACGTCCGCGATGTGACTCATGGCAAAGCTGTGGAAGCCTTGAAGGAGGCAGGCTCCATGGTCCGTCTGTCCGTCAAGAGGAGGAGGCAAACCACGGAAAGAATGGTGGACATAAAGCTGGTGAAAGGGCCCAAAGGTTTGTCAGCAGCTCTGGGTGATGCCCCCCCCCCCAGCAAAGAGGGTCTCCTCTTCCCCGCCCTGCAGAAAATGCCCTTTCCTGGAGGTGGAGGGGCATCTGGGCTGAGTCCCAACTTTGCCAGCGTCTCCACCTGAGCATGAACAAGGCAGAGCTGTTGGGATCCACTCTGGAGTGACCCTTGGAAAGCCTCTCAGCGGATTCCCTTCTGTCCCAGGGAGGATCCTGGGCCGCATGGTTTGTGGGTTGATGCTGATGGCCTTCGCTTTCTTGAAGCAGGTCTCGGGTTCAGCATCGCTGGGGGTGTCGGCAACCAGCACATCCCTGGAGACAACAGCATCTACGTCACCAAAATTATTGAAGGCGGAGCTGCACATAAGGACGGACGGCTTCAGATCGGAGACAAGTTGATGGCTGTGAGTTTAAATTTGTTCTGGCTTTTTTCATTCTTTCTTTGGGCAGTTCTGTCCGCTTTTAGCTTTGCTAGGACACTCTGGGGCCCGTCTGACAACTCCAAAAGAGTCTCAGGCTGAGGTGAAGGTTTGGAGGTGAGTTGGCCTTGGGTTCCTCTTAGAGAAAGCTAGGATGCCACACAATCTCACTGGTGTTCCTAGAGCAGGAAGGAGTCTGAACAGGTTTTAGAAAAGAAAGAGAATTGGCTTTGAATCTTGCATATCTCATTGGAAGTCACCCAGGGCCACTTTGCAGGAGAGAGGGGTGGCATAAAAATTTAATAAATAAGTAAAACAATAAATAAAACCAGTATTAGAACTGGGCCATACGAATTATATAAGTCTGGAATTTATGAGGTCAGCCACAGATACTTTGAGATCTGAACTCCTGAAATATGTTGAGCTGGATGAAACCCATCGCTGGGCTTTGGCCCATGCAGCGACCCTCAGAACAGGCCTCCTGCCTGGCACTCACCCTTTAGGGAAGGCCAGATGGGCTCCCAACTACCCACTGCCTTTCGCCAGCTCTGAAGATGTGGCTGCGTTCCTGGGCAAGGGCAGTTGGAGCGTCAGCATATTTATCTCAGCTGCTGGATATGCATGTTGTTGTTAGCCCAGAGTCACTATGATGAAACAGGGGGCCATGTAAATGGAATAAAAAACTAAGTTGTCATTGCGTTGGCTTATTTGCCTCCTCTCAGGAAAGCTCTATGAAGGAGCTCAAAACCCTATCAAGGCAGCTTCAAAAAGACTAAAAGCACCATTAGCATAAAGTGAAAAGCCAAGTGTGGCTTTGCCAAATCCCAAAACATTTCCACAGGCTGAGAAACCATCTGGCACCCTAGAGGGGTCTTATCACGTGGCCCCCTTGCACTTGGACAGTGGTATTCCTGTTAACATTTACAGGCTGTCATAAAAGGCTGTTTTGCTTGCATGGCTGATTTTAAGTGGGTGCCCATATCCTCTTAAGACAAGGCCGGTTGGAATACCAAATAGAGTGGGTCAAAAGGACCTCCAGCCAATAACCAAGGCCTCCAAATTCCATGTTTCACCCTTGCGAGAGTGCACTCTCTCTTCCTTGCCTCCTTCCTCTGTTCCTGAATCCCCCCCACACACCTGAATTTGAGGACTTGGAAACCCACCCCTCCCCTTCCGCCTGGCACAAGCCATTCTAGATGAGGGACAGAGCTGAGAGTCATCAGCCTATTGATGCTGTTTCAGCTCCGTTGTCTATATAGTTTTCTCCGATGGTTTCATAGAATTTTAGGATTAAGATGGATTATTTAGGCCGTTGAATCTAACCCCTTGTGCTCATACACAAATCTATGTGCTGATCGCCTATGTGCTGTCCTTCCCTTCTCATCACTGCTTCAAATTTGATATCTGGCACTGGGCTTGAGATGAATGTGATCAAGACAAAATAAAGTGGAATAATTACTTTTGGAAATCATGCCTCTATTTTTCTTCTACATGTTAAGAGCAATATAATTACACTGGCAGCCTGACGCTACATACTGTGGGCACATGATACACACAGTTTACATTGCTATCTTGAAATCTCTTCCTGTCCAGTCTTTGCTCTGTGACTGGGGGTGGGGGGAGAAAAAAAGCAGGCGATTTCTGTAGGCAGTTTCTCCTTTGCCTGATCCTTTGCTAATACCAGCATGATCATGTTATTTTTGATGTGTAGACTTTTGAAATCCTTCCTCTAATCTTGCTCTGCTGAGGGAAGAAAGGGAGAAGGATCTAGGACAACCCGCCATGGCCAACTCGCCACTGGACAAGAGTTACACTAATATTGAAGAAATGATGGAATAGAATCTTTAAAGAAACGATGCCAAAAAAGGGACAAATGAAATGTGAATGAGAAAAATTTAAATATTTTTTTATTTATTTTAATTAATTAAATTGAATTGTTGAATTGTCCCCTGGCGAGTTACCCTGCGGAAAGTTGGCTGTGGTGAGTTGGCCGCTGTGAATTGACCATGGCAAGATGGCTGCGGGGAACTGGCTATGGCGAGTTGTCCCATTTCAGTGGGAGAAGACAGGTCAGGCAAAGAAGAAATAGTGTACTGAGATTGCTTGCTTCACCCTCCCCACCCATAGAGTAGAGAGATTGAAGGAATTTCAAGGGAGTAAGTTGTTTGTGTAATGTCATCTCCCTGCTTGCTGGTGCAATTGTGCTGTGTTTGAGGTATACAAGACAGCAAGACATCAATTCCAAAGGGCAGAGGAGTCTTTGGAAAGCAGACAAAAGCTGAATGTGTGAAACGGACGAGTCTTGTGTCTCCAAATGTGGCTGTGTGTGTAAATTTTTTTGTAAAGAATTTTGATTGTAATAGTAAAATTTAATACAAACTAAATTTAAAAGAGAATAGAGACAAGGAGTAAAAGGTGCAAGGAAGAAGAAAAAGAAAAGAATATAATAAAAAAATACATAAAGAAGTAACTTCATTGCAAGAGTACAAATAAATTCATTAACGCTTCATCTCCTATAAATTTACAAATATTTATTTCTTCATCCCATATGCCATTTTTTATCTATAAGCAAATCTGTGAAACTTTTTTTCCAGTTTTGATGTCAACAGAAAGCCTATAAAGGTAGCAAGAGATAATAACATATATTGTTTTAACTTTGATCAAATAAACCAGTTTTATATTTCTTCATTTTATTGCTTTCCTTCAAATATTGTCATAGGATTTGATTTCACTTCACTTTGTGTTCTCATTACTCACACTTTTTCAAGATTTTAATAAGCCTCTCTTGTAAATCCAATAGGAAAAATAGTAGCTAGGTCACTCTCCTGTTTTGTCTGAGCGGCTGTGAGTTTGATACTAGATAGTGCCAGATATTTCTCTCTTTGGGCGCAAAGAGAAAATACTTGTTATGAGCTCTGTAGGTGTCAGGAAGGGCATCCAATCATTAAACTCTCAGCTCCATTTAGTTGCCACACCTCCACCCCAATGCAAGGGATTACAGGGTCATTAAAAGAAAGAAACTCTCTTGGTTTGTTGTTTGTTTTTCTCTTTTAAATTTTAAAGCATCAGCCAGTTTTTTTTGTAGACCCAGTGAAATATCCTTTTCTAAATCATTCTCTTGGACTCTCAATTATAAATCCGCTTTTGATACCATTTCTATCTTGTCAGATATAACTTATTCTACTGTTGACATTACGTCAATAGCATCTTTTGAACACAGTCTGTTCATAGAAACGGACATTACTACTGATATTGTTAATATTGTGGCTGTTTCTGATTCCATTCTTCAAAAGTCTTCTGTATTTTTATTCTCATAATGTTTTGCATCAATCATAGCAGCAGTCTGGACACTTTCTGCTTGCGCCAATGTGGTTCCTTGGCTTGTGATACAGAACAGCACTGGTGATTCTCAGGGAAGGTCTATTTTTTTCCAGGGATAAGTTCCTTTTGTATCTTCCCTCTTCCAGGTGAACAATGTTTGCTTAGAAGAAGTGACCCATGAAGAAGCAGTAGCTGCTTTAAAGAACACATCTGATTTTGTCTATCTGAAACTTGCAAAGCCCAGCAGCATGTTCATAAATGATGCTTATGCACCTCCTGAGATCACTGGCTGTAAGTTTGAATTTGAGATGGCTGTTTTTTATTAGAAAAGAATTAGCTAAAAGCATTTTTTCTCTCCTTGTCCTTTGTTGACATTTTGTTATGTGCCAACAATTTTCTCTTTTGAACATTTTATTAGATTATAGAATAAAATACAAAAATACAAAAGCAAATAGGAGGACACAGTGGGGAGGAGGAGGAGGGGAAAGAAAAAGGGGGGGGGGAAGAGAAAGAAAAAAAAGCCTTGACTTTCAACTCCCTCTGTTGCAATAGAATAAAGCATTAACATCGAAACCCTCAACTTTTTACTTTTCCATAACAATATAAAATAGCCATTTCTATAATTGTGTGCCAACAATTTTCATGTAAGAATAAATAGCATTTTTATTTCTGTTGTCTCAGTGTCTAGCAAAACCATACATAATGTTGCTAAGATACAGTAATTGAAGAGAAAGGAGGGAAAAGATCTTTGCATGGGTTCTTGAGCCAAAGGATGGCAAATAGATGGAGAACGATCCTGGCCACTTTTGCAAACCTCTGGGAAAATCTGCAGGTGCAGGAAGGGAAGCTTGGCTGGATAGAAGTGCATCCTTACGAAGGGTGGGAGATGTCCTTGACTCTCAAAATGGCATAATTATAATTTAATCCAGAAATTTCCTGAGATTTATATATTCATTGGCATCCTTCAGTCTCAAAAGACTATGGTCTCGTGCTCTAGAAAGAGGTCCTAAAACAGCATCTAGTGTGACTAAAAAGGCCAATTCGAGAGTGGCGATCCCTTCCACACTGAGGGCAGATATATTCTGTCCCCTGCCCAGCCCCCAGTTTTCGCTGATTCTGGGACTGCCCCTTTGCCTCAGCCTGCCGAACAAGTATCTCTCGAATTGGAGAAGGCCATGCTGCGTCTTTAGCCTCCAAGCTGAACGATCGGAGGTCAAGGTTTCCCAGTTGTTAATGTCTATTCCCAGGGCCTTTAGGTCCCTCTTGCAGATATCCTTATATTGCAGCTGTGGTCTCCCTCTGAGGCGCTTTCTCCTCAGGGAAAGAGATTTAAATAATTTGTTTATTTAACATAATTCAAAACCTTCCCCACTCCTAAGGGCTCTGAATGATCAACAACAGAGAATAAGAATTACATAACAAAAATTAGTGCGGAGGCCACGTTCAGCTTAGGGCCTTCTTTAATCATGAGCAGCCCTCCCCCACACTTCTGACGGGATGGTCCCACTGTGCGTTTGTGCTGCGGGAGGTCTTCGAGGTCACAATCGGGACTTTGAATTGTGCCTGGATTCCTATTGTTGACCAGTACAGTATGGGCAGTCCTCACTTACTGACTTCAGTGACCGTTTGAAGTTACAACAGTGCTAAATGTAGCAGATTTATGGCCAGCTCTTGAAGTTGTGGCTGTTGCAGTTTCCCTGCAGTCACATCATAGAAATTGGGGCACTTGGCAACCAATGTGCACCTTCACAATAGTCACAATCCTGCCCCACCGTGATTGCCATTTGTGGCCTTTAAGCCACCTTCCAACAAGCAAAGTCAAAGAAGAGCCTGGCACGAAGTTGCAAGTCACAGTCATGTGACATTCTGCTTAATGACCATGAGTAGTTCATTTAAGGACTGCAGCTGTAACTGCCGTTGTAAGTTGAGTGCTGTTGAGCGATTTTTCCATTTACAACCACATTGTGCAATGAGAGTTGCCAGTTCTAGTCACAGTCGGAAAGTGAGGACTACCTGGAACTTTAAAATTGTTTTCTACAGCTGTAATTCTGGGGTCATTCTCAAAGGCAGCCCCATGTAAAGCTCATAACATTAATCGAGTGGTGGTCGAGACGTGAATTAACATTGCCAGGGCATCGTGGGTTGCCCTACCAGGGTAACACCTGGCAGACCAGCCAAAGCTGCCCACCTGCTGCTTGAGCAGGAGCCAAGAATCTAGCAGATCTGAACTCGCAAACCGTCTCCTTTTCTTGGAGGGCATCGCTCTGCTCTCCCCCACCCAGTCTGAGCGGAGCAGCTCTTCCTCTGACTGCTTTGTTCAGCTTCAGCTGTCTCCCAAGGCTGATGTTCCACTGGTTCAACTTCAGCAGCTTCTTTGAATCCAGAGCCATCTGAGTGCTGGACCTGGCTTCGGTTTATCTGCGGTCTCCATATCCTCACTCGGCCAGAGTTTCATTCCTTGGTCATCTGACAATCCAATTACTTCCTTTGGGTGTTTTTTTCTTTTTTCTCTTCCATCCACGAGCTCCTTGAACCCGTGGCCTGGTCCTCAGAGCACTTTCTGAAACAGTTCCATCCTCTTCATGCTGTCCAGCACGTGTTAGCTTTCTCCTCTGGGCCTATTTAAAAAGGGCTTTGCCCCCATTTTGAGATTCTTCACCAGGATCTGCAAGTTCAGCTTCTCTTCCAAAGTTTCCCACAGCCAAACAAATTAAGATACCACTGTCGGGGGCGGGGGGGGGGGAGGTGGCCTGAATTGGCAAATACGCTGTATGTAGATGGAGTGACTGCCAGTCTCAGCAGAGTCTGTGCTTGGCACTCAGAGGTTAGGCAACCCAGCTCCCTGTATGGGATCAGGCGGCCAATGCTGGGCTGCCTTCATGGCTGCCTAATGTGGATGACCAAAGGATTAAAGAAGGGCAGCAGAGTGGCTGGGAAAGAGAAAGGGCATTCTCCTCTTTCATTCCACCCCCACCCCTCTACCTGTATGTCAGGTGGTAGCAGATGGGCCTAGGTGATATGCCCTGACATTAAGGGAGACATGGCAGGTCAGAACTTACCTATCCAGGTGCTTAGCAGTGGCTCCTTATTGGGTTGGGGACAGGGGGTCCCCCAAAGTTCGTTCTAGGGCCTCCCAGTCATCTGGCCTGGAGGTCGAGGTGCAGCTAAGAAGGCCACTCTTTTCATTTGGCATCAGTAGCTTAGAGGTGCCAGGCAGGTGAAGGGGCAGCTGCCAATTGGCCCCAGGCAACAGAGGGCACCTTATTCTGAATGACCTTCCCTCTCCCTCCCCGCAGCTTACTCTCAGCCTGCGGAGAACCACGTCAGCCCGTCAAGTTACCTGGGCCAGCCTTTGCCACCAGCCTCCCCAGGGAGATACTCACCTGTTCCTAAAGCAATGCTGGGAGAAGACAAGATCACCAGGTAGGAAGCATCTGTGCCTTTGCAACCACTTCTGCAATATGTCACCAGATGTGGCTGAGCACTTGGGGGCGGGGGAGGGTGGGGGGGAGTGGAGAAATTCCTGGAAGAGAATAGCTGAAGCAGGGCACCCCGAAGGGAAGGAGGCGCCTGTTGAGAGCGGGTGTCTGTGGGGCTGTTCACTGCCCGGAAGGAAGGCTCTCGTTAGGCGGCTGAAACTTTGCACGGTAGCTCCCACCTCCAAGAAGAGAGATTCTGTCGGTGGATTGCAGGCAGTCCTTGACTTTTGACCGTAAGTTTCTGGAAGGAGTGCTCACAGCTGGAACAGCACTTTCAGCTGTGTCATGGCTGCGTTTCCAGAGCTTGGCAGCTGGGTTCACATTTATGACTTGTCGCAGTTTGGTGCGGCTGTGCGTGATTTGCAACATTTCCTCCTCTCCTTCCTCCTCCTCTGCCAGTTTCCAGAAGACGGATTCAGTTTGAGAACTATATGAGTTGCTTAAGGGTTATATGATTGGAACTTAAAACTATGTGATTCATTTAATGACTGCAGTAAAATAATCATAAATCACATCTGGTTACGTGGGTGCCTTGACAACTGAAACACAGGTGACCATAGGTCACTACCCGTAATGAAGTGCTCTTCCTGTGGGGTTCTTCCTTCTTCCTCATGGCTGGATTGACTGTGAGGCCCGTCGCTTGAGGAAAGGGGGATGTCCAGAGATGTGCAATGATCAGTTGAGCACCGGACAGCAGAAGCAATTGTGCTGCGCGTCCTGACAGCGTCTTCCAAGGAAGATTGGGTGCAGAACGCCTCCCTCTGCCCCGCAGCCCCCAGCAGCTCTGATGAGAGGAGGTGGGAGTGGGGCACTGACTAGCGAGGGCCTGGCTGCTTTTGGGGCCAGTGGCAGAAGTGGGAAGGGAGAGCCGGGATCAGTCAGCAGCCCGGATGGGAAATCCAGGTGGCTTGGCAGAGCTGCTTGTCCGCAGTTGGATGGGGATCGAACATGTTTAATTAAATCGGTTAAGGAGGCACATAGGTTGGATTGAAGGAATAACCTCCAGTACCCAGAAGAGGCCTTGCCGGAATTCCTGCAATGGAACCCGTGTGGTGGATCCAGTCGAAGGACTAACCTTCTGCTTGTTAGACAGTTTCTCTTGTGAAAGTGTCATTCATATGTTCTTTTTTTATGCCTTAGAAATTCTGCCAAGTATACATTCAATGTATACTTAGCATACATTCTGTTAGCTTAAGTATTATGCCAACTTGTGGATGACTTCTCTTAGTGGAAACTCTACTTTTTGGGTCCCTTTTAGAATATTCACAAAATGGAGGTGAGTGGGTTGGACTGCCTTGACATCAAAGTGAAATACAGGTGGTCCTCGCTTACTGTCAAGCCCCAGAGAGGATGCAGTGAGAGCCACTCGAGTTCAGATCTTTATTTGCTTACACTTCTTGGATAGAATCTGGCTATAACCTTCTGATCTCACAGATCTATCCTGGGAGATTCTAGGCTGCGGTTACCCTGAACCTCTTCCTCCTTCCCCCTTCCAGGATGCTGCTGTGCAGTCTCTCAGCTTGGGCCCCTCTGTGGAAGGGGCTGCCTCTTCCCTGGGAAGCTAGAGGTCTTCCTCCCCACTCCTCCTCCAGTTGCACTTTCCATCACACTTCCCAGGGACAAAAGGGCCTGGGAACTCCGTCCCTGAGCGACCCGATTGTCCGGGGGGCTGATGTTGCATGGCTGTGCTGGCTCACGCATGGCATTTGTAGCAGTTCCGGTTGCTGCCATGAGGTGAACCTTGCATGACTGCAGCGTCCAGCATCTGGGTGGTCACCACTTGGGATCTCCCACTGCTTCCTCATTGGATTTGCTTGCCAGAAGCCGACCACAGTGGAGGTTGCAGAGGGTGATCCCTGTGGCCTTGGGGATGCTGCGAGAGCCCCAACCCTTAGGAGGGAACGTAGGGGTCCCTCATCCAAGCATTACTTCTAGGAAACATGAATTCTGAGGGTGGGAAGAGCTGTCATTTGGGTGGAAGGCAGGACCCCTATTTGGGGGCTCTTGAGGAAGGAAAATGTCTGTGTTTTTGTTTTTTTTTTAAATCCTTCTCCTAAGGACAAACGTGGTCTGCCTTGAAGGGCTCCGGGGAAGGCTTTGCAGCCACAGTGTCTGCCGAGGCTCAGCCTGGAGTTCTGTCACTCTGAGCTTCCTCTCTCTCCCTCCCTCCCTCCCTCCCTCCCTCCCTCCCTCTCTCTCACACACACACACAGAGTTGCACTTTATACATTTGTTTTGCGGTGGATGGGTTCAACAGACAAGCTTTAACATAACGAGAGTTCAGTTCCCATTGTCTTCAGCTATTTCCCTGGGAAAAAAAACACTAAAAGACTCAACAGAGGCTACTTCGTCCTTCATTCAATAAAAAGAAATACAGTTCATGCAAATAGTGGAATGCATTGTGTTTATGTAGAAATAGCTTGAGTAAATTGTCGTATTTATTCAATTAATTATCCTGTTCTCTAATAAGAGCAACTGTTAGTGGTTGGTATATTTCTAACATATACTGTTGGAGAATGAGTTAATTCTTTATGTAAATATATACAGTATGTTCCATTTGGAAAAGAGGTTATATAATAACTTGATTTTGAGATGGTTAGGATGAACTATATAGATTTTAATCTATTACATTGACTATAGATGATAATAAAGAAATATGGATTGAAATAGGTATATATAACTTTTACAGATACATATATCTGTGTATATATGTCCTGAGTTTTCTTTTATTATTACTTTTTCTTTCTTTGTCTTTGTCTTTATAAAAACAAACAAACAAAAAAAGAAACAGTATTTAGAGTCTCTGCAGAGTGAGAACTAGTTGATTAAATCCTAGTTCTTTCCAGTTGCATTTGATATATTTTTTGGTAGTTTTAGCAGTAAAAAGAAGAGTTTCTTGCTGAAATCTTTATTTGTATGCCTATTAAATCCTTAATTTGTTGATTAAGAATGCCTTGTGCACCTTTGGCTGTTGTTATCCCGAGGCCACTGCTGTCCGTGCCAGAGTGACTGTAATTTGTTTCTCCTTTTAAGGGAGCCACGGAAGCTGGTGCTGCATCGGGGCTCCACAGGACTTGGCTTCAACATCGTGGGGGGAGAGGATGGGGAGGGGATTTTTGTCTCCTTCATCCTTGCCGGGGGGCCTGCAGACCTCAGTGGGGAGCTCAGGAAAGGAGACCGCATCATTTCGGTAAGACCTTGCAGAGGATACCAGTCAGATCTTCTTGGGCCTCGGGAGTATTCTTCGACAAGAGTCCCCGGACCATGCGGGGCTCTGCCTGGCAAGGAGGGCTGGGGGAAAGGCCTCTGTAACTTGCCAAGAGGCAGTTTGGCCATCTGCAAGAGGCCGGGTTGGGTTCCAAGCTGGTTGATTTGGTGACATCCACATCCTGATGTGAGCGATGGTTCCTTTGTGTTGCTTTTCAGGTAAATGGCGTGGATCTCAAAGCTGCAACCCATGAAGAGGCAGCTGCTGCCTTGAAAAACGCCGGTCAGTCTGTCACTATCGTAGCTCAATATCGTCCAGAAGGCAAGTGAATGATCAGATTAAAACCTCTTTCTCTTGGAAATCTCCTGCTTTAAGATCTTGCAGTGGCAGAGAGGCTCGAAGGCTGAGAATGTTGATGACATGAGTTACAGGTAGTTTGCTTCTTAGGTGACTTTGTCAAGGCCCAAGCACAAAAAGGGTAGGGAATTGATGCAAGGTGCCAGGAAGAGGTCACACTCAGGGGCGGGGGAGGGCCCAGCTCTGAAGCAGAGCCCTCTGGTGGGATCTGGGAGAGGGGCTCCCCCTGTGCCCCCCACCCCACCCCCTCCAGCATTCCAATGGCTCTGAGCCTCTTAGTCCTTGGCAGGCCAGGCTCACCCCCTCACCTGTGGGTCCAGATACGCCTCTTCGTTATCCGCAACCTCATGTGCACTTTCCTTATGTGTCACCTTTTGCTTTCTTCTGTTGTTTTTCTTTTAAAAAAACCCACCCAGAGTCGCAAACTATGATTACCCGGTTTGCAATATTTTAAAAACAAAACGCCTAATAACGTGTTCCAGCTTCATTGTGGGATATTCTTCAGAATGGAAATCTGGCCCTGTGGGAAATGACCCTGCATTGCCTAGTCTAGTCCTCAGTTAGTGACAGTGAGTGAAGCCAGAATTTATGTCAATAAGCACTTTGGTTGTAAAACCTGTTGTCATTTGACCACATTTCTTAATTTATTTATTTAATTTGATTTGTATGCTGCCCTATCTCCATAGGACTCAGGGCAGCTCACAACAATCAAAATACAATTCCAATCCAATAAAAACATGTTAAAAATACATACTTAATGATGGCAAGCCGTTGAGAAGTGAGAATCATAGGTCATTAAGCGAGTTCCTGGTGGCTTGCAGGCAGGTAGGGCACGTGGTGTGGCATGAGCACAGTGGGCCGGAGGTGCTGCTGCCGCTGGGCAGGGGAGGTTGCAAGGCAGTGGTGAAATGTAAAATTTGTTACTACCGGTTCTGTGGGCATGGCTTGGTGTGGGGGGTCGGCCAAAGAGGTTGTAAAAGAAATGCTTTTAAAATCCTCTGATGATCCCAGCTGAGCTGCATGATCATCAGAGGCTTCTTTTTTAACTTTTAAAAGCAGTTTTGGGCTGAAGAGAAAAAATGCTTTTAAAAATTAAAAAGAAGCCTCTGATGATTGCATGGCTAAGCTGGGCATGGGTGGGGGTGGGGGTGGGGGCAGAAATGTTTGCTACCGGTTCTCCAAACCACCCGCTGCCACCGCTACTGGATCGGGCGATCCAGTCCAAACCAGGAGCATTTCACCCTGGTGCAAGGATATTGACCAGAACAACTGGCCACTTTACCTGCCAGCTTCCCCTTGGACTTTGCTAGTGGGAAGCTGGCGGGAGGAGTTGCAAATGGCTGTCACATGACCGTGGGGCGCTGCAACTGTCATAAGTGTGAACCAGTTGTTAGATGCCCATATCATAATCACGTGCGGGGTTGCTGGGGTGGGTGGAAATTCAAGGACCAATTATAAGTATCACTCATTCAGTGCTGTCATAACTTTGAATGGTGGCCATTAAACAAGGACCTTGGTCAAAATTCCTTGGCTGATAGGGTCTGCAGCATGCCCTTTCTGGTGGGGGAGTACAGGGGACAGGCCAGTCCCATTGGGGGGAAAGCGCTTCTTCAGGTAGCCTGGACCACTCTCATACAGGACCTCCAAGGCTAGAATCCACATCTTGGGTTGCACTGGAAGCTGATTGGCAACTGGTGCCATTTGTGCAGCGGTGGTGTTCCTTGGGCCATCCTGGCGGCCCCTAAAACTGTCTGTGCCAGCTGTAGCTTCCGAAAAGTCTTGAAGGTTAGCCCCATGGAGAGCGCATTGCTGTAGTCCAAACACAAGATGACCGAACGCAGGGAGGGCCCAGAGCCGGAGCTCGTTCCCAGCCCTGGAATGTTTTGGCACTGGCTTTATTGTTAATTGAATCTGTTAATCTGTTGTTTAACTGCTTTTAACAATTTATGATTGTTAAAAGCAAATTTTCTTAATTGAATGCTCCCGAGAGCAAGAGTAGGCTTCGGTCAAACAGATAGATAGATAATCCATGTTTCATTCTGTCAAATTTCTAGAGTAAATTTGTGTAGCCTTCCAGTGTCACCCTGTGTGTGTGTGAGCAAGAGAGAGAAAATGAGTTGTTTCACATTGTTTTTGAAATCTTGGGGGGGTGGAGGGGGAAGGATATGTGTTTAAAGGAACACTGGATTAATGGCGGGGTTGTTTCCAAAAGTCTAGATGAGTGTAAGATTTGGGGCAATCAGAAACCTGATATTCTGCAGCAATGGCATTTCTGGAACTGACCCAGCATTTCCCTTTTCCTCAGAATATGGCCGTTTTGAAGCCAAAATACATGACTTGCGAGAGCAGATGATGAGCAGCAGCATGAGCTCAGGATCTGGCTCTCTGCGGACCAGTCAGAAGCGGTCCCTCTATGTCAGGTGAGGCTTCAGGGCTGTTGAGGGGCCTGGCTTTGTTGCTGACCCCACAGCTGAGGAGGCTTTAGAGCCCGGCAGCCCTAGCTAACTTGGTTTGGCAGGATAGGCCTGGATATTTGAGGCTCCCCGGTACCACTGTATCTCTCCCTCCTGGATGTCACAAAATCTGATCCATCAGGGGTTTATCTAGTCATTCTGCTTGGCTTGGCCATCTGCAGCCCCCCCCCTCCCCGCTTTTGTTCTTCTCCAGATGCTCTCATCTGGCTCTCCTCCTCCTCCTCCTCCTCGGGTCTCAAGACATGAGAACCCTTCCTTCACCCAGCATTCACCCTGGCTGCTCTGTTTCAGGATCAGCTCTTCAGCCTCTGCATTTCATTTAAGACTTTCATCCACCCTGTCTCAGTAACACCCATTAAGCCGTATTTGCTTCTCTACATTAAGGCGCTTTCCTGTAGGTTTCTCACACCCTGTGCCTTGGCATGCCAAGGCTCAAAATCTTGGCTCATTAACTTGAGCAATTGGTACAACTGTAGAAGCAAAGCAGAATATATTCGGACTGCAGGAAGAATATGGGACTTATCATTTTTTAGGGTGCTGAAATTGCCACTTAATGCAGCAGCCCCTCCCCCAGCTAATGATGCACCATCAAGCTTCGTCGTGCATGTCCGTTGCCCACCACTGTGTTTGGAGCAGTTAACTGGTTTTCTCCTGGGGATGCAAAGGTCTTCCTTGGGAATCTTGTCCTCCCCGCCAGAATTGCTGGCTTTTTCCTTCCGATTCTGTCCCCTGGCTACCTGTTTTCTCTTTTCTCCCCTTTATCTGCAGAGCCCTCTTTGACTACGACAAGACTAAAGACAGTGGCCTCCCCAGCCAGGGGCTGAACTTCCGCTTTGGCAACATCCTCCACGTCATCAACGCCTCGGACGATGAATGGTGGCAGGCACGACTGGTGATGCCAGGCGGGGAGAGTGACCAGATTGGTGTCATTCCCAGCAAACGCAGGTAGCTGTTTCGCATGGCAGCTTGAAGCCTGCCAGGAAAGGGGTTGCGGGAGAGAGGAGCCCCACCTAGGATTGACTGCTTTTTTATTGGGCTGTCTGTGTGAACTGTTGGTTGGCATCCAGAGGGGCTTCAGAGACTGTCCAATCACATGGTGGCAGGGAGCAGGATGCAGGAACAGGAACAGCGTATGCTTTATTGCTGTTCTAGACAGGAATCTTGCCAGACTAAAGCACACTATATATATAGCAATCAGACAAATCCTGTGAAGTTTTTTTTAATAAAAAGTTTTTTATTTTTATTTTTCATCAACGTATTTAAATGCACAGTCTCTTATCCATCATTAATCATTATTCATTCATCTTATCTTTTTACTTTCATTTGTTAATTGTTTGGGCCTGCTCTTTTACCATTTCCTCTCCTTTATTTTACCACAACCTTTCCACTTCCTCTTCCCTTCTCTTCCTATCTCTTTCTACTTTCCTCATTCCTCCTCTCCTTCCCTTTTCTACTTCCTCTCCCCTTTCCCCACTCCTCTCTTCTTCCTCCCTTTCTAACCCTCTCTCCTACTCTTCTTTCCCCTCCCTTTTCTTCCTCTCCTTTTCCCTCTCTTCTATCCATCTCTCTCCTTTCCTCCTTATTCTCCTCCTTCCCTCTCTCTACTCCTCTCTCTTTTTACACTTCCTTGTTGTTTCCATGGTATGGTGTGGAGTATTAAGATGCTAATCGAGCAGCCTTGATTTTCTATTTATATACATCTTCATTTCAAATTCTTTTTTGCTTTATAATTACATCTCTTCTATCATTCCTGTACATTATTATTCAATCCGTGTATTATCTGGGTACAACATTTTTGTGCCATCATCTTCAACATTTATCATCATTTTCTTAATGTATACATTTATTTTTCCTCTTACATTTAATTTTAATGACACTACAACATATTCTTATCTATATTCACTTTCTATCCATTGATAAAATGGATAGAAATCCATGTAATATATGGATTTCCCCCATATATTGTAATACTCTGACTCCCAGTGCCAATGTCAATCTATTCCTTTCTGCACATTCCAATATTTTCTTAATAACCTCTCCCTTTGTAGGAATTTTGTGCAAATACCATTCTTGCTGCCATATATACTATACTTCTCTGATAGGATACCCAACAGAAACAATTCTGGTTTTAAATCAGTATGTTGCTGGGTCATTTTTTCTCACCATATTCTAATTTTTGCCCAATAATTTCTCCCTTCTGGATATGCCCACCACATATGATAATACGATCCCATTATCTGATGGCATTTCCAACATTTAGCTGATTTATCTTTAAACATATTTGCCAATCTTTGTGGTGAGATGTGCCATCTATAAAACATTTTATATAAATTCTCTTTATATGCTGTGGCCATTGTTAATTTATAATTTCCCGTAATTGCTGCCATTTATCTAATTCAATTGTATAACCAAATTTTTTTGCCCATTGATTCTTTAACTTATTCTTCTTCCAACTTTACTCCCAAGTAAATGACTATACAATTTCCTAATAGTTTTTTCATCTGTTGCTGTGAGTATGTCATCCAATACTGTCATTTCCAAATAAAAACCATATAGCTTTGCATTTTTTTCACATCTCGATTGTATTTGCAGCTGAGTATACCACTCCATTTCAATTCCTTGTTCATCTAGTTCTTGTTTTGTTTTCAATTCCCGTTGCTGATAAAGTATCTTTATATCTTACAATGTTTCCCATATTAATAATATTGTTGAAAGCCATGTTGGTATTTTCAAATAATGTTTTTCTCTCCTCTCCCATACTAATAATAATGCATTTCTTATATATTCATTGGCATCCTTCAGTCTCAAAAGACTATGGTATCGTGCTCTAGAAAGAGGTCCTAAAACAGCATCTAGTGTGACTAAAAAGGCCAATTCGAGAGTGGCCATCCCTTCCACACGGAGGGCAGATCCATTCTGTCCCCTGCCCAGCCCCCAGATTTTGCCGGTTCCGGGACTGCCTTTTTGCCTCAGCCTGCTGAACAAGTGTCTCTTCAAATTGGGGAAGGCCATGCTGCATCTTTAGCCTCCAAGCTGAACGATCAGAGGTCAAGGTTTCCCAGTTGTTAATGTCCATTCCCAGGGCCTTTAGGTCCCTCTTGCAGATATCCTTATATCGCAGCTGTGGTCTCCCTCTGAGGTGCTTTCCTTGCACTAATTCTCCATACAGGAGATCTTTCGGAATCAGACGATCAGCCATTCTCACGACATGCCCCTGCTAGCGTAGACGTTGCTGTTTCAATAGTGTATACATGCTAGAAATTTCAGCACATTCCAAGACTGCGCTATTTGGAACTTTGTCCTGCCAGGTGATGCCAAGAATTCATTGGAGACAGCACATATGAAAGGTGTTTGTAATGCCTTTGAAAATAACTATGCATCTTATTTTTCCCATACCATAAAAAAGTGTGCCAACCCAATTGTAAATCGTGCCCCTCCAAAGTTAGTAATACTCCTCCTCTTAGTCTTGCATCTTGTAACGTTTTCATATTAATTCTCGCCTTTTTTCCCTGCCATTTAAATTTCAATATCATTCTATTCAAGTTTTCAAAATATTTCTTTTCCAGTGTTATTGGTATTGTTTGAAATAAAAACAACAGTCTAGGTAATATGTTCATCTTAACTACTGCTATTCTTCCATTAATGATAATTACAATTTTCCCCATCTTTCCAGGTCCATTTTAATTTGTCCTTTCAATTTGTAATAATTATCATCTTTAATCGTTGCACATCTTGCTGTTAATTGTATTCCTAAATACCTTACTTTTTTGGTAATCTGAACATCTAGTTTCTCCATTAAGTCTCTTTTCTGTTTATCTGTGATATTTTTCATCAATATCTTTGTTTTATATTTGTTAATTTTCAATCTTGCCACCTCTTCATATTCCTCTATTTGTTCTATCAGTTTGGGTTCTATTTCTAATGGCTCCTCTAAAATAAACACTAGATCATCTGCAAATGCTTGCAGTTTATACTCTTCTTTTTAAAATTCCTATCCCTTTTATCTCTTCATTTTGTCTTATATTTCTATTTAACATCTCTAATGTCAACACAAAGAGCAATGGGATAGAGGACTTGTTCCTTTCATGATATTAACTTTCTCTGTCATATCTCCATTTATTATCACCTTTGCAGATTGTTTGCTATAAATTGTTTCAATCATATTTATAAATCTTCCCCCAAAGTCCATAGTCTGTAGTTGTTTTGTCATAAATTGCCAATTAATATTGTCAAAGGCCTTTTGTGCATCAAGAAACATCAATACCGACTTCTGGTTGGCGTCGCAGCGGACCAGGCGGGGAAATAGCGGGGCTCTTAGCCCCGCGAAAACCCCGTCTGCTAAACCGCTATCGGCAGGTCTGCGGACCTCCCCTGTCCTGTAGAGACAGAGGGAAAGAGAGGGACCTCTTGGATGTCCGAGAGGAACGGCTAGGTTCCTTGGGGCTGAAGGATTGCCCTCTGCATCGGCAGCGACTCAGCGGCAGCCATGGCGGCTGCCCCAAGGCTGTGACAGCCGGAAAAAGTGATATGCAGGAGGAAGAAACAGAGAAACAGAGCTAGGTACTCGAATGCCGGCTGAGTGAGATTCAACCCAGGTGGAAGTAGCTTTTAAGTGCGGATTTATAACAAGTGAGCCCTAGCCCCAATTAGCGGCTGTAAACTATCTGGACAAAAGACTTTTGCAAAATAAACAAAAAGAGGAAAAGACCCATTCATGGATTATAGTAACTATTGACTGCTTTGGAAGGATTGTTTTCTTAGAAAAATTAAAAAACTGGCACTTTTTCTTTTCTTAATGAGATTGGATTGCTTTTGAAGAGAGAGAAAGGGAGGAAGAGGTAAACAGGAACTTTTTAAAACAAGGAGAAAAGACAAGCGGTGATAGACAAAATATACACCAGCCAAAGTGAAAGTGACAAATTGTGTATTGCCAATGATTGAAAGAAGAAACTTCGTGTCTTGTTACCCTAACTGGATTACTTTTGGAAAATTTAAGGAGGCTTGATTTTGGAGATATTTAACTTGTCTAATGAAGAACTTATTGTTGGTTGGAGAGAAGAAGTGGAATGGAAAAATTGAAATTGAAATAACGAGCATAGTAACAAAGGGAAAAGGCATGGCAACAGAAGAAGATGATACCATATATGGAATAATTGCAAAAAAAGAACTAAAAGTTTAAAGAGCTTTGATAATATTGAAATTGAAAAACATTTTTGGACAGCTGAGAGAAAGAGAAAAAAAATGGAATATACTGGGTAGCAAGACAAGAAAAAATAATACAGTTTGATTAAAATGGATGTAATGCTTTCTGTCTATTAGAAGTTGTTAGGAGGTGTTCTCTCCTCCCCCTTTGCTCTTCCCTTCTTTCCCTTTTGCTTTTTCTTCTTTTTATTATTATTCTTTTTATTCTTTTTCAGCTACATTTCTATTCTTTTCTCCTCTCTTTCTTTGTTTTTTTATTTTTTATTACTATTATTTTTTGGTTTTTCCCTTCCTACTTCCATCTTTATTGAATTTGACTACATAAGTCTATGAATATTAATTTGGTTAGGTAATAAGAGAATGATTGAAAGGAAAATGTGATTTTTTTTGAACCCCTAAATGATCAGTTGAAACTCTGAATTTTTAACAAGCGCTATTTATAGACTTAATACCAGAGGAGTGATTTGCTCCTCTCTCTCTCCCTGTTTTTTTATTTTTATTTTTATTTTTTTAAAATTTTACTATTGCTATTTTTTGCTTCTTCCCTTCCTACCCCCATTTCTAGTGAATTTGACTATATAAGTATATGAATATTAATTTGGTCAGGTAATAAGAGTATATTGAAAGAAAAATAGGATTTTTAAATGTCTAAATGTTTAATTGAAACCCCGAATTTTTAACAAGCATTATTTACAGACTTAATTATCAGAGGAAAGTGATTTTTAAGACAGGAGATATCTAAAGAAAAATCAGAAAAAATATGAAAGAAAAATATGATTTTTTAAATGTTTAGATGTTTAATTGAATTCTGAATTTTTAATATTACTTACAGACTTAACAATTAGAGGAAAGTAATTTTTAAGGCGGGGAAAAGTGTGATCTCTATAGAAAAAATGGAATAATGTAGAAGAAAATATACAAGAAGTTAGTTGTTGAAATATGTGTCTAAATAAAAGTTGGAGAGTAAGAGGAGATTATATTGGAAATTAGCCAAATAACAGTGGGAGTTCTGGAGGAGCTTATGCTGGAAATCAGCCAAACACAATATGCTGGAAGTCAGTCAAACAATAGTGGGAGGTTTGGAGGAGATAATGCTGGAAATCAGCTAAATAGCAGGGGGAGTTCTGGAGGAGAGTAGGCTGGAAATCAGCCAAATATAATATGCTGGAAATCAGCGAAATAATAGTGGGAGGTTAGGAGGAGATTATGCTAGAAATTAGCCAAACAATAGTGGGTATTTCGGAGGAGAGACTATGCTGGAAATCAGCCAAATATAATATGCTGGAAATCAGCCAAATAATAAGTGGAGGTATAGAGGAGAATATGCTGGAAATCAGTCTAAATAGTATGCTGGACATCAACCAAACAACAATGGGCGATACGGAGGAGGATATGGATTTTGAGATAAATCTGTGTAAAACTAAATGAGTAATAGATGATTAAGGGGAAAAAAATTAAAGGTAAATTGATAAAATTCAAGATTTTAAGATTTGATGAAATGGGCCTAGAGATTGAGAATTATGGATAGAATTTTGTTCTATGAACTGAAATAAAAATAGAGCTGTATGGAATTTGAAATTAAGATTTGTGGTGATGAAATTTAAGGTAAATAATTAGATTAAGATGCTAGAATATTTTTAAAATTTATATTTTGATATTGATGTTAAAGATGTAATGAAAACAACTTGGAGAAGAACCAGATATAATTTGAATTAATACATGGATATAAATGAGTTAAGTTTAGCTGGAAATTAAATCTGTGGTGATATAATAGAATTGTTTAGTTTAAGATGCTAGAATTTATGTTAATAATTTCTTTTTCTTCAATGTTTTGAAATTGTGATTGGAGCCTGTTAAAGAAATGTAAGTGGTGTACCTACCTATGACCGGATCAAGACTTTACTCTGGAAAGATATATTTTATGCTTATGCTTGAAAAAATAAAAAAAAATATTTACAAAAGAAAAGAAAAGAAAAAAGAAAAGAAAAAGAAACATTAATACCATTTGCTTTTCTGAGTGTGCTTCATAATATTCCAAAGTGTTCAAAATCATCCTCATATTGTCTCTAATTTGTCTCTTTGGGAAAACCATTTTGAACTGCCTGTATGAAATCGTTTAACAACCTCTTCAATCTATTCGCTATTGTTGATGCCAATCTTTTATAATCCGCATTTAACAAAGAAATCGGTCTATAGTTTTTAACATTGTAAACCTGTACCTTCTTTTGGTATAAGAGTAATATACGCCTCCATCCAAGAGTCAGATATTTTTGCATTCGCTAAAAGATCATTAAATACTTCCAACATTGTATTGCTAATTACATCTTGAAAAGTTTTATACAGTTCTGCTGGTAACCCATCTGGGCCTGGTGTTTTACCATTCTTTTGTTTTTTAATCCCCTCTATCACTTCCATCATCGTTATCCTTCCCTCCAAGGCCTTCTTGTATTTTTCTGGTATTTTTGGTAAATCAGACTTTTCTAAATATTGTATAATCTTCTCTTCTGGTATTGTCTCTTATTTCTGTACCACTTTTTTCTTTCTTCATTTTGATAACATAGCTGTCCTTCTTCATCCATTAGTTGATTAATTAGGGTTTTTTTGCTTCTCCTTTTTCATTTTGTATGCCAGCCATCTGCCTGGCTTATTAGCATTTTCAAAAAAGTTTTGTTTAGACATCTTTATTTTATAAGCCAAATCCTTTTTTTCAATTAAGTTCATTTCATGTTTTTTAAAATCCATTTGATTTTTAATCCTCTTATTTTGCGTATCTTTTTATAATTCTATCTCGAATTTCTTGTATTCTTCCTCCAGTTTTTTTGCATTTGTCTTTTCTTTTTTTTCTTTTTCCCGCGTAAGTCATTGCCAATCCTCGAATATATGCTTTTACTGTATCCCACACATTTTGCAATGATGTGTCTTCCTTTTTATTTTCCTTGAAGAAAAAAACCAATTCTTTCTCCACAAATAGTTGAAACTCTTTTTCATTTAATATTGTTTGATTGAAAGACCATCTTAATCTCTTTCTTTTTCCCTTCCGTGTAATTATAATCAGATTATGGTCAGCCCAAATGCTTGCTTCAATGTTTATATCTTGTACATTAGCTAATAAATCAATTGACATCCATATAATATCTATTCTGGACCATGACCTATGTTTATTTGAATAAAAGGTATACTGCTTTTCTTTCAAATGTCTTTCTCTCCAGGCATCTTGAATGCCTAGTTCCTCTATCATTGTAAAAAAAAGCCTTTGGGAGCATTTTTCTAGATTATCAATATCAATAAAAATCAATAAAAATAGTCAAAGAAAAAAGGATCACTAAGAGTGATCAAATAGTGATAAAGTCCCAAACCAGAAAAAAAAGAAAAAGCTCTCACAGTCAAGGCTGTTTATATAGTATGAACAATCTTGTTATTACTTCTGCTTATTCACAACCTCAAAAGGTGCATTATTCTGGCTTGTGTTAGAAATAACAGTCTCAATATTCAGCTCTTTGCCAGACACAGCTATTTCTTATCAGTCCAACCTACAGTCTCAAGGCCAGTTCTCTCATTCAATTTGTTCAAAACAATGTCTTTTTGCTGGTGTTTCTAGGTGGCGCTGCAATTCACTTTTACTCAGGGAAAATAGGAAGTTTTATAACTGTAATTCATACAATCATTTCAACTCAATTCCATTTCATTTAGTAAAAATCCAAGTCTAAAATTGAAAAATATTCAATTAGGCTTCCTGCTCTTATTTTCTTGTTTCCCAAATCAATTTTACTAATTCATTCAATTCATTTCTTCTGCTTGGGCCAGTCCACTTTCTTCACCACTAAGCTACTGGAATTGGAGAGCTGACACACGCCCCACTCTCCCCTCCTTTCTTTGTACCATTTACTTTTCTTCTTCCCGGGATTTATGAAAAGAAACATAAAGTCAAAAAGCCGGTTTCTCACCCAGATGATTCCACATCTGTTACTTCTCCGCTTCCATTATGACTGCTCCGGCTTCATTGCGGCTCATTCACTGGCCACTTTCTCAGTTGTCTGATTGAAAAGTTGCTTCTGACTTACCAGGGAATTTGGGATTTCCTTGTGTTAGCCAGTCCGTGCCTCTCTTGCTCATTGTCCCTCCGAGACAATTTCGGTCAATAAATTTCGGTCAATAAA
The DNA here is from genome assembly GCA_030761175.1 of Masticophis lateralis. Lineage (NCBI taxonomy): Eukaryota > Metazoa > Chordata > Lepidosauria > Squamata > Colubridae > Masticophis > Masticophis lateralis. The sequence goes on along the minus strand of JAUDYJ010000005.1, from coordinate 90,665 downwards.
GACCCCCAAACGGCTTCGATATCAATGTTTTCTTGAAAGCCCCCGAGAAGAGTGTTGTCTCGCCATGATGCTGGCCATGCTGGCTAAGCATATGCTGAGTGGCAAAGCCAAGTAGCCAGCGGTGTGTCCAGAACATGGGCCCTCCCAAGTCCAGGTGGGAGATCCCACAGAAAGTTGTGGAAATAAGAGGGCAGCAGTCCCGTGGGGCTTCCAGATGCAGATGGATGGGCAGCTACTAGCCCATCGGCCAGACATGGTGACAGTAGAGAAAGTACATGTAGCAGAGATGGGGGGGGCAGCTCCGCAGGTGGCTCCTCAGATGGCAGCAGGCTTCCCCGGATGGCAGTGATAGGGGGGATGGCTCCTCAAGCGGTGGTTGTCCGGCAACAGGTGAGGCAGGCTTCCCCGGGCAGTGGTGAGCAGCGGTGATGGGGGGGGCAGCTCAGGCGGGCAGCAGCAGGTCAGGAACAGGGGCAGCAGGTTAGGAGCAGGGGCGGTGGTGAGGCGGCAGTTCTCAATTTATAGCAAACGGTTCCCCAGAACCGCTTGATTTTCACCTTTTTTTTGAATCAAGTTTTATTGATTCAATATTATTTTATTGATTCCCCCCCATTTATCCCCACATATTTTATGACCAGAGTAATAGCCATATCATAACATATACAATTTAACATATTCAAATACATTTTACTCAGTTACAATTTTTGCCAAAATTTCCTTTTTCCATTTTTTGATCATGTCTTAAAATTTCTATGCTTATTTGTATAAACAACATCTTTATTCGCCCTTAAATTCTAATTTTTCTGTTTTAACTCATATTTATTGTCTTTTATTTTTTATTAACTCATTCTTTATCCTAGTGCATTTATGCAAGTTCGGGACTGCCTTTCTTCCATTTCATCTTTTTTATTGTACAGCAATCTTTCTTCTCAATCTCTTCCATCTCCCTCCCTTCTTTCCTTTCTACTTTCTTTTTCCCCCTTCTTCTCCTTCTCTACTTCCCCTTCCTTTCTCCCTTTCCTCTCTTTCTCCCTTTCTAGCCGTCTCTCCTACCCTTATTTCCCCTCCCTTCCTTCCTCCCCTCTTGTTCTGTCCCCCTTCCTCACATAGGCCAATGTAATACCAAGCATGCCTGCCAATATTTTATTAGGTAAACAGATTAGAATTCTTGGCAGACCAAGGTTTTGGCAGCAAACTGCCGAATGCCTGCCAAGACCGGTTTCACTCCCATAAAGCAGAAGAGGACTTAACTTCAGTCCATCCCAGGAGCAACACATTATCCATGAGACAAGAGTTTAGTCAATGTTCAGTCCAAAATATATCCAAGCTGAATTTCAGAGATCACGATGTGATTTTCAGGGTTTAATTTTGTCCGTCACAAAGCCTGAAGAGCAATCCCACCCACTTTTTTATTTTATTTATTTATTTTTAATTTTGATTTATATGCCACCCTTCTCCGGAGAGTCAGGGTGGCTTACAATGCGTTAAATAATAGCCTTCATACTTTTGTATATTTATTCCTGGTGGGACGTGGCTCCGTGATTCAGCTCAATCTTTGGCCCTCCCACGCCTCTTCCGTTGCTGCGCACGCTTCTCCCTTCGACGCTGCCTGGGATCAAGCCAGGATTCATCATCCTTGCTCCCTATCAGTTGGTGCTCCGATATGCCTTCCTCCTGGCACATCCCAGGCTGTTCCTCCTGACCTTCGGATGGAACCTGAGTCATTGCCAGAAAGGAGGGTCCTGGAGAGGGAGGCCTTGTCAGTTCCTCCCCATCACCTTCTGAGTCTTCTTCCTCTGTTAAGATAGGCTCGGGAGTCGGGGTCACAACACCTCTTTCCTTTCTTCCCATTCCTCTCCTTTTTCCTCCCTTCCATCCCTCTACTCTTTAGTTTCTCTCTATGGCTGTATTTATTTTCTATTTTTCACTATGGTGTCCAGGCAATCCCGACTTTTCTTTCATTTATTTTCTCAAAATTCCCTTTATCTTTTAATTATTAACAATGTATTTCAATTTATTCCATTTTTATCTTAAATCCTTTGCTAGTATAACCTTCCAACCCTTAACAATGTTTCTTTTATTTTATTTCTTACATGTATTGTTTTATTCTTACTTGCATCATTTATTTAACATTTCCATTTTATTCAATTTTACATTTCAATTTCCCTCCTTAATTTCAATTAATTCTTTTGTTACTATTATTTCTCTCGAATTTGTACATCTTCCAACAACAAAATATATAGTCCATTCTGTCTTTCACATTGCATCTACTGATCTATTTTACATTAAATAGTGTATTTCTTCTTTTTTACTTACTCACATTTCATTTTATCTTTACTTATATCCATTTTACAATAATCTGCATCTTCCTTCTAAATTGCTTTTTACATATAATTTGTAGAGTTAACATCCTTCTCTTCAGTTAGCATATTCATTTTTTAAATTCCTTTTTACTATTTCCTAACTATTTTCTTTCAATTTCTCCACAATTCCATTTCTTGACACTTTCTTCCTTTTCTCCCATTCCCTTGCCACCTTCTTTTCTTTTTTCTTCCCCATTTCTTTCTCTTTTCTTCCTTTTTGAGATGTATTCCCCCTTAATCCATTTTATTCTATCACTATTAATCCCAGTGTAATCAACTTTTTTATTCTGTCACTGTTAGTCCCAGTATAATCATCTTTTTTATTCTATCACTGTTAATCCCAATGTAATCATCTATATCTTTATTTCCATTTTTTCCTTCTCAATTCTCTATGCTATCAATTTAAAAGGCAAGGATTTTTAAGTTTATTATTCCTTTGCATATAATTCAAATTCAAACTCCATGTAGTGTCTCTTTTTTTCTTTTTTCTTTTTTTTTCTTTCCAGATAGTGTCCAATTCAAACATTGTTTGAGCCGTTCCAATTTCAGTCTTTGTTCTCTCCGTTCCTCTTGCAATCATGTTCTAGTTAGTATAAACAAAAGACTCCTATGGTACTTTCAGAACTTTCTCACGATGATATGAATAAACTTAGTATGATACTTTCTTTCCACCAGCAGATGTCTCTCTCCAATTCACAAATCCTCCAGCCACAAAATATCCATTTGTAATTCTACAAAAAAGGATTATTTCCTCTTCTCTGAATTAAATCCTTTTGTGTTTAAAGAATACTTCTCTATCTCCTTTTTTCTTGTCTTGTTTTAATTCCATCCAAATCCAGTTTTAAATCCCGGCGAAAGGTTCCTTTTAAGGCTTTAGTTTTAGTTTTAAAGTTCTTTTTTTCCCCTTCGCTTAATATCCTAAGTGCCAGTTAGCTGCTAATTAGTCGTTGGGACTTCTTTCAAGCTTTTAACAGTTTTTTCTTCTTACCTGTGAATTGGCCAATTACTCACCCGATAACAATACTCTGTTCATTCTCCATTCCTGCTCACATCTTAATCCGGTTGCCCCAGCTTGTAGCGGATATAATGGCCGCCTCCCCCACCGTCAGGTCAAAGAGCTGTCTGCGACCTTCTGAGGAGCTTGCCTGCTCCTGTTTGGTCTTTTGAGACACATCTTTCTCTCCCCTGTCCCTCCAAGACGGTTCTGGTCCAAAGACCCCCCGGCAGCGGTTTGTCTGGCTGGATTTTCGCGAAGCCCATTGGAGCTTTGCTATTTCCCAGCCAGTATTGCCGTGACGCTTCTGAGTCCTCTGATTTTCACCTTTCTGATTGGTGGTTGGATCCCAGAATACCACTAATCAGCTGCCTGTTGTCACCCGTTGTTGCCACCATTACCACCATTGCACCAACTCCCTCTTCCCTCCCCACAGGTATGGCTGATGCAACATTTGGTGTAAAAGACGCAGCCATATTTTCATCCTCTTTTTGGGGGTAAAAAAGTGCATTTTATACTCTGAAAAATACGGTAATCTGTTTCCTCCGGAATTCAAGGGAGCTGAAGACTCCCTTCTCAGCCATCTTCCCTAAAAAGGGAAGTTTGAATGCAAGTTGTACAGTTGGGATGGATCCAGCAATAGCTTTGCAGACTCCATGACTCTGCAGACTCTAAGACACATTCATCACAGCATGAATCCAGCCATGTGTGACCCCTGAGGGGCTTTGACCAGCCAGGAGGGATGCTGGTGACCAAGCTCCTAGATCCAGGGAACCATGGAGGCCAATGGAGTGAACTCCCTTCCATTAACCAAGCAAATCTTTGTTTCCATGGGGTGTAATGTTAAGGGCCCGCTCCCCTCCTGATTGGGCTCTTGAAGGCCTGTCTGTTCTTCCTGGCCTTAATCTGGGGTGGAGGGGGGATTAAGCCCCTTTCTGGATGTGTTTGGCCACATTTCCCATTTGCCTCACCATCTGTTGTATATTGTGCTCCTTCTGTTATTTTGTGTGCAGTCCAAAATCAGGCAAATGCATGTGTGCATTTTGCCACTTTTATTGCACAAGGTGATGCTTCTGGCAGGTGGATTTGTCAACTGCTGCTTGATTCTTCCGTTATTTTATTTATTTATTTGTTTGTTTGTTTGTTTGTTTGATTTATATGCCGCCCTTCTCCAGAGACTCAGGGCGGCTTACAATGTGTTAAGCAATAGCCTTCATACTTTTGTATATACCTGCTTAGTAGGGCTTTTGGCCCCTCCTAAGTGGTGGTCTTTTTTATACAAAGTCATCTTATTGCCCCCACAATCTGGGTCCTCATTTTACCTACCTCGGAAGGATGGAAGGCTGAGTCAACCTTGAGCCTGGTGAGATTTGAATTTGCAGTAATTGCAGGCAGCTGGCAGCTAAGTGCTATTTAACAGCGCTTTAGTCCGTTGCTCCACCAAGGCTCCTAGCGCATTTTCTGGCCCATTAGGCAAATACTGAGTGGGGAGAGAAATCTCTTCCGTGGGGAAAACTCTGCCCAACTCCAGTGTGAATCCACATCCTCAGCAACCAATCTCCTGGCCAGAGAGGCGCAAGGCAGTTCTGTCCTGGGAAGGAAAAATTCAGAGCCGCAGACCCTCATAGGTTTTCTCTTGCATTTTCCTTGCAGAGTGGAGAAGAAGGAACGAGCTCGGTTAAAGACGGTGAAGTTTAATTCTAAAGCAAGAGGCGACAAAGGGGTGAGTTTGGATTAATGATTGCATTTTAATGCCTGAAGTCACTCAGCTGGAGAAGCCATTTTAGGGCAGAGTCACTGCTGGAGCGGTCAGGATAGAGAAGGGAGAAAAGACAGTCTTTGCTAGGCCAATCAATGCATTTTGCATATTTTGAGTAGTAGTTTTTCCAACACTGAAAACCAAAGGGAAATTTGAAGAAAAAATAGACACCCACATAATCAGAGGTTTGGTGAATGATAGAAGCATTGAAGAATATAAAGATATTTGATCTTGTTAAATTCTGATGGGGGACAATTGGGGGAGGGGTTGCTTCAGGTGTGAGGCTGCTTAAAATTCAAGCCTGACACAGAAGTGGCTGTCCAACCTCCTCCTCTCTGCCCACCTGTCTGGGCCATGGATTCACCTGTTTGGAAACTTTTCCTAATGTCCCCTCAGAACCTGCCTTCCTGAGCCACTGTTGATGCTTTTGGAAGCAGAAGGTAGGGCTGGACTAGTTTGACACCAGGTTGGCAGAAGGTTGCTATGTTCCCTTGTCCCCAGTGCGCCCAGCTCAAAGCCAGTGAGCAAGGCCAGCTGTTTCTGTTTAGTGGGGATGGCCGGTGCTCCTGACCATGTCTGAGCCTTCTGCCAGGGTTGAGCGTTTGCGAGTCTCCTGGATATTCAGCTGAGTGAACTCCCTTGAATTGCTTCCCTCGATTCTGTCGATGATGCAGGGCCCATCTGGGCCTCGTCTGGTCCCAGCTGACACACTCCCATCCCCAGGGACATCAGAGCTCTTCCACAGGCCATCTCGTGGCAGACCCAAGGGGTGCATTTTCAGGAGTCCCACCTCCGAAATCCTAACCCTAAAGCCAACCTGTTAGCCGCCTCACAGTAGCATAAAGAGGAGATTTCTGTTCTGAGGTTTCAGCAAGAGTATTGGAGAAGAAGACTCCCAGGGCAGGTCCTGATTCCTTGTAGGTTCTTCTGAAACCACTTCTGGCCTCAAAAAGCACTTGCAGCTTTTTAATAATGGCAGCAGTACGTAGGTATTGCAAATACACCACAAGCAGAAGTTCTCCTAAAGGGAAGAATAATGGGATGTCAGGGTGGAAAGGGGTCTTGTCCAATCTGATCGTCTTCCCAGAGCAGAAATCCACCACTGCAGCACCCCTGAGAGGTGGTGGCCGTCCAATCTTTGCCTGTACAAATTTGGTGAAGGAAAGTCTACTAAACATGGTTGCTCTTATGGTTAGGAAATGTTTCCTGCTATTCAGAGAAAACTGACTGTTTTCTCTATAATTTAAACCCAGATTTTTTTGCCCTATCATTGGAATAACAGCAATTCTGTTACTTCTGTTATATGACCCAGAGTTAGGGTCAGCTATAGCTCTGAAGAACCTTCTTGGATGAGAAGTGAAACATCCTCAAAAAAACCCCCCAGAAAGTCCAGTTGCCTCTTGAAAAAGCACCTTTTGGGACAACCGTGACCTGGATGACTGAGAAGCTCCATAGACATTCTACTACCAGTATATGACAACTTTCAGTTACTTAAAACCGTTGGGCTGGAAGGGACTTCAGAGGTCTTCTAGTCCACCCTCCTGCTCAAGTCAGGAGACCTTATTCCATTCCGGACAAATGGATATCCAGTCTCTTCTTAAAAATTCAGTGATGGAGCCCCCACAACTCCACGAGGTTCAGCTGTTCCATTGATTAGTTATTCTCACCGCAGAAAATTTCTCCTAAATTCCAGGTTGGGCCTCCCCCTAATGAGCTTCCACCCATTGCTTCTTGTCTGGGACAGCCACTCCAATGCTGAAAGATGGCGGTCACCCTAACCCTCCTGGGCTTCCTTAGACTGGGTATACCTAGTTACCTCAGCCGTTCATTGTATGGTTTAGCCTCCAGACCCTTTATCATTTCCTGCCCCTATCTTTGTTGCGCTTCTCTAAACTCTTTCTAGGGTCCTGGCATCTTTTTTCTAAGCGATCAGAACTGGACGCTGTAATCCAAGTGTGTCCTTACTACTGCGGTCTGAAGCAGTGCCATCACTTCTCATGTCCCTCTGTGGAGGCTGCCTAGGATTGTGTTGGCTTTCTTGGCACCTGCAGCACACGGCTGGCTCATACTGAGGGCCCGGTTGCCCACTAGGACACCTGGTTCTCTCTCACGGTTGCTGCCTAGTCTATATCTATGCATTTGTTTTTTCCTGCCTCAGTGCAGGACCTTATTTTTCTCACCCCAGAACTGCATTTTGTTGAATAGGGCCCAATGCTTAAGTCCGTAAAGATCCTTCTGAATCTTGAGTCTGTCTTCCAGAGTATTAGCAATTCACCCCGGCTTGGTGTTGTCAGTAGATGAGTTCCCCTTTTATCCCTCATCTAGATCATTTATAAAAATGTTGAAAAGTACGGGCCTAAGACCTTAAGGTATACCACTCCCTCTGTGCAGGGCCTTCTCATCTTGACTGATCCCTTGTGGGGACTTTCCACTTTATCAGTGTCCTTTTAAAATGTGGTGTCTAAAATTGGACACAAAGTCCTAGGTTTGGTCTAGTTTTCGGGACAGTAAAAGTATTTCTCAAAATAATTTCTCTCTAAATAAAGGGAAGGGAGGGAGGGAGGGGCACTTTCAGAGTTGCAAGATTCTGTTATTGCAACCTTGCAATAAAGATTGTGTTAATACTCACAGTTGGGGCTTTTTGTCTGTCTAAGAGCCAACATCGGCCTTGCAAGTCTGGAAGCGCTTCCTCTCCCTCGCCTGTGCTTTCCAGAGTGGTTCCCTTCTGAGATGCCTCCTCCACCCAATTCAGGTCTCCCTGCTCTTCCTCCGTGACAAGCCCACAGGTTTCCTGCTGCATCTCTCAGGCGGGGAGGCAGGTGCTCGTCTTCAGAGAGCCGTTACAGGACCCTGGGCTGGGGAAGGTTGAGGGGCTACCTGAAGGGCCAATTATCTCCCACCTGCCCTGGGCTGGCTGAGTCATTATCTGTCTGGGTTGTCCTGATGAGGCACGGAAGACCAAATAAAACCTTTAGGGCATATTGGAAATCATATCTAGGTTCTGTATAATCTAGGAGTCCATGTTTCTGTCTCTGTGCCTGTAGGTGAGCCCCCAGGGTTCAAGTCCCCTCATTCTCCCTTTCTTGCCCTTTTGTGCCCATCACCTTTCCAGCCCAGAATGCACCCTGCACTGGCTCCATGTTTCTGTCCTGATACTCCCTGCTCTAGCCCAATTATAAGGACGTTGCTTTTGCATTTCCTATTGGGATCTTTTGTGTGTGGCATTTTTGGGTCAAGTGATTTGTGGTCAGGATTTGATTTCCTTTGGGAAATTGAGGATCGAGGAAGGCAAAGTGAATGGGTAGCTGACTCAATTGGCGGTGAAGGAGCCCAAAACCTCAGCCTCAGCTGAGCTACATGAATCCCTGAGCCGTTCTTGCTTGGCTTGGTTCAGCCTCTTGGGAGGGAAGGAATGTGCTGGCCTAGCCCTGCTGGTTGTCCGTCCCTGATCACCCCTGTGGGGGACGTGGCTTGGCTGACTTGTGGCCGTGCAACCAGAGGGGGGAATGAAGAAGAAGAAGAGCAAGTGGATCCTGTTTGCTCTCCAAATTCCCTCGCCGCCATTCTCTACTCTTTCCCATTTGGGGAACCTTCCTTCCTTCCTTCCTTCCTTCCTTCCTTCCTTCCTTCCTTCCTTCCTTCCTTCCTTCCTCCCTCCCTCCCTCCCTCCCTCCCTCCCTGAAAAAATAAACCCTGGAAGTGGAGTGTGAGGACCCTGCAGCTCTCAGGAGGAGCTGTGTGTGGTTGCAACTGCAGGCCCTTTAGTGGCCAGCAGCCCAGGGCACTGGGGTGCTAACAGAGCTGTCTGGCTTGCTTCCTCCCCCGCCACCCCCAAGATTTGCTGATGGACCCAGCAGCTGCCCCTAGGAATTACTTGTGCAAGCAGACACCTGGGGAAATCCTCAGGGCTTGCCCAAGCGGTGGTCAAATAGGGTGGGGGGATAATTGCAGGACTGTTTATTTTTACTGATTGATTGATTGATTTGATTTCTGTAGCTGCCCATCTCAAGAAGGGCGGGGGTGCATCAATTATGCTGCACTAATATCCCCCTTTCCCCTCCCCCTCAACGGCTTGCCCTTCTCCGTGGCTAGAAGGAGCAGAACATCCTGAGGCAACCCTCCGTTTGGCAAACCGGTTGTTTATGGAACCCCTCGGAGTCCGGAGTCACGTTTCTTTTAGGGAAGCATGAACCGCTGCCTGGTTGCCCTGCAGCCTTGCAGCCGAGCTGCCCGCGGCTCTTGTACCTTAACCCTGCACCAGACTCATGCATGAGAACCGGAAGAGACCTCAAGTACGCTTGCCATTGAGAGACAACTGCCTGCCTGCCTGCATGCCTACCTTTTGCGCCTTGCCTTGCTGTGGCTTTCCCGCAGGGAGCATGGCTGCCTCTCCCCCTTGCCTGGCATCTTGCTGGAAACGTTGAGCATGCTTGCTGTCGCTGATGGCTGCTTAGTATCCTTGCCCGCTTTGATCAGGAGTGCATGATGGACTGATCTTTGGGGAAACTAACCGGGCACAGCAGACAGAGGAAAACATGGGGCAAAATTGATTGGTTCCTTGGTGTGGTGGTGGGGAGTTCCCTCTTCTGCAGCGTGATACAAATGCCACGTTTGGGGCCCATGTCGGCCACAACTCGGTGCTAGACAGGCTTGCTTCTTTGCTTGGCCAGTGTCACTTCTGCTAAGTAACATGTTGGGGTAGACTGGGCTGATCAGCTATGGCCTTTCCTTCCCATTGCCTTTCCTGCCCTGTTCCACCAGAGCTTTTAACCAACCTGCCCAAGACCAGCAAGCTCTCCTGCCCAAGGAAGGGGGGTGGGGGAGCCTGAAAGCCTTGTGGCTGACGGCTTTCACAAGTCCACAGGCAAAGACTTGTAGGCATATTTTATTTCATTTTATTTTTGCTATTATAGCCGACTTTTAATAGTTCTCCCTGCAGCAAAGGAGGCTTTCTGTCCAGTTCATTTCTGCAAGTGGGGGAGGCAGGACGGCAGCGAGAGTTTTCATTCCACTCCGTCCCTTTTTCTATCTGGGAGGGGGGGTGGGAAATCATGAAAAGTTGCCTGAATTGGCACGGGGGAGGGGGGGTGTTCATTTACGCAAACCTTCCTGAATCTGGAAGGGGGAGTGCCCCCTCCCTCCCGGCTTTATGCGGAAGCTGTGCCCGTAACCGTTTGGGAGGGCTCAGGCTCCCCTCAGATATCAAATTCACCCGTTTACGGGTTTGCACAATTCATTAAGCTATTACCTTTAGAGCTAACCCACCCCAAATGGAAGGTCAAAGTTAACCAGCTGAGCATATTTTAACTGACCAAGTCCAGCATGTTGGTGAAGGTAGCCAGTCACACTTCCCCTGATTTCCTGGGACCCAGGAAGTTTTCAGTGTTTAGTGTTTCCAGGCTTCCCCCACAACCCATTGTTGATGACTGTGGGCCTTAGGGAAGGGTCCAGTACAGCTGGTTGAAATATTCCGCTTGCTTGCCCCCTCCCCACCTCAGTGCCCATCCAGATCGTTGGAGGTCTAACATGGACTTTATGTCACTGGGATCCCCTCAAGAGTTACAGCCAAGATGAGCAGCTCTCCCTCAGCTCCTCCATGCCAGCAGCCTTGCCCAGCCATTCCCGAGGGCCTCTGGGACCCAAATCAGTTAGGCAGGGTCTCCGGAAACCCACAAGCTCTTCAGAATGAAAACGAGGGCTGGTCTCCTCCCCCTTTCTTTTTTTGGCCGGGGGGGGGGGGAATAGCCTTATTTCTTCTGAAATCCATGCTGCCTCTTTAGCAGAAGGCACCAGGGCACTTGCTCTTAGATGGGAGGGCATTGTAGGGACTGGCACAGAGCAGAGCCCGGAGGGAGGCTGAGCCACCCCGTCCCCCCCTCAGAGCTCCATTCCCACCCTGTCCTCCCCCCGACTTGGGCAGAAGCAGGGGGTCTGCATGCTGGAGGGTAGAAGTTGGCCTCCCCCGGAGTAGCGGCTGCTGGCTGGCCCTGGGCCTTCCTGACCTGCTAGACGTCCGACACCCACCCTTTGTTTGCCCCTCTTTCCTTCTCTTCTTCAGCAGTCATTCAATGACAAGCGTAAAAAGAACCTCTTTTCCCGAAAATTCCCCTTCTACAAGAACAAGGACCTGAGTGAGGCAGAGACCAGTGATGTTGACCGTAAGTACGGGGGAGGGGGGGGACCGTGTGTGCCGTGCGGTGTGGCCTGGAAAAGGGTCCCAAGAACATCCGTGAGGAGCCAAGCTGTGGGTCGTAAGGGGGGGACAGCAGTGGGGGGAACAACTCTCATGACTGATCAGGCGGGGGGGGGGGGGTGCTCACTCGCCCCACTTTGAGATAGGGCTTCAGGGAAGTCCATTCTGCTAGCAGGGGAATTGCGTCTTGAACAGGGGGGGGGCTAGGGGGCTGGCTCCCCACGGATGCTGCTGGGACCATCCTGGAGCAGCCTCCGGAGGATGTGCTACTGATGGATGTTTTCTCTGTGATTGTCTCCTCCTTGCTTGCCCTCACTCGGGGAACTACTCCACAGGAGATCCCTGGAGACATGGGATCAAAAGGCCTGAGTAAGTGACCCCTCCCCCCCCCTCCCCCGTTCAGCCCAGCTGTGTTTCCCCCCCACTTCCCTGCTGCAGGCGGACTTTCCTTCCTTTGGTCTGGGGCTGAGAGGACTAGACGGCCTTGTGCTTTGGGAGCCTTTGCGCAGTTCGGTTGTCATTGGAGGCTCAGAAATGGGGCACTGATGCGTTCTTAAAGGCTTCTTCCCCAGCAAACTTCAGTGAGCTAGCATTGAAGAACACTGCACTGTTGGTAGAGAAACAGCACCGGTTGGATAAAGGCTGCCAGGCCAAGCCTCTTTACCGCCGCAGCCAGGACTCTCTCAAGGCCTTCCTGCCCACAAGCTGTTTCCCAGGCCTGGATACAGGCCATCCTAAGCAGCCCCTCCCTTCCTCCTCATGGGGTACTTAGCTCTAAGTTAAATCGGGTCCATCGATCCCTTCAATCTTCTCTATAAAATTTGCCATCAGGATCGTCTTCCCTCGACCTGTGCCACTGCCATGCTCCCCCACTCCCTGCCCAGCTCCACACTCAGAGCAGCCCATCTCCCTGAGGGGTCCAAGGCTGCTTGCCCACAGAGCGCCAGGGGCCTCTTTCCCGGCTTTGGCCCTTGGCAGGGGACCATGGTTGAAGCCAGTCAAGCCAGCCACTCTGATTAGCCTGCCTTTCTCCAGGGTAATTCTTTGGGCAGGTAAAATCTCAGGAATTATGGGGAGGAGGGTCTGCCTGCAGAAGCCCTTCCTCTTGCCTCCAGACGAGTGTGGTCAGCCTGACTCTCTGTTCCTTTGTCCAGCTCGGTCAGTGGCAGGCCTCCTGTTGTAGTCAGAGGCCTGCTTCAATTGGCCAGGCAGCTTAAGGCAGGAGGGCTGTCCTGGCTGGGTGGAGGTGGGGGCGGGCAGGGGCCTTAGCGAAAAGCCATGACGGTGGGCTGCAGGTTATTCCTCTTCTAGCCCACCCTTGACTGGAGAGGGGTCAAGGGATGCAGAACGGGCCTCCCGGGCCCTTCCTGAGTAGCAATCTGGATTCATCTTCTCAAGCTGACTCTGGGCCTTCTTGCATGGCAGGCAGTTCAGCAAGCATGCTGGCCCCGGTGTTGAGGCGCCTTGGGAGCTCAGTCCCCCTTCTCTGCTCGTGTTGGGATTTGGTTCCCTGGCTCCATCTGGGCTGTTGTACAAAGCTTTCCTTTTCCTTTTCAGCCAACTCTGGATGGCTCCCAGACAAAAATTAAAAGATCATTTTTAAAAGATAAAACACAACCAGTTAAAACATTAAAACAACAAAAACCTGGTGCCAATTCATATTAGCATGCCATCAACTTGTTCTCCCCCAACGCTTGGAGGAAAGAAAACGGGCCTGAAAAGGCACTTGTGCAGAGAGAGTGACCTGGGGCTGCCGTCTTATGGGGATTCCCACCCTCGTCCCTGCCTCCTTATTTGGGGTGACGCTTATGCTTCCCCCCCGAAGGAATCCCATGAAGGGAGCCTCAGGCAGTTTGTCCACGAGGCCCATGACTCAGGCTCATTCTGCCCTTCCAGAAAGTGGATATGAGGACACAGGCGGCTCTCCAACCTGTAGGCCAGGCTTTCCTTGTTTCAGGTGGAGCCTGTTCTGGGCCCCACAACTGATGTTCTGGGGTTGGGCGGCTGCTCCCCTTCATATCCAGATTCTGGTGAGGAACTTCTCTGAACTTGTTTCCTCCAATTATGCCCACCTCCATTTTGTGGAAATGAATTTCAGAGGTCAGTGATGGGCTGAATGTGGCTCCTGGTCCCTATCCCTGAAAGGAGGCAGAGAGCCGCCTGTGTAAAGCCTCCTTTCTCTGTAAATTGTGGGTTTCTCTTTCGGCTTTAGGAATGTTGTCCATGGAGCAGGAGAACTGTGAAATGTGTCAAGAGACGCTTGTCAGACACTTTTATGGTCCTGAGTAACCCATGGAGGTGTACTTTCCACCTCTGATGGGTCTTGGGGTTCCTTGGCATTGCTCCTAATTTTTGCTTTGTACTATTTTCAGAGCATGTGACTTCCAATGCCAGCGACAGTGAAAGTAGTTACCGTAAGTGTCTTCAACTGTGTTTCTTCTTGCTTTTTTTTCTGGAAACTTTCAGAAATTTAGGCTTACTTTTAAGAGCAGTTGGATAATGGAGACACCCTTGAATCTTCAGCGGCTGCCAGTTGGTTTCTGGGGGCAATTCAAGGTGTTGCTAAAGCCCACCATGGCCAAGGGCTGGCAGGAGGGGTGTGTATGGGCCCCATTGATTGAGGGAGGTCATCTAATGGGACCCAGGAGGAGGAGAGCCTTTTGTGGCCCCTCTGGAGCCTTCCTTGCCTTCTCTCCAAAGACGTGGCTGAGTCAAAGGGCCAATGGATCTGGCCGGGGTTTGGAGGCTGCTGGGTGGCTTTACTGGTTGATCCATTACTTGCCCTTGCCTGTTTTTTATGCTTTCTGGTTTTAGTTTTGTTTTTTCATGGAGTTTTAAATTGGTTTCAAGGGGGCCTTTTTCTCTTTTGCTTGTCCTGGACTTTTGAAGAAGAGCCAAAGGGCCCCAAAGGGGCCTTCATAGTATTTCTGCCAGAATCTTGTTGCAAAGTTCATTTCAGCAGACTGAACAATAAAACCCTTTCACTGACCTCATTAAAGATTCTGTAAGCAACAGAAAGAGAGAGAGAGAGAGAGAGAGAGAATAAAAACTTCATTATGAAACTTCAAGAAGTGCACCAAAGGTTGTTAGGAGCGCAGCTTCCTCGGTTTCCGAGTGTCTTCGTTATCATCCAGTATTAGTCTGCAACTCGCTTCCCTTGCAGCCGTGGCGGGCTGAGGCTGCCTGGGGGGCTTTGGGGTTTTGGGTCACAGCAGCTGGTTGCTGGCAGGGGGCCTGGCTAGACAAGAGGGGCTGAGGGGAAGGGGGTGCATCCTATAAAAGCTCATGTTAAATCACAATCTCTGATGGTCTCTCTCTGACTTTCCAGGTGGCCAGGAAGAGTGTGTCTTGTCTTATGAACCAGTCATACAGCAAGAAGGTTGGTACCGTTCGGCCTGTGAACTAATCTGCCGGAGGATGGGTGCTGCCCCTTTGCTTGACAAATATAATTGTCCCTCTTTGGCACCGTGAAGAGCAAAGCCGTCAGATTTCACCTTCCCTGTGCTGCATGGCTGCTGAGGGTGTCCTCTTCCACCTCACATGGCCGGATCAGTCAAAACTATCTCATGATTTTGAAGTGCATGGAGGACAGGAAAAAGTGGACAGGTGCTCAGGAAAACATTGGTTTCATGGCGGCTGTTTTTTTTTTATATAACTTTTTATTATTTTTTATAAAAACAAACAAACATTTAGTACATTTGTCGTCCCCTCCCTGTGACATTGGTGTTATCTTCGGTCGTTCTTCTTCTTCTTCTTCCAAAAAAGAAAATTTCTTCTATCTTGATCTTCATACAAACCGTTTTAATATCTCCTTACTAAGACAAAATTCTGCCTATCAAATTTTTAAATATAATTATAAAACTTTTATCTTTTATATCTCTTTTCCAACCAATAAAACAGTTCCATATCCTATAATACTCTATATCTTCCCTATCTTTAATCATCAAAGTCAATCTATTCATTTCTGCACAATCCATAATTTTTTTTATCACCTCCTCTTCCAAAGGTATTTTCTCTGCTTTCCAATTTTGAGCATAAACAATTCTTGCAGCTGTTATTACATGTATAATCAAATAGATATTTTCCTTACTAATCTTTTCTGGAAGAATACCCAATAGGAACAACTCTGGTTTAAGTTCAATACGTAACTGTATCATCTCTTCCAACCATATTTTAATTTTATTCCAATAATTTTTTGCTTCTGAACATGTCCACCACATATGATAATAAGATCATTTCCATAAATTTCTGAAATTCTCTTTCATTTAATATTGTTGTGTTCAGCGTCCATCTAGTCTTTTTCTTTTGGCCTTTCCATAACATTGTCATTGGTTTATGATTTGCCCATATATTTGAACCAATGTTTACTTCTTGTACTGCTTTTATAAATCCAGATGACATCCATATCATATCTATCCTTGACCACAATAAATGTCTATTTGCACATTTGCCATTAAAAAGTATATTGACTCTCTTTCAAATGTTTTTGTCTCCAAATATCTTTTTTTTTTAAAATTTGATTTATATGCCGCCCTTCTCCAGAGACTCAGGGCGGCTTACAATGCATTAAGCAATAGCCTTCATACTTTTGTATATATTTATACAAAGTCAGCTTATTGCCCCCGCAAACTGGGTCCTCAATTTACCCACCTTAGAAAGGATGGAAGTCTGAGTCGACCTCGAGCCTGGCTAGGATTGAACTCACAGAATTATAGGCAGCTGGATGTTAATTGCTGCGTTTAGTAGGAGGCATTAGCCCTCTACACTACTCAGGCTCTTGAATACTTAATTCTTCTGTCGTTTTAAAAAAAGATTTTGGCAGTGTTCTTTTGGATTTTTTATTTGTTTTCACTGTTTTGTAGTCCAACTCTGGGTCTGTTATAGCATTAAAATCTCCCATTATACATACATTTTCATATTCCAGTTCTATAATTTTTCTATGTAGTCGCCGATAAAACTCTTCCTGTTTTTCATTTGGAGCATATAGTGCTATCAGAAGTATTCGTTTATAGTTCATTTTTATTTCCACCATCAAAATTCTACCTTCCCCATCTTCAAAAATTAATTTAGGTTCTAATTTTTCTTTGATATATAATACCATACCTCTTTTACTTTGTTGTATTAATGATGTAAATAAAGTTCCTAATTTTGGATATTGTAATAGTTTTATATGGTGTTTTTTAATATGAACTTCTTGTAAACATGTAATGTCCATTCTCAAACTATTTAATTTTTTCAATATTCTATTTCTTTTTATCTCCGCATTCAGTCCATTTACATTTAGAGATATTGCTTTTATTTTTTCTTACATGTTTACTTACTGCTAGTTTTTAATTTCATCGCCCTAGTCTCTCTTTGTTCCAGTGGGTCTTTGGATCTCGCCCCTTCTCTAAGGGCCCTTCCCTTTTTAGCTCTCTCATCTTTATCTTTTTCTTCTTCTTTCCCTTTTATAACGCCTACAGCTCCTAAATCTTCATCCAATAATCCGCAATATTGTTGATAGAATAATTCCACTTTCTCAGTCGAATCAAATCTGTGTCTTTTTTTCTTGCCAGGTCATCATAATTTTTTCAGGTACCAGCCATCTAAAATTCGCTCCTTTAAATATTAAAAATTTTGTTAAAAATTGATATTCTCTCCTCAGATCCCTAACTCTTCTGGGTATTTGATGTAAAACCACGAGTTCTTTGTCTTTATGCTTCAGTACTGTATTCCTTACTGCTTGTATTATCTCCGTTTTCATTGCCCTTTTTGTAAATCTTATATGGACTTCTCTTGGTAGTTTATTTCTTGTTGCATATCTAGTATATATTCTGAATGCTTCATCAATCTGTTTAAGATCTGTTCCTTGGGTTTTTCCAAGACTTCAGCCAGGATTTCTGCAATTTTCTCTGGTAGACTTTCTTCCTTTTTTTCTTCTATATTTTGGAATCTTAGGTAAAATTCAGAGCATTCCATTTCCAACAGAATAATTGTTCTTTCTTGGAATTTATTTGTAGACATCAATTTTTCTTTTAATTTCTCAACTTTTTTTCTGTTTCTGCTTTTTCTTCCACTTTCTGTATTCTCTCCTTGTTCTTCCCCATAATTTCTTTCATTTCTTTTAGTTCCTGTTTTATTTCAATGAGATGATTGCATTAAATCCCATAGTTCTATTATCGCTGAAGTTTTCTGAATTTCTGCCGCTGAGGGACCTAATGTAGGCTGGGTATGTTTCCTCATTTTTATTTTTCTGGACATTTATAATCCACTTGTGATTGGGTTTAAAGTTCAAATATCAAATTCAACCAGTGATTAAATTTACAAAAAAGGAAAGAAAAGAGGAAAAAAAAATAGAATTCTGTGAAGTAAAGCAAAATGCCTGGAATCTTCCCTGCCCTTCTATAATATGTAAAAAGGTAAAAAAGAAAAAAAAATAGAAGAGAGGTAAAATAAGATAAAAATATCATTAAAGAATAAAAAAAAAAATATGATCCAAGTTCTCCAAAGCAAAATGAGGAAAGCTAAAAAGTAATGTTTTAGAATCAAAATTAAAAATCATTAAAAATCAATTTAATAAAAAAAGGGGAAAAGATGGGAAAATTAAACAGTAAAAATTTAAAGAAAAAGAATTATTCTGACTCTTCAAGTCTTAATCCATGGGAAAACAGAATTTAAAAATCCAATTTTATTTAGTTCAGTATATAGTCTCTAACGCAAGGAAAATAAAAGATAAAAATTCAAAGCCAATAATCTTCTAGTCAACCGAAAAAAGAAGAAGAAAAATAGAAAATCAGAATCCACACCTCCAAGAAGAAAAAAGGGAAAACAATACAAGAACGTAAATAAAAAAGCTTCCAAAACACAGTTAATCTTCACTTCATTCTCCACAGCTGTTCTAGTCAGAATGTCAAGGTCAGGTATTTGTTCAATATTCTTCAAAGTCCTTCTTTATTTTTTTTTTCTGCTACTAGATGTCACTGCAGGTTAACTTTTCGCCTCAGTTCAACACTTTCAATTCTTCCTCTTGTTTAAATAAAGTAAGGTCCAGCGATCAACAATGTAGCAATCCAAACAGAAAAAATGTATATTCATTTCAGTCTTTTAAAGCCTTAATATATAGTAATTTTAACAGTCTTCAATCTTCTTTTCTTTTTCTTCAGTTAAAAATTAAAAATTAGTCAAGGTTTAATGGGCTCTCAAACGTGCATTCCTTGCCGCCCCGGTTTCAGGATATGGGTGTGGATACACACACACACCCATTCCTCATTCTCAGCCATTCTTCTCCACCCTATCAATCTTCCAGATAGATAAGAGAAATTTTCTCCTTTTTTTTTTTTTTTTTGAGGTAATAAAATTGAATTGATCTCATCACCTCACCAATGTCACAGCTTCTTAACTTCTCTTTTTGGTTCGGCCACCCCAGCTTTTCAGCGACTTCTTGGTTACTTTCCCTCAGTGCCAATTTGAGGAGCTTCTTCCAACTTTCCCTGGGAGTTGGCCACCTCCCTAGGTTGATTGGTACGTGCTCCACTCATTGGTCGTCCCTACAGGATGACTTAGGTCATAGCGGACCCTCGGGCAGCGGGGATATCGACGACTCTTCGGGAGCTCCAAAGAGTTCATGGCTCTGCCTCCTCTGGTTTCATGGCAGCTGTTAATGTGGCTGACCAGCTACCTATTTGCTTCCGCTGTTCCTGATGGCTCTTGTTGGAAGGCCAGGGGCGGTGGTCTTCTCGGCTCTCCCTGCTTTCATGATGCTTTTTACTGGTTTCTGGCAGAAGAAAAAAATGCCTCTTTGCATGAATAGATTTGCACTTACGACTACCGCCTTCACTTAATGACTTATTTGCTTTACATGGCAAATCTATTTATGATGAGCATTTAAAGCAGGGGCTCTCCCAGCTTTTCCTTATGTGGGCTTCCCGTTTAGTCTCTGCCTCAGAGGGTCTTCTTCTCAACCCCCCCCTCCCCCAGGCTCTAGTCCCAAAACCTAGTCCTCACTTAACGACCAATTTTGATTGTAAATTGTTGTGATCATTAACTGGGTCATCTCATGACTTGATTTGATTTTAAGTAGTCCTTAACCAAATTCATTCTCCCAAATGGAGGTTTTTTGCTGGAAATTGGCAAAACATGCCAGAAATCAGCAACAATTCGTCTTCTGCGCATGTCCCAAGATGGCGGGTGTGCTCTGAGGCTCTGCGGAGGAGATGGGGCAATGTGGCTCAATTTCGGGGGTCTTGTGGCCGTTTGACCATCTATGGTCACACCCCCGGTGAGCGGACTGTCAGGTCAGCAGGGAGAGAGTTTTCTTTTCTCTCCCAAGAACATAAATTTGCTGTCAGGAGCTGGCGTTCGCGGAGCGGCTGGAGAGGGCGGCGCTGGAGTGAGGAGAAAGGGCCACGGTGGCAGCAGCAAATGTGGGCCGCGGCGGCGGCGATCCGCCCACCAGCTGGTTGCTCCCTTGCTACCCAAGCCGGCTCCGAGCGACCCAGCATTCAACATCATAGTGGGGAGCTTCGGAGCTACGGAGCTGGCAAGTGACACCAGGCCGGTGTCGGAGGCAGCTGGAGCGGCGTGAACACGGGCGCCGTTGGTGAAATCGAGGGCGGTGGCCTCGGTGGCATTTGGCAGCGGCTTGAGCGGAGTCCCTTCCCCCTCCTGGCATAGGGACTGCTGGCAGCTAGGCAGAAGATTTGGCAAAGGGAGGCTCCTCTCATGTACTTAGCATATTTTACCAAGACCATGGTGGGCTTTTGGTGGATCAACTCCTGTCATGAGGCCCCCCTGTGGATTAAAGGTGGGCTAAAAAGGGGTAGGAAATGGACCAGAAGAAGACCTGTGGAATGGAGAGTTTACGGGGATGGGGGTGGCCGAGAGGCAAAGAGAGGGATGTTTCCCTGTGGCCTCGTAGACCCCCCCTTTTTTCTACCCCCCCCATACTCCCCCTCCTCGCTTCTGGCCTATATAGGCCTGAGGAGGTCACTCCTACCCTGTCTGGCTAACTTTGATTGGAGGCGACCTTGGGCCATATCCATCTTTACTTCTTTACCATATGCAAGAGCTGACGTGGACTGACCAGTCACTGGACCTCCGTTTGGCATAATTTATGACTTATGACTTATAACATCAACTAACATTGTTTGCTCACCATGGAGAGAGAGATTGGGGGATATACTGAAGGAGCGGGTTCAGTACTACATTTCCTCATCAGTGGGCTGTTCCATCTGTTTTATGACCAGTCATGGCCAATCCGCCGTGAGAGGGCGGCTGTTTTAGAGACCTGCCCCCGATTGAGTCGACATGTTGTGGCTCCTGCCCACAGTTGTGGGAGAACTGTGGGGACTCTTTGAGACTATTTCTGGATTCTTAGTCTCACCCAGGGACTACTTTCCCTCTTTTCTATTCCAGCATGATGGACCCCCAAGCCATATATCACCACCATCTTGGAGCCTTGGGTTTATTATGTATTGTACAGCTGACCTTCTTGCACTGCGAGACTCCCCCCTCTCGCAGGTTTGGCCCTCCACTTTATCGAGGGCCTATCTTGATGACGGGTTTTGGAACCCCGAGAGATGGCATGTAGCGAAGAGGGGGTTGAGGGATTTTTTATCAAAATTTCTAAGGAAAATTTTAAGGGGACCCGGGAGTAGGGGTGGGGGGGAGGGTAGGATTGGATCTAGTGTTGTGGGTTTGGGGGATAACCCACCGAGGGGAGGGGAGGGCCTGGTTGCAACGCGTGGCGGGGGGGATGGAGGATCCGGGGATGAGGGAGGGGGTCGAGCTTGTCCAGACTGTGTCGTTACCATCGGTACTGTGAGTGGGAGGGGTAGATATGGCGGGAGTAGGGGGCCATATCATGTTAAGGGAGCGCGTCCCCGCTGTCTCCAAGCGGTAGCGTGCTCCGGTCCCCAAGGCTCCACTCGTTCTCCAGGTAGCACAGACCTTCAGGGCCCGGGCCTCCGGCTGATGTTATGCAACACCAGGTCTGCAGTAAACAAAGCCCCCCTCATTGGTGATCTTATTCAGGAAGGGGAAGCGGACCTGGCGGGTATTACGGAGACCTGGTTGGGCCCGGAGGGAGGGGTTCCTCTGGTAGAAATGTGCCCACCAGGCTTCCATGCATTCCATCAGCCGAGGTCTCAGGGGAGGGGTGGGGGAGTAGCGGTTGTTATAAGAGAAGGCCTTAGGCCGAGGGAGGCCACTGTTCCTCAGACGGCCGGCTGTGAGTCCCTCTTTGTGAAGTGGGGCCATGGGGTTCAGATGGGCTTGCTGATCACGTACCTGGCTCCCTGCCACGTGGCAACAGCCCTGCCCGAGCTGCTCAACGTTATCGCCGCGGTGGCGGTTGATACCCCCAGGCTTATGGTCATGGGGGATTTCAACTTGCCGTCCGTGGGTGAGACGTCTGATGTGGCTCGAGAGTTCATGGCTTCCATGATGGCTATGGACCTGACCCAGTTAATTCATGGCCCTACACACGTGGGGGGAAACACGCTGGACCTGGTTTTTGTCTCTGGACAGTGGCTGAGTGGTCTTGAGATAGGGGATATAGTCACTGAGCCCTTGTCATGGTCGGATCACTCTCTCCTTCGCCTTGACCTTCGAACTGCTGTACCCCACCGCAGGGAGGCGGAACCGACAAGATGGTACCACCCCAGGCGCCTGATGGAACCTGATAGGTTCCAGACGGAGCTTGGGCCAATTCCTGAGGTTCTGGCTCATGCCTCGACTGGAGACCTAGTGGCCGCCTGGGATAGGGCGGCCGCTGGAGCTCTGGACCGAGTCGTGCCTTTGCGGCCTCTGACCCAGTGCCGATCTTACCTGGCTCCTTGGTTTACCGAGGAGCTCAGGGAGATGAAGCGCCGGAAAAGACACCTAGAGAGTAGTTGGAGGACTAGCCATGCTGACCGGACACTAGTAAGATCTCATATTAAGAATTACCTAGTGGCGATAAAAGCAGCAAAGTGTGCTCACTTTGCTGCTCTTATTGCATCATCAGATAACCGCCCGGCCGCCCTGTTTAGGATGACCCGCTCCCTGCTCCACCAGGAAGCGCGGGAGGACCCCTTGGAGGGAAGAGCCGAGGATTTTGTTCAGTATCTGCATGATAAAATCACTCAGATTCGGGATGAGCTGGACTCCGACTGGGTAGATCCAGCGGGGATGACGGAGGCAGGTCCTGAGAATGTTATCTGGGATGAGTTTGATCCTGTGACCCCTGAGGAAGTGGACAGGATTCTGGGTAGACTGAACGCAACCACATGTTTGTTGGACCCGTGCCCCTCCTGGTTAGTGCTGGCTTCCCGGGAGGTGACACGAGGCTGGCTCCAGGGGATTATAAGGGCTTCATTGGGTGAGGGTGTCTTTCCCGCCGCCTTGAAAGAGGGGGTGGTGAAACCTCTTCTCAAGAGGCCCTCCCTGGACCCGGCAGTATTGGCTAATTACCGTCCAGCCTCCAACCTTCACTTTGTGGCGAAGGTTGTTGAGAGAGTGGTTGCGCGACAGCTCCCCCAGCACCTGGAGGAAACGACGTATCTGGATCCGTTCCAGTCGGGCTTCAGGCCTGGGTACAGCACTGAAACGGCATTGGTCGCGTTGGTTGATGATCTCTGGAGGGCTGGGGACAGGGGGTGCTCCTCTGTCCTGGTCCTGTTAGATCTCTCAGCGGCTTTTGATACCATCGACCATGGTATCATGCTGCACCGGTTGGTAGAGTTGGGGGTGGGAGGCACTGTATTACAGTGGTTCTCCTCCTTCCTCTCCGACTGGTCGCAGTCTGTGTTGACAGGGGGGCAGAGGTCGACCCCGAGGCCCCTTATATGCGGGGTGCCACAAGGATCGGTCCTCTCGCCCCTTCTGTTCAACATTTATGTGAAGCCGCTGGGTGAGATAATCCGTGGTTTCGGGGTGAAGTACCATCAGTACGCTGATGACACTCAGCTGTACATCTCCACCCCAGACCACCCCAACGATGCCCTTGAGGTGATGTCCCGGTGCCTGGAGGCTGTACGGATCTGGATGGGGAGGAACAGGCTCAGGCTCAACCCATCCAAGACCGAGTGGCTGTGGTTTCCGACGTCCCGATATAGTCAGCTGGTGCCATCGCTGACTATTGGGGGTGAATCATTGGCCCCCACGGAAGGGGCTCGTAACTTGGGCGTCCTCCTGGACTCATGGCTGTCTTTAGAAGAGCACCTGACGGCCGTGACTGGGAGGATTTTTCATCAGGTTAGCCTGATTTGCCAGTTGCGTCCCTTTCTAGATCGGGACTCTTTACACACAGTCACTCACGCCCTCGTCACCTCCCGTCTGGACTATTGTAACGGTCTCTACATGGGTCTCCCCTTGAGGAGCACTTGGAGGCTCCAACCGGCACAGAGTGCAGCTGCGCGGGTGGTTATGGGAGCGATGTGGCGCTCCCATGTAACATCCCTCCTGCGCGAGCTTCACTGGCTCCCGGTGGTCTTCCGAGTGCGCTTCAAGGTTTTGGTTATCACCTTTAAAGCGCTCCATGGCTTAGGACCTGGTTATTTACGGGACCGCCTGCTACCACCAATAGCCTCCCACCGGCCTGTACGCTCCCATAGAGAGGGGCTCCTCCGGGTGCCGTCGGCCAAACAATGCCGGCTGGCGACCCCCAGGGGGAGAGCCTTCTCTGTGGGAGCACCTACCATCTGGAACGAGCTCCCCCCGGATATACGGAGGATCCCGGACCTGCGCACCTTCCGTCGCGCGCTCAAGACCTATTTATTCCAACAAGCCGGCCTGACCTAAGTTATTTTCTCCTTTTAATTATGAATTTTAATTTGTTTTAAATTATTGGGGTTTTAATTATCAGCCAAATTATTTAATTCTTTTTATTCTATTTTAAACTTTTGTATTTAAATGTTTTATTTATGGCTGTACACCGCCCTGAGTCCCCCAGGAGTAGGGCGGTTTATAAATCTAATAAATAATAATAATAAATAATAATAATAACAAAGTATTGCCAATTGTGGTTACTTGACGCTGCCACTGGTTGTAAGCGTGAGCGGTCGCACCCTTTGCGGCCCCAGGGAGGGAGTGTGTTGTGTCTTGCTTTGCCCGCCTTCTTGTTCACTTGGCCCATCCATGCTTCTGGTCCTCTGGGCTGGGTTGCTGAAGGACGCCTTGAGGAAGTGGCTCAGACTGGAGGGCCAGTGGCCCTGCGCCCTTCCCCCACTTTCTTAGGCACCTGGCTATCTTCCAAAAAAGGGGGTGCTGCAATTGCTAGGGAGATGTGGCTCCTCTCCCCTCGCTCCCCTCGCTCTGCCAAAATTCCCTAACTGGAGGCAACTGGCCTGTTTCTGTTTTCCAGTCAGCTACACACGTCCCGTGATTGTCCTGGGTCCCATGAAAGACCGCATCAACGATGACCTCATCTCGGAATTCCCTGACAAGTTCGGCTCCTGTGTCCCACGTATGTGTGCCACCTCGGTGGGGGTGGGGGGTGGGGGTGGCTCTGGCTCTTCCTTTTTTTGTGCTTGAAACCTATATGTCTTTTCAACACAGTCCCTTGCATTCTGCCTTGCTCTTGTAAGCGATGGCTGGAGTGGCCCCCAGGACCCTTCAGCCAAAACTTCACTTGGGTAACACAGCAGGAGCAGCAGCCGCCCCATCCTCGGGCGTCACCCTTACTGCCCAAGGCAGGCTCCCTCCTGCTGGGATCTGGGGGCTTCCGGCTGGCCAAGGCAAGAAGGGCTTTGAACTGAGAGATCTCATGCCCGCCCTCCCGTGTCAGCCCTTTGAGGTAGTCCAGACAGGAAAAACCTCAAACCTTCCATTTTTTAAAGAAGGCTGCAGTCACACAAACTGGTGAGTCTGGAAAGGCTCCCCCCTCCCCAGCCTTTACTTTCCCCAGAACAGGGAGGTCTGAGAGGCTTTTTCTTCCTCCAGCTTCTCATGGTCAGGTGGCTCCCGGGCCTGTGGCTCTTCCTGTCGTCTCTCAAGGTTATGATATGCTGTCTCCCTAGCCCCGCCAGAGGCAGATGGGGTCAGAGCCCATCTGATTTCCACCGGTGTGGTTGTATGTGAGGTTCCCCTGGGCAGGTGCAACCCCAGGACAGGCTCTCTTCCTGCGTCCTCCCTTAATTTGCACCTGGGCCCACCGCAGCCTTCTCCAGGGGGTGGAGATGACAAAGTAGGCAAGCATCCCAGAGCAAGCCCAGAATCAATTCACTGGAGCATTTGCCCTGATCAAATCTGTCTGAAAAGAGATTGCAGGAGCTCCTTTGGATGGCTCCACTGGAAGGTTCTGATCCTTTCTGAAGGGTGTCTGGCTCTTCCACCAGAGCCAGGGTGATCATGAAAGGTCATCCTACTTACACATACTCACGGGCACCACCATTCTGTCAGCCTTTCTTCTGGCAACTGATGTGTGTGTTGTGCATACATCTCTCCTCATTGGGTCTTGTGTCCAGCTGTTTTGCAGCATCAGTAGAACTCATTGCCAGTGGACATTTGCTGACATCTGCTCAACCTCGGTTCTCTCTCTTTCTCTCTCTCTCTTTCTCGGTAAAGATACGACCCGACCGAAACGAGATTACGAGGTGGATGGGCGAGATTACCACTTTGTGATGTCGCGAGAACAAATGGAGAAAGACATCCAGGATCACCGGTTCATTGAAGCCGGCCAGTACAACAACCACCTCTATGGGACAAGTGTCCGATCTGTGAGGGAGGTGGCCGAGAAGGTAAATGCGCTTCTCCCCCCCCTATTGAGGCCCCACGGCCAGTGGCGCTGAGCAGCTCCTCAGGCAGCCTCTCCCTCCCTCCAGGGCAAGCACTGCATCCTTGATGTTTCTGGGAACGCCATCAAGAGGCTCCAGAGCGCCCAGCTGCACCCAGTTTCCATCTTCGTCAAGCCCAAATCCGTGGAGAACATCATGTGAGTGCTTGCCCCTTTCTGCCCCTCTGGCTGCTGGGGCTCCTTCAGAATGACCCCAAGGAGCCTTCCAAGAAAGAGGAGTTGGTCATCTGGCAGGCTAGCTACCATCTGTGAGATCCAGGCCCTGCCCTCTCCCCCCCAAACTGAAAAGGCGACTCCCTCCATCTTCCCTGATGTTCGGCATGCCTGTGACAAAGTTCCACAAAGTTATTAAAGTGGTGAGGGGGAGCAACTTGGGGAGGTTGAGATTGGAGGAACCCCCCCACCCACCCCGTTTCCCAACCCCAACAAAAGGAAGCCCTGCCTAGCCCCCCACCCCGATCTTCCTGTGTGTGTTTAACTAAATATGCTAAATCTGTTTTGTTGATAACGCTAATGAGTTTGAAATATCTGCAAACTCAGGGAAATGAATAAGCGATTAACGGATGAGCAAGCTCGAAAAACCTTTGAACGAGCCATGAAGCTGGAGCAAGAATTTACAGAACATTTTACAGGTTGGAGCCTCTGCCTCTGTTCCATGTTTCTTTCTGCTATCGAGGGCTGTCCTGGAATGTCCCGGGAGCAGTCGGAACCTCCTCTCTCTTAGAGACTATGGCAGGAATCAGTTGTTTAGGTGGCTCTGCGGCACCTGGCCTTTGGAGTCTGCACCAAGCACTTCTCCTCTGGTTCTGGTTGCCTTCCGGAGCGCGAGAGATGCTCCCGGGCTTGGCTCTGTCCATGGAGGGCCCAGTTAGTGGAGGTTGGGGGCTGGCTGCTCCCCATTTGCAGCATGTGGTTTTGTACCTGCCATCTTGAGGGGATTCTGCCCAGAAAGGCTCCCCTACAGTCATCTGGAGGACTAGAAGGCTAGAAGGCTTTGAATAGCCACCCCCCCTTTTTTTTTCTGAACATCTTTAGGGGAAACAATTGAGCCACAGAGAATCGAGGGGACCAAGCCTCGCAATAGAGTGGGGGGCACCAGAATCGAGAGGTAGGGGTGGGGCTGCAAGAACTCTGCAGAAGCTAGGGAAAGAGCAGAATGGGGTCCTCAAGAGCTATCTTGTTTGCGTCCCTACAGCCATTGTGCAAGGTGACACATTGGAAGAGATTTACAATCACGTCAAGCAAGTCATTGAGGAGCACTCCAGCCCCGTCATTTGGGTGCCGGCCAAGGAGAAGCTCTGAGGGCACCCCGACTCCAGGGGTCGGCCTCCGCCAGCCAGCCAGCCTGCCTGCCTGCCCGCCTGCCTGCCCGCCTGCCTGCCGGTGCTCCCTTCTCGAGGCTCCCCTGGGACAAAGCCCCTCTATGGTTTTAACGTTTCACAAGCTGCTGGCCGAGGGCTCTTTTCTCAAGAATGAGGGGACTCTTTCCACTCCTGTGGATAGAAATGGAGAATAATGTGGTTAAAATTCCTTAATGTTTAAGGGAAAGTATCCTTCAGAGACTTTGAGAAAACAAAGCTTTTTATGTAGCCTTTTAACAATTTTATAATAAGATGAAAAAAAGTGGTCTTAATGTAAAATGGGAGCAGTTTTGCACGTTTGAATTTGCTAGCATGGTTTCCTTCAAGAGATTTGGGTTCAAATTATAGTTTCACAGTTTCTGCCGCAAATATATTTTTTCTCTCAGTTTAATAAAAACTTTTTTCAAAATCAAAGCTAATGTATTCTTAAATGGCATTATTTGAAAAGGAAAAACTAATTTTTCATAATTTCATAAGAAAAACTTTATAGCCTCATTATTATTTTTGTTGTTGCCCTTACAGGGTGAAATATCCTGTTTTTAAACTAAATTCTACAAAATTACTTGGAATGTCTTACAGGTCTTCATGGATAACTGCATTTTCAAATTTTAGGTGCTTAAAAACCTTGAACTTCACGTGGATATTTCTTTGAAAATATTTTAAAGGCAATTATAATAATTATAAGTTCTCAATATCTAAAAATATAAATACATTCTTAGCCAGATTTTAATTATATTTTACTCATAACAATTGCTTATTTTGTTATAATGAAACTATATATATACATATATATATATATACATATATATTAAACTTTACTTAATTAAAATCTAAGTGTGAGAACTGTCTTCTTAAAAACGCTCCACAAAATACATAATTTTCACACCTAATTTTGAGAACAGAAAAGATTGATTATAAGCAAGTCAATTTTTGCTGCTATGTTTTTGACAGGTTCCCATCCCCTGTGGGCTTCTCAACCCCAAAGCAGTGCACCCCGCTGCCCCCCCCCCCCCCAGGAAATGGAGACGAACTCCAGTTGTTTCTGTTCAGAGTCCACAGTGCTTCTGAAGCCAAGTTGACGCAGCTTCCCATGGGGAACTGCCCCTGTGCTTCCAGGTTCAGCTCAAGGTTTTGTGGGTCACCTGTAAAGCCCTGCCTGGCTCGGCCTGATGGATTTATCTTTATTTATTGTTTTAATGTTTTATTTCGCATTTTATTCAGGGTCTGTAAGCCGCCTAGAGTAATCTTTGGCACTATGGGCAGGATAGAAATTTGATAGCTAAATAAGACTATAAATAAGCCCTTATCTTATGTGACTTGCAGAGTCACCTATTGCTATTACATCACAGAGAAAAGATTAAGAATAGGGTTTTCAGACAGAACTGTGAAAATAAAAATGGAATTTGCCAGCAGCACCTGGTAATGTTTTCCTGGTATAAAAGAGGTTGCTGTGGGTAGTTTCATGTTAGACGTGTGTTTCCAGGAGAAGTAGCCTGGTGTTGTTTTCTTCATCCATTTTGAATTGTATTCCTTGGAAGATGTTAATAGTTTCCTGTTCTATAATTGGGCCTTTTTTAATATGACAAAGGTGTCATCTTCGTACTAGATCCATACTTTGAGTTGTCTGTGTGGGAGTGCTATAGATTCCAGGCACTGCATTATAGCTTGTGTTATGAGTCCTGAAAGCAGTGATCCCAAAGATGTTCCTTTGATTTGTTGGTATAGTTGTCCACCAAACTGAAAGTAGGTGGGCAGGAAAAGGTTAATGAGGTCCATAATTCTGGGTGTTTCAATATATCCAATATGCTTGTATAGTAGTCATGGATTCTTTTGCTGATTCTGATTGATGGATGTGAAGTCTTACACTTAGGCAAGAAAAACCAAAAGTACATATATAGATTGGGAGAAACCATGCTTGATAGCAGTTAATTGTGAGAGGGGTCTTGGAGTCTTAGTGGACAACCAATTAAATATGAGCCAACAGTGTGTGATGGCAGCCAAAAAAGCCAATGCAATCAAGATCAAATGAGGTACTGACACCACTCTATAAAGTCTTAGTAAGCACACCTAGAATACTGCATCCAGTTTTGGTCACCACATTGTAAAAAAGATGTTGAGACTCTTGAAAGAGTGCAGAGAAGAGCAACCAAGAGGATTAGGGGATTGGAGGCTAAAACATATGAAAAATTGTTACAGAAACGGGGCCTGGCTAGTCTAGTGAAGAGAAGGATCATGGGGAGACATGGGAACAGTCTTCCAATATTTGAGAGGCTGTCACAGAGAGGAAGGGGTCAACCTATTCTCCAAAGCACCCAAAGGCCAGACAAGGAAAAATGGATGGAAACTGATCAAAGAGAGATTCAACATAGAAATGAGGAATTTTTTGACAGTGAGAACAATTAACCAATGGAACAGAAGTTGCCTTCAGAAGTTGTGGGAGCTTCATCACTAGAGACTTTCAAGAAGAGACTGGGCTGCCATCTGTCAGAAATGGTGTAGGGTCTCCTGCTTGGGTGGAGGGTTGGACTAGATGACCTACAAGGTCCCTTCCAACTCTGTTAATACTGAATTTTCCACAATAGTTCCCCTGTATTATTGGTTTAAAATTATTCAATAGTTATTCAATATCAAGTGCATAAATATGAATAAACTCCTTTTTAGCAGACATGAAATCATTGAAAAGTTTTAGTAACATTTGTCTTGTATAATTATTAAAAAATTAATACAATTTGTACCTAGCTAATAAACTGTGCTTTAAGAAATAAGGTTGTGCCACTTGCCATAAGTGAGGACTTGAGTTAAGACTCGAGAAGCCAGACTGCCATCAACCGAAGGATCCAAGCCTGATTAAAGCCCCAATGAGCCGCCCAGACCAACCCAGCTGAGCTGAGCGGCTCGGTCTCAGGTCTTGCCTACAGCAGGGCCCCCAAGTGGGCCAAACGGCTGGCGACAATCTCAGGGTGAGGTATTTATTGGTCCAAGGTCTACATGTCATATAGCAAAGGACTCTGGAGTAGCATACAACAACCTTAAAACAGTAAATATTTATTTATTTATTTACTTACTTACTTACTTACTTACGCAATTTATTTATGCAATTTATATGCTGCCCTATCTCCAAGGACTCAGGGCAGCTCACAACGATAAAAATGCATAATCCCTCATTAAAACAGTGAGAATTAAAATTCAGATTTAAAACAGTTGAAATTGATTAAGAAATCCCCGTCAGTCCA
The DNA here is from genome assembly GCA_030761175.1 of Masticophis lateralis. Lineage (NCBI taxonomy): Eukaryota > Metazoa > Chordata > Lepidosauria > Squamata > Colubridae > Masticophis > Masticophis lateralis. The sequence goes on along the minus strand of JAUDYJ010000005.1, from coordinate 60,010 downwards.
AGCTGTGGAACAACCAGGTCTTCAAATCGCGGTGGAATGAGCGAAGGTCAGGAGTCATCTGGAGCTCCAAAGGAAGTTGGTTTCAGAGGATGGGTGTGCCCACAGAGAAAGCTCTCCCCCTGGGGGTCGCCAGCCGGCACTGTCTGGCCGACGGCACCCTGAGGAGGCCCTGTCTGTGGGAACGCACTGGGCGATTGGGGATTGTTGCTGGCTGCAGGGGGTCTGACAAATATCCCGGGCCTAGGCCATGAAGGGCTTTATAGGTGATAACCAGCATCTTGAACCTCACCCAAAGGGCAACCAATAACCAATGCAGGTTGCGCAGGAGGGGTGTATCACAACCCGCGCGGTCGCATTTTGCACCAGCTGAAGCCTTCGAGTGGTTTTCAAGGGCAGCCCTAGGTAGAGAGAGCATTGCAGTAGTCAAGACGGGTGGTGACCAGCACATGAGTAACAGTGCATAGGGTATCTTGGTCCAAGTAAGGCCGCAACTGGCACACCAGGCGAACCTGGGCAAATGCCCCCTTGGTCATGGTCGTTATATGATCTTCCAGAGACAACCGTGAATCCAGAAGGACACCCAAGTTTCGAGCCCTATCCACAGGGGTTAACACCTCACCCCCGATGGTCAGCGATGGAATATCTGGATTGGACCCAGATGCCGGTACGTACAACCATTCAGTCTTGGCAAGGTTGAGTCAAAGCCTGTTCTTCCCCATCCAGGTCCATACCGCTTCCAGGCAGCAGGGCATCATGTCGAGGGCATCACTGGGCTGGTTTGGGATGGATATAAAAAGCTGGGTATCATCAGCGTACTGATGATAACGCACCCCAAAACCACAGATGATCTTCCCAAGTGGCTTCATATAAATGTTGAACAGGAGAGGCAAGCGGACCGACCCCTGAGGCATCCTACAAGTGAGCGGCCTCATAGCCAACCCTCTGCCAACACTGCTAGCTTACGGCCCGAGAGATAGGAGAACCATCATAGAACAGTGCCTCCACTCCCAATCCCTTGAGCCGTTGCAGCAGGATACCATGGTCAATGGTATCAAAGTCCGCCGAAAGATCCAAGAGGACCAGAACCGAGGAGAAACCGCTGTCCCGAGTCCTCCAAAGATCATCCACCAGCGCGACCAATGCCGTCTCCGTGCTGTACCCCAGCCTGAAACCCAATCATTACCTAAAACGATCATTATTCAAAATTATTCAAAAACATTAAAAGTATTAAAAACAAAGCTAAGACAAAGACGTAGTGGGTGAAGAGATGCTGATCATAATGGAGCCCACCTCACTAACTCACCAGTCCCTTGAGATACCCAGGCTTGATGGCACAAGCCGCTCCTGAGGGACCTTCAGAAGGTCAGTCGGGATCCTGAGGGTATTCCACAAGGGAGGCACCACAGCAGGAATGTCCCCCACTGAGATCCTGCCAGATGTTACACAGAACCAGAGGAGGGATTCAGCCAGTTTGGACCAGTTCGGGCAGACCAGTTGTTAAGATTCTGCGCAGTTCAGCGAACCGGCAAATCCCACCACTGGCTTGCCCCGCCCATCCCGCCCTATCTTGCCTCACCCATCGTGGGTGGCTAGAGTCATGCCCGTGCCCAGCTACACTCTGGCTCCTTCAGACCGCGTGGCCCAGCTGATTTCCGTGCCTCACCTGCTCTGCTCACCATGGTTGTCTGCGAAAGTAAGGTGCTTGGCTGAAGGGTTGCCTCGGGGTGGACATGGTGAGGTTCGGCTGCCTTTCAGGCCTGGCTCTCGCTATCCTTCCGCTCGCTCACCCTTCGCCTCGGGTTGGGGGTTGTGCCAGTCCCTGGCTCTGGCCTTTCCTGGGGCTGCTGCCCGCATGCCACCTGCTCGCCCTTCACCTCGGGTTCTAAGCGGGCCACCACTGAGAATGGTGTGAGCCCCATGGGCTGGAAGATAAGAGCCGCCCATCTGCCAGCGAGTCTGGCCTGGAAGCGGCATATCCCCGGACTGGATGCAGAACCCAAGGCAGACTGGAGGTCAAGCAGGCAGCAGCCTAGAGCAGGGCCCAAAAGGCGGACGAGCCTTTCAGTGTCCCCCCACACCGAGAAACCTGCAGCCACTGCCTCTTTGCCAGCACAAGATGCCTCCAGCCGCCAGTATTTTTCAGCACAGGAAGCCTCCCGCCACGGCTGCTGACTTGGTTCCAGCCGGCAAAGAGGCGGCTGGAGGCTGCTCATGCCAGCAAAGAGGCAGCGGCTGCTGCATGCCCCTTGTGCCAGTAAAGAGGCGGCAGCTGAAGGCCCTTTCACCCCGGTAAAGAGGTGGTGGCTGGAGGCTTCTCACACCAAAAAAGACCGGCGGCTGGAAGCTTCTTGCACCAAAAAAGACTAGTGGCTGCAGGCCAGTGTCTCAGAGCGGGGTTCTGTGGCCAGCTGCACCAACAAAGGCCAGAAGTAGCCGCCTACCGTTTCCTGCTGTAAAAACCTTTTTAAAAACCCTGACTGTCGGGCAGCGAGACCCAGCAAGAGATGAGGTGTCAGAGAATCACCATTGCTGTTGCGCAAAAAGGTACGTCTAAGGCTCCGACCATCGCCACCGCCACTTCTGACCGCCTACACCACCCACCTTGCCGTGAGTGACATAGAGCTGGCCATGCCCACTCAGTCACATTACACCGCCCCAGCCATGCCCCCCCTGGTCTTTAGGACAAACTGGTTGTTAAATTAGTTGGATCCCACCATTGCACAGAACCCACAGATCCTGCTCTCTGCTGGATCTGGTGGGACGGACAGATGTGCAGGGAGTGGCACTGCCTCAGATGACCATTTCCTTGCCATGTAAGGCTTTGAAGATCAACATCACCACCCCATGAATTGGATCCGGAAATAAACTGGTAACCAATGCAGCTCATGAAGCAGACGGGTAACATGTTCTGTCAGAAACACACGTCACTGCATTTAGTTCCAGCTGAAAATTTTGAACAGTCGTCAAGGGCAGCCCCATTTCTGTTGCTAAGCAAGACATTTGTTAAGTGAACTTTATGACCTTTCTTGCTCCAGTTGTTAAGTGAATCATTGCAGTTAGTAACACTGTTGTTAAGTGAATCTGGCTTCCCCATTGACTCTTCTTGTCAGAAAGTCTCACAAGGGGATCACATGACTGAGGGACATTGCGTCATGAACATGAGTCACTTGGCAAGTGTCTGAATTTTGATCACATGACAATGGGTATAGCGCAATGGTCATAAGTGTGAAGAACAGTCATAAGTTACTTTTTTCAGTGCTATTGGAACAGTCCCTAAATGAACAGTTGTAAGTCAAGGACTACCTATATCTTATGTTGTTGGCTTTGTTCCCGTGGTTATAGTTCCTTTTTCATTTTGGGGGGAGTTGATTCGTTGGGTTTTAATGTTAACTGCCCAAGTGGAGAGAACAACATGGGTGGCCAAATAATTCATTTCATAAAAATAAATGCCTGGACCCAAAGTCAGCTGCTGCCTAATTGGGACTCAGACTTGCTCTGGTGCTGCCCAGAGGACTCAGCCTGACCTCAGCTTGACATCCCCCCCTTGGAGAACTGTTTTCTCCCTTGGTTTCCATCCTCCTTGCGAAAACCAAGCGGGCTTGTGCCTTTTTTATTTTTTTTATTTTTTTTTTTATTATTTTTTTATTTGATTTATATGCCGCCCTTCTCCTTACAATGCGTTAAGCAATAGCCTTCATACTTTTGTATATTTATATTTATACAAAGTCAGCTTATTGCCCCCACAAACTGGGTCCTCAATTTACCCACCTTAGAAAGGATGGAAGGCTGAGTCGACCTTGAGCCTGGCTAGGATTGAACTCAGAGAAATTACAGGCAGCTGGTGTTAATTGCTGCCTTTAGTAGGAGGCATTAGCCCTCTACGCTACACAGGCTTTTTCCCTGACTTGCTGCTTTGGTCCTCCTTCATGAGAGCCGTGATTCCCTCTAGCCATGAGGTGGTACTACTGGGCAGGTCAGAGTCCTCCTTTCCTGGCCTGAAGACATGTTTATTTGAACCTTGGCAGGTATTAATATCTCCAGACACAGCAGCTCCTTACTCCCCACCCCAAGGGCCCAGCCTGTGTCCTCAGAGGGAGGGATCAAGAGGAGGACTAGGGCTGCGGAAGGGGCCAGATTCCTCTCCCTTTGCTGGCAGAGCTGGAGAGAGAGGAGACGCAGGGCTTCTGCCATGAGGCACCCAGCGAGCTTTTTCGCCCTTCTGCTTTGCTTCCCCACAGGTAGGGGGGCGTTTTTCTTGGTCACGGATTCAGGAGGTGCTTCTGGTGTGACTTATAGAAAAATCCCATCTGTCTAACTTTCATCGTGCGCAGAAATTCTCCCCTTCCGTCTTGCAACAGCATGAGTGACTCTTATATGTATCGGTGGAATTTTTGTGGACTCTTGCATTATTATTGATTGCTAGTCATTATCATAATTTGAAGAAGAGGAGGGAAATATTTGCGAAAATATATTCTGATAGGTTCAGGACTTTTCTAGACCTACACACTACTTTCCTTTGCTTTCTGGACAATACAGAAATGCAGACCAAGACAAAGTTGGGCGGGGGGGGGGGGCTTGTTTAATAACCACTTTGCTGCCTCTTGTCTTCAGGATCATTGCAAGTGATTGTGGGAAACCGTCTTCTCCCACCACCAGGGCTGCTCCGAACACAAACTGGGCTTGTTCCTTACAGTGTGGCTGAAACCACATAACGCTGGGAGGAGAAGGAGGCAACAGCCTGTTCAAAGAGCAAAAGCTCTGGCAAGGATGTGGATTGCAATCTCTGCCTTTTCTTGGGCGCAATGACCAGAATGACAGACCTGCAGAGAAGGTGCCTCTGGTGCAAAGAGGAGAGTCGGGTCTCTCACTCTGGTAGCCACAGTTGATGGGCACTGAATCCCCCTTTTAGACCACCCAAAGTAAAGGATTTGACTGGTTTTGTCTTCTTCCTCTGGTCGCCAATCTTAGCCAAGGGATTTCTTAGTTTCTTGTTTACTGAGATGGTTAGCATACCAAATGTTGCTCTCCTTTCTGCCTCTGCTCAGACAGGTCTTCCAGTGATTATGGGAGCCAGTTTTAATCTTTTAAGAAGCAGTGGTGAGCCCCCTCCTCAAGAATCCTTCCCTGGACCCGGCTGTACTAGCGAACTATTGTCCAGGCTCCAACCTTTGCTTCGTGGTGAAGGTTGTTGAGAGTGTGGTGGTGCAGCAACTCCCTTGGTACCTGGATGAAGCTGTCTATCTAGATCCGTACAAGTCGGGTTTCAGGCCGGGATACAGCACGGAAATGGCATTGGTCACATTGGTTGATGATCTATGGAGGGCTCGGGACAGGGGATACTCCTCTGTCCTAGTCCTATTAGACCTCTCAGCAGTTTTTGATACCATCGACCATGATATCATGCTGCGCTGGCTGGAGGGGTTAGGAATGGGGGGCACCATGTTGCGGTGGTTCTCCTCCTTCCTCTCTGGTCAGACGCAGTTTGTGTTGGCAGGGGGACAGAGGTCGACCTCGAGGTGCCTGTTTGTGGGGTGCCGCAAGGGTCGGTTCTCTCGCCCCTTTTGTTCAACGTTTATGTGAAGCTGCTGGGGGAGATCATCCGTGGTTTTGGGGTGAAGTGCCAGCAGTACACTGATGATACTCAGCTGTACATCTCCATCCCAGACCACCCCAATGATGCCCTTGACGTGATGTCCCAATGTCTGGAGGCCATGTGGATCTGGATGGGGAGAAACAGACTCAGACTCAACCCATCCAAGACTGAGTGGCTATGGCTCCCAGCGTCCCGGAATAGCCAGCTGGTTCCATCGCTGACTATTGGGGGTGAGACTTTGGCCTCCTCAGAGAGGGCTCGCAATCTGGATGTCCTCCTGGATGCACAGCTGTCTTTAGATGATCATATGACGGCTGTGGCCAGGGGAGCTTTCTATTAGGTTTGCCCGATTTACCAGTTGCGTCCCTTTCTGGACCGGGATGCCCTGCACACAGTCACTCATGCTCTCGTCACATCCTGTCTGAACTACTGTAACGCTCTCTATGTGGGGCTTCCCTTGAAGAGCACCTGGAGGCTCCAACTGGTCCAGAACGTGGCCGCGTGAGTGATTATGGGAGCGACTCGATGCACCCATGTGACACCTCTCCTGTGCGAGCTGCACTGGCTCCCGGTGGGCTTCCGGGTGCAATTCAAGGTGCTGGTTACCATCTTCAGAGCACTCCATGGCTTAGGACCCAGATACTTACAGGATCGCCTTCTGCCACCGATGGCCTCCCACCGACCAACACACTCCCACAGAGAGGGACTCCTCAGGGTGCCGTTGGTCAAACAATGTCAACTGGCGACCCCCAGGGGGAGAATCTTCTCTGTGGGGGCACCCGCCCTCTGGAATGAACTGCCCCCGGGGATACGTATGATCCCCAACCTGCGTACCTTTTGCCATGCCCTTAAGACCCTTCTATTCCAACAGGCTGGACTGGCTTAGTAAGAATTTGGATTGGGTGTTTTAATTTTTTTGGTTTTAACTGTGGGGCCAAAATATTTAATTTGTTTTTAATTGCTTTTAAATTTTGTATTTCATGTTGTTTTATTGTGGCTATACACCACCCTGAGTCCTTCGGGAGAAGGGCGGTATAAAAATTTAATAAATAGATTAAAAAATAAAAATAAATAATCCAAACTCAGATAATTAAACCAAAAAAACTTGCCTGGTCTGAACTAATTATTAGGAGGCCCATGACACTGTTTCTGCTGCCTTCACGGACTGAGTTTTGGCCACTCAGAGACAGTTTGGATCTGGGCAGTGCCCAAATCAAAATCAAATTAATAAATAGAAGAAGTCAGTTAATGGGAAAGACTAATACACAATCTAGAGCAGTGATGGCTAACCTTTTTGCCATTGTGTGCCAAAAGTGGGGGGAGCATGAGGAGGTCGCCCACATGCGTGCCTACACCCAAAATTCAATGTGCCCCACCACTGTGCATGCCCTCCCCACTTTTAACAAATGGCACGGTGGGCACGGTAGGCCCGTTTTTCACCCTCCCCAGGCTCCAGAGGCTTTCTAGGAGCCTGGGGAGGACAAAAACGGCCTTCTCCATTCCCCCAAGGCCCTCCGGAGGCCGGAAACAGCCCATTTCCCAACTTCCGGTGGAACTGGAGGGCCCAAAAATCAGCTGGCTGCTACACGCATGCGCTCTGAAACTGAGCTACATGCTCGCATACCCACTGATATAGGTCGGGGTGCCACCTGTGGCATCCGTGCCATAGGTTCGCCATCATGGATCTAGAGGGATGGTTATGATGCCTTTCAGTACATATTTTCAGCATAAATCTATTACCTGTAGTGACTATTTAATTATCTCTGGATAAGTTATTTTTCAATTTATTTATCCAATGTATATGGCCGGCCATCTCAACAAGTAATTCAGAGCAGCAAACAAAATCACAATTAGGGTTATAAAAGCCATTATACACAAACATTAACAAAAGTTAAACTACACAGTGGCTGAGCAGCATCCACCCAAATCACTAGCATGACTAAGAAGAGGGTCTTTGTGTAACCCTGGGGCCCCAAGCCCAGGCCAGAATCAGGTCTTCAGGGCCTTAGGGAAGACCACCAGGGTCAGGCCATCCTGATCTCCAGAAGCAGAATTTTCAAGAAGTTCTTCGAGGCCCTGCCAACTGCCATTTGTTGGCCGTCGGGACCCAAAGGATGACCTTCCTTCCTAACTGGGTTGGATGGGTAGAAATAACTGGAGAAAGATGGTTCCTCACATTTGCAAACCCAGCTTATGAATGCACTCGATTTTGGGCTGCCTGCTATTTGAACCAGGAATTCTTAACCGCTTGTTGCACGTGTGCGTGTTGGTGCACGTGTTCTTTTCAGCTGCGACGTTGAGCCTGCTGCGCTGGTGCACAGTCTCTGACCAAGAGTTGGCCAAATGTAGCGACATGAGCAAGGCCTTCTCCAAGGCAAACCTCTTGCCTGAACTGGCTTGCGTCAATGGCGGCTCAGTAATCGGCTGCATCTCTATGATTAATGTAAGTATGAAATATTTGCTTCCAGATCTTAACGGTGCATTGGACATAGTGGGACATTTTGGTTGTGACCTCTTGCCCCAAAAGAAAGAAGCTTTCCAATAGTTAGTTTCACAATTGGTGGACATAGAGTAGGCTACAGCATAAAAAGTTCTTCTTGTCCTGGTGGATTATTTATTTATTTGAATTGATTAGCCACACAACTTCAATGGAGTCTGAGGCCTTAGATGCTAGATGAAATGGGTCTTTGTCCGTTTCCCAGGCTTTGGTTTTTAAATTTAGAATTGGCTCATTATAACTGTGCTTAGAACCGCAACCTTATATTATACTTATATACAAATTAATTAAGCTGAAATGAACTTCTCATCTGACCCAACTAAAAATAAATGAATAGCATTACATTTCAAACTATGTTAAGTGCTACCAGTGGTGGGTTGCTCCTGGTTCTGTCCAGTTCTTTAGAACTGGTAGTAAAAGTGGCAGGAGGCTCCGCCCCGTTGCGAACCAGTAGTAAAAGTAAGTAGAACCCACCAGTGGCGAATTTCAAACTTTTTTACTACCGGTTCTGTGGACGTGGCATGGCGTGGTGGGTGTGGCATGGCTTGGGCGTGGCAGGGGAAGGGGAAGGGTACTGTAAAATCTCCCTTCCCACCCCACTCCAGGGGAAGGTTACTACAAAATCCCCATTTCCTCCCAATCAGCTGGGACTTGGGAGACAGAGAATAGATGGGGGCGGGGCCAGTTAAAATTTTTACTACGGGTTCTAAAAAATACTCAAAATTTCCGCTACTGGTTCTTCAGAACTGGTCAGAACCTGCTGAAACCCACCTCTGGAACCCACCCCTGAGTGCTACCCAAGCTTCCTTGTCTGCCTTTTTGTGATTGCAAAGGAAAAGAAAAGTCCCATCAACACTGATAGAGCAAGCCACTTGCATATAAACAGAGACCAAAGCACACTCTCTTATAGCACTGATGATGTTACCTAGTTAGGTAATGAAATGTTTGCAAGAAAACAACCAAGCTCAGAAAACACAAAGGATCCCACAAAAACAGATTACTTGCATCTGTTGCAAACCAAAATAAGGAGGCCATAACTGGCAGTTTGTATTCCTCATGCCAGTTTTCAAGATGGTGCAGAGAAACTTTGCAGGAAGTGCATGATGAAGAACAAAGAGTTAGTGCCTTGGGCCAAGGAGTTACACAGAGGAGCAGCTCCTGCGAGTAGAGGGGAGAAATCCATTGCTTATGGAAGGGGTGCAGCAGGGCTCTTCCGGGCTCTTCTCCAATCTCAAGTGAGCATCTGAGGGAGGGTCTTAGAAGTCTTCTCACCTTTACATTGAGCAGAGCAAAGCTTTTGGCAAATGGTCTGGTCACGCCACCCATCCGTGTCCTAAGAACACTTCTTGTGGCAGTTGCCTGGCAGCCTCCATTCTAACCAGGAAGTTCTCTTTTCGCATGCAGAGGAATTTGGCTGATGCAGCCACTGTGGACGGGGGCATCCTTTACCAGGCTGGGAAGGAACACGGTCTGAAACCAGTCGTAGCCGAAGCCTATGGCCAAGGTAAATGGGTGAGGGGCAGCAGCTGCCCATTTCAAGGCAAGACTTAATAGCTGCCAATTAAATAGCTGTCATAAAGCTTCTCCTTTGGACCAAAGAAGGACCAGTGTTCTGCCTCTAGTGGATTTTGTAGAATTGCTGATGATCCTATTTTGCACTTGAGGAACTGGCAATGAAAGAAAAGACACTTTTCCAGATCGGCCCAGCAGAGGAAGCAAGCGTTGCTAGTGCACTGCATGTATTGAGGGAAAACGCTCAGCCAGATCACAGTGTGCAAAGCACGGATAAACCCGTGTCTGTTTTCATTGTCTGCAAAGGAGCTAACAAATGCCTTATTGGCCTCTTGTTCTCCTTTGATGTTCTCTTTTGATTGAGCAATGAAATTTGATGCAGTTGTTTGGATTTTAGAGCAGTTGTGCTCATGGTGGCATCAGCTGCTCCTCTACAAATTTCTTTCTTTCTTTCTTTCTTTCTTTCTTTCTTTCTTTCTTTCTTTCTTTCTTTCTTTCTTTCTTTCTTTCTTTCTTTCTTTCTTTCTTTCTTCTTTCTCCTTCCTTCCTTCCTTCCTTCCTTCCTTCCTTCCTTCCTTCCTTCCTTCCTTCCTTCCTTCCTTCCTTCTTAAAAAAAGATACTTCATTCTACTGTATCTGATAGAAATGTATTATTTCCCAGACCAATGAAATAGAAGACTGAGTGGTTTGTCTCCCTGCTATGAGCAGAATGCTATCACTGCATTTAGGGGTTTGCCTTACCCGGCACTCCTCCTTGTGAACGCAGCAGAGAGAAGTCAGACTAAGTGGCCTCCCCTTTGCCTCTCTAGATGTTGGTACTTCCTACTATGCAGTGGCTGTGGTGAAGGCTAGTTCCAACCTGACCATCAACCAGCTGAGAGGGGCCAAGACCTGTCATACAGGGATCAACAGAACAGCTGGCTGGAACATCCCAGTGGGCCTCCTCCTTGACAGTGGCCGAATGCCCATGATGGGTTGCAGTATCACCAAAGGTAAGGACTGCTGGGTCCCCAGAATGGTTTTATGCCTTGTGGTCCTTTTCCATGGGGCAGGCAGGGAGGCAGGATGGAGGAGGATGTTGCAGCTGGAGAGGCAGATGCCTTCCTCCTCCTCCTCCTCCTCCCCTTTCAGCCGTCAGTGCCTATTTCAAGGCTAGCTGTGTCCCGGGAGCAACTGCCGTTGGGGACCCTGCATCCCTCTGCGAACTCTGCAAAGGAGACTCTGCTCAGCAGAGCAAGTGTGAGCTGAGCCCCAAAGAGAAATATTATGACTACTTGGGTGCCTTCAGGTAAGGTGCGAGGTGGGGAGCCACAGTGAGATCCATAGCCTGGGGGAGGAGGGATGTCATACTGCCGCAGGCTAAGATGCCCCTTGGGGGCCCTCTGAGTGGGACCTGCAGAGGGTCTGTGGCCAATGCCTGCTGGTGCTCCCCACAGGTGCCTGGTGGATGGCCCAGGAGAGGTGGCCTTTGTCAAGCACACCACGGTGACCGAAGCAATGGATGGTGAGCTGTTCCACATGGGCAGGAATTCCCTCATCTCAGTTGGGCTGCCCTCTTGTCCTTCTCTTCTTCCCCCTCACTTTTGGTCCAGAAAAGACCAAATTGAGTGGCTTTGTTATTCTTTGTTAACTGTTAGCATTTTGCCTTTTTCACTGAACTCCTGGTATACTGCTTCTTTTTCTTTTGAGCATATTTCTATAATACCCATTCTTTTCATGGTTGTTTTAAGTGTGTTTCACCTCCTTCAGCTTAGTCCAAGTGTTCGTGTTCCTGACATCACCAGTCTAGTATGGCCGGGCTCTAGCTTGGCTGTTTTTCCTTCTTTCCCCTCCCCATATCCATCTTCGCTTTGCTTTCACATCTCCTTGTCCACCTTCTTCTTCTACATTTCACTTTGCCTGACTCAAATTGTGTTCTAATTGTGCTTTTAGTATCTCCTTCTTCAGCAAGGCCCACTCATCACCTTCTCTTGCTGTGAAATTTTATGTTTCAGCACCCCAGGTTTATAAAACTCTATTATAAATTATAAAATGTCCAAGATTTGCTTGTGGCCAAGTTTTCTTTTTAGGTTGCCCTAAATAGATTTAGATTTAGATTTAGATTTATTAGATTTATATACCGCCCTACTCCCGGAGCACTCAGGGCAGTGAACAGCCAACAATAAAAATACATATATACAAAATTTAAAAACTCAAATAAAATCAAATTAAATAAATTTGGCCCAGACAGAATTAAAACACCCCACACAATTTAAAACAAATTAAAATTCAACGCTAAAAGAAGAGAGGTTAGGCCAGGCCCGCCTGGTGAAATAGAAAGGTCTTAAGAGCGCGGCGGAAGGTGCGCAGATCCGGGATCCTCCGTATCTCCAGGGGGAGCTCGTTCCAGATAGTAGGTGCCCCCACAGAGAAAGCTCTCCCCCTGGGGGTCGCCAGCCAACACTGTTTGGCTGATGGCACCCGGAGGAGCCCCTCTCTATGAGAGCGCACCCGCCGGTGGGAGGCTATTGGTGGTAGTAGGCGGTCCTGCAAGTACCCAGGTCCTAAGCCATGGAGCACTTTGAAGGTGGTAACAAAACCTTGAAGCGCACCCGGAAGACCACTGGGAGCCAGTGCAGCTCACGCAGGAGAGGTGTCACATGGGAACGCCATGTCGCTCCCATCACCACCTGCGCAGCCGCACTCTGAGCCAGTTGGAGCCTCCGGGTGCTCCTCAAGGGGAGCCCCATGTAAATAAAAACTCCAGCATTCCACAATCTTGTCCTCAGTCAAATCTTCCCTGCCAAGAAAAGGCTCGCCAATCCTCTGGGCCTCCTTCAGAGGAGAAAGTGGTGAGGAGTTTGCAGGAGGCAAGAGGAACTTGGGCAGAGCATATCTCCCACCATCACCCTCAGTTCATAAGGTCCAAAGTGTGGGGGTGGGTAGGCGGGTAGGAAGCAAGAGGAGTCCAGCTGAGGCAGGCTTAGGTCAAACTCTTATTCTCCCAGTTGACGGGGGAGGGGAACGAAGGCAATCTGCTTTCCCAGAAATTTATCCCTAATTTCAGTCCCAAATTTGCTTTTTTCAAGAGGCAACTGGACTTCTTGTTTTTCCTTGAAGACTTTTCACTTCTCATCCAAGAAACTTCTTCAGCTCTGAAAGAATGAAAATGACCAGTTGTCTGCAAGGAGTATAAATCTTTTCACTCCCCACCATCCAGTCAGAGCTGAAGAAGCTTCTTGAATAAAAAGCAAAACTTCTTCAAAAAAAAAAACAAAACAAGAAAGTTCAGTTGCCTCTTGAAAAAGCACCTTTTGGGACAGCCATGACCTGGATGACTGAGAATCTCCATAGACATTTCCCTAACTGCAGGTTGGGTTAGGTGAGTGCATGTTTCAACATCAATCATCAGAAGAGATACAGTGTCCTCTAGATAATTCTGGGTAAGTAGTATAGCATGTTACAGGATGTGAACACAAGAATTATGGCTTGTAAACCTGGGTTTAGCAAGCTATGTGTAAAATGAGACTGAATGTAAAGCTTTGTTGTTTCCAAAACTGGATTCTTGCTTGGTGTCGAAACTGATAAGTCACCGGACACAAGGTGTGATACAAAATTATACTTTTATTTTGGTACCAAGATATAAGGACCCTGGTTCGAAAAGCTAACCAAGGGCCTTGAGCAAGGCCATACAACAGTTCTTATAGTCGAAGGGTGGTCCCATACACCCCTTTGCCCTTCCCCTAACAATTCATGCATAACATATAATATTGATTGGTTAATTGGTTTACAACCCCCTAAAAGTCCTACGTTTCTTATGCTAATAGCTAATCGTGTAAGGTGCTAACTTCTGTCTCACTACAAATGTGCAGGCCCCCCCTTCCTATTGCAGAGCAGAATAAAAGAACAAACAGTTTTGTCTGAGGCAGCACCCCGTCCACTCCTCATGACCCCCGCCTCCTTCTGCAGTGAGAGAAGACAGGAAAGAGCAAAGAAATGAAGATCAGAGAAAATGTTTTTATCAGAATTCATATTCCTCACTCTCAAGTCCATTCCATCCACACCTGGGTCCTATTTCCACATATGACCTCTATGTACAGATGAGGCCCTGGGGATCAGAGGAAAGGTCATACATTCCATCATCTGATCCTTGTGTACATGATGGAATGTACATACATTCCATCATCTGATCCTTCAGCTTCTGCTATTTTGTCAGGAATAAGATGCTTCCTAGAACTATAAGTTAAAAAAAGGAACAGTCATTTTTAAGTGGCATATATTTACTTTTCTTACTCTTTCACCCTCATTTTAAAATAAACCTAATTTATGTTCTGGGCCCGCTTGGGATGACCCACCTCTGCCTGGATGCTTCATGGCTTCAGCAGCCCCTCTGAAATCCCCAGCCTGGCGCTCAACTCCATGGGGGCGGGGGGAGGGAGGAAGGGAGGAGACAAGGCCAACCCTTCAGCCTTTGGTCCTGGGGATGCTCTCCTTTCAGGCCAAGCTCAGCCTTCCTGGATCCTGGAGGACTTCCAGCTGCTCTGCCGGGATGGGAGCCGGGCAGCAGTCAGCGAGTGGCGGACATGTCACCTGGCACGGGTCCCTGCTCATGCCATTATCACCAGGCAGGATGTGGAAGGCAGCCTCATCTTTGAGGTGCTGGATCAAGGACAGGTGAGTCTTCCCAGGCTCTGTTCATGAATGTCTTGTCTTCTTTGCATGTTGCTGCTTGCAAACCCACTAGAGTTGAGTGACTGAAGCGACAGGTGTGTGCATTTCATGTTATTTTCTTACTGAGCTCCTGTCTCCTCAAAGCAAATTCAGCAAGTGATGGTCTCAGTACTGAAGTGGTTCCTCTGCCACAGCTGTGCCTTTCACAGCTGCTTGGCGGCCAGAAATCCACAGACTGAGCAGAGACCTCATGTCAGTGAAGTTGCAGTTCAGGGCTGGCAGAGGGGAGACGCTGCCAAGTGGGCAGGACCCATTAATGGCACCACACAGGGCCATGGTTAGGGAGACTGTTTTTTAAAGGAGAGAGGCTTCCTTTGCCTTTTTCAGTTTAGTCAGATCACACTGTAAAGCTGTTGTGCCCTTGATGGAAAACCCCCAGGGCCCTTTGGAGCGTTTGCCCTCTCCTCACAAGTGCTCCATATGGGTGACCATATGGGACTCGGGGCTCCTGCTGGAACATCAGAGGGAGGCCATGAGCACCAGTGCTTTTGATCTGCCATGCTCTTACTCCTGCCCTGGCCATCCTCTGGTTAAGACCTCTGCTTGTGCTCCAGGGAGATTATCCCTAGAGGTGGCCCTGGAATTCCTGGAAGACAGCAGCCCAGCTGCTCCCTGGTGGAAGTCTCTTTAGCAGAGCCCAGCCACCGCTGTGGGCCTGTCCTTGCTGCCAGTAGAGCACAACTGAGGATGCTGGTGACTGTAAAGCCCTCTACAGCTCAGCTCCTGATTCCCTTTTGGTTTGCCCACCATGTGCCAGCCAGGAGTGGAGGGTTCCTGCTCTGGGAGACGCAGAACATGGTCTTCCCGTGGAAGAGCTTGCTCTCCACATGCTATTAATGATTTAGAAAGATGGTGAACATTGGTGCTCAAGTAGACAGGCAGAGATTTATGGGTATCCTGATTTATAGTTGTTTAATGGGTTGTTGTTCTTATGTATAATGTCAAGCCATGCCAATTCATTTTCAAATGCTTGGAAATAAATAATAAATAACACATCATGAAACCTTGTGCTGCTAGAGATTCAACAATGTGATCGGGTGAGAGCTTGGAGGCTATAAACCAGAGCCTGGTTTAGCTCTGCAGACTAAAGCACCGTAATTAACATCCAGCTGTCTGCAATTACACCAGTTTGAATCTCCCCAGGCTCAAGGTTGACTCAGCCTTCTATCCTTTCTAAGGTAGGTCAATTGAGGACCCAGTTTGTGGGGGCAATAAGCTGACTTTGTATAAATATACAAAAGTATGAAGGTTATTGCTTAACGCATTGTAAGCCGCCCTGAGTCTTCGGAGAAGGGCGGCATATAAATAAAATTTAAAAAAAATTATACGTTGCCCATCCTTTTAAAGTTAGATAGGTTCCTCTGAGAGGGAGATGGAGAGTTTCCAAATGTGATAAGCAAATAAAAAATAAAGGACCTTCTACTTAGGCATTTCTGTTCTAGATGCTTATCCCACCTTTTCTCCAAGCCACCATGGGGATTTTCCTCCAATATATCCCCACACAGATCAGTGTGTCTGGTCCAAAGTTACCCAGGGCTGAGCGTGGCTTGGACCTAGATTGCGATGGTCCCAGTCAGCAGCTGTATCACTATGGCCTCCTGGCTTTTCCTCCCATTCTTTGGTTTATTCAGCTCCCAGAGGGAGAAGGGCACATTGCCTCTGCTTTGGCTCTTCAGCTGAGCTCTGAGGAAGGAAAGTCCTGCCGCTTGGCTCTTGGAGTAGCCACAGGGTCAGCTGCTAGAGCTGGCCTGTGCAGGTAAAGCCTTTGGGTTTTGGCTGACGTTCAGCCAGGCCCTTTTCAACTTATCTGAGAATGGCAGAGCTGAAGCACATTGTGGCTTTATCTTTGGGAATTCAGAGGTTTTTCCAAGGCAGATGGGCTTTTCTCTCCATGTTACAGCAAAGGTTTAATGGTGGAAACTCCAGCTTCCAGATGTTTGACTCAACAGCCTATGGAGGGAAAAATCTTCTCTTTAAAGACTCTACTGCAAAGCTGGTTCCCATTTTGGAACAGACCTACCAGGCTTGGTTGGGAGATGAATACCTGCATGCCATGCGAGGCTTGGATTGCGATCCTAAAAGTATGTCTTGCAAGTTGCCTTTATCACTAAAAATGTCTTCTTGGTTCTGCTATCCTGAGGAGAGAGCTGAGGTGGAAGAGGAAGAGATAACGAGGGTTGACAGTGTGGGCAATAGAAAATATGAGTACTGTACAGAATACAGAATAATGAAGTTGGAAGGGATCTTGGAGGTCTTCTAGTCCAACCCCTTGCTCAAGCAGGAGGCCTATACCATTCCAGACAAATGGCTATCCAGTCCCTTCTTGGAAACCTCCAGTGATGGAACACCCACAACTTCTGGAGGGAAGCCATAAAGCTCCTGAAAGGGAGATTTGTCTCTTATTTGCTAAGAGAATATTCTAAGGTTTTTTCTAGGGAGTTTCTCATAATGGTCTCCAAGTTCTCTTTTCTGGCTGCTTGCCAGGGAAAGAAGCGATGATCTGACTTTCTTGGTTACTATTGGATCCTGGTGACTGCCCTATAGGGGCTTAAGCAGTTTACCGGTAATAGTTTTTAACATTTGTATTGTTTGTACAGCTGTTTTTTGTTTTGTTGTTTTGGTCCTGCTTATGAATTAATTGGAAGGTGTCCTGAGTCATAAATGTGAGATGGGTAGCTATATAAATTGAGTAGATAAATAAATAAATAAAATGATAGACCAAACTTGTCCAGGGATAGAACTCCGGGTTTGTCTCCGTTGGCTTGGAAAACTGATGCAACCAGTTTCTGCACTGAAAGAAGCCCTCGTGGGGCTCTTCCTCTTTTGACACAGGGTTGCCAGAATTCCTGCGCTGGTGCGTCTTGTCCACTGAGGAAATCTGGAAATGCAGCAAGATGGCTGCTGCCTTTAAGAGCAAGAATCTGAAGCCAGAAATCCAGTGTGTTTCAGCCCAGAGTCCAGAGCAATGCATGGAACGCATTCAGGTGAGAGTTATTTATTTTATTTATTTACCAAATTTATTGGCCACCCTTCTTACCACAGGGTAACTCTGGGAGGCTTACAATATTAAAAATAAAAATGTATAAATAGAATGCTGCAAAACTATAGAAATCCAAAATGCGGTAGCTAAAAGATGGGGTGGGGGAAGGAAGTGGGATCTGATCAGTGGTGAAATGTAAAATTTGTTACTACTAGTTCTGTGAGAGTAAGAGGTTGTAAAAAAATACTTTTAAAAGCCTCTGACAATCCCAGCTGAGCTGCCTGATCAGCAGAGGCTTTTTTCTCTTTTAAAAACATTTTTTCTACAACCTCTTTGGCGAAGAGGTTGTAAAAAAGAATGCTTTTAAAAGCCTCTGATGATCAGACAACTCAGCTGGGATTGTCAGAGGGGTTTTTTTTTTACTTTTAAAAGCATTTTTTTGGCAGAAGAGGTTGTAAAAAAAATGCTTTTAAAAATTAAAAAAAAGCCTCTGATGATTGTGCGGCTCAGCTGGGCATGGGGAGGGGGTGGGGGTGGAGGCAGGGATGTTTTCTACCGGTTCTCTGAACCACCCACCGCCATTGCTACTGGATCAGGTAATCCAGTCTGAACCAGGAGCATTTCACCCCTGGATCTGATATTATTCTATAAGCCACCTCCAACAGCCGATTCAACGGTCTTACAACACCGACAGGGGTGGTGGAGGGAATAGGGCGAGGGTGGCCTGTTGTGGCCTCGCCCCCCCCCCTCCCCCGTGAGCCCCTGCCTGCCTGTAACGCTGCAGTGGTGAAGACGGTATCCCCTCTCCTGGGCATCATCATGATTATATCCCCTTTATTTGACATCATCATTGTTGCATCCCTGACTCTGACTCTGGCTATGTTTATTGAACCACCTTTACCATCTTACCATCTGTATCATCTGCCAGCGCATTGAGACCAACTTTACCCATTACGCTCTGTTCTGAGAAGAGGTCCTAGCCTGGGTGTGGGCTTCGAGGGAGCCGACCTATTGCTGCTGCCACTGGACAGGATTACATCCATTAATGCCAGTTGCCGTGAGAGGGCAACTAGGTACTATCTCTCCGGGGGCAGCAGCCTGAGACTCCTCTTCACTGCTGTGAGAGGACAGTGAAGCCCGATGGACTTACTCACACCAGAAATGGGCAGACTCTTTCTCTTGGACCTTTGCTTTTAAGATGTTTTATGAATCCTTGGCCTTATTTATTCTCTCAGCTGAATTGTGATGTATTTATTAGCCGATCTCTTAGCACTGCGAGATTCCCCCCTCTCGCAGGCCTGGCCCTCTTCGTTATCGAGGGCCTACCTTAATGACGGGCTTTGGGACCCCGAGAGGTGGCATGTGGCAAAGAGGGGGCTGAGGGGTTTTTTATGTAAATTTTTATCTAAACTTTTAAGGGGTTCCGGGAGGGGGGTGGAGGGGATAGTGGGTAGGGGGGACAACCCACCAAGGGGAGGGTTGGGTCGAGCCGTAAAGAGTGGTGGGGGGAGTGTGGGACCCGGGGTCGTGGAGGGGATTAGAGCGGATCCGGATAGTATATTGAACATCGTTACTGTAGGTGGGAGAGGTAGATATGGCGGGAGCAGGGGGCCATATCATGTCAGGAGAACACGTACCCGCTGTTTACGAGCGGTGGCATGTTCCGGCCCCCAAGGCTCCTCCCGCTCCCTAGGTTGCACAGACCCTCAGGGCCCGGGCCTTCGGCTGATGTTGTGCAATGCCAGGTCTGCAGTAAATAAAGCCCCCCTCATCTGTGAGCTTGTTCAGGAGGGGGGTGCGGACCTGGCAGGTATTACGGAGACCTGGTTGGGCCACGAGGGGGGGGTGCCCCTCGTTGAAATGTGCCCGCCGGGTTTCCAAGCATTTCATCAGCCGAGGTCACAGGGGAGGGGCGGGGGGGTTGCGGTTATTATTAGAGAAGGTCTGAAACCGAGGGAGGCCACTGTTCCTCAGACGGCCAGTTGTGAATCCCTCCTTGTGAAATGGGGTCATGGGGTTCAGATGGGTTTGCTGATCACGTACCTGGCTCCCTGCCACGTGGCAGCAGCCCTGTCCGAGCTTCTTGGCGTCATCGCCGCGGTGGCGGTTGATACTCCCAGGCTTATGGTCATGGGGGATTTCAACCTGCCATCCGTGGGGGAGATGTCTGAGGTGGCTCGGGAGTTCATGGCTTCCATGACGGCTATGGACCTGACCCAGTTAATTCATGGCCCTACCCACACGGGGGGAAACACACTGGACCTGGTTTTTGTCTCTGGACAGTGGTTGAGAGATCTTGATATAGGGAACATAGTCATCGAACCCTTGTCATGGTCAGATCACTCCCTCCTTCGTTTTGACTTTCGAACTGCAATACCCCGCCGCAGGGAGGTGGAGCCGGTAAGATGGTTCTGCCCCAGGCGCCTGATGGAACCTGATAGGTTCCAGATGGAGTTTGGGCCATTCCCTGAGGCTCTGGCACACGCCTCGGCCGGAGACCTGGTGGCCGCCTGGGATAGGGCGGCCGCCGGAGCTCTGGATCGGGTCGTGCCTTTGCGGCCTCTGACCCGGCGTCGATCTCACTTGGCTCCTGGGTTCACTGAGGAGCTGAGGGAGTTGAAGCGCCGGAAAAGACGCCTAGAGAGTAGTTGGAGGGCCAGTCTTGCTGAATCTGACCGGACACTGGTGAGATCCCATATTAGGACTTACCTAGTGGCGATAAAAGCAGCAAAATGTAGCTATTTTGCTGCTCTTATTGCGTCATCAGATAATCGCCCGGCTGCCCTGTTTAGGGTGACCCGCTCCCTGCTCCACCAGGAAGCGCGGGAGGACCCCTTGGAGGGTAGAGCTGAGGATTTTGTTCAATATCTGCATGACAAAATCACTCAGATTCGGGAAGATTTGGACTTCGACTGGGTGGTCTCGGGGGAAGGGACCGGGGCAGGTCTTGAGAATTTTATCTGGACTGAGTTTGATCCTGTGACCCCTGAGGATGTGGACAGGATACTGGGTGGACTGAACGCGACCACGTGTTTATTGGACCCGTGTCCTTCCTGGTTAGTGCTGGCTTCCCGGGAAGTGACACGACACTGGCTCCAGGGGATTATAAAGGCTTCATTGGGGGAGGGTGTCTTTCTTGCCGCCTTGAAAGAGGCGGTAGTGAGGCCTCTCCTCAAAAAGCCTTCCCTGGACCCGGCAATGTTGGTAAATTATCGTCCGGTCTCCAACCTTCGCTTTGTGGCGAAGGTTGTTGAGAGCGTGGTTGCGAAACAGTTTCCCCAGCACCTGGATGAAGCGACGTATCTAGATCCGTTCCAGTCGGGTTTCAGGCCCGGGTACAGCACGGAAACGGCATTGGTCGCGTTGGTTGATGATCTCTGGAGGGCTCGGGACAGGGGGTGCTCCTCTGTCCTGGTCCTGTTAGACCTCTCAGCGGCTTTTGATACCATCGACCATGGTATCATGCTGCACCGGTTGGTAGAGATGGGGGTGGGAGGCACTGTGTTGCGGTGGTTCTCCTCCTATCTCTCCGACCGGTCGCAGTCTGTGTTGGCAGGGGGGCAGAGGTCGACCCCGAGGCCCCTTATATGTGGGGTGCCACAAGGATCGGTCCTCTCGCCCCTCCTGTTCAACATTTATGTGAAGCTGCTGGGTGAGATCATCCGTGGTTTTGGGGTGAAGTACCATCAGTACGCTGATGACACTCAGCTGTACATCTCCACCCCAGACCACCCCAACGATGCCCTTGAAGTGATGTCCCGGTGCCTGGAGGCCGTGCGGATCTGGATGGGGAGGAACAGGCTCAGGCTCAACCCATCCAAGACCGAGTGCCTGTGGTTTCCGACGTCCCGATATAGTCAGTTGGCGCCATCACTGACTATTGGGGGCGAATCACTGGCCCCCACGGAGAGGGTTCGTAACTTGGGCGTCCTCCTGGATTCACGGCTGTCCTTGGAAGGTCATCTGACGGCCGTGGCTGGGAGGATTTTCTATCAGGTTCGCCTGATCCGCCAGTTACGTCTCTTTCTGGATCGGGACTCCTTGCTCACGGTCACTCACGCCCTTGTCACTTCCCGTCTAGACTACTGTAATGCTCTCTACATGGGGCTCCCCTTGAGGAGCACCCGGAGGCTCCAACTGGCGCAGAGTGCGGCCGTGCGGGTGGTGATGGGAGTGACATGGCGTTCCCATATGACACCTCTCCTGCCCGAGCTGCACTGGCTCCCGGTGGTCTTCCGGGTGCGCTTCAAGGTCCTGGTTACTACCTTTAAAGCGCTCCATGGCTTAGGACCTGGGTACTTGCAGGACCGCCTACTACCACCAATAGCCTCCCACCAGCGGGTGCGCTCTCATAGAGAGGGGCTCCTCCGGGTGCCATCAGCCAAACAATGTCGGCTGGCAGCCCCCAGGGGGAGAGCTTTCTCTGTGGGGGCACCTACTATCTGGAATGAGCTCCCCCCAGAGATACAGAGGATCCCGGATCTGCGCACCTTCCGCCGCGCTCTTAAGACTTTTCTATTTCGCCAGGCGGGCCTGGCCTAACCACTCCCCGTTTTTAGTGTCAAATTTAAAAAATTTTAAAATTATATTGGGGTGTTTTAATTCTGTCCGGGCCAAATTCATTTAATCTGTTTTTAGTTGGTTTTTAAATTTTGTACGTATGTATTTTTATTGTTGGCTGTACACTGCCCTGAGTCCTTCGGGAGTAGGGCGGTATATAAATCCAATAAATCAAATCAATTAAATCAATCAAATCAACATGAAGCCCCCATCCCCACTGCAGCCTCAAGCTAACTGGCAGAGCAGAAGGTCTTTAGGCTCTTGCAGAAGGTTGGGGGGGGATTGGGACCAGCATTACGGGGGGGGGAGAGGTTCGAGAGGGCAGGCGCAACGGATACTCAGTGGACGGTGGTTTCTCTTGAAGGCAGGCAGGCTCTAGGGCATGTGTAAGCCAATGCAAGGATGGGGCAGTCAGCCATCCAAAAAGAAATGTGAGCTACTTCCATGAGAGGAAGTTCAGAGCTACATGGGAAGGCACCAAAGCCCATCAAAGCCCGGCATGGGAAGGATGGCTGTGGGGAGTAAAGTTGTCATGAAAAGAGCAACCGTCTCTCCAGGTTCTCTGCTGGGTGGGCTCCTTGCCCTCTTCCATTCCCGAGAAAGCTTAATAATCCCTTCAGAGGGTGAGGCTGGCTGGGGAATTGAAGAAGCTTGGCTGGATAGACCATTCGGGCTTCCCTGGGCTTCTTTTCCTTGGGGCCAGAGAGGCTGCCAGTCCCATCTCCTGCCTCCCCACGGTGAGGCTCAGTCTAGTCCCTTGGTACCTGCAATGGCACATGGGAGTGAGGAAAGAGGAAGCCCCGCAGACCAGAGAACTGCCAGGACTCAGAATTTGTGCTTCTCGTCTAGACTGGTGGTGCTAACAGCCAGCAAGTTTTTTTCTGGCCCTCACTGGCAGGCAGGCCACAGTGGCTGGATTGAATGGGATGCTGGGGAGAGGAGAAGGGGCCCTCAGGAGGCAGCCAAGCCTTGAAGGGGAACATTCTGAGCCCTTTTGACTCCCTTTCAGAAAAGAGACATTGATGCTGTGGTTCTGGCTGGAAAGGATGTTTACATAGCCGGGAAGATGTATGGCCTGGTGCCTGCTGCTGCAGAACACTACGCAGGTAAGAACACACAGGAGCTTTGTGCCCCGGCTATTTTGCAGCTGTTTGTAGACTCAGCGTCACAAGGAAGTGTAAATGTTGCAGAAAGTCTTGGACAGAAACGATTCTCTTAGGACCTTTCAGGTGCCCCACAGGGAAAGCTGCACTGAGCAGATGCTGCCTGCCTCTTGCTTCACTCCCACCATCTTTCTTAGAGACCCTACTGAGTTCATTGGCTGAGGTCAGCTCCATTAATACTGTGTGCCTGCTCACTTTCCTCTTCAGGCTTCAGCTTGTGCTGCCGCTTTGATCTCACAAAAGAAAAATGGCAGAAGGAAGATGGCTTATGAGCAGGCTATTATGCCAGTTCTTTTGCATGCTTCTTCTCCTCTCTCTTTTTTCTCTGTAATTAGCCTGCATTAACAAATCTCAGGGAGGGTGCAATTAACAAAAAAGATTGGAATAAAGCAAATAATTTAGGTTTAATATTGAAAAATTATGTTGAATTGAGGGTAATTTTCCTTTCCAGTAGATGTAAGTAGATGAACAGTCTGATTTTCACTTGGTATCCAAAGAGAGAAGCCATCCATAACTGGCTGTTTATTGCTGCTAGAGGAGATGTGCAAAGAACCCATGACCTCCAGCATTAGACGTTTCAGGACATTAGTTCTGTGAATATACACCTGAGGTGTACTGAGAACTTATAGATGACTTTACTACCCCCTTTCATTTGATTGGTCTTTGAAGGTTCAAGGGTTATGGATAGTGATATATGGATGTTACCTGAGTAGGTAAGGCTGGTTTAGGGGACTGTCTCACAACTTCACAAAGAAGGACCTAAGTTCCAGTTACTTCATTTTCAGGGGCACCTGTGGTTAGTGCACTGCTGGTTTAAAACCCACAAAAAGGGACCCTCAGACTATGGTCGGGTTAACCCGCTGAAATCAAGATGTACTCAGCAGCGGAGCTTCTTGGTCTGCGAGATTCCCCCCTCTCGCAGGCTTGGCCCTCCACTCTATCGAGGGCCTACCTCGATGACGGGTTTTGGAACCCTGAGAGGTGGCATGCCGCAAAGAGGGGGTTGCGGGGTTTTTTAAAATTGTCTTTGTCTAACCTTTTAGGGGGATGGGGGAGGGGGGAGGGGAGGGAGGGCTATAGGCCGGGCTTGCCACAGGGGCCTGAAACGGGAGGCAGGGAACGGGGTGAGGAGGAGCTCGCTGCAGAAGGTAAGGAGGGTAATTCCATCAGAGCCATGGTTGGGAGGGGCAGATATGGCGGGAGCAGGGGGCCGTATCATGTATTGGGGGCACGTAGCCGCTGTCTCCAAGCGGTGGCGTGCCTCGGCCCTAAAGACTCTTCTCGCTCCCCGAGTTGTTCAGAGTTACGGCGTCCGGGCCTGAGGTTGATGTTGTGTAATGCCAGGTCCGTGGTTAATAAGGCCCCCCTCATCTGTGATCTTATTCAGGAGGGGGGTGCGGATCTGGCAGGTATTACGGAGACCTGGTTGGGCCAAGAGGGGGGGTCCCCCTCGTAGAGTTGTGCCCGCCAGGTTTCCGAGCATTCCATCGGCCAAGGGCCCAGGGCAGGGGTGGGGGGGTGGCGGTCATTATAAGGGAAAGTCTGGATCCAAGGGAGACCACTGTACCTCAGATAGCCGGATGTGAGTCGCTCCTGGTGAAGTGGGGCCATGGTGTGCGGGTGGGCTTGCTGATCGCGTACCTGGCTCCCTGCCACGTGACAGCGGCCCTGCCCGAGCTTCTCAACGTTATTGCCGCGGTGGCGGTTGATACCCCCAGGCTCTTGGTCATGGGGGATTTCAACCTGCCGTCTGTCGGTGAGGCGTCTGGGTTGGCTCGGGAGTTTATGGCTTCCATGACAGCCATGGACCTGACACAATTAATTCTTGGCCCCACTCACACAGGAGGACACACTCTGGACCTGGTTTTTGTCTCTGGTCAGTGGTTGAATGGCATAGATGTAGGGGATATAGTTATTGAACCCCTGTCATGGTCGGACCATTCTCTCCTGAGGCTAGACTTTCTGACCGCCGAACCCCACCGCAGGGAGGCGGAACCAATTAGGTGGTTCCGCCCCAGGCGCCTGATGGACCCTGATGGGTTTCAGAGGGAGCTTGGGCCAATGCCCGAAACTCTGGCTCACGACTCGGCCGAGGACCTGGTGGCCGCCTGGGATAGGGCGGCCGCCAGTGCCCTGGACCGAGTCGTGCCTTTGCGGCCTCTGACCCGGCACCGAATCTGCCCAGCTCCTTGGTTCTCTGAGGAGTTGAGGGAGATGAAGCGCCGGAAAAGACGCCTAGAGAGTGGTTGGAGGGTGAGTCGATCTGAATCCGACCGAACACTAGCTAGGTCCCATCTTAGGACCTATTTGGTGGCGATAAAAGTGGCAAAGTGTAATTACTTTTCCGCTCTTATTGCATCGGCAGATAACCGCCCAGCCGCCTTGTTTAGAGTGACCCGCTCCCTCCTACATCAGGGAGCGCGGGAGGACCTCTTGCAAGGGCGGGCTGAGGATTTTGCACAGTATCTGCACGATAAAGTCGCTCAGATTCGGGAAGGCTTGGACTCTGACTGGGTAGATTCCAGCGAGGTGACTGAGGCTGGTCTTGAGAACGTTATCTGGGATGAGTTCGATCCTGTAACTTCCGAGGACGTGGACAGGACTTTGAGGAGTCTAAACGCAACCACATGTTTATTGGACCCGTGTCCTTCCTGGCTGGTACTGACCACTCGGGAAGTTACACGAGGCTGGCTCCAGGGGATTATAAATGCTTCTTTGAGTGAGGGTTTCTTGCCTGCCGCCTTGAAAGAGGCGGTGGTGAGGCCCCTCCTCAAGAAGCCTTCTCTGGACCCGGCTGTTTTGGCAAATTTTCGTCCTGTCTCCAACCTTCGCTTTGTTGCGAAGGTTGTTGAGAGTGTGGTTGCGCGCCAGCTCCCACAGTACCTGGAGGAAACTGTCTATCTAGATCTGTGCCAGTCCGGTTTCAGACCTGGGTACAGCACGGAGACGGCATTGGTCGCGTTGGTGGATGATCTCTGGAGGGCTCGGGACAGGGGATGCTCCTCTGTCCTGGTCCTGTTAGATCTCTCGACGGCTTTTGATACCATCGACCATGGTATCATGCTGCGTCAGTTGGGGGGTCTGGGGGTGGGAGGCACTGTGTTACGGTGGTTCTCCTCCTATCTCTCCAACCGATCGCAGTCTGTGTTGGCAGGGGGGCAGAGGTCGACCTCGAGGCGCCTCGTTTGCGGGGTGCCACAAGGGTCGGTCCTCTCGCCGCTCCTGTTCAACATTTATGTGAAGCCGCTGGGTGAGATCATCCATGGTTTTGAGGTGAGTTGCCAACTGTACGCTGATGACACTCAGCTGTACATCTCCACCCCTGACCACCCCAATGATGCCCTCGAAGTGATGTCCCAGTGCCTTGAGGCCGTGCGGGTCTGGATGGGGAGGAACAGGCTTCGTCTCAAACCTTCCAAGACCGAGTGGCTGTGGATGCCGGCGTCCCGGTATAGCCAGCTAGTGCCATCGCTGGCTATTGGGGGTGAGTCATTGGCCCCCACAGAGGGGGCTCGCAACTTGGGTGTCCTCCTGGACTCACGGCTGTCCTTGGAAGGGCATGTGGCGGCCGTGGCCAGGGGGGCCTTTTATCAGGTTCGCCTGATGCGCCAGTTGCGCCCCTTTCTGGATCGGGACTCCATGTGCACAGTCACTCATGCACTCGTCACATCTCGCCTGGACTACTGTAACGCTCTCTACATGGGGCTCCCCTTGGGGTGCACCCGGAGGCTCCAACTGGTCCAGAATTCGGCCGCGCGGGTGATTATGGGAGCGACAGGGCGCTCCCATGTGACACCTCTCCTGCGCGAGCTGCACTGGCTTCCGGTGGTCTTTCGGGTGCGCTTCAAGGTGTTAGTGTTGACCTTTAAAGCGCTCCATGGCATCGGACCGGGGTATTTGCGGGACCGCCTGCTGCTACCGATAACCTCCCACCGGCCAGTACGCTCACACAGAGAGGGCCTTCTCAGGGTGCCATCAGCCGAGCAATGTCGGCTGGTGGCCCCCAGGGGGAGAGCCTTCTCTGTGGGGGCACCCACCCTATGGAACGAGCTGCCTCCAGAAGTTCGTTTGATCCCGGACCTCCGCACTTTCCGAAAGGCCCTTAAGACCTATTTATTCCAACAAGCCGGCCTTGCTTGATTGTTTTTAATGGGGTTTTAACAAAATTTTTAATTGATTTTTGGGGTTTTAAATTGGGTATTTTAATGGGGTTAGGATTTTATTTGGAACGCCAATGAATTTAATTTAATTTTATAATTCTTTTAATGTTTGTATTATATGTGTTTTAAATCTGGTTGTTCACCGCCCTGAGTCCCCCTCCCGGGGAGAAGGGCGGGATATAAATTGAAATAATAAATAAATAATAAATAAATAAATAAAATGCTTTCTAATTTATGTTCCCCAAAGCAGCTCTTACATGATACATATTCCAAGTTAGTCCTGAAATAGGCAAATACCAGCGCACTGATCGGTGTGCATAAGTTATTCCGTTCTGAAATGTTGTGGAATGTGCCAGCTCATTGGCCTAAATCATGTCGATTCACTGGAGCTACATAAGACTTTACTGAGAAAGATGAACTTGAAAAATTCCAAAAGAATGTATCTGCTGATCCAGGGGAAACCCAGCCCCTGACAGGACAAAAACTGAACCCAGTTCCATCAGGGCAGCATAGCCCTCGTCTTGATGGGGGGTGGGGGGTGGGGGTCAGCTTAATTTAACAGCCTTCAACTAGAATCGCAGAACAACAGAGTTGGAAGGGACCTTAACGGGGTTCTAGGGCAGGAATCCTCCTCAGAACATCCCAGACAATTTCAACTTTGGCTTGAAAATTAGTGTCAGGAGACAGCCTGTTCTACTAAGTATCACTCTACTCTATTTTGTGTTTCCATCTCTCTGAAAGCTCCTGCTGGTTTCTTCTCAAGAGCTGCAGAGGATAAATCCTCTCTCTTTTCCAGTGGTGAAATCTAAAATTTGTTACTACCGGTTCTGTGGGAATGGCTTGGTGGTAGTGGTGGGGGGGTAATGTGACTGGGTGGGTGTGGTCAATTTTTTTTTTGACTTTTAAAACCATTTTTTCTATAAAACCCCAGAGGGTTTTTTAAAAACCCTCTGACGATCAAGCAACTCAGTGGGGATTGTCAGAGCTTGGATCGTCAGAGGCATTTTCTTTTAAATGGTTCTGATGATTGCACCACTCAGCTGGGCATGGTGGTGGGGGCAGGGATTTTTGCTACCGGTTCTCCAAACAATTCGCCTCCATCGCTACCGGATCGGGTGATCCGGTCCGAACCGGGAGCATTTCACCCCTGCTCTTTTTCCTGTGATAGCCCTTCAAATTGTCATGTCTTAGGCTGAACATAGCCTAGTTTACTGTACCTTCCAGAATCCACCAAATTTGATCAAGATGACAAGGAGTGGCACAGTTCATCCCTCATCACATTTTCCCCATGCCCATGTGATGGTGTTGGTACTATATTATTTTACCAAACTTGATGCCTTGTGATATGTCCACACGCAAAACATACCCAATGAGTAGCCTTAGGGCATCCCTCTGAAGCCTTGGAAGCAGAGTTGTAGAACGGAACATCTCGAGGATTGCTTTACTCTTCCCTTCTCCTCCCTACGTGCAGACGGAGATACCATAAGCACCTACTATGCGGTGGCAGTGGTGAAGCGAGTAACGTCCAATGTCTTCAGCATCCATGATCTACAGCAGAAAAAGTCTTGTCACACTGGCTATGGGCGGATGGCTGGCTGGAACATACCCATCGGCCTGCTGTTGAAAAAGGGGTTCATTCAGCCCCAGGAATGCAACCTTCTCAAAGGTAAAGGGTGTGCGCGTGCGTGCGTGTGTGACTGACTGAAGACTGGAGCCTGTCACTGACAGGGTTAGGCTCCCAAGTTGGGAGTTACAGCTCCCAACTGCTAAGGTTTTGAAGCAGAGTCAGGATCAAGAAGAGCTTTTCTGCTGTAGCCCCATCCCCATGGGACGCTCTGCCACAGCAGAAGAGGCTATTCCCGCTTCTGCTTCAATATCTTAGCAGTTGGGATCCATCACAGCCTCTTCCACTGGCACAAGTGGGAGGAGCCGGTCCCTTCGGGATGAGACAGCTCCCTAGATACCCTGGACTGATGCCATGTAGTGCTTTAAAGGTAACAACCAACAATTTGAATTGGATCTTGAAGCAAACTGGCAACCAATGCAGCTCACACACCAACAATGTTATATGTGCAGCCCTAGGAGCTCCCAGGACTGTGCATGACACACTGCATTGTGCATCCCCTGTGGGAACCACCCCTCCCTTTGGGCCTTCCAGGAGGGTCTCAAAACCCGGCTTTGTCAGTTGACCTGGAGCCCCGAGGGGCCCACTCGCTGCTGGAGGTGGCTGATGGAGTAAGAAGACCTCATCCCCATCCCATCCTTCTCTTGGCTCTTGTAGGCATGGCTTTAGTGCAGTTTTTAATAAAATTTCAATGTTTTTTAAATCTTTTAATTATTTTTCACTTGTTATAATTTGTAAGATGCCAGAATCACCTTGTAGGGGAGATGAGTGGCATAGGAATTTAATAAATAAATAAATAAAGTCACTTTTTTTAGCGCTGTTGTAACTTCCAACTGTCACTAAATGATTGTAAGTGGAGAACTATCTGTACTGAAGTTAATGGACCCACTCCTAAAAAAAAAAAAGATTAAGGAACATTTAAAAGTTCTCAGCTTGATGGATGCAAAGCGAACTCAGAGCTTTACTGAGAGGGGAGAGAGGGGCAGATCTTGTCAAACTAACCTGACTGCCTTTTTTTCTTTTTAACTATGCCACAAATGTTGTGGATGAAGGTGGTGCTGTGGATGCCGAGCACCTGGAGTTTAGCGAAGCGTTTGATCCATTCCACTTAATGAGCTCATAAGAAAATCGTACAGGCCAGAGCTTAACCACGGGGTGGTTCCGTGGATAGGAAGCCAACTCAGCGACAGATCCTAATGTTGTTGTGGTTGTTAATGGGCCACTGTCTGAACAGAGACCCATCACAGGTGGCTCAGCCCTAAGTTCTGCTCTGTTCCATATGCTTCCGAGGGGTAAAGTCTGTCTTTTTGCTGACGACACAAATATGTATAATAAGAGTTGATGTTCCTGCGGTATTCATAGCATATAAAACAATTTGGCATTTCTGGAGAATTGGTAAAAAATGTGGAAACTGCAGTTCAATGTTTCTAAGATCCTGCAGTTGGGGAAAAAGAATCCCCTGGCAGAATATGGTGCTGCGGGATCTGTGTTAGACAGAACCACAGAAGAAGTGGATTTAGGGGTGTCACAGCAGATGAGGGTGACCTGAATGTGGCCAGGCAGCTGTGAAGGCAAACAAAATTCTGGCGTGCATCATGAGAGGGGATTCCCAGCAGGAAGGAGGAGGACCCAATCCCGTTACAGAGAGCTTCAGTCAGACCTCCTTCGGAATTCAGTGCCCAGTTCTGGAGATGCCACTTGAAAGAAGATATTGACAAGACAGAGACGAGCAACAAAAATGGCACAAGGTCTGAGGGACAAAACACATCAGGAGAGACGGGAGGAGGTGAATATGGGGATAGGAGGCACTGTGTTGCAGTGGTTCTCCTCCTACCTCTCGGGCCGCTCGCAGTTTGTATCGGCGGAGGGTCAGAGATCCTCCCAGAGGCCTCTTACTTGTGGGGTGCCTCAGGGATCGGTTCTCTCCCCCCTGCTCTTTAACATCTACATGAAGCCGCTGGGTGAGATCATTCGTGGCTTTGGGGTGAGGTATCACCAATATGCTGGATGATACCCAGCTGTACATCTCCACCCCGGGCCACCCTGAGGATACCCTTTGTTGGAGCAGGGAGCAGGTCACCCTAAACAGGGCGGTTGGTCGATTATCTGATGACGCAATAAGAGCAGAAAAGTAATTTATCTTCTCCGCTTTTATCACCACTAGGTAATTCTTAATATGAGATCTTACCAGTGTCCGGTCGGATTCAGAAAACTAGTCCTCCAACTGCTCTCTAGGCATCTTTTCCGGCGCTTCATCTCCCTTAGCTCCTCAGTATACCGAGGAGCCAGGTGAGATCGGCGCCGGGTCAGAGGCCGCAAAGGCACGACTCGGTCCAAAGCCCCAGCAGCCGCCCTATCCCAGGCGGCTACTAAGTCTTCAGCCGAGCCGTGTGCCAGAGCCTCAGGAAATGGCCCAAGCTCCCTCTGGAACTATCAGGATATAAATCACAATAATAAATAAATAAGTAAGTAAGTAAGTAAGTAAGTAAGTAAGTACAGCCTGGAGGACAGAAAGAAAAGAGGAGGGCATGATTGAAAAGTTTAAATATATTAAGGCTGTGAATAAGGTTCTAGAAGGCAGTATTTTCAATACTGAGCAAAAATCAAGAACACAGGGGCATAATTTCAAGCTGATAGGAGGGGAGTTCAGAAGTCACGTTAGAAAGGTTGACTTTAGAAAAAGCATTGTGGAAGCTTGAGAACTAATGTCCAGTGGAGATTGTAGGCCAATCATCAGTTGCTGAGCTGAGTTCTTCCTAGTGTCGCCCTCACGGACTCTCCCTGGCTCTGCTCTTTTTGTTTCAGCGGTGAGTGGCTTCTTCTCTGCCAGCTGCATTCCGACGGCCGAGAAGGAGGGCTACCCGGCCAACCTCTGTGAGCTCTGCATTGGGGACAGCCAGGGGAATTTCAGGTGCAACGCCAGCAGCCAGGAGACATATTATGGCTACACAGGAGCCTTCAGGTAATGAGAGAGACAGGTGGCTTCACTTCCAGTTTTAGGAAGGAGCAAGCTTCACTCCTTGCCCTCTGGACTAAGTCACTCCTTTCTGTCTGATCGAGTGGTATTCAGCATGGCAAGTACCAAAATGGAGAAGCGCTGAGTTTTATCTATATTTGGTTGTCAAAAATATGCAGTAGATGTTACCTATTTTTAATGCCTCTTGTACTTTGGCTACCTTCTCCCCCACCCCCATTCCCGCCACCATCCCTCCCAGCTATCCAGGCATTGTGGTTGGGAGAGAAAGAGCCAGCTTCTCCTCTTCCTTGGAATAAATGGAAGCATTATTTTGCAGAGAGGAGAGAAGCAGGGTGCACGGGCTGCTCTTGGGACCCCTGGTTGATCTTGGGGGCGGGGGAGGCCTAGCTTGTACCCCTACAGCAGAGTGGCTAATGGGGTTAATGATCTCTTTGCAGATGCTTAGCAGAGGGTCGTGGTGATGTGGCTTTTGTCAAGCATAGTTCAGTCTTTGAAAACACCGATGGTAAGTGAGCTCTTTCATTATATGGCTGTGTTGACTGTCATGTCTGAAATGCTTCAGCCTCTCTTTCCTTCTTTCAGGGCACAATAGTGATGACTGGGCCTCAAGGCTTCGGTCTGATGATTTCCAGCTTTTGTGTCCAAACGGTGCCCGTGCTGAAGTTGACCAGTTTGCTGGTTGTCATTGGGGCCAAGTGCCTCCTCGTGCCATTATGGTCCACCCAGACACCAATGCCCTGGTTGTATATGGACTTCTGGATAAGGCTCAGGTAGGCTTAGCCTGAGAAGTGGGAGGAAGCCTACTACCTTTGTTACTCATTGGCATGATGGGGCCATTTGCTTTTCTCCTTTACCTGTTAGGAGGGTTCCAGTTTGGTTGGGCGAGTCTACCGTTACTAAACCAGGCTGGGAATACCAGATGAGAGACTTTACCACTAGCTTGTTAGTTATTATTGTTTTTCTGCTCTAGTTTATAGAAATAGAAGACATATTGCAGGAGATAAAAACTAATAGGTTTGATTTCTACACTATGCCAAGAAAACAAGGAAACAAACATTGAAACAACATAGCTGTGCTTACTCTGTGAATGCAGTCACTACAACTTTACCAGACCCTATTAAGCATGCTGAGTAAACCCAAAGAGGCAATCATATAATAGGCAACCTGAACAGTAGCTGTGGTGATGTCATTGGCAAAGATCAGGCAGAATAGTTCCTCTATTCTGAACCATTCAATTCCCACTAAAGGGTTTGTCTCAAAACCCGGCGCTACCGGTTCGCTATCGGTAGCGTGTGGGTGCACTTGCTTGCTTTGGTAGCGCGCAGTGCATGTGTAGATCCGTTTTTGATGACATCCAACTGGTAGTGGACGCCACTACCAGTTGGATGTCGCCAACGTTTTTGATGACGCCAACTGGTAGTGGTGGTGGCGGGAGCCTCCCGCCGCCGCCACTACCAGTTCACCCGAACCGGGGCGAACCAGGAGCAAACCACCACTGGTTTGTCTAGATGTCATCCGAGATGCAGAAAAAAAAAATAGAATACTATAAAGAAGAGGAAAAAGAATTAAAGAGATTTGAATTAAGTCCTACAAGCAGAGATCAATGGAAGCGGTGTTTTGAAGCTAAGAGGGGAAATCAGAACTTATTCTTTGCTGTGTACAAAGAACACCACCGGTGTGTTGTGATTATGGGGCTGGAGGACCCTGTTCAAGGGCACCCTGAGACCAGCATGGCCCTCTTGCAGCTCAACCTGCCTACCAAGATTGCTGTTGTAGGAATAAAGGAAGATCCCTGTGTAAGTTGTTGCCTTGAGACCCTGGAGAAATGGTAAGCTAGAAATGCACATACAATCATAGTCTTAGAGTGAAGGATATGGATCAGTGGTGGGATTCAGCCAGTTCACACCTCTTCGGGAGAACTGGTTGTTAACTTTCTGAGCAGTTTGGCAAACTGGTTGTTGGAAGAAATCATTAGGGTAGAGAACCGGTTGTTAAATTACTTGAATCCCACCACTGATATGGACCAATGTCCTTAAGCCGCAGGTGACTTATTCTGATGGAAAGTTAGAACAAATACTTAAAAGTGAGCAAAAGAAGAACAATTCCCTTCCTCACCCATTATGTAAAACACATTTCTTGAACCAAAGTCCATAACATGGGCAACATAGATATACTTCTTGGACAAGTGCTGCAATAAAGGATTCTGTGCTTTTGATACATGCAGCATTTATATGGGGAAGTGCAGGAACATGAAGGATGTAGTTCAATTGTTCCAGGCCAGTCACATCACCGAGAAGGCCTGGCTGCCAGTTCCAGGGAGAAAGGGCAACCGTGGAAGAGCAGCCCTGCTGTCTGGAAGGAACTAGAGGACAGACCTGCTGCCTCTCCTCCTTACACCTCCAGAGGCTGCTTTTTATCCAAGGCGTTGGGTTTATCATGGCTGAGTTGCCATCTTGTTACCAGAGATTTGTTTCCTCACATATTATAGCAGCAGCAGTTACAGACAAGGCAAAAATCATGGGCTTATTTGTATGGGCAGAGCATGCGATGTGGGTACTGCATCTTCTCAGTCTGGTTTAGGGTTTGGCATGCTTGGACGCTCGTCCTCCCTGAGGACTGGAGCTGCCTGGGATCTGCAGCGTGGTAAGGCCTGTACTCTAGGTGAGCCTGGCTGCTCCCTTTACTCCGAAGGACAGAGGGCCCCACAGGGTCTCCAGCAGCTCCTGGCAGAGCATGACCCTGGGCAGAGGGCTTCCTAAAGGACCACAAGTGTCTGTTAGTAAAATGCTTGCTTAATTTTCAGGATTTCTTTGGCAATGACAACCAGAATCGATTTAAAATGTTCAGTTCATCAGAATTCCAAAAGCAAGATTTAATCTTCAAGGATTCCACAGTTAAAATTGTGCCAGTGGGAGAGAGAAGAACATTCAAGTCCTGGCTGGGGCAGCCATTCCTGGACTCTTTAGAAGGGATCCTGGAATCCTCCTCCCAATGCTCAAGAGCCGGTAAGCCCATCGTGCTGTGGGAATTCATCCCCCTTTCTGGTTCACAAGGAAAAATAAATTATTTTAGGAAGACCCTACTGGGGTCGGTAATGTAGAGAACCTCCATTCCATTTATGGAAAGTCAGTCTGGAGACAAAAAATGACCCATGTGCCTCCCTGATTCAGGGAGTCTCTTTTTTCTTTCAGCTTTTAAAGACTGAATGCGTGGGGTGTATGTAAGGTATATAGGTAGTAAATAGTAGGGCTTACTTTTCACATGCAGCAGTACTCTGTTCTAGTGCAAGCATCTGAAACGAACAGATGCAGCAGAAACAAAGCCATTTACACACTCAACTGCTTTCATTTAGCCAAATCACCAGAATGCACCATCCTGGGGTGGACTTCAGGCTGACTCCCTAAGTTCAGTCTAGAAAGATTGCTAATAATGCTTTTATGTCTTTATTCTTATTACGCTACAGCAACCAAGTCTCTGAATGTGATTCTCCTCCTGATGACAATTCTGACTCTTGCAACAATTTTCACTTCGTGAGCCACAGTTCCGGTGCAACAATACAAAATACAACCACAAAACTTAAAAATTAGGCAGTCCTCCTGGAATCAGTCAACAATTGTGGAATATTCAATTTTCCTCTAACCCTAACCCTAACCCTAACCCTAACCCTCCCTGGCATTCTAAGGGTGAATTGATAAAATTCACAGTTTTTCAATGACCTTCTTTGCACAAAATGTTGAGACATAATAGATTTGGACATCATATAAAATCAACAGCACTGAAGCCAGAATCGGGGCCTTCTTTTTGCCTTTTCATTCCAACCATCTCACTTGGGAGTCCGGGGGCTGCTCCTTTTCTTAACTGTGTTGACACCGAGTCCGGTAAGAAAGACAAGAAGACATTCTTGGTCGTACTTACATCTACTGTCTTATACATGCTTGAAAAGATTCATTACAGCATGCAACTCTCTTTGCTCTGGATCACAACAATTGATGTACATATTAAGTGACAAGAGATTCTTCTTGTGGACTAGAAAGTATGGAGAGTACCAAGAGCAGATAGACAAGCATGGATGACTTTCTTGCTATTTCTGCTTTGGCAACACCCATGGCACCATCAAAGGCAAAAGGGCTCCCCCCCAAGGCCGCAGGATCCAACCTTAACAGATAAAACAAGCTGATTGCAAGACTGTCCTCCATCGAGACATAAGACCCTGTTTTGGATATGGCCTGTTCAATAAAAGTCTTACTTGCTCACAGAAGCTCTAAAACTTTGATGTACTTTGTACCTACGAGATAGGAACATTTTAAAATAAAAATATATATTAAATATAACAAAAAAAGAATAACAACCAATAGGAAATTAAATAATATGAGAACCAAAAAAAGATAGGTTTAAAAAAATAAACAGAAAAAAGAAAAGCTCTGTACCTTAGAGCTGAGTCAATTTGAGTCAGGCTGTATCCAAGTAGAATAAAATACACAAATCAATTTTTAATTAAATTAAATTAAACCTTGATCGCATAAAATTGTATCAATCAGTTTTCCACCTTGCTGGCAGAAACTCATATATAAAGGGAATGCATGTCTTCTATTCTATTAAATCGCACGTACTAGTCTTTCCACCAGAATAAAACAATTTTCATAACTCCTGTCTGCACACAATACATTCTCCATTCTTTGATAGTTTCCAAATTTTCAGAGTATTATTTAGCATCATCTGAGGCTTTTCTTTTTCAACACCCATTTTCAATCATGTATACCAAAATACCATCTCTGTAAAACAAGTTCCAAATTACATCCCTTCTGTTACGCTTACAACAGAGGTTGAAATCTCAGCTTTGCTCCACATGCTCCAGAACACCCAGCAGACTGAAAATGTTCGGAATTGGATTACTCTCATAATTTCAAACGACTTGCAAGTTTCCCTTGTCAATATTAAATAAAAACTGATTCTTTCTCTAACAATAGTAATAATGTACAAAGTTGAGAAGCAATTAATACATCACATCCAAGTAACAGAATAAAGGAGTTAGAAGGGAACTTGGAGGTACTCTTGTCCAACCCCCTACTCAGGCAAGAAACCCTATAGTATAGTATAGGGCCTATACCATGGCTGTCCAATCTCTTCTTAACAGCCTCTGGTGTCGGAGCACCCACAACTTCTGAAGGCAAGCTGTTCCATTGGTTGATTGTTCTTACTGTCAGGAAATTTCTCCTTGATTCTAGGTTGTTTTCCTTGGTTAGTTTCCATCTATTGATCTTGTCTTGCCTTCAGGTGCTTTGGGAATAGGTTGTCCCACCCCCCTTCTTTATGGCAGACCCTTAGATATTGGTTGGAACACTGCTATCATGTCACCTTTTCTTTTCACTAAACAAATCCAAATTCCTGAAACTATTCTTTATATGCTTTAGCTTCGTCCTCTAATCTCTGTTGCTCTTCTCTGCATTCTTCCTAGTCTTTTGGACTGCTGAGTCGGCAGGTGGCGGCGCTGGGAGCCCACCCCATCCCGCAGCAGCAACTGGGTCTCAAACGCAAGCTTGCCTGTCATCCTATCGGCATTCTACCCTCATGAGCCACCACATGACTCCAGATTTAGGTTATCTAGGTCCTGGTACAATCCAATTATAGGTGTCTGGTAAAAACCATGACACTGGCACCATTTGTTTATTTATTTATTGGTTCAATTTATATGCTGCCCTTCTCCGGAGACTCAGGGCGGGCTTTTGGCCTCCCCTAAGCGGTTCTCTTTTTTTATACAAATTCAGCTTATTGCCCCCACAATCCGGGTCCTCAATTTTACCTAACTCGAAAGGATGGAAGGCTGAGTCAACCTTAAGCCTGGTGAGATTTGAACTCGCAGTAGTTGCAGGCAGCTGGAAGTGCTACTTAACAGCATTTTAGTCCGCTGCACCACCAAAGCTCCTTGTTGACCATTGGTCAACATGCAAATAAGATCCACTGTATAATATGCATCAAGACTTACAGAACATAATTTTATTTTGTGAATGACAACGTGCCTAGGTCGGATATTGCCCGCCCCCCCCCCATGCTATAAACCCTGTCCGGACGCGTTTGCTTAACAGACACCTGGGCCAGTTAATTGTCCAGCATACACACAATGGCATTGTGGAGTCTTTTTTTAATGGCTTAATCCAATTCAATTTACTTGATTAGGTCCCACTTTATTACTAAGGAAACAATAATTAAAAACATCGTATGAACAGAGGCAATCAGACTGCAATTCAGGCAATTTTCAGGCAAAATTTCGTGAGCCACTCCAGGTCCTTTAATGCTTCTTTTCTTCCTGCTCATCTAACGGTTCTATCCATAAAACGTTGCGTCGCATCAGTGTAGAAAGGCCGCTGAAACTTCGATCGAAGTAACTGGCTGTGCCGCCACCCCACCCCGCCGCGGCGGAGCAGCTACCACCGAACAAACCCAAACGGTCGGCGCAGAGCTCCGCTTCGGGCCCCACTCCGGAAAAAGGGAAGGGGGTATTCGTTGCCCCGCCTATGAGCGCCACCCGGTCTCTCTCCGGAGCAGAAACCTCTTCTCCGCCGGGCCCAAGACCCTCCAGGGCTGCTCCAGCCGCCGCAGGGGACACCTCGGCAGCCCGCGGCGTCTCCCACTCGGCGACGCTCGTTCCTCCGCCGCCGCCCGGAGCTCCCGTGGGGGAAGAGGGGCTCGGCCTGGCCCGTGGGGGGAAGGGTCCATCGCTCCAGAGGGGACCAAACAACGCCGCCCGGAAGCCCCGCCTTCCCACACACGCGCAGTTCGTCCAGAAAGGAGAGGGGCCTTACGGGCTCCGTCCCTTCTTTGGGCCGGGGGGGCGAGAGGACCAGCCGGCGTCCTTTGCGCGCGCCGCTTCCTCCTTCAGCTCGCGCAGAAAGGTTTCGCGCAGGCGCAGTCCGCGGGTGAGGGCCACGGCCGTGAGGCGCGCCGCTGCCCGGATGGGCCGCGCCTCCGCCAGGCGGTCCAGGAGCCGAGGATCGTTCAGCAGGGCGAAAAGCAGCCGGCGCAGCACCATCGTCGCCCGCGCCTTCCGCGCCGCCCGAGAGCCTTCGCCTATTGCGTCCCGCCTGAAAGCCGTGCGCGCTGCGTCCGTGGCGGGGCTCCGGGGACTGGCGTGGGCGGAGTAGTAGCAGCAGCGAGAGCGCCCCCCGCCCGGTTCTCTCCGAGCGACCTTCCCGGTATGGCCCACTTCCTCTCTGCCCCGGGACTGTCCTCCACTTCCTTCCCGGCATGGCTGACTTGTATCCGTAAGGAAGCGGCAGAGAACCGGTGGTGGTGACGCCCCCAGCGGTTGGGAGGTCTCTTTGCACGCTTTTGGTTTTAGGAAAACGGTGGGGAACGCGGGGCGGGGCAAATAAGGAACAAACAGGCAAAGTTCATTGATTTCAATCGTACGCGTCAGGGTTGTTTCTGCGGGCTCCTTTTTAGAACTGGAGTAGGCAGGGCACCTGCAGGGTTTTTGGTATCCGGCTCGGGAAGGGGCTTCCGTCCCGTCTAGGGGGGCGGCGGGGATGTGTGTGTGTCTCCTCGAGGGTTGCCAAGGAAAGCAGCCGCCGTTCGGTGGTGGTTCCCCAACGCCCGAGTCCCGGATACAGAAGAACGAGTCATTTTGCGTTTCTTTGTATTAGAATTTAATAGATTCTCTTTAAAAACATCCCACCCACCCCTTCACCCAAACCTGTTGAGGCCAAGATGTTTTTATTTAACAATGTTTTGGTTTGAGCTGCCCTGCTGTTTCTTTCGTGAGGGTAAATATATTACATTTATCACATATATTAAATATTATTGGGTTACTTTAGTGTATTGATTATTATACTTTTATTTCAGGGGTGGGTTCAAATTTTTTTACTACCGGCTCTGGGCGTGGCTTATTTTGTGGGCGTGGCTTGGAGGTCATGTGACTTGGTGGGCGCAGCTAGCTGGTCATGTGACCGGGTGGCCGTGGCTGTGTGTATAGGGACTACTCGGAGAGCTGAAAAAAGTCATTTCTGGCAGGTCCTTGCACTTTTGACTGGTCCTCACACTTACGACCATCCTCACATTTATGCCCATGCAGCATTCTTAACAGCCATGTCACTCATTTCACAACTGCTTCTCTTCACTATGGTGACAAGATAGGGCAAAAACGTAAAATGTGAGGACAGTCGTAAGTTCGAGGACTGGTCAAAAGTGCGAGGACCAGTCAAAAATAACTTTTTCAGCCCTCTGAGTAGTCCATATGTATAAAAGGATACAGCAATAGAGAGGGATGAAGGAAAGGAAGGGAAATTAGAGTAGGAGTGAGGGTAAGAGAGGAAGGAAGAGAGGAGGAGAAGGAGAAAGGAAGAGGAAGTAGGGAGGAGAAGAAGAAGGGGGGGAAGAGAAAGTAAGAAGGAAAGAAAAGAGAGAGGTGGTAGGTTTGAGGAGAAAGATTTCTGTAAAATAAAAAAGATGAAAGGGAAGAAAGCCAACCCCAAACAAATATAAAGATATTAAGATGAATGAATTGTTAAACTTTAAAGAATAAAAGAGAACAAATATGAATAAATAGCAATAATTAGAAACACACATACAAACATACAATGTATTTTCTTTGAACAGAGTATTTGGCCGATTCACAAATTTAAACAGTGTTTAGTCATTTCAATTAAATTTACAATTTCTATATTTCCTTTTTTACCATATTTATTCCTCATCTATTTTTTTAAAAAAAATAATATTACCCTTCATCCTCATCTCTAATCTTAATCAAATTCAATTTTCCCTTCTATTCTATATTATACCCCTTCCCATTGTCATCTATTTTTATATCCATCATCACGTTGGTTAATTATGTAATATTACAGTTGTTTAATACAAATTGAACATTTTAATATAAATCAGTTATATAACTATCTTTTTTGTATATTAATCAATATGAATATGAATATTCCAATTATTTCCATGCAATCCAATTTCTTACAAATCAATTAATTATATTTACCAATAATAACAAACCAAATAATTTCCCCCATATATTCCTCCAAACCACAACTTAACCATTTCTGCTTTCAACACAATATACTATTAATAATATCTCAATTATTACAATTCCGTAGTTAAATAGAGCTTTTTTTCTTTTGTGTTTTAAAATCTTGAACTCTCCTCTTTTGCCCTAAATTTCCCATTATTTGCAGTTTTGCACCTACCTCTTTTGGTGAGGAAAAAGAAAAAGAAATCTCTCTCTGCTTCATTTTGTCACATTGCAGCAAAGACCCTGCTTTACTTTCAGTTTTGCTTTTTCAGCATAGCTAGGGGAAAAAAAACTGCACTGTTTGCACCTAGCAAAGACTCCTGCGCAAAACAGCTGAGAGCAAATCAGTTGAGAGTTGGGAGACCAATCTAATCAATTTGTGGTAATTAACCTATGCTTAAGCTGAAAGGGGCTGTTTTTTCTATTTTTGCAGGCACCGGTCTACTCATTTGTTTTCTTTTAACACTGATCAGCTGTAGGGTGGCCCTTTGAAGCCCCAGGGCAAGAGTTTAAACAGTTTTTTTTCCCTCTAGCCATGAGCTGGGATTCAGGAGGCAGCAATAGATTGGGAGTGGGTGGGGTTAGTGACCGGCGACCGGCTGGGAATTGGTTCGGGGGCGTGGCCTGCCAATCTTATTACCGGTTCTCCAAACTATTAAATTTTTTTACTACCGGTTCTTGCAATCCGGTGCGAACCGGGAGCAACCCACCACTGATTTATTTGTTATAACGTGTATATTTATATAATATTTTATATTTATTTATTTATCAAATTTATATACCACCCTACTCCCAAAAGGGATTCATTGAACATGTAATATACTGTTTATTTTGAATAAACATGTCATACCTATATATTATACATCTATAATTCATATATAGAGAGAGAAAATGGACAGGACTGGAGGGCCTGCGCTTGATGGAATGCTGTTTGCAACATGAGGCCTAATAAGAGGGGATACGTGAAGCTTACGAGGTAACTGTGGATGGACTGAGGACCCAATGTGGAGATAAACCAACTACACCTTCCATCTCATAATCGAGAAGACCCGGAAGAACAACTGGATGTGCAGCCACCCCTTGAAGCTGAAACGTTCTTACCTCCTCTTCATTACAGAGCACAGCTGCTAACGTGAGGCATAAGGGATAAACTAGCTACAATTGATCAAGACTCATCACAGAGGCTTGATAGCCAAGTACCATCAGGTAGCACGCTAGAAGATGCCAGTACAGCCCTCGCAACAATCCCTGCTACCATGATACAGAACTACAATTTGACCTAAAGTTCAACCCTTCAGGAGGGCATTGCCACTGGGAAGCCACAAGTTATGGAGCTATAGAAAATAAGAATTAATTGCATATTTATTTATTTATTTATTTTATTAAATTTATATGCTGCCCTTCTCCCCTAGGATTCGTGGTGGCGCACAGAATCAAAACACGTAACAGTAAGAAATCCTAAAAACAACCTGTAGGGGTCTGTATTCCTGCACGCGTGCAGGAATTTTCCTTTCTTGGATGGCAAACCTCAGATAAGAAAGGTTATTTGCACGTAGGCAGGATTTGGCATTAGTAATTAAGTCCCTTAGTCTGTAAACAGGAGTAGAGGAAATGGGATATATATATATTAGACTTTAAAGTCTAACATTGTAAGTGCTTAAATAAAGCAGTAATGGTTAACCAAAGACTCTAGATTCTGTGAGCCAATGAGATGCTGCCAAGCCAACTATATAATGTCACTATGTAAGACAATAAAATCACCATATACATCCTCAACCTTTGTGTGTGTGTGATCACTACACAGCCAATATAAAACCCCAAACAGAATAAAATCTCATAGCAGATTGCTGAAACAGCCATATGGTCAGGTCGGTGCGGAAAGTGCGGAGGTCAGGGGCCGTTCAGAGCCCGATGGGTAACCCATTCCAGAGGGTCGGTGTGGCCACCGAGAACGCCCTCATCCTGGGGGACCACCAGTCGACATTGTCTGGCTGATGGCACCCGGAGGAGGGCAGCCCTATGTGACTGCACAGAAAGTGGGAGGCCGGTAGGTGGTCCTGAAAGTACCCCGGGCCCATGCCATGTAGGGCTTTATAGGTGAGAACAGCACCTTGAAGCAGATCCGAAGGGCAACCGGCAGCTAGTGCAGCTCGTGCAGGAGAGGCGTTACATGGGAGTAACGGAAAGCCCCCGTAACAACCCATGCGGCTGCATTCTGGACCAGCTGGAGCCTCCGGGTGCACCCCAAGGGCAGCCCCATGTAGAGGGCATTGCAGTAATCTAACCGAGAAATAATGAGAGCATGAGTGACTGTACGGAGAGCATCGCTGTCTAGGAAAGGGCGTAACTGGTGCACCAAGCGAACCTGTGCAAAAGCCCCCCTTGTCACGGCCGTCAGATGATCCACCAAGGACAGCTGAGAATCACGGAGGATGCCAAAATTACGAACCCTTCCAGAGGGAGTCAGCAACTCCCCTCCCATCTGAAGTGATGGGGCAACTAGATCAGGAGATGCCGGCATCTACAGCCACTCAGTCTTGGAGGGGTTGAGTCTGAGCTTGTTTCTACCCATCCAGACCCGTACCGCCAGGCACTGGGACATCACGGAAAGGGCATCCCTGGGTTGCTCTGGGGTGGAGATGTACAGCTGGGTATCATCCAGCATATTGGTGATAACTCACCCCAAAACCACGAATAATCTTACCCAGCGGCTTCATATGTTAAAGAGCAGGGGGGAGAGAACTGACCCCTGCGGCACCACACAGGCAAGGGACCTCAGGGAGGATCTCTGACCCCCTGCCCAAACAAACTGCATACGGCCCGAGAGAGGAGGAGAACTACCGCAGAACGGTGCCTCCCACCCCCAACTCCCGGAGCTGTCGCAGTAGGATACCATGGTCTATGGTATCAAAAGCCGCTGAGAGGTCAAGTAGCACTAGAATGGAAGAAAAACCCCCATCCTGGGCCCGCCAGAGATCATTCACCAGGGCGACCAATGCCGTTTCCATGCCGTGCCCACGCCTGAAACCCGATTGGTACATGTCCAGATAATCCGTTTCCTCCAGGAATTGTGGAAGTTGGTATGCCACCACAGACTCAACAACCTTCTCTATGAAGGGAAGGTTGGAGATGGGACGAAAGTTGTTC
Source organism: Masticophis lateralis (assembly GCA_030761175.1). Classification (NCBI taxonomy): domain Eukaryota; kingdom Metazoa; phylum Chordata; class Lepidosauria; order Squamata; family Colubridae; genus Masticophis; species Masticophis lateralis. Next base: position 16,083 of record JAUDYJ010000005.1, on the reverse strand, counting down.
AAGGATCCAGAGTAGGCTTCTTGAGGGGTCGAACTACTGCCTCCTTAAGTACAGCAGGGAAGACCCCGTCCCTCAAAGAAGCGTTGATAATCACTTGGATCCAGTCTCCAGTCACCTCTGTGGTTGCCGAAACAAGCCAGGAGGGACATGGGTCCAACAAACATGTGTAGGCCCCCAATCTACCCACAATCCTGTCCACTTCATCTATGGAAACAGGGTGTTACCTTCAAGACTAGCTCCCACTTCCTTGTTGGATCCTGCCTGTCAGAGTCTAAACCTGTTCGGATCTGAACTACTTTGTCTTGCAGAAATTGTGCAAAGTCCTCGGCGCTGCCTTGTAAGGGGTCCTCCCTTGCTCCCTGATTGAGGAGGGAGCGGGTCACTCGGAAAAAGGCTGCTGGGCGATTTTCTGCAGACGCAATGAGAGCAGCGAAATAATCACGTTTCGCCACTTCCATTGCCACAAGATTAGACCTAATACAGGTTCTTAACTGTGCTCGATCGGATTCGGAATGGGACGATCTCCCACAGCCCTCCAGGCATCTCTTCCGATGCTTCATCTCCCGCAGCTCCGTGGAAAACCACGGAGCTACTCGGGATCCCTGTTGGCAGAGAGGCCGCAAAGGGGTGATTCGATCCAGTGCCCCGGCAGTGGCCTGTTTCCAGGCATCCACCAGTGCTTCTGGCGAATCATCAGTTAGGTCAGTGGGAAATGTCCCAAGCTCCGTCAGGAACCTACCAGAGTCCATCAGGCTCCTGGGGCGAAACCAACAAGTCTGTTCCGCCTCCCAGCAGTGGGGATTGACGGACAGAAAGTCTAGTTTAAGGAGGGAATGGTCGGTCCATGACAGAGGTTGGATAGAAAGTTCACCCCTACCCCAAGCATTTATCCACTGCCCAGAGACAAAAATCAGGTCGAGTGTGTGCCCACCGCTGTGGGTAGGGCCCTGTACAACTTGAGTCAGGTACATGGCCGCCATGGAGGCCATGAACTCCCAAATCAACTCAGATGTCTCACCAGCTGACGGGAGATTAAAGTCTCCCACAACCATCAGGTTGGGGAGCTCAACTGTCAGTTCGGCT